>OZ008369.1:296496017-297110661 GCA_963931995.1 Phaonia tiefii | reverse complement strand
TTTTGATGTATTGGAAGAATTTATTTTTGTCGCTATGGAACAAATTAAATTTGTCGATATGATGATAATGCTCATTTTGCGTGGCACACTAATGCACATACATGTCCTTCTGGTTTGGTAACAGTAAACCTTTTGTTCTGATTGCAGACGCTCGTTAAAGGAAAGCTGATCAGGTACACGAGACAGTAGTTTTTAATTAACCTTTGGAGCTGACAGAGTAGTCGTTCAAAACATCTACATTTATAAGTACATACGAATGTTGTTTTTAAAAATACTTGAATTACAGTTGATAGACAACATGAACTTGTGACAGGCTATGTAACTTTAATCTTCTCTGTTAATTTCTCACACACAAGGAGGGTCTGATATTTTCTGTAATTGTGTTATTTTGCACACTTTTATGCCAGTATCCTTTAGCGACGACGCCCTGTAATAGTTCACCTCATACCTACATAGATATGGGCAGATGTATTTTTGCCCAGGCATATTCTCAGCACAAAAATTGGGTAGGATTTATTTACGAGCTGTTACAACTAAATTAAAATCTTCCAAAAAGTCTTCTTTCTTTCTGATACAACTTGTTATTTATTCTCATACTCCTGGTCTTCCAAAGGTCTTCCAAAGAAGACACCCAATCAAGTTTTACATATTTCTGAGCAAGGTATGGGCTTTTAGGTGTCATGAAAGAATGCCTTCCAAAATCACTCATTTCCTTTCACATATTTTTACTGGTATGGCTGAAGGCCTTCCAAATGATGGCAGCAAGCATGATATTCAAACAATATATTCAATAACATTCAATGCAGGTCTTCCAAATGGAGACAGACGACTACCTCTTTCACTATCCTTTGAAGATCTACTATCTTTGGTATGTTACGAGTAAAGAGGGTAAAGGTCATTCTCTCCAATCCCACGCTTTGTTATTTGGAAATAAAAATGATATGTGGCTGCATAGACCAATACACAATTTCGTTGCTGGGTTATGATGAAATGCAACGACTTTAGCTATGTGTATATTCCATGATGACGTTGATGCTACTGCAGTAAATCGTTGTTGAAATGAAAGTGAAATTAAAAGATATCCATCTGAAAGTGTCTAGTTGTTTCAAAAGTGGATATCTGTTATGACCAGAATATGGTCAGACGTCGAAGATAGAAAAAAGCAAAACAAAGACCAACAAATGTCACATGCTCAGTTCGACAGCTATACACGGGTTGCTCAGCGAAAGAGAATTTCAAACTTGTAAAAGTTTAAAGAGTTCCTTATATGGCTATTATGTACATATGTACATATAAAACCACAATTCACTTTATGTACATACAAACATCCATTTGTATGTATGTGAGTGCACACATACATACAAACGTTCAGACAGGTTTTTTTCGAGGTATTTATTTATGTGAGACCTTCGCAATATTCGCTTCACACTTCATAAGTTTTCGCAGCGGAAATTGGAATGTTTAAACCATTATAGCATTTCCGCAGTGTCGTTAATTTAACTCCTGGTATGCAGCGCAACATCTTACTATTCACGCCGGGTTTTCTAATTGATTGCCTGTTACACTTGCAAATATTCAGTTATAGACGATTTCCGTTTTTCTCTCATCGCAATAAAATCCAGTTTCACTTCGATTTACGTATGTATATACATTATATATATATGCAGTTGTGCATATTAGGGTGTACTGAAAACACAAACGACGTGTCTGAGAAGCATATAGAGGAAAAATATTTTTTAAAATTTTGACAAAGTATTCTTTTGTTTGCCAAAACTTTTCAACTTCTCAATACGCTTGTCTGAAATTCCAAAAATATGATTTTCAATACACCCTTATATACGTATAGGAGTAAGTACTACATAGAAGTTTGCTATATACAAATAGTGTAACGCGTGACTTAAGCACCTCATCTACCCGTAATGTTTACCTATGAACGTCATCTCATTCTTCGTAAAGTTGAATCTGCGGTCATTTTTCTTCCGTTTCTAACAGGGATTGTGACTTTTACAGTGTACAATGTATCAGCTTTCAAGTGATTTCCACATGTAAATCTGTGATAGATAGCGTACAACCACACATGTCTATACAGTGGTTGGCAAAAACGAATAGATAACAAGCGTAATGCAATTTGGCAAATTAGGATCCGAGTTTCTTGTGGACCCGGATTTACGTCAATGTTGCCTATACCAGGGATTGTCCACAAATTTGTCATTTATTTAGGGAACTACAATTTCGGCACGCACAATTCTTTGCACATGCTTGTGTGAACTGCACATAGAGTAAATCATACTAGAGAGAATATTTGCCTCATCTGACGTTTCCTTTCACACTCTTCTTGATGCGGTCGGTGTGATAGAGAGATGTTTGACGAAAAGTGAATTACACCAGGTGGAATTACAATAACTTCTTGCTTTAATTTTTCATGTCGTTTTGGTAAAACACTGTGAAATTTAAATGTGTTTTAAACTTTTTTTTGACTGTTATTGTTAGCATACATTTGTGTTGTATTTAACACAATTATTATAACACACAAAACGAAATGCCGTTGGTGTTATTTTGTTTGTTTTTTTGAACCATTGCCTCTATCTGGTATTACTAAAGCAATCCTTTTCAACAAATGTCACATTAGGTCTACTATAAGTATTAGTCTATGGAACTGCATGCACAGATTCGTGTGTGAACTGGGACATAATTAAGGGCCCCTCTATGTATGAAAATATATCAAGTTCATTATTGTTTTGTCGGTAGTGAAGATTTATGTCACATCTATTTTAATCGGTTCTTTGTGCCAGCATTATCGTTATCGTTTGAACGATTATTGCCATACACAATTTGCCTCTTCGATATTTTTTACATTTTGTGTCTATATAACTCTATAACTTCAACACGAACGATAAATATAGATACCATGAAATCTGCAAAAACCGCTAAATACCGTTTTTGCATTTTCTGACATCGGACGTCAGTGTACATCGATGATTTATGTCTTAAAATGGCGATCCACATCAGGCTCAACGATCTCATTCAAAATATTATTTCAAAAGTCTTTCCAAAGGCAAAAGGCCAATGTTATTTTCTCTGAAAAGATTTTACAATCTAACAATGTCATTTGATAAAATATAGATACTATCGTATGTACATTAAAGGAAAAAACTACTTATGGGATGGTATTGAAATTCGGATCGGCAACCTTTTCTGTGACGGAAATAGAGTGGCTTATCACTTTACAATGAAAGTACAAAAGCACAAAAAGTATACATAAAAAAGTAAAAAGTGTACACAAAGGTACAAAATCGAGCACACAAAAGTACAGAAAGTACAAAGTGCGCAAAAATGTACTAAAAGTCTACACAAAAGTACAAAACGAGTAATAAATGTACAAAAGCTGTATACAGCAGTACAAAACGTCTACTCAAAAGTACAACAAGTTTACACAACAGTTAAAAAAGTTTAAGCAGTTTAATGTATTAAAAGTACAAGTATACACAAATGTACAGAAAGTATACAACGGATTTGGCAAATCGCAATTTCACCGATTCGCTTTTCTATGTTTCCGCATCCGTTTTGTGTACATTGGAGCACTCATACTTACTAATCGCCTACATACATACACAATCATTCACTGTACAAGACGAACGACAATGGTGTGATTACCATATCTACGAAAAATATGAGAGACTTACACAACCTCATCTACGAAGACGTCAAAACGAATGTACACACGTATTTAAACATTCATGAACAAATATTTACAGTTTTCGAACAAAAGAAGGAAATTGAAAAATAATTGCAACTACGCACATGAAAGTCGTTAGTGCCATACAAAGATGGTGAATTTTGCTCAGTTTATGGTTACATAAATTCCAAATTAGTTAACATTTTGTTGACTGCCTTATTATTTAAATTATTTTATTTTGTGTTGGCATTTTGTAAGAACCTTTGTAATATGCACGTACAAAATTAAATTTTTATTAATATTTAATTTTTTTTTATTAAAACCGCTATAATTATTGCACCCCTCAATGGAAATCACGACCTCGAACGGATTTAGCGTTGAAAATTAACAGACGACATATATGTATACAAAATTTCATTACTGTCACTTTGAAAAAGATGATCTTATTTTTAACCCCCAAGATAATTTGTTTCAATTTTCCCCATACGCTCGCATTCATGTTTATAACTATGTAGCATGTGGCAAATGAACTTCTGTGCAACAGCATCATCGAGTATAACCGGACTTCTATATGTTCCTTGGATTGGGTATCATTACACTTTTATTAAATGTCATTATCAGTCGTGGTAATTGTGAGGGAGGGGGGGTGGCATTGCGTGACTCGAAGGAAAACTTTGTCTTATTGTCTCGTACTCGTAGAAAAGGTTGTAGTTTTTTTACGAAATCCTTGACAAGCACACACACTGACATACTTCTGTGCACAATAGTATAACGAATGATTTTTTACATGTTCGTTCGTCCTCAGATACCCTGCCGTTTTCGAAATATCCAGTTGTTTCAAGTAAGCACTACATATTTATTTCGTAAGCGAAAAATCTGAGATAGATGGTATGTAACTCTATGCAACAAATATTTCTGTCGCAAAATTTCTTACGAAAATTTTGTAAGGGCTGAATACGGGGATTGAAGTGGAAAATAAGCAGTACCAATCATCGTAGAAATTTGGATCGTGTGCTTATGATTGCTTCATGTGTGTCCCCGAAATCGTACCGATATGGTACGGTCCAACGCCCCCGAATGAAAATCAAAGATGTATGCGATTGATTGGTTGTTTATCACAATTGAGGTGTTCAGAAGCCAAACTGATTAACTCTACTTTTCCAAAATGTTGCTATGTTAGTGTATGTATGTTATACTAATGTACCCAGTACATTTGGAATTTAAATCTATAATAGGTGCAAAAAAATGGCTTCCCATTACATCCCATGACGATATTGGGGAGAGCTTCTCACAACCAGTGAACTGTGCGCTTTCTAGTTTTACACTCACTGATTGGGAAAGTTCAGTTTCTACAGGCTTTAGATAGAGTTAATCGTCTTGGCAACACGTCCAATTATTTTAGCGATTTTACGCACAACTAATTTTAAATAGTAATGAAATGTCGGTAGTTTCATAAGTGATAGAGAGTTCTGGCTTGAAACAAAATCGTAGTCCTTGTAGTAGCACAGGGAGAAAACAAAAGATTGATTTTAAAAGCGCAACAGTTGGCGGATGCTGCCTTCTCTTGAACTCTCCTTCGTCACACCAGCTTTTTCAGAAGTCATTTCTCAAGACTTTCAGTGTAAGTGAGACGTCCGGAATGTGCACAGTTCCCTACTAGTGACCACCTACCGTTAGTTGCCATAAGGCACAGTTTGTAAACAAGAGCTTGCGAGTTGCTAGGGGCACGCCCACAAGTTCTAGTTCTCCTGGAGCATGTAAGGTAGTCCCGTCTAGCTTGTACAACTGCTTTGCAGTTCCCTGGTTTGTCCATGTGGCCCGGCATCCAAATAAGGTAAACATTAAACTGTTCAGCCATCTCATTGAGAGATCTGCGGCAGTGGAGGGCAGTTCCCGAATTCAGGAAGACAGTTTACTTAATGACAACAAATGACAACAATTAATGACAACTGAAGAAAACAACAAACCATGGTTCCCCATTACATCCCATGAAGGGATTGGGGAGCGCTTCTCACAATCAGTGAGCTGTGCGCTTTCTAGTTTTAGACTCACTGTTTGGGGCCTAAAGTTTTACACCGGTTCCGAACGGTATTTTGAGAAGCTTTTTCATGGCTAAGTACTCGATAGTGTCGCTATCACTAAACGAGGTGACCATAGTCGAAAGAAATGTATGGTGGTCAGAGCAGGGATCGAACCCACGTTCTCATGTACAATAGCCGCGCACACTAACCATTGCACCACCGACGGCCCTGAATATCAGAGAAAAATATTGATTCAGTCTTTGATCAGAACATTACTTCTCAGACATACCGCTACTACTCTAATAGCTAAGATTGTTGTCTGCTAATGTTTTCGCAATGGATAGCCCTAGATCCTTAGAAAAGACATCAAAGCCTACTTTAGTGTCAAGTTTTGAACCACCTGTATATTAGTCCACGAATCTCTTATATCTAGGGATCTATCCTGATCTATCTTTTCTAAAAGTGGTTCGGCAAAAGTGTAATCAATAATACCTGCAAGCTCAGGTACTGTCTCCGAAGCCACCCTAGCGATTCCCTATTGCCGTCTTACAGGGGTATAATGGCTCTTTCCAGAATTATGGGCTTGAAGTTTAACTTCCTGTCGAGTAAAATAACTAAGTATCTTGCGCTTTCAGTGAAGAGAATTGCAATACTAGACAGGTACAACAGTTGGTACCTTACACCTCATGCTGAAAATAACCAGTTCCGTATTGGTTTGGTTCACCCCAAGACCATTATCCTAAACTCATTTTGTGGTGGTACGAAGAGAACTGAGAGTACTTGAAAACTACCCTCTAACTGCTATTGCTACGTCATCTGCATAGGCAATATCCTTAACACCCATCTTCTTCAAAGAACTCAGAATACTTGATGCTTTCCTCAGCTGTGAAACCTATAGAGGTTCGTTGGCCATAATGCAGCCAAAATGTGTCTGTTCGTAAGAAGGTTGTGGACAAACAACCTGATATTGCTATCAAACGCCAGAGCCGTAAGTGCCGCAGTCATTGCAGGGCTGTTTCGGTACACCTACCCTTGCTGTAGGCGGGATGTTGAGTAGACAGAAGCCTGTGATCAATGTTAGTCCTAATCGAGTCTATCGAGTAATCTCTCCAAGGTTTTCAAGATAAATTCCGATAGATTAATCGTTTGGAAGTCCTTATTTCTTCAAAAATTTTGCCAGCCAGTACGTTACAGCGCATAATTTCGCGATTTTTGGTCTCCACGTTCGAGCAGTTTAACACCGCTGGAATATTTTCTGTGGGGTATGTGAAATAGATAGTCTACGCCAATAAGCCAGAGCCGATTGATGCCTTGGAAATAGTGATGTACAGAATCGAGGAACTGGTTGTGCAGAACCGGTTCTTTAAAAGAACCGACCGGACCGGGGCTTATACGGACCGAATAACGGTTATAAAAGACGGGTGCAAATGAACCGAAAGCGTCTCAATGCACCGAAAATGGTTCTTCAAGACCGAAAAACGCGGTCAGAAGAACCGAAAACGTGTCCAAATTTACCAAAAATCGATTCTAAAGGAACTGAAAAACGGTTTGAAAGAACCGTAAAACGGTTCCAGAATAACAGGACTCGGTTCTAAAGGAACCACAAGTGTTAACCTTTGAGGGCACGGAAATTTCTATTTTTATCAAATTTTATATTCTTAATCAAGACATTTAATCAGCTTTGGGACAGCAATTAGCTGAGAATCGAAACCGGTCAAAATACCCGGTTATTCAAATGCTCGGAACCGCACATCACTAGTTCGAAAACAACATTCGCCGAAACAACATTCCACATGCCAGAAATATATTCTAATAAAAATTAGAAAAGTTGTGTTTCTAATAAAGCCAATAGATATCATTGCAGTTAATACAAGTTGTCTGTGTTTTATTTAATTTCTATGTTCTATACGGGTGTACCACATAATCCCCAAAATCAAAATCCCCAAATCAAAATCCCCAAATCAAAATCCCCAAACACAAAATCCCCAAACACAAAATCCCCAAACACAAAATCCCCAAACACAAAATACCCATTTTCTGTGTGAAATACATTCAAATTAGGTTAAAAATCGCCGCGATTTTAAACATAATTTGAATGTATTTCACACAGAAAATGGGTATTTTGTGTTTGGAATTTTTTCTGAAATTAAAATTCAAAACAAATTGTAAATATTTATTCACAAATATTTATTGGGTATGTCATGAATAGTAGTAGTAAACTAAAATATATAATATATATAACAATAAGTGGAAAACAACAATATTTCGTTATAAAAATAGTTCAGTTAGAAATTAAAATTTTAAACATATTATATAATGAATTCACAAATGTTTCATAATGGTATAAAAACAATAATTTTTCTTTATCAAAAGAGTTTACACATAAGATGAAATTTATAAAGCTTTTAGGTACACAGTGAAATATTATGAGATTTACAAGGCAAATGAGTTATTTTATCTAAATCAGTTCGAGATTCAACCACTTTTTTAATTTTCTTACGACGCTCAACATTTATTTTATTTTTTTTCGGTAATAACGTAAAAATTTGGGGATTTTGTGTTTGGGGATTTTGTGACAATATCTCTGAAAAAGTGTGGGGATTTTGTGTTTGGGGATTTTGTGTTTGGGGATTTTGTATTTGGGGATTTTGATTTGGGGATTTTTTTTTCGTCTGGGGATTTTGTGTTTGGGGATTTTGATTTTGGGGATTATGTGGCACTCCCGTTCTATACCTCTATAAAACACCCTTTAGTATCCAAATACTGAAGTGGCTGGTTCATGGTTATGTAGAGTAGGGACTAGAGTGCGAGTCGAATAAAATCATTACAAAGGCTACAAAAATCATTTTTGGGGGATAAACACCTTCCCCATGGAGAGGTCGAAGGTTACGGGTTTTGAATTTTTAACAATGTTTCAAATGTTATATAAAATTTTAACTTTCTATTACTCCCCAACATTTTTCTAAAATTGATTATGATCAATCAAATTTTAAAGTAGTGAAAGTTTAATAAAACTCCACCATCCACTACGGATTCAAAATCAGTTTTTTAAAAAGGTTACATTTCAAGTTTTTCAATTGGTGTGCGAAATATGCTACAACGATCGTTTAGCTGCACGCTTCCAATAAGGTATAACATGCCCGACTTTCTCAACGATTTCATGGTGAGATGGAGGACCAAAGTAGTGTGTACCTCGAGGAAAATGCGTCAATATGTGAGAAACAAAACCAATAATTTCACTTATGGGCACCGATTTCAAGACACGGTTTACGAACCAGTATCAAGACTCGGTTTTAGAGTATAAAATAGCAAGAAAATAGAAGAATAAATAGCAAGAACCCGTTATAACCCTGTTTATTTAAACTTTTTTAAAGTTCCGACCCGGCGCTAAAACAGGGCCTTGAAACCGTTTTGTAAACCCGATTATGGTATTTAATCGTCAAACCCCAGTTTTTAGAACCAGTTGGAATATCTCCGATTTCTTTCCCACTCATATGGTGGCTCAAATCGCTACTTATTCACTGTTTCGCCAACTGCAGAGTAATGTACGGCGTTTGAATGTCTGCATGCATGTTAGTATCTAGTATGTAAAGTAAAGCCTCAATCATCGATTGGAGTTAAAAATAGCAATCAAAAATTAATTAACAAAGTATTGCAGATGGAAATTGAGAAAGGGGAAAATGTGCTACATACTCGTACATTAAATATTTAAATTATAAGGGATACTTGTTTTCTTTGCTTTAATTATGAAATGTGTGGTTCGCTGTTGCAACTTCATTAATTTCCATTAGTTGTCACCAGCAGCTCTCGCTGTACATGGATGAATGCAAAAGCATATCCAATTGTTTCGACGTCGATGCGTGAGCACATACGTGTGCTTGGATTTGTGTTTGTATGCACGGATTCGCTCTGCAAATCATAGTGTTAGTGTTATTGTGAACAACCTCGACTTGTGACAGTGCTCTTTAGTTGTTGTTAGTCCTCTTGTCTTGTCTTGATGTTTTTGTTGTTGCTGTCTCGGTACAGAAGTAGTAGAACGACTTTACAACGATCACTCTCCATCGGATGAAGTTATTTTTAGACATTTTAGTTTATTTTTATTTCATAGCTGGTTTTTATTTATTTTTAGCAAAAAAGCAACAAAAATTTAGAGAAAGAAAAAACAGCAATAACGCATACATACATAGATACAAACAACAACAACGTAAAATAATAAAGCAAAAACAAAAATACACAATAAGCGACAATAAATATAGCAACGCAAACACTCGTTATCTTTTTCCAAACTACGACTCGCATTTACTAGACTTGCTTGGCATGTTCGTCACAGTTGCTCAAATGTGAAGATTTGTAAATATCCCAGGTACTAACTACTGTGTACACAGTACACCGAAGTGGAAAAGTGTACATAAGGTATTTAAATATAATCCCGCAGACTATCTGGAGTACTCACTGAAACCCTTGCCAGACCATTAGATCCATGGTAGCGTAAGGAAGGTGCAAGCACTAAAATGGCTGATTTCATCGCTGTCTAAGTTAAACTGTCATATGCATACGTATTTAGTTTTGTACATATGTATGTATGTATGTATAAATACCCGGTATCTATATGTTTACTTATATTGTTGGTATACAACAACACCTACTGCTCCCACCTGATTAAATACATTCCGTTTATATCTGCAAATACTTTGTGGAAAGAAAAATTAAATAGAACTCATCTCACACCAAGATGTACACAAGGTGGTAGCAGTAGGTCTACAGCAGCAACATCCATTGCAACAGATACCGTCAAATTCAAATGTATATTATGTTAACCTCTGTTATGCCGTTAACATGATTCTGTTATCGTATTGAAAATGGTGTGTTTAGGGCAATATTATTCTTGTTGATCGGGCCAATGAAAGAAACAGATATTGTAACTTACAAAGGACATGGCTAGGCCCTATAAAAAGACGCAGGCGTTGTGGGCGCAATTCGTACAGTTTTCGCACATTGGGCCAAAGTCAATTTAGTATATGAACTTTTAAATCGATTTGCTTCAGAAAACAAGAAATTGTCCCGTGTTCTCACATACATTGTCGGAAATCTCTCCAGAAGATTATGAGGAAAGAGCATCTCGAGACTGCTGACAATGAAAACATCGAACCGGAAGAGGTCTGTAAAATGCCGAGCTCTCAAAAAGACTGAAAAAATGGCAATGCGAACTCAACCTGATAATTCAGGTGTGGAATTCGCTGCTTCAGATTCCTCAAATGATGATAATAACAACTATGTTATCTACTCAAAAGTCCACCGAGAATGATGAGGTAAGCTGAATGGTAGATGAAGTGAGCGATAGTGTAGCTCGTCATACACGCAAGAAGAAAGGTTTTGGAAATCACACGTTAAAAAGGGGGTTTGAGATGTCCTCTTATACTAAAATTACCAGGAGGCAGCTCTTTGACGAATTGTGTTATGATCAAAACCATTAAACCTGCTGTCAACATTTCAGAAAACACTTAAACCATAAACCCGAAATCCTTGCGGAACAAATTTACACTTCTTGTGAATGCACTCTTGAATTGAATACCATTTACCAAGTACTACTCGCTAGTATAGTACTGTATTACATACCATTAATTGAGGTGGAGTGAGACTTTTAAACACAATCGTTGAATCTGAAATTAAAATAAATATTTTTTGGTGGTTTCTAAGGGTTTTTCATAAACTGGTCCAAGCGTATGGAAGAATTTGTTTTTCAAAAAATTGTCAAAATAAGAAAATCGTTAAAAATCGTACAACCGAATTAGTTTTTAAATTTTTTTAACTAATGGAATATTCACCACTACAGGATAATTTGATTGAGAGAACTAGAACTCGATTGCCATAGCAAATTTATTTCTTGTTGCTGTGGCTTCAACTAAATATTTCCGTTCTTGCAACCAAAACTGAATTACAAATCAATTATTACAATCAATTATTTGTAATCACAACTGAATAATGTGACAGTCCAAGGAACCGCCAAATTTTAGTTGGCTGTAAATATGGTTGGGACAACGAATCTCTTCGCTGTGTGCAGGGCCAAGACTAATTGGCCTACAAGAGCCCGGCTCGAAGCTCCCATTGGTAAATTTCGAGGACGATGTGAAATTAACACGAACGGAAACTATAGTGAAAACTTTTCTCCGGGAGGGAGAATCTAACTTTGACGAGCCCTAGAAGACAGAAAGAATACAAAATAAGTATGATTAAATCAGTCCGTAGGCTCTATAATAAAGCACGTCGGAAGAGATAAATTCAAAACTGGGATGACTATCATTGGAAACGCGATGAGCCAGGCACGTACGCAGGCCCGAGCCGGACAAACTTAAAATAAGTCGATGTGTGGGTGCGGGCGCATCTGCATAAAATTTAGCGGGCCGATGCAATTGAATGTACATTATGCAAGATGTCTTTTGCACATTTTGATGTCAGATTCTGAAAGTGCTTGCGAAAAGTTTTCCAACGATGTATGTATGTATGTGAAAATACAAGAGAATAACTTGTTTATAACATAATAAGAGTATAACACACGCAGTTACCGACATGTCTACATATGTATGTATAAAATATAATATCTCCTCAATGGAGCATTGCATGTTCACAATTTTGGTGTCATTCGAAAGAGAACTCAATATCCTTTCTTATGCAGTTAACAAACATAGTTCAGACTCAATGGCTACCGCGATTTTTGCAGCCAAAATGGAATTTATTTCAGCCATGATATATCGGTAACCGTTAGACATATGGGAAAATTTATTTAATCTATTTTAAAATTGTCACTGGGTCCATCTTCAAGTTATGTAATATAAAATTCTTCCGCTACTTAATTTGAATTTAAATCTAAACTTTTACTTTAAATCTAAACTTTAATCACCTGTTCAACGACGTATAAATTATCTGCTTATACAAACCCGATAAACGTACAGAGGCGATTAACTCATTTTGTAGGCAATTGACCTCTTTGATGCCGTGTCAAACATCTAAATATCAGTTTCAAATTTACACATGTAAAAAACATAAACACAAAATAAATTGAATACTGTTCATGGTGTTCCATAACACAATCAATACATTTTTTGTAACGAATATTCTAAAAAAGCCATGTAACGAAAACCCTAGCTATATTCAAAACTAGTACCAAGTACCAAGTGAAGAAAAAAAACAAATTTTGTATACGTTGAATAGATGCAATTTTCCACAATTTCAACCCATCCCTTCGTGAACTTAAAGCCAGAAAAAAATCAAGTAGCAGTTTTTTTATGATTGCGTTATTGCCTATTACACTACGGTAGAATTTTAAAAAAGACGAAAAAGAAATGCAATTAGATTTCAATGAAGACTACAATTTTTTTTACTACGCACATATTCGTGGAACTGTACTCCCATCTACCTATTTTGATGCGTCCGTGTAGCGGGCATTGGCAAGTACATAGAGGGAGTATTTGATGGGTCAGTCGGGGATCGTAAATCGTCCTTTTGTGCTTTTTATCACGTCGCAAAATAATTGTGTTACATTTTGTTTATTATTTTTGTTTATATCGTCGCAGTTTGCCGCTATTTTTAGCCTTAATTCCTTGCATTTTCAGTCACAGTCCCAATCGTAGCTACTTGAACTTTTAGCAGGCATTCATTGTTCGTCACGTACAAAGTTCTTAATACGTAATGCTAATCATACATTTAAAGAATGATACACAAGCCGAGTGGACAAAGTGATAAGCAGACAAACAGACGGACAAATTGACGGAAAGACAAAGAGGCGGAACATTTTATACGTACGAATTCAATAAGCAAACGATGATAGCAGCAGCCAGCAGCAAACATGAGTACCAGCTACTTGGACATAGTAGCTGGGTGGGGTCACAAAAATTCCCACAACCCAGTCACGCGTTGTCAATTGACCCGGTCAGGTGATAGTTGTTACTTGTTGCGTCCAGTTGTGTGATGTCTATGTCTGTCAATGGAAGTTGAAAGAGTTAAACTGGCGTTAACTGAAATGAGAACACGTGTGTGTTGCATGAAAATTTACACTGAAAAGGTATCGCAGTAAAAGAAAGCGTAGACCCACACTTTTCATTATTCGCTTTCGTTGGTAGTGATGTGCGGAGGGGGCGTTTTGTTAATGTTTGCAATAAACTTAAATGCAAGTTGAATTGACAAATTTAAACGTAACATCTAACATCCCATAAGCGTTTTCAATTCGATAGCATTTACACTCTTAATGAAGACTAACGAAGAGGAGTGATTGAATTCGATTTTCAATTTGGTTGTTATTGAATGTTGGCACAGACACCTGCTTCAATTTAATGAACCACAACCGTTTTCCGTGCACACAAGGACACTCGTCCAAACGTACGAGAGCAAGGAAGGACTTCCATATGTTTGAATGTATGTATTTTCAATACTCAAGTGAGGCTTCTTTGTGCTGATTTACCAATTTGTGGTTAGTTTATCACAGGATGCGTAATTGCCACCATATGTTTCATGCTGAGTATTCAATGGATGTGATCCTGTTATTATGTATAAGTAGCGGTGGGTATAAGTAGCGGGTGTCTTTTTAAATCATCCAATATCAAAAGCTTCTCAAAATACGGTTCGGAACCGGTATAAAGCTGTAGGTCCAAATCAGTGAGTATAAAACTGGAGAGCGCACAGCTCACTGGTTGCGAGAAGCTCTCCTCGATTCCTTCATGGGATGTAATGGCAAACCATTTATTTTTTATTGCAGTTAATACAATTGATCTGGGTTTTATTTCATTTTAAAGTCGTGTACCTTTTACAACAACATCAGTGTCGCTATGGAAATACGTATTGGCGACAGCTTCTGAGGCCAGAATATCGCAATAGAAATGACAAAAAGTATAAAAATGTAAATAATTAAACAGGTGCAGATAATTACTGTATTTGGATGAGACATACTAAAAGTAATCATGGGGTAAAATGATCTTTTCACATTTTTTATAGCACTAATCAAAATTATTACTTTTTATAAACAAAAAACAAATGTTGGAAATCGTTTCCATTTTGTTTCGTATACCTATTAAAACTTCAAAAATTAAAATTTTGTGAAGATATTGTGGCTTGTTTTCTATAAAATTTGGGGGCGGTAATTGCCGCCCATTCTAAATTGTCTGTGACCTAACATGTGAAGAGACTAAATGGATGCTTGAACTCGACTATCCTTTGTGCTGATTGACAAGTGGACCGCTGGTGGATGACATGGCGGTGTTAGAACAGCACAACCATGTGAACGTCTGGTGGTTTCCCAGGGAATTTTGCCAATCTCGCTTCGGAGAGTACCGCGACAGCGGCACAAACTCGTGCACTTTAATTTCTCTTTTATTGGCCGATAAAATATCAAAGGAGCACGTGTTATATGAGAGGTCACGCAACTTGCCACGCAGAGCGGTTGAACTCTTCGGTGATGCGATGAACGAGGGAAATGGCGTATATTCACGATTATTTGAAAATACTGGTGTTTCTGTGGAAGTCACTCGAAAACGAAAGACTCCCAATCTTAATATACCGGAAGCCATATCCGCGCTGGATAGCCAAAGCAATATAAGATTTCATTTGCAGG
This sequence comes from Phaonia tiefii, assembly GCA_963931995.1. Lineage (NCBI taxonomy): Eukaryota > Metazoa > Arthropoda > Insecta > Diptera > Muscidae > Phaonia > Phaonia tiefii. The sequence continues at coordinate 297,095,363 of OZ008369.1, read as the reverse complement.
AATGGTTCTACACTCACCTCACAGCCAATCCATCCAAAGAGACATATATACGCTCGGTGTCGACACGCATAACTCAAGTACTGCAGTTGGGAGTGCAGCTGTTCAAGCAACCGCATAGTAACAGTACAGCTAGAAATCTGTTTGCCGCCCTAATTGCGGACAGTCGCACGACCGTATTTGTGTTTGAGTTTGCCAGCAATATGGTGTCGTTTTTTGACTCACACCAACATGGACGACAGGCAGGTGCTGTGGTGGCACAATGTACCATAGATCATTTGGAAGAGCTAAGTCATTGGTTTATAACAATGCTGGGCGAGATTTATAACAGTCGACCTTCCGTGTACGAGATATCCTTTCTGACAACAGCGGCTGATGCTCCCAATCTAGAACATCCACCAAGGATAAACTGATCAATGTGGTGTATACAACAACGTTAAAAATCACGCGTCTACCTCATAAGGATAAGTTCAAGCAGTGGATAAATTAAATTAGTTCAATAAATACTGACAAACAAAAAATAAATAATATTATTGCAACAGAAACTCATGTGTGGTATGAGTAATATTATTTCACATCAATACTCATACGATATGAAGTGCCGTATACGCCTCGAAGCCTGAGAAAGTGAAGGGAACTTTAGGTACAGGCAGTTAGGAGGACAAAAACCATTACACACTGTAAAGTTAACTATCAGAAATTTCATATTCAAAGGACATAGCATTATAGATGCTTAATTTCTTAAACGAATTTAAAATCAGACTAACTAATTTTCAATATCGGCGAACAACTATAAGTATTTGTATTGAAGATGCAACAAATTGTGGTACAATTGGAATCATTTTTGAGTAGACTTAATCTGCGGTCTGTTCCTTGAAATTTTCGGTTCTATACTGTCTGATGACCGTATGTATGCAACGGTGCCAAAGGGTAGACGATATACGAATAGGTGGAACACTGGCAGTCATGTTAATTTCTTAGCTTGTTCGTTTGCATTAACTGTTCAAAATGTTCATTCATTTCATACAAATTACTTCGGAGTGAAGGAATCAAATTTAAATGCATGTTTTTTATTATAAATACGGGTGCACTTTCTTGTATTTACAGTAAAAACCATTGGTACGCATAGGTGTCGCGCTGATCGGCCCCGGCCAAAGGGGCCATGAAGCGGTGGCCCTTTATCATCTTACAATTGCTCTCGGTGGCAGTAGTACTGGTTCCGGGCGTGAAATGTGCACGCAGTGCTGGCGAACGCACTGTCATCAATGTCGGCTATTTAACCGCGTTGACTGGCGAGCTCAAGGATAAACAGGGTTTGGCCATATCGGGGGCTTTGACAATGGCCCTAGAAGAGGTGAGTCGTTCGTTTAGACCTTTTGTGGGCTTGCAATTGGAATTATTAATATTTATATCGTCTTTTATTTGACTCCTTTAGATCAACAATGATACCAGTTTACTGCCGAACGTCCATTTAGCGCTACGCTGGAATGACACCAAAGGCGATACAGTTTTAGCCACCAAAGCTATAACGGAAATGCTTTGTGATGGCATTGCAATGATTTTCGGTCCTGAAGGTCATTGTTATGTCGAAGCGATTGTCACTCAAAGTCGTAACATTCCAATGATATCATATGTAAGTGTTGTATCCGCCATTTAATATATTTCGAAATTGTTAACAAATAATGCGAGGAAAATAAATTCCTCCAGATGACGAATTTATTTCCTAGCAGTTGTATATGCTGTATATATTGTAAGTGCATCATCTATGCAACAAGTACATACTCATTTTGGCTTTTTAACTTCTGGAAGAAATCCAAAATGTCAATATCAATATCAAAAAAATGCTAAAAACACACTAATATTAATAATTGTTGATGTCTGCAATCTAGTAGTGATGTGATAATGTGTTCGATACTATAGAGTGTTCCCCGATGTCACTATATACGGCAGATAAATAAGTCCGTGACTTTTTAAATGAAACAGGCTTTTTTTTTAAACATTTATTTTTATTTATCTTTTAGCTCAATACACGTAGTCCAACTGTTCTCCAATTTCTGTATCCCTTCCAAAAAATAGGATTTTTCTAGGTCCATAAAACAGGCATTTGTTTGATCAATAATTTCATCGTTGGAGCTAAATCTCTTTCCACCGAGCCATTTCTTTAGGCTTGGAATTCATGGAATTTGCAGACAGCTTTCTTAAACCCAACTGATAATTTAAAATCGAAACCACACTGTCATATGAAATGCCTATGGCATCAACAATCTCACGCACTTTTACTCTGCGATCTGCCAACACCAGATTGTGAATTTTTTCGACATTTTCGGGGGTATTGACCTCAATTGGCCGTCCAGAACGTTCAGCCTCATTTGTACTTGTGCGACCACAACGAAAGCCAGTAAACCACTTTTTTTTTAGCATTGAAACCGATGGTGCAGAGTTCCCCATAGTATTTATCAAACTTTTCCATGGTTTGATTGATAATGTTTAATGAGCACTCGAAATTCACTTTTTTCCATTTTTAAAAAATGGTTTGAACACCTGTTCAACGCAAAGTAAATGACGGAACTTGCTCAAAATTTGACAGTAGTCTATTAACAGGTGGTACTTGATGAGAGCAGTGTTGCATTTCATATAACTAAGAGGGAAGTTCGAAAAGTCACGGACTTATCGGTCGGCCTCATAACACAGCATCATACGTATACCAGCATGCGTATGTAGCTGATCTGAAAGACTTGTATCAAAAAAATCTACTTGCAGAATACGCTTTTCAATAGCAAAATGAGAATGTAATGGAACATGCTCATGCTCAAAAATGAGTAGTATGTGGTTTGCTTAACCGACCTGGTCCCCTTTTTGAATTTTCGTACAGAGGGCGACATTCACACAGCTCCTTCTATTGGAAAACAATTTCTACGATTGGGGATCTAAGAAATCCCTCTAACGTTTACCTCTTTTCATTCACAAATGAGTTCTGTTTATCTCGCTTTTAGGTGGATTATAGACACCCCATTATACACACACATGCCACTATCACTTTATGATTAATTTATTATTCTACTCCAATTGGCGGTGTTTTTATTTTTTACAGAAATGTCCTGAAAACAAAGCATCATCCATACCCACATTTGCCCGGACTGAACCACCTGATACACAGGCATGTAACCGTTGCTTAATATTTTTCATATTCCCTCCGTTTTGACGATGAGTCATTAAATACCATTTTGCTATAGGTGATTAAATCCGTCATTTCGCTATTGCGCTACTATGGCTGGAAAAAGTTCTCCATTTTGCACGACGAAGGTTGGACTATGGTGGCAGAGCTTCTGAAAGCGGAGGCCATCAAGAAGAACATGACTATAAATCACAAGGAGTCCTTCATTGACAACATGGCCAAGTGTTGCGAGGAGATGTTGTCGTGCTGCCGAACTGGGTTTTGGTATCAGGTACTTACATATTCCGACAACTATATCCCCTATCAATAGCTCTTACACAGTCACACAACTTTCAGATTGTGCAAAACACAATGAATCGCACTCGCATATATGTATTCCTGGGCACTGCCAATGCATTGGTCGAGTTTATGGCTTCCATGGATACGGCAAATCTCTTCTCCAAGGGCGAGTACATGGTGGTATTTGTAGATATGATGACCTACACACCAAAGTAAGTAACTTTCAGTGTAACACCAGCAAATGCGAAAGAGATCAGGTGGTGTCGAGACCATCCACTGGTGTCCTAACACTTGCAGGGCATCTATAGAACCTTTTGCGTAATTCATTCATACAAACGTCTCTTCACATTAGAGAAGCCGAAAAATATTTGCGCAAGCCGGAGCAAGCCGAGCATATGACAACATGTGATGAAACGGACAATTTTGTTCAACGCGCCCGAAGTTTGCTTGTGGTGGCTTCAACGCCACCCACTGACAGCTATGAGAACTTCACAGCTAAAGTGAGGGACTACAACCAGATGCAGCCATTTAACTTCACTTTGCCGCAGATCTTCCAGTATAATAACTTCATAAAGGTGAGTAGTCAAGCTAGACTATGTCGCCTGCCCATGACGTCGGTGTCTGTTTCTCTAATTGGAGAAATGGAGGATTAATTGAGTGTCATTCCATACAATTTATGCTTTGCACTACAATGGTATTCGATAATTGTTTTTGTTAAAGTCATAAATAACTGACTGTGGATAGTGTGGGATGAGCAGGAGAGGGGTGAAAGAGTTAAATGCCTGTTTCTCCTTTCTGTGTTGGGTGCGTAGCCACGAATAGGAGGAGCCTTTGTAGTATAAATTTGGTTTTCTCATCCTTTACCTTTGTTGTTTTCTCGTCGCGAACTATACTCCTTTGTATTGCGAAGATGTCGAACACGGGAATCTTGAATTAATTTTCCAATTACTTTCTATTCGCATGTTAAATGATGGCGGTTTCAATGGAATTGACGTTGGTTGGCAAATAGTTTGTGTCTATATATGCCGCCTATCTCTACGATTCAGCCAAGTTGTATGCGTGGGCCCTAGACGAGTTGTTGCGCAATTCCTCCAAAGATGGTCCTTTGACGGAAGAGGAGATTTATGACATAGCCAGCGATGGAACTAAAATCATTGAAACTATCATTAAAAATGGAACCTACAAAAGTAAGTGATTATCTGCTTGTCAGTGGAGACCTACTTATAAATGATTATGTCTCATTTGCCATAAAGGTGTCACCGGTGCCACAATCAAAATTGACATCAATGGCGATTCGGAAGGCAATTTCTCAGTATTGGCCTTTAAGCCATTCAAATATTCGTACCGGGAGAACTTGTCGTGCAACTTTCATATGGTACCTGTTGCTCATTTCCAACAAGGATCAGATATTCCAGTGAGTGAGTCGTCTTTTTTGTTGTTTTATTTTTGCATTTTGGAGTTTAACCCGGTTGCGAGGCTTAATAACGTGTTTAATCATTTGCAGGAATACAAGCTGATCAATGGTTCTATGCGTGTGGATTGGCCGTCGGGCGGCGATCGCCCCTTTGACGAGCCCATGTGTGGTTTTGCCAATGAGCTGTGTAAGAAAGACGATCGCCACATAACTTCACTGGTGGCAGCTGGTATTTTGGGATTGCTTCTCTTTTGTGCCGGCGTAGTCACTATGAGTATTTATCGCAAGTGGAAGATCGAGCTCGAAATTGAGGGACTGTTGTGGAAAATTGACATATCAGAAATAAAAGGATATGCTGGCAATGATATTGTGTCGTCGCCTAGTAAGGTAATACATTTTTAGGAAAGAATAGGAGGCGAAGGTTTCTCTCCAGACTGAACCAAGGACGTGGGAATGTTGTACCGTGATAGTCTACGAGCAGTGTGAAGACAAATATTACTAAACGTCAAAATTTTTTCTTTCTAGCTGAGTTTGGTTAGTGCACAATCTTTTGGTTCGCGATGTTCCAACCAAGTTTTCACTTCAACAGCACGCCTGCGCGGTGCTGTGGTACGCATCAAAGAGTTAAAATTTCCACGCAAGAAGGATATGTCGCGTGAGATCATGAAGGAGATGCGTTTATTGCGCGAACTTCGACATGATAATGTGAATAGCTTTATTGGGGCCTGTGTGGAGCCAATGCGCATTTTACTAGTCACTGACTATTGTGCGAAGGGTAGCTTGTACGATATCATCGAGAATGAGGACATTAAACTGGACGATCTGTTTATTGCATCGCTGATACACGATCTCATAAAAGTAAGCACGCACTTTATATTTTCACTGACATTGTCGAATATAGAGGACACTTTGTCATTACTCTAGGCTATGATTTACCTTCACGGCTCGTCACTGATCTATCATGGAAATTTGAAGTCCTCGAATTGTGTTGTCACTTCGCGTTGGATGTTGCAGGTCACCGATTTTGGTTTGCATGATCTGAGGCATTGTGCCGAGAGTGAGTCCATTGGAGAGCATCAGCATTATAGAAGCAAGTGGATTGTAAGAAACAGTATGAATGATTTAATGGCTTTTGTGTATTTCATTCAGATCAATTTTGGAAAGCTCCTGAAATTCTGAGAAATCCTCATGTCTATGGTACCCAGAAGGGCGACGTTTATGCTTTCGCCATTATTATGTATGAAATATTTAGTCGCAAAGGACCGTTTGGTCAGACACTATACGAACCCAAGGAGATTGTAGATTTGGTTAAAAAGCAGCCCATCAAGGGTGATGTACCTTTTCGGCCTGAGCTAGAGTGTATCATTGAGGGCGAACTTTGTCCCGACTATGTGTTGAGTTGTATTACAGACTGCTGGCATGAGGATCCAGATATAAGACCTGATTTTCCGACAATACGGTAAGACTTGTGATATATGTTTATGTTTTACGGCTTCAATCAAGAACAATTGATTTGCAGAACGCGACTGAAGAAAATGAGAGGTGGTAAAACCAAAAACATTATGGATCAAATGATGGAAATGATGGAGAAGTATGCAAACAATTTGGAAGATATTGTGACAGAGCGTACACGTTTATTGTGTGAAGAGAAGCGCAAAACAGAAGATCTTCTACATCGTATGCTACCGCAGTCGGTTGCTGAAAAACTGACCATGGGATTGGGAGTGGAGCCAGTTTCCTATGATTTGGTTAGTCCTTCCTAATATTAGCTTTGTATTGTTTCTTTTAATACGAGCCGCTTTTCTCACTTCAGGTCACCATATACTTTAGTGATATTGTTGGTTTTACCGCAATGTCTGCCGAGAGTACTCCTCTCCAGGTGGTAAACTTCCTCAATGATTTGTACACAGTTTTCGACCGTATAATCCGAGGTTACGACGTGTACAAAGTGGAGACTATAGGAGACGCTTATATGGTAGTGTCTGGGTTGCCAATAAAGAATGGAGACCATCATGCGGGTGAGATTGCATCGATGTCATTGGAACTGTTGCATGCTGTAAAACAGCATAGGATTGCGCACAGGCCCAACGAAACTCTTAAGTTGCGCATTGGAATGCACACTGGGCCAGTGGTTGCTGGAGTAGTTGGACTGACGATGCCACGATACTGTCTATTCGGCGACACCGTAAATACAGCCTCCAGAATGGAGTCAAATGGAGAGGCCTTAAAAATACACATATCCAGTAAGTGTAAAGATGCCTTGGACAAACTAGAAGGATATGTAACGGAGAAACGCGGCTTAGTTAACATGAAAGGCAAAGGTGAAGTTATCACTTATTGGCTGGTCGGAGCTACAGAGAAAGCCATTCAGAAGAAACCAGTCGATATGACGGATCTGCCACCCCTTTTCTGCCGTCCACGCAAAAGTCCGAAATTAAATTGTGATTCAAGGCAACCAAGTATTATCGGCATGCACTACGCGGGTACTGGGTCGAGGAGGCAGTCCAGTGTTCCTCGAGCAGATCTAGAGTCAACATACAGCCTGCAGGGTTCTACGTATCAAATGCAGCGCGAATCACCCCGTTTGTCAACCAAGCGGTATGACCGACCGTCTACAAACGGTGTGGCTAATTTTCAAGGTAATAGCATACCTGAGCACATGAGTTACTGTGGCAGTGGTAGTTGTGGCGTTTGTGCCTCCGATATGGTAGTGGAAACTTCGCATGCATCACAAAGTACTCTGGAGCATTCCGAAACAAACTGTGATAACAACGGTGTGGGCGTCAATGGTGACATCGGTACTTCATTCGGCACTTCACACATTGCTAGTCCCTCGCACAAACCTCTGGCCATGGTGCGTCCCCACCGAATTGCCAACTCTCCAAACTTTTCTCAGGATTTCTATGGTAGTGGAATTATAGTTGGCAGTTCTGTGATTGCTCATCATAACCTTCGTGAAGCGCGCTCTCTCGACCCAATGCCTTTCCATGTTCGAAAACGCCACCAGCCAAAGGTATTGCCGCCATCAAAGTTAAGCAAAAACAACTCCAGGTCATTGGACACTGGTGTTTCGCTAATAAGTGATAATCCTAACGGGGATACCGAGGAAACATCACGCACACGGGACACCCAATCCGCCAGCAGAGAATATGGCGACACTACAGATGAGCTTAACAATGTAACTGCATCAACAGGCTTTGATGGTGACGATGTTAGATTGCTGATGCTTCGAGATAATGGTGACGTAAATGTCCGCAATTCAGCTATCATTGTTCCCGTGGGATCCTCTGTCTTGAACAGAAGACGCAGTGGTGGAGGCTTTTCCGTCGGCGGCGTCAGTACGGGCACAAGTGTGTCCATGCTGCCCTACAAGCATCTTAAAAACAATTGCAATGGTGGCATGACGATTGACGAAGACGTTCAAGCTCCCCTTCTGCAGCGTCAAGCATCTCTAACTGCAACCACGAGCTTGGAGACAACCAAACGATGGCATTCGCTTGAAGCAATTGAACCACACGCTGGCAACAGTGTCAGCTATGCTGCCGACATTGACGGTAGACAGGCAAGTAGTTCTTCGAAAGCAACCACAAAAAAATCATCCCGCAATGCACCAGCCGAAGGCACTTCCTCATCCATCTTCGACCGCCTGGTGAGCATATTCCACGGGAACGGTAAAAGGGCTAACGATGGTTCCTTAAGGCGAGTAGGCATATTACCCAGCGCCGTGAGAGGTGTCCCCGGATTCAGCGACATTAATAGCTCAACAAGAGACCGCGAGAGTATAGTGTAACACGCTGTGCCATGTCTCTGCTTGACATCATCACCCTTCTCCGTAGAATTGTGTCTAGTCACAGTCTCTAGACTAACTATTTGTCTTAATTGTTTAACTATTATTACCTTATGTTAACTCCCCAATCCTCGTCCCATGCTCCCCTGAATATTTTTAGTCTATTATTAAGTGCTACTATTACATATACTATTAACATCATGTTACAACAATATCGATTACACAGCAGACATTTTTATGCTTAATGAGTTGATCAATTTAAATTTAATTATTTAGTTATAGTGGCTACATATGTATATATATGTACAATGCATATTTGGTATGTTTGTATGATGTACGATGGCTGCGTATGTATGTATCTTTAAATAATGTATGTATTGTATTGTAATGAATAAGTATTGCCCAATTGAGCATGAATCATAATCCTTATCATCTCATAGCATTTCATATCAAAATTGGAATAAGACTTTCTATAACGGCAAACAATTTCAAAACTACTTTTATTTAGCCCAGATAATAGAAGACAAGTACCCTTGTTAGAAATTTCTACCAAAAATCTACCAAAACTTCATAAACTTAAAAAATTGTTCACTTTTTTGCGGGGAGAGAAGTAATCTGGTAATTGCTAACAGCATTTGCATATACATCCCAATCGACGCATTAGTAGCCCACAGTTTGCGAGTTCATTTCCGTATAAACTTTGTATCCACAAAAAAAATCATACTTAAAATATCGCATAAATAATGCAAAAACAGAATCACTACATATCCTAAAAGTTGGATTCGTTGAGAACTTATAATTTCAAAATGATTCCGATTCAAATTTTTGTGCTCTAACATTAAATTTCACATGAAAGATGTTCTGTAACGGACTTTTACATGGCCTGAAGTCACTATTTTAGTCATGGTGATAGTAAATAATTATTCCCTTAAACCTGAAAACTGCAAAATCAAAGTTGAACATAATAAATGTAACCAGAAAAAAATCAGTACGAAAATTTCTACTAAAATTATAAATTATTTGTTTTAATCCTTTATTGTTGTTCTTTTTACTGTCATTCAGTGCAATATGTCTTCATAAAATTGGATTATCCGCTTTTTTCATTAATCACACCCCATATCATATTTTATTAGGCTCAACGATGAACTCTGTAACCTTCAATTGAATTGACACTCTTCTAAATTTGCATGTTAATATGGTTAGGTATTGGTGGCAGTCGATGAACGACTCAGTGCCTGATCCTCGATGTCGAGCGAAAATGTTCGTACGTATTATCGTCGAAAGAAATTTGATCTCGTTCTACAATATCATCTTTTTAGTCGAACATATGTATATAGGCACAGCAGTACGAATCTTTTCCATGATTATTTATCCTATACTGTGGCCGTCGGTGGTGCAATGGTTAGTGTTCGCGCTTCGTGTACATGAGATGCTGGGTTCGATCCCTGCTCCGACCACCTTATATTTCTTTCGGCGGCGGTCACCACGCATAGTGACGGCGACACTATCGAGTATTTAGCCATGAAAAGGCTTCTCAAAATACCGTTTGGAATCAGTGTAAAACCTGTAGGTCTCAATAAGTGAGTATAAAACTTAGAAGCGCACAGCTCACCGGTTGTGAGGAGCTCTCCCCAATTCCTTCATGGAATGTAATGGAAACCATTTATTTATTTATTTAATATTCTCTACTGGTGGTGTCATTAAGAGGTGATCATCGCTGGGAGATAGTAAAATATTAAAGGTGGTCAGAGCGGGGGCTGAACCCATATTCTCATGTACAAGAGCTTATCATTGTCCCACTGACGGGCAGCTACACCGGTTACAGCGATTTTTGTACTCACAGCGATAATATGTTTTCCCCCAAGAAGTCCATTCGTAATTGAAGACTATAATTGTATTGTTCGCGCCATGTTTTCAATAAATCTTGTCTCAAACAGTATTCGAGAGTGTTTTATCTTCGCCTCACTGCTTGTTTTTTGTTTCAATGTATACAATATTTTAATAAATTATACTTTTATTTAATTTTACCGTTAATTCCCTCAACAATCACAAATTCACAGCAACAATTATGTAAATAAGCCGGCTTTTGTTTGTCTACCTGACTATGTACTTTTTTGAAACTCAAACAAATCTGTTTTGCTTCAATACCTTACATACATAACTAAAAACAAAATTGTAAATGAGCGTGTGTATTCATTATATGTAAGACGAATTGAGACTTAGTATGGGTGTGTGTGTGTGTGTGTGTATTTGTATTTGTATATTTATAATTAAATCATAAATATAAGTGTTTTTAATATTTACATATCGCCTATGCATATTAAATAACTTAATGTATACATTATTGTTTTCTAGTTTTATTTACTAATTATTTGTGTATGTCTTGTATGTATCAATGTACATAATATAAGAGGAAAAATGTAAATTCAATCGAAATAACAAACAAATGAATAACAACTTCAAAACAAGTAGATATACATATGTAGTATCAATATTTATAATTAGTTGATAATTTAGCAAATCGTTTTTACAAACCTCTGTACATGTACATATGTAGCATATCCGTATGTATGTACTAAGTATATACATATGTACATGTGTGTACTAGTGATGCCAATCGGGATAAGGTGTTGCAGAAAAACTTCTGACAGATTTGATTTTGTTTGATTGATAGTCATCAACAATTAATGCGGTTAGGTGTTGCATTTGACTTTGTTCGCAATTTTATTTTTGCTCTGTTCTATTTTTGTGTTACCTCTGTTGTATTTCGTTTGTCATATTGCTACATATGATTTTATATTCCCCAAAACTGAAAGTGTAAATTAAAAACAATGAGTATACGATTTCTCTCAAGTTAAAGAGAGTTGTATTCCATTTTTCTCTCCGCAAAAAGTTTAACTTTATCGGATAGCTTAATATTAGCTATAAACAAGTTACAAAGACAAGCTTGTGTATGAAATTATATAGTTGGCTTTGGCCGAATATAATGATGTTTGCTTCTACTGTGGCGCATGTTCACTTTATTTTATATCTTTTATTACTGGAAATTGGTTGCTACTCTAAAAAGTGTCGGATATGACGTCCCCGTAATTGTTTAGTTGTTGAAGTTGTTTTGTTTCATTCACTATAATAGTTCTTTTAGATATGAAGACAAGAGTAAACCGTTTTTAGCACATGCTTGTAAATGCATTGGTAAGCTGTTCGAATAAATCCAACGACTTGCGTTGAATCTGTCAAAAATTCGTGCTGTCAGATCTGACAGACAAACATGAACGGGATCCCAAAAATCTCTCCGAGTTGGCATCACTAGTATGTACGTATGTACATTATTAAAGTATCTGTTAGAACGTAGAAAAATACAGTTTTAATGGAAATTTAAAATAATCGTTACTTTAATGTTTTTGCTTTCGTACTGTTGTCTCGTATCTTTGTTGTATATACATGTGTGTATGAATGAATGTAGTATGTGTGTGTACTGTAGAAGAAGAAAAACAGCGGCAACAAATTATTATAATATTGATTCTAGTTATTTTTATAATTATTCTCAAATAAATTGCCATATTAAAAGTTTAAATAAAGAAAATCAAATCAGTTACGTGCCTGTGGTAAAGTTATTCTTCCGCGGAAATCAGGACATAAGTACATAGATAGAACGGGATTCCTTCTTAGAAACAGAACATATTTTACTAACAATTGCTCGCTACTTCGTGCGCGGCTACGCAGTAATATACGAGTACATATTTTACCGCACTAACTTTTCATATTCCAAAAATCTTTTACCTTTCAATACGAGTATTACTGATTTTACTACCGACATGTCTTCACTTTGAAAAGTTGTTCACTGTTCAAGTGCCATTTCGAAATCAAACGAGGACGTTACTTTTATACCAACAAAATGTCCTCTAAATGTCGTAAATCTAAACCTTAATATTTAGTCATTACAGATCTTCGCCTTAAATGCGACTTATTCCGGTATGTGATGGAAATCGAATACGATTTGACATAATAATGACGTTTTTATGAGTAAATAATCGATGTAAAATGATCAATGGTTATCGATAACCTCCATTTGTATATGGTTAGGTACTGATTTTATATTCATTGAGAAAATTTAAGAAAACAAAGAAATCTTGTCTTCCAATAACTTGAAATCAGCAAGCTTCAAATTTTGTCCACGTATTTTTAATATGATTCCGTTTCACCTAAACTTGATTTATACATGCTACACGTTAACATTACATTTTAATTTGTTATATCATTAACGATTATAATGGTTAATAGTTAAATAATGTATATATAAAATATTTGCTCCCCAATACTAGGAATCATGCCAATAAAATTTGTTTAAATAGTCAAATCGTGTTCGATTTTCATCACATGCCGGAATATTGTTCTCCGACACGCTCTGTACGCCGCAAAGTGTCGTGATTTGCAAATACGGGTGGCTAAAAATGGAAGGCGCTGTCGTAGGTCACGTGAATTTTGCACAAGAAAACAAGAGAAAAAACAATGTTTGGTCTAAATCCATCACAGGACACGCTCATCACCCATATATCCTGAAATAAAACTTCTGAAAATGGAGCATGGACACTAGGGTGATAACTTTTTTAAGACAACATTCTCCCCAGGGCTTTTCTAATGGAAAATATTGTATTAATGATAAAAAAAACTATTTCAGTTCAATTTGGTAAAAAAAACCTAACGCACCACAGCGATTTCTAAAATGCCTTTAATATATATTTTTTAAATTTTTTTTAATACCAATTTTTTTAAAATATGGTTTATACATATGTAAGTATGTAAACAAATAATAACAATAAATGATTAAAAGTAGGTATTGTAAGATATAAACTTTAGGTTCAAAGTACGCGATGTTTTACAAAGCGGATATATATCTTGTACTATTTTTATTCAACGTTTGATTCAAAACTTTAACGCGTTTGGTGCGTAACCTTTTTTAACGATAGCGAAAAACTAAAAACGCAGTTCTTAATATTTGTCCATGCCCTACACGATTTTGTCTGGGGAGATTTGATATTTGCAAAAAATGCCCTAATGGACACGCGTGTCCTTAAAATATCCATTCAAAGAATTGATCATAAAATATGCAAACATATATTGCATGAATACTTTGAAATTCACTATGTGACTTAGTTTATGTGCATATCTGCTTTCACATTTGACTGAACTCGGAATTATTACATTCGCTAAATTTTGGTTGTCAAAAATTGATTTTTAAGTGTGCCAAAGTTTTTCTATAAAACTTCTGTATTGGGTGGATGTAAGCTTGTTCATAGAATTCCGCACCACAATGTCGCATTTACATCGCAGTTTATCGGGGTCAGGTTAGATATAACTTTGTTCTCTAATCTTTCGACGGCATTTACACAGAACAAGAATATCGCATTTCCAAGGTTAACTCCGTTAACCCAGAAGATTACTCATACAACTTTAATCTGTAAAATCTGAAGTTCAAATCGGCTCACATTTTGAACCGATGAGAGCCAAAAATATCGGCGGCGACGTGAGCCAAGAATATCTACATGGTAATAGTAGCGCGCGTTGTTGCTGTTGTAGGCAGCAACAACATGCATTTTGTTTTTGTTCTATTCGCTTCAGCTGCCAAACTTTACACGAAGGCATACCAACAACACAAGAATGCTAAAAAGTACAAAAACAAAATACATGTGAGGGTGACAGCCGAAGCGAAGAACCTCATGAAAAAAATTAAAACAGCTGTTCTTACGATTTTACCATGAACATATTATTGTGCCACGGCTTCCGTTTGTCAAAGTGTTGATTTATTGTGTATGGTTTCATTATAGTTGCATTTTTTAGTAATTAGCAGAGTTGCATAATATTGTACACCAGTTTAAAATGAGTTTAAAAATTTAACTTCAGTTTCTAAATCATGATATTACAAGTAAATGAACCTGGCAACACAGAACATAAGTTGATATCACATGTTTAATAAGCTGTCAACACAGAACATGCTGTCGTGTGATTAAACAAACAACTTTTAACACGTTCCAGACACATTTAGCGTAGTCGAATTATAATTCCAGCAATTAATAAGCCAGCAGGAAGTTTGTATTAACAGTTAAAAAAAAACCCCATATTATGCTCTGCTGTAAAACATGTGTTTTGATGACATTTATTGAACACAGTTCGTGACATCCTGAACACACCCATCATCCCTTGAACTTCGAATTCAGCACACCATTTTAAAAAAGAATTTGAATTTAAAAAAAAACATGGGAATTCAGAAACACTCGGAACACAACACATGGGCGTATATCTTTATATTTGGATTTCACAGGAGGATTTCACAGGAGAATTTAAACAATGATTTTAATAAACACGTGTTTTTCCCGTGTACATGGAAATTCTTCTAACGGTACATTTCATATGAGTAATATTCGTGACCAAAAACAATGTTGCCATATTGAAAAAGCATTGTTCCAAAAAATCTGAATTTTAACACTCAGAAGAGCATGTGAATTTTACATGATTTTTCTAATCAAACTGTTTATCGTATCATGTATTGTAGGGCTGGGTTAGGTGTTAGTGACAGTCGATGAACGACTCACTTAGACCTATTAGTCTATTGTGATACCACGGACAAACGAGATTAAGCATTAGCCCCACCGGAGACCTATTTAGTTTGCTCCAAGAAGTTCAAGATATTGTCAACGTCTATCTGAGATAATTGTCCCAGGTTCCTAAATAGGTAGGAACCCATATAATAGGTAGAATATCGTCGCATGCTTACCAATCAGACAGTGTCACGTCAAAACTGAAACAAGCATTGACAGATTTTGCCTGAGTATACATGCCAACACGCTCCAATTCTTGTGGAACATGTCTCATCCACTCTGCAGTTCCCCGGAATGTTCCAATGCCCTGGCATCCACATAAGCTGAATATCTTCACATTTAGAGATGTACGGCAGTCCTGGCCCTATATTGAGTACAGGAATACCGATTCCAGGGACTTGATATCTGCCTGAATGACCAAGAATACATTTACCCCAAACACGGCTGAACTATAAACTCTTTACCATAAACTCCTTTGGTGTGTGAGTGGGGTATGTCCGATTGAATAGTGGATCCGCTTTCGAGTAGTCGACAAATTCAGTAATATTGGGAATGCCTTTCAGCAGTGTTCCATAACCAACTCCGATCATACCACATTGCGGGAGTTGCCTTAGCCTGATGGCAGACATAGAAGCAATCTGCCCGCCTATAATGTCTACCGGCTACAAATATAGCATTACATTCAGTGCATCAGTGGGATTGGTTCGAAGAGAACCCATGATGCACATTGTCGCCATTCTCTGAACCCTAGTCAGTATTGCACAATTTATGGGTTTCTCAAGCGCCTACCACCATACGATATCCATATAGAGCATTATCGGCATCATACGCGCTGTGTATATCCAGTGAACAATCCTCAGCGTAAACCCCCATTTACAACCTTTAGCCTACTTGCAGGTGTATAGGACTATCGTCGCTTTTTCGCCCCTTTACACAATGTTGGGCCTGAAACTAAGCTTGCTGTCCAAAATAATATCAAGGCATTTGGCACACTCTGCAAGCTTAATTTCAGAACTATTCAGTGATAGGTTCCACGGTAGGTATTTTATACCTTCGGGTAGAGAGGACCAGCTCGGTCTTGGCCGGGTTTACACCTAGCCCGTTTTCACCCACCCGACTGCCAAAGTTCGTAAGCAACCTTGGAGAATACCCCATAGGGTACTGGGACTCTTGTCACTTGTAGCTATTGCCACAAGGAATTCCAGTGATCACCTCTTTCAGCGAGTTTCCTGTGGGATGCCCAGAAGTTCTTCAGGTTACCTAACGTTGTATTGGCTGACGCCAGTATTTGCTTTAGCTACGACGCATCGGACGTATCTTCTATTGATTTGAGAAGTTTATTTTGGCCCGACTGATCGCATTCTTATATCGCCTTATCTCAATTATCTCAGCCCTGCTTATCTCTACAAGACTTGGCTCTGTTAAATAGTCGTCGGCATGACGTCCTTATATTCGCAAGTTCTCCATTCCACCAAGGGGGTCTTCTTCCCCCTTGGCATCGTAATTGGGCAAAATATTGGTTGCGACTTATTGAGAGCGTGCGTGATCCTGTCCGCTACATTATATATGTCATCTAGGCACGTTATCTCCACAGATGTTAAAGATCCCAAACAACTTTTATAGGTATTTTCATAGAGGGACCAGTCAGTCTGCGTCACATTGCGATGAACTAGTTCAGGCTGGGCAATATTTCAGCCAATTTTTATCAAGTACATTCCATTCCCTGATTAACACATACAAGTCCTCCGTTGAAAAGGTGACATATAGTAGCTCTTGCCTGGAGCTAGTGACAAAAGTTGGTTCACTTTCTCTATTACATATAATAAGGTTAATACCATGAGTGTTTCACCCCTCTCATTGGTGGCAGTGCTATCAATGTCTCTTCTATGAGACATCTTGAGGGTACTGATAGCAACTCGTCTCCTGCCCATGGGACAGATGTTCGTGGTCCCTTTTCATCATGGGGTATGTGCGAGGCGACCAACCAAATATTTGATCCGGTTTGTTCCAGGGTAACTGTAACGTTGTCCCTGTCGCTATATACCGCTAATCACCTGTATGTTGAAGCGCATCTATAGGCATAGACAGATTGGTTTCGGATAATGAGCAACCCTTTTCCTTTTCTGCAAAGTGCTTCAACAAATTTGCAGGAATTTGTACATTTCCACGCACCGACAATGTTTTACACAGCCTCGTGCTCCGGTTCAATTTCCCCAAGCTTTGCATTCCTGATCCCATTTATAGATCTTTAGGGTTATCTGCCCAAATGCAAGCGATGCCACCGGATTTTTTCAGAAGCAGCAGTTACTCGTTCAAAAGGAACATCGCGTGTCTACGGACACTATATGCAACTTCCAGTCGCTCGTTTTGTGCATTGGAATTTCGGGATTACTATCCTTGAGAATAAACTTAATTCCCTCCACGTCAGGGGAGCTGGCTTGGATCCAGGCATGTGTCCTGGTCCTGGATGGGAGGTCCTAACTCCGAACAATAACCCAAACACCACCTACTTTTCTCAACTCTGTGATCCACCGACCACTGATATCCAACCGCCTCTAACTTAACTTGACCTTGGAACCAGCTGGCGTCGCGGCATCGTGGAGGAGGTTCCGGCATCTCCTTTCGGATCTGAACGTATATTCAGGACAATGTTCACAACACGTTTCCATTTATCCTTCGGAATGATTCCATCTTCCCCCCTGGTCAATAACCGCCATTATCAGATTGTCTTTTACAACCTCACTAAAGGACTTTTGTTCCAACTTATTCCTCTTCGGCTGACGATGCTTATCGGGTGAGCGAAGCCTATTCTCTGCTAATTGCGATGTGGAAGCCGCTGTAATGTCGTGATTTTCAATAACATAACGATCCGATTTCAAAGAATATCTCTATCAAGAAGTGTCTCATGGTCGACATCACAATTTATCTTGATAATCCTACGAGCTTGCCGACGATCGTTGAAGTTCCTTTTGGTGTGTTCCTTCAGGTGTGGCTTTCTACGTGCGACTGGTGAACCGACATGTTTACTAGACGTCCTCTACAACGAACTAGAAACGCCGGACCTGACTTCAGGCCGCGCTTCGATTGTGACCATATTAATGGGCTCTGCAATATTTTCATCGGAGGGGTTTCCTAGCCCTAGCGGTCTACCCTACGTTTATGTGTGTTATTGTTTTATTATTTGATTTTAGTCTTCATTGCGATTCCCACTAGCTTAGGGGCTCCCTGTAGTACGGCAAGAACTTGACCGACAGCCTATTACTCCCTGAGACGCCCAGTTATTAGTGAGGCATCATTAAAATACAGTCACATATCCGCGACTGTAAACTATCTGTAGGGACGGTACGCGTGACTCCCTGGATTAGAGGATATATATACTGTGATAAACATCAGCCTAAACATGGAGAACAGACACTGACCAGACAGACGCCCACTGTGGACAGACGCTTCTGGATTTTAACTCGCCCGGGGAACCACGGAGGCTTCACTATCCTGATTTCAGTCCTCCCAGGAGTGCCCACTGCGGGAAGATACTGAATAACTGACGGCGTTCTTTCGCCATGTCGCAGAATCATTTTCGGACATTTGTACGGTGTCATTGTATGTCCTCGGACTCTATCGCTTTTGGTCGGGGACAGCTTATTCTTCGCAGCTAAACTACATATGTGACCCTGCTTACAAAAATTCACCTAGTGTGTCAAATTTCATGAATTCACTTTTTTTGGATTTTTATGTAAAAAAAAACATCGAAAAGTAATGTAAAAATACAGTTATATAAAACAATAAAAGCCCACTAAGAGTGTGAAATTTTAATAGCGGGGAAACGTTTGAGTTTTACTCAAAAACTTGTTTTGACACACTAGATGGGTTTTAATATGCAGGGTCATGTCGGCCCTGCAACTATCCGCCACCTTATAGCCACCATAGTAGCCCGAACTCATCCGTAGGTACCTACCACAGATACCCAAGATAGTTATCTGCCATATTTACCTACTTTAGGTAACGATTACAGGCAACTACCATGGGTACATACCGTAGGTTTGACGTCCATTTCTACTACAGCCACATTGGATTTGTAAAATGCTCTTCCAAGCTGTGGCCTCAACCATGATGTCGTAGCCATTTATTATTTCAGTGCCCCTACTTGTCGCTTTGCCTTACTCAACACACACTTACATGCTACTACCTAACTGTTTTCCTAAAATTGGCATACTGTATTAATATTCGAACACTAATCAGTTGGCATAATTTATTACTCCTAGTCATATGGTATAAATCGTATTAATTTTAACTCTACAATTACCTAACCTCAGAAAACAACTGTTCATATAACTTGTATCTATTTATATATTAAGGCTGTTTTTTTTATTCCAAATAAAACGATCCACACATGTCGCAACATTTGCTGTAATGGGTGAAAAAATGCGATAAGGCAACACGTTTGTAGCCAGTGCCAGCAAATACATTGTAGCAGCAGATGTTGTTGTAGTTATAAGCAGCAACAACAGACATTTTATTTTCGTTCATTCGTTTCAGTTGTCAAACTCTACACAAATAAATACCAACAATACAAAAAAGTATAAAAACAAAATACATATGATTTTGAAAAGCGAAACGAAAAATGACATGGAAAAAATGTAGTCACCTGTTTAAACGACTATACCTGATAGATAATTCTACCATCATCAATATGTAAAATATTTACCGCGCGTTGAATTGAACAATTTAATTCCAATATTGAGCCGCTAAACTAATTTTTCGACAACTTTGTATGCTAAGCGATATTAAGCCATTTTAAGCGGCTCCCCATACAAAGTCGTCGAAAAACTAGTTTAGCAGGAATTAAAAAACAAGCTTATTGTTTTCAATCGGAAATAAAAATCTATCCTTCAAATTTAGAGATATAAAAGTAAACGTAGTCTTCCATTAAATAAAATAATTTTAATGAACTTAAAATGTGTAAGCCATTTTGGAAATTTCTGCTTTTTTGAAATTGAACATGTGGCAACATTGTCATTGCTCAAGTCGGCATTTAAGTGGGAAAATGAAATGTCACTTAATATCGCTTAGCTGTCCCGTACAAATTTACATATTAAGCTTGTTTTGTTAATTCCCGCTAAACTATTTTGACGTTAAACTAGGGTGTCGTGAAGTTGATGAACAAATTGAAATCCTGAATTGGTTTAGAGAACTCTATACCCATTCGGAGCCGACAAGACCCAAAATTCGTTTTTGGCTTATGAATTTTGTATGTATATTACTTTATTTTGTAATAATAAACAAAGTTAATTAATGAGGGCTGTCGTACGTTAAAATAAACTAATCAGACTGACTTTACACCAATTACTTGCCCCCTTAACACAAAAGGGTCTCTTTGGAATGAATACAATAAAAAGGAATTTAAATTACCTTTTATGCGCACAGCCTCTAATTTTAATTGGTTTGTATACCACTTCACTGTACACTGTGATTCTACATACCTTAAATTTTAGTTTTTTCTTTCCTAAGCACTTAAACGTTTTAAATTTTGGATTCTTTTTTTACTTTTCTTAATCAATTATAGGGGATTTTTTTCTTAATAATTTATATGTTTTAAATTTTAGTTTTTCTTTTTTTCTAAACACTAGTATGATTCAAATTTTGGTTTTACGTTCTTTTACTTAATCGCTTATACATGCAAGGTGTTTCAAAAGAAGTCACCCGAAGTTGTTTGGCTCTCATTTTTTTTCTAAATGAAAAACTTCGATTCTGTTTATTTGAACCTTTAGAATTTTATTGGTTAAGTTCAGAAGATGAAACCTTGCATATATTCCGAATTTTGGTTTAATTATTATTCATTCACGCAGCCTTTCGTAGGGTGCGTGTTTAAAATTTTGAGCACTCTTTGCCTACGTGTATACACGTAGGTCTTCTTCCCCCTTGGCATCGTAATTGGGCAAAATATTGGTTGCGACTTATTGAGAGCGTGCGTGATCCTGTCCGCTACATTATATATGTCATCTAGGCACGTTATCTCCACAGATGTTAAAGATCCCAAACAACTTTTATAGGTATTTTCATAGAGGGACCAGTCAGTCTGCGTCACATTGCGATGAACTAGTTCAGGCTGGGCAATATTTCAGCCAATTTTTATCAAGTACATTCCATTCCCTGATTAACACATACAAGTCCTCCGTTGAAAAGGTGACATATAGTAGCTCTTGCCTGGAGCTAGTGACAAAAGTTGGTTCACTTTCTCTATTACATATAATAAGGTTAATACCATGAGTGTTTCACCCCTCTCATTGGTGGCAGTGCTATCAATGTCTCTTCTATGAGACATCTTGAGGGTACTGATAGCAACTCGTCTCCTGCCCATGGGACAGATGTTCGTGGTCCCTTTTCATCATGGGGTATGTGCGAGGCGACCAACCAAATATTTGATCCGGTTTGTTCCAGGGTAACTGTAACGTTGTCCCTGTCGCTATATACCGCTAATCACCTGTATGTTGAAGCGCATCTATAGGCATAGACAGATTGGTTTCGGATAATGAGCAACCCTTTTCCTTTTCTGCAAAGTGCTTCAACAAATTTGCAGGAATTTGTACATTTCCACGCACCGACAATGTTTTACACAGCCTCGTGCTCCGGTTCAATTTCCCCAAGCTTTGCATTCCTGATCCCATTTATAGATCTTTAGGGTTATCTGCCCAAATGCAAGCGATGCCACCGGATTTTTTCAGAAGCAGCAGTTACTCGTTCAAAAGGAACATCGCGTGTCTACGGACACTATATGCAACTTCCAGTCGCTCGTTTTGTGCATTGGAATTTCGGGATTACTATCCTTGAGAATAAACTTAATTCCCTCCACGTCAGGGGAGCTGGCTTGGATCCAGGCATGTGTCCTGGTCCTGGATGGGAGGTCCTAACTCCGAACAATAACCCAAACACCACCTACTTTTCTCAACTCTGTGATCCACCGACCACTGATATCCAACCGCCTCTAACTTAACTTGACCTTGGAACCAGCTGGCGTCGCGGCATCGTGGAGGAGGTTCCGGCATCTCCTTTCGGATCTGAACGTATATTCAGGACAATGTTCACAACACGTTTCCATTTATCCTTCGGAATGATTCCATCTTCCCCCCTGGTCAATAACCGCCATTATCAGATTGTCTTTTACAACCTCACTAAAGGACTTTTGTTCCAACTTATTCCTCTTCGGCTGACGATGCTTATCGGGTGAGCGAAGCCTATTCTCTGCTAATTGCGATGTGGAAGCCGCTGTAATGTCGTGATTTTCAATAACATAACGATCCGATTTCAAAGAATATCTCTATCAAGAAGTGTCTCATGGTCGACATCACAATTTATCTTGATAATCCTACGAGCTTGCCGACGATCGTTGAAGTTCCTTTTGGTGTGTTCCTTCAGGTGTGGCTTTCTACGTGCGACTGGTGAACCGACATGTTTACTAGACGTCCTCTACAACGAACTAGAAACGCCGGACCTGACTTCAGGCCGCGCTTCGATTGTGACCATATTAATGGGCTCTGCAATATTTTCATCGGAGGGGTTTCCTAGCCCTAGCGGTCTACCCTACGTTTATGTGTGTTATTGTTTTATTATTTGATTTTAGTCTTCATTGCGATTCCCACTAGCTTAGGGGCTCCCTGTAGTACGGCAAGAACTTGACCGACAGCCTATTACTCCCTGAGACGCCCAGTTATTAGTGAGGCATCATTAAAATACAGTCACATATCCGCGACTGTAAACTATCTGTAGGGACGGTACGCGTGACTCCCTGGATTAGAGGATATATATACTGTGATAAACATCAGCCTAAACATGGAGAACAGACACTGACCAGACAGACGCCCACTGTGGACAGACGCTTCTGGATTTTAACTCGCCCGGGGAACCACGGAGGCTTCACTATCCTGATTTCAGTCCTCCCAGGAGTGCCCACTGCGGGAAGATACTGAATAACTGACGGCGTTCTTTCGCCATGTCGCAGAATCATTTTCGGACATTTGTACGGTGTCATTGTATGTCCTCGGACTCTATCGCTTTTGGTCGGGGACAGCTTATTCTTCGCAGCTAAACTACATATGTGACCCTGCTTACAAAAATTCACCTAGTGTGTCAAATTTCATGAATTCACTTTTTTTGGATTTTTATGTAAAAAAAAACATCGAAAAGTAATGTAAAAATACAGTTATATAAAACAATAAAAGCCCACTAAGAGTGTGAAATTTTAATAGCGGGGAAACGTTTGAGTTTTACTCAAAAACTTGTTTTGACACACTAGATGGGTTTTAATATGCAGGGTCATGTCGGCCCTGCAACTATCCGCCACCTTATAGCCACCATAGTAGCCCGAACTCATCCGTAGGTACCTACCACAGATACCCAAGATAGTTATCTGCCATATTTACCTACTTTAGGTAACGATTACAGGCAACTACCATGGGTACATACCGTAGGTTTGACGTCCATTTCTACTACAGCCACATTGGATTTGTAAAATGCTCTTCCAAGCTGTGGCCTCAACCATGATGTCGTAGCCATTTATTATTTCAGTGCCCCTACTTGTCGCTTTGCCTTACTCAACACACACTTACATGCTACTACCTAACTGTTTTCCTAAAATTGGCATACTGTATTAATATTCGAACACTAATCAGTTGGCATAATTTATTACTCCTAGTCATATGGTATAAATCGTATTAATTTTAACTCTACAATTACCTAACCTCAGAAAACAACTGTTCATATAACTTGTATCTATTTATATATTAAGGCTGTTTTTTTTATTCCAAATAAAACGATCCACACATGTCGCAACATTTGCTGTAATGGGTGAAAAAATGCGATAAGGCAACACGTTTGTAGCCAGTGCCAGCAAATACATTGTAGCAGCAGATGTTGTTGTAGTTATAAGCAGCAACAACAGACATTTTATTTTCGTTCATTCGTTTCAGTTGTCAAACTCTACACAAATAAATACCAACAATACAAAAAAGTATAAAAACAAAATACATATGATTTTGAAAAGCGAAACGAAAAATGACATGGAAAAAATGTAGTCACCTGTTTAAACGACTATACCTGATAGATAATTCTACCATCATCAATATGTAAAATATTTACCGCGCGTTGAATTGAACAATTTAATTCCAATATTGAGCCGCTAAACTAATTTTTCGACAACTTTGTATGCTAAGCGATATTAAGCCATTTTAAGCGGCTCCCCATACAAAGTCGTCGAAAAACTAGTTTAGCAGGAATTAAAAAACAAGCTTATTGTTTTCAATCGGAAATAAAAATCTATCCTTCAAATTTAGAGATATAAAAGTAAACGTAGTCTTCCATTAAATAAAATAATTTTAATGAACTTAAAATGTGTAAGCCATTTTGGAAATTTCTGCTTTTTTGAAATTGAACATGTGGCAACATTGTCATTGCTCAAGTCGGCATTTAAGTGGGAAAATGAAATGTCACTTAATATCGCTTAGCTGTCCCGTACAAATTTACATATTAAGCTTGTTTTGTTAATTCCCGCTAAACTATTTTGACGTTAAACTAGGGTGTCGTGAAGTTGATGAACAAATTGAAATCCTGAATTGGTTTAGAGAACTCTATACCCATTCGGAGCCGACAAGACCCAAAATTCGTTTTTGGCTTATGAATTTTGTATGTATATTACTTTATTTTGTAATAATAAACAAAGTTAATTAATGAGGGCTGTCGTACGTTAAAATAAACTAATCAGACTGACTTTACACCAATTACTTGCCCCCTTAACACAAAAGGGTCTCTTTGGAATGAATACAATAAAAAGGAATTTAAATTACCTTTTATGCGCACAGCCTCTAATTTTAATTGGTTTGTATACCACTTCACTGTACACTGTGATTCTACATACCTTAAATTTTAGTTTTTTCTTTCCTAAGCACTTAAACGTTTTAAATTTTGGATTCTTTTTTTACTTTTCTTAATCAATTATAGGGGATTTTTTTCTTAATAATTTATATGTTTTAAATTTTAGTTTTTCTTTTTTTCTAAACACTAGTATGATTCAAATTTTGGTTTTACGTTCTTTTACTTAATCGCTTATACATGCAAGGTGTTTCAAAAGAAGTCACCCGAAGTTGTTTGGCTCTCATTTTTTTTCTAAATGAAAAACTTCGATTCTGTTTATTTGAACCTTTAGAATTTTATTGGTTAAGTTCAGAAGATGAAACCTTGCATATATTCCGAATTTTGGTTTAATTATTATTCATTCACGCAGCCTTTCGTAGGGTGCGTGTTTAAAATTTTGAGCACTCTTTGCCTACGTGTATACACTTTCATAGATTTTACGATATTATCATCATCTCATGTTAATCCTTTTCTAATTCGTGGAAATGCGGAAATTTTGAGGTGTAGCTTCATCTCCGATACGCGCTGGTATGTCGGTGTGCCCATTGAACGGGTTACCCTGCCGTATTTCAATTCTATGGAAGTATAACCTTCCGGATCGTCGTACCGTGATAATGGTACTACCGTAAAAAGACAAGAGGACGTACCGGAGATCTGATTGATTGTGGCTTACCTGTGGCCAGTTGAGTTTGATGCTATTGCGTCTGCTGTATTCTGTTGGCAGTGTGTGTGGTGATTGTGGCCTACTGTATGTATGTTGATTGTTATGTGGCCTGATGTACTTATTGTTGAGATTGTGGCCTGTTAGTATTTGTTGTTGTAATTGTAGTCTGTTCCGTCTTGCTTATTGTTGTTGTGGCCGGTAACTCTTTGCTTGTGTGGCCTGCTGTGTTTGTAGTAGTTATTGTGGTATTTGCTTTGTGTTGCTGTGACCGGTAATTCTCTGCTTAATGTTGTGGCCTGTCGAGTTTTGCTTGTTGTTGTGGGAATCCACTATCCACTTACCGAATATACTGGTGACTGAGCGCATGTTATCTTGCTCAATGATAGCGCTATTGTGGGGAATAGTCGTGGGCCAGTGACGCAGGATGTTCCTCTAGGTCTCCGGTTTAGCAAATATCCCGAAGGTGTAGGAAGTAGAACCAAGAGGGGTCTAGGATCAGCCACCTGCGGTCCTTGTGAATGGACGCACTGGTCCAATACTTCATTTTCGCGTTTCGCCACCAGAACACACTTGTCACTGAACAGTCTCCTTTCGCACTTTTCTTGGCGATTTTCTGGAGATTGCTCACCACACTGAGCGCCCGTACTATTCCGCCTGGTTGTACTATGGGAGGGAGGAATCTCTAGTGAGAATGGCTTGTGGCTAAATCGCTTTGTTAGCTTCCTTGACATTGGGCAATTTTCTTACCTTTAGTTTCTTAGACTGAATTGGGGATTTTCCCCTACAAATAGCTACATCTGACGAGCGGAACTTTCTCAGATAGGTTGTCCCGACACTGGTTTTGGGATTCTTTTTACAAACAAATGCTTACTTTACTTTCTTTTTGTTTTATTCTCGTACACTCCGTGGTTTGACTGCTCTGATTGCTTGTCGGAATCAAGTGGAAGTGCGTTAAGCTTCTCGTTGATGCATGCAAACATTTATTATTCAACCAGGGCCTTTCATGTATGTAGTTATTCTGACAACTTTGAACAAGTGCCACCAAGACTATTAGTTGCGGTCAACGTTGTTTTGGTTGCCCCATGAGAGTTCGGCCGCCGGCTGTTTTAACGTCGTTGGGTGGTGTTTATGTAATGTAGGTGCACATGACACTTACTTACATAGTTTAGCACTGGAAAATCGCGCCTAGCTATCTTGCATTATCCTTTAAATGGTGGTGTGGAACTCCTCGAGACAATGGCTCAATATACTTAACGTTCCGTTTCCTGAGGAAGAATTGTACTCGATTCTCAGTTAATACCGCTGAGATTGACGATCTTAGCGATGCTCTCACCTCAGCTCTTAACAGATCACTTGATTCCGCATGCCCCACTGCTCCATGCTGAGGTAAGAAGTTACCTCAGTTGTGGAATAAAATAACAAAACGGGTGGAGGATGTTGGGTCTCCTGCTTTACACACGTTTTCCAGTAAACTGTTTCGAAGACATGTTCTGACCAACCGGACGTTGCAGTAAACATCCTGATAAATTAATCACTACACTGGACAATAGCAAATTGTTAGCCCTACGAATCACGTGCCTCTGAGGCCATATTACGACGATTGGAGTTACCAAGTGGAATACGCATTTTGGCTCCCTAGCATCTGCAACTTTATGCGACCTGTATGCAGCTATTATATATTCCCGTTTGATGGAGAGTATCCAAGGTGGTATTCATCCAAAAGAGGAGCAATCATCGCAATTAGTTCAAAAGACTTTAAACCAATCCGTTTCTGATATTTACTTTTGAATGCATTGAAAAGGACGATTGACTCATATCCGCGAACGACCATAGGTACTTCTGAGCTGTCCACATGCCAGCACACTTACACCAAATGCCAGTCTACGGAAACCACTCTGCATGCTCTAGTGAGCTTCATATAAAAATTTATTTATTTAAAGGCACACAGACTTGTCGCATTTGTCGATATATTTGTCGTCTTACCGCAATCGATAAAATCTGCACTTTGTTTTGACTAGATCATTAATTTGATATATGGGTTACTTACGTGAGACCTCATTACCTCATCTCTCGGGCAGGCGACTTTAATTGAATAGAGAAACATCGCAAGGTGGAGCCTTATCTCCACTTTTCTGGAATTTAACACTGAATAGTGTTTAGCTGAGATGGAGGGATCAGGTTCCACAGTCCAGCGAAAATACCGTCCAGGATTTAACCAGGTGACGCTCTAAGTGGGTCACGGAGAATATACTGAACGTTAATCCCGAGTGTTGCAGAACGGCCCTTAATGGATTATTTCTTTCTTTCCATTTGTTATCGATTTGTTTGTTATCATGTTAATCATTTATTGTGAATAGTATTAGTTTGACATTTACTTTGTAAACCGCTGTTTTGTACTTCTCTATATTCCTTCATTTGTTCTCTTGTTTCATTTTGTAACTTGTTACTTGAGCGCGATCGCTCACTTAGACTTTTGATTTGAAGAAGGAGGAACAAAACTGCGGTGAGTATTTAAAATATATATATGTTTTCTTTTTATAATAATTACTTTTTCTTGAGAAATAAACGTTTGTACATACAATAGAACTGCCGGTCTTTGTTGTACTAGTTTAACGTAAGCCTCCTGCCCTTCAACCAGCGCCAGCGTCAACATCTTTATTTCGCAGTTTTTGCATGTTAGCATTACATGCAAATGACTGTCTGCCTTTGGTGCCGTGGTGTTTTTGTGTGTGTGTACAAAGTGAAAAGTGTTAAAGCTAAAGTAATTGTCTGTTTCTTTTTTATTGATATTTTTAAGAAAATAAATTTTAAATTGAAAATTAAAAGATAAAAAATAAATTAAATTTACAATGCTACAACACTCGCCACCAAGCCGTAGCCCTCGCCTACATGGTGAAAGCGAAAAAGGCCCAAACAACCCTTATAGCGATAAGGGACTTGCAGCCAGCAACACACACACAAAAAACACACAAGAAATCAACAATATTATTGGGCAAAATACGCCAGCCAATATAACGCAGCCAGCGTCCGATGGAACACTTGAGGTGGATCATCAAAGCCAGGCACGCCAACTGTAACAATAGCCACAGACCATACGGATGGTGCACAGACACCGCCTGTGTCGAAGCTGCCAGCCGGCCAGCCTAAATCAACGACATCATCGCCCTAACACATGTTGCTGGAAATGAAAGAGCAGATTACCATACTGCAGCGGCAACTGTTGCATTCCCAACGACAGTACCAAGAGCTACAGCTCGCGTCCCAGGAGTCATCAAAAACGGTAAGTGACCACAACCTCAATTTTTCAGCCACGCCAAATTTAGCCGCCATTGATATCGCAACAAGTCAGCCAACCAATTCATCGCCATATCAGACAGCCTCCATGATACCAACGCAAGTACCGCAAACTTCTGTCCTCTACGACGCCGCAGCATCGACGCAACAAGCTCCAGCAATACACAACACAAATATGCCGCCCGTAATATATACTGATACGTCGCCATTTTGGGGAATATCTACCAACTGCCATCAACAACCTACGCCAAGCGCACCAAGTTCTGCTAGAACAGAGTGTGGCGCCATGATGCCACGCAAAATGCAATACTTGCCAGCATTCAGTGGTGAACCCGAGGCCACTATTTTATACCGCCTTTACCCAGTCAACGGCCACATACGGGTACACAAACTTCGAAAACAATCAGCGTCTGCAAAAGTACCTAAAAGGAGAAGCCAGGGAAATTGTGAAATCACTGTTGATACATCCAAACAACGTCAGTGTAGTCATAGACCAATTGAAATTTAGATTTGGTCGACCAGAGCAACTGATTCGCAGCCAGCTACGCCAATTGAGAGATTTGCCACATATTGCCGAAACCAACTTAGTAAAATTAGTGCCCTTTGCCACAAAGGTAAGAAACTTAGCCGCGTTTTTACTGTCAGTGAATGGGCAGCAACATATTGCCAACCCGACGTTATTAGAGGAGTTGGTATCGAAACTCCCCATGAGTAAAAGATTGGAATGGGCACGAATTGCAGCCAACATTCAGCCTTATCCAACTTTAATAAACTTTAGCGATTGGTTAAGTGAAGTGGCAAATTTTATATGTATGGTTCGAGAGGTAGATAATAATGAACCAAAGCGACGAGTCATGCTGCATGCTACGGAGAAGCCTCTCCAGTGTCCAATGTGCCAGGGTTGCCACAAAATATATGAATGCCAACGTTTTATAAAATCTTCTGTGAACGATCGTTGGACTTTTGTAAAAAAGATTCGTGAATGTTTTTCATGTTTAAATATTGGACACAGCTCTCGTGATTGCCATCGGAAGAAAATATGCCCAAGAGAAGGATGCAAACGGATGCACAATAAACTGCTTCACGAAGATACACTGCCTTCGCAACCTAGTGATCTCGGAGGAAATCCACAAAATGTGCTTAGTTGCTCAGATAATAACAAAAAGTTATTGTTTCGCGTTTTGCCTGTTACCCTATACGGAGAGAAGAGTCGACTGGATATTTATGCCCTTTTCGATGATGGCTCTTCAATTACAATGCTAGATAAAGAGGTAGCAGACCAAATAGGAGTACGTTGGAAAAACGGGGTTTTGAACATCCAATGGTTTGGAGGAAGATCTGCTCGTGAACCTGTTACGACCTTCAACATAAAGATTAGTGGAGCCGGGAAGAAGAAGTGCCACTTCCTAAAAAATGTTTATGCCGTCTCTAATCTGAATTTGCCGATGCAGAGCCTAAGCGAGGATGAAATTAAAATAGGGTTTAACAATTTGCCGACGCACTCGATGAAGCCGTACCATAACGTGATCCCAAAATTGTTAATCGGACTAGACAACTCCGCTTTAGGGTTGCCATTGAACGCGAACTGGAATAATATATCGGGACCTTTTGCCTGCAACACAGACTGGGTTGTTGGGTTGTATTTGGACCATGCCGATCTTTGTCGCCACAACAACAATCATGCCTGTTTGTCAACATAAAAGAGGATCAAAACGTTCATCAAATGGTAGCGGATTATTTCAACATTGAAAGTATGGGTGTACGAGCAGCCCCTCCCGTTGAGAGTGATGACGACATCAGAGCCAAACGTATCCTCCGTGAAACAACAAAGCGAGTTGGTAACCGGTTACAAACAGGCCTGTTATGGAAAAATGACGTCGTAGAACTGCCCAATAGTTACCCATTAGCCCTAAGCCGTCTTGAGGGGATGGAAAGAAAAATGCGACGGGATGAGAATTTTGCTGTAGCCTACACAGAAATAATAAATACTTACATTGAAAAAGGATACGTACGTAAAGTCCCACCTGGAGATATGAGCTTAATGTCAAGAAGAAAGTGGTATTTACCACATTTCGGAGTTACAAATCCCAACAAAGAGAAAAAGCTGCGATTAGTCTTTGATGCTGCCGCCGAAGTAAATGGAACGTCATTAAATGACAATTTGTTAAAGGGACCTCAAGAGATTTCGTCGTTGCCGACTATTCTTTATAATTTTCGAAGTCGTAGTATCGCCGTGGGAGCCGACATCCGAGAAATGTTTCACCAGGTACTGATGCAGCCTAGCGATAGAATTTCCCAACGTTTTCTATGGAGGAACGAAGATAGCAATAAGCAGCCAGATGAATATGAAATGAGAGTGATGACATTTGGAGCCGCCTGCTCGCCATGCTCAGCTATATTCGTCATGAAAGCCAATTCACATTCCAGGGCCATAGAAGCAATATGTGATCACCACTACATTGACGATTTTGTCGATAGTTTCTACACCGTGAAAGAAGCAGTTGAGATTTCTAAACAAGTTCGAGAAATTCACAGAAATGGAGGGTTTGAATTAAGAGGTTTTATTTCAAATTCAAAAGACGTCGTCCGGGCGCTAGATGGAGCTTCAGCATCGAAAGTTATTTCTGCAAATGATAGTACCGAAAAGGTGTTAGGCCTATATTGGAACTCAGTCACTGATACGTTTATGTTCAATTTGAAATTTCATCGTGTTGACCAGCATGTCATCTCTGGACATAAAAAGCCTACAAAACGTCAAGTACTGAGCATCATAATGTCAACTTTTGACCCGCTTGGTTTTTTAAGCCATTATACTGTCGGAGGCAAATTAGTACTGCGAAGCATATGGAGGCACGATTGCTGTTGGGATGAGCCGATTCCTGAGGTTATAAACGTTATGTGGGAACACTGGCGTAGACAATTAAATAAGGTATCAGACTTTCGTCTGCCACGTTTCTACTTTCGACCTGGGGAAATAAAACAACTGCAATTGCATGTATTTGTCGACGCCAGTGAGGAAGCATTCGCAGCCGTGGCCTATTGGAGGTTTATAACAACAGGCGGTACTATTGGCGTAAGTTTCGTGTGCTCTAAGACTAAATGCACTCCATTAGCAAAGGTTTCGATTCCCCGCCTGGAATTGCAGGCAGCTGTTCTTGGGACGAGATTGAGGCAAATTATCCTAACAGAGCACGAATTATCAGCGGAAAAGTGTGTCTTATGGAGCGACTCAAAAACCGTTCTGAAATGGATTGCTAGTAGTCATCGTCGATATAAACCGTATGTCGCACATAGAATAGCCGAGATACTAGAGTCCACTAAAGTAAATGATTGGAGATGGATATCAACTGGCGATAATGTAGCTGATGACGCCACAAGATCGTACAATAAAATAGACTTTTCTACGTCATCTCGTTGGTTGAATGGTCCAGAATTTTTAAAACTTCGAGAGAGTGAATGGTCGATATTTAATACCAGTATTAGTCAGCCTGGTGAGCAAGACGAAGAGATTAGCCCAAAAGTCTCGCTCCTAATAAGGAAACCCGACTTCATCGATTTTTGCCGTTTTTCCTCACTTTGCCGAATAAAGAGAACAGTAGCAT
The DNA here is from genome assembly GCA_963931995.1 of Phaonia tiefii. NCBI lineage: Eukaryota > Metazoa > Arthropoda > Insecta > Diptera > Muscidae > Phaonia > Phaonia tiefii. The sequence continues at coordinate 297,062,652 of OZ008369.1, read as the reverse complement.
GGGTTCTTCGATTTATAGGCCGATGCCGTAAGGAGTACGATCAATTGGAAGACTATGGTCTCACATCACGTGAACTAGAAAATGCCGAACGAGTCTTATGTCTGCAAGCCCAACGCGAATCATTCGCCGAGGTAATCAACTCAATAAATAATGGTCTGTCAATTCCAAAAGCCTATAAATTAGCAAACTTGATGCCTTATACTGATGATGGTCTGCTGAGGGTATATGGGAGAATTGATGCAGCCAGCTGTTTGCCGTACGAAACGAGACGGCCAGTAATATTATCAAAGGATCACTATTTGACAGAACTTCTTCCTTTGCATCATCATCGCCAAATGAAGCACCAAAATCACGAAGCTGCCATATGTGAGGTGCGTAAGAAATATTGGATACCTCAAATTAGAAGCCTGTATCGGAAAATTGTGGCTAAGTGCGTTATGTGTAAGATAAGAAGAGCAATGCCAGCTGCGCCAATTATGGGTCCATTGACAGTAGATCGACTTGAACCAAACATTCAACCATTTAAGTACACCGAACTTGACTACTTCGGCCCTATAAATGTCACGATTGGGAGAAGAACGGAGAAAAGATGGGTGGCGCTATTTACGTGCTTAACCATTCGCGACATTCATTTGGAGTTGGCCCATGACTTGCCAACGGATGACTGCATAATCGTCATGAGGAACTTCATTAACAGACGCGGCGTTCCATTAAGAATTCGCTCCGACAACGGGAAAAATTTTGTTGGTGCCAACGAAGAGGCTAAACGTTTCACCGAAGTTTTTGAAGCCGACCGAATTCAACATGAACTGTCTGGTAAAGGAATCGAATGGGTTTTTAATTGACCAGCGAACCCATCCGAAGGCGGAATATGGGAAAGGATGGTGCAGTGCGTTAAAAGGGTATTGCGGCACACGCTGAAAGAAGTGTCTCCGAAAGAATATGTGTTGCAGTCTCTCCTGATCGAAGCTGAAAACGTCGTCAACTCACGACCATTGACACATCTGCCTGTATGTCCACATGAAGAGGAGCCGCTAACACCGAATCATTTCTTGATAGGAGGACCAAACGTGTTTCAACCACCAACGGCGAATACTCCAGAAGTGGTGGGTCATGGAATACTTGCCAACGATGACGAGGAGAGTAAAGTGGTGTGAGCGTACTGAGCCGCCAAAGAAGGATGATGTGGTGTTTATTTGCGATCCAAACCTCCCAAGAAATCAATGGCGGCGAGGTGTGGTCACTCGCGTCTATGCTGGCTGTGATGATGTGGCACGAGGAGCCGATGTGAGAACTGCGTATGGTGAACTGCAGCGACCCGTCGCCAAGCTAGCCGTTCTGGACGTAGATGGTGGTGAAGCTCACCGCTCCACGGGGGCGGGGGTGTTGCAGAACGGCCCTTAATGGATTATTTATTTCTTTCCATTTGTTATCGATTTGTTTGTTATCATGTTAATCATTTATTGTGAATAGTATTAGTTTGACATTTACTTTGTAAACCGCTGTTTTGTACTTCTCCATATACCTTCATTTGTTCTCTTGTTTCATTTTGTAACTTGTTACTTAAGCGCGATCGCTCACTTAGACTTTTGAACCAACGCCAGCGTCAACACCGAGCTCGTATTATTTACCAGCTAGCAGAAGGATCCGCATACTTAGCCTTAGCCTTAGCCTTAGCATACTTAGCCTGTGCTGATATCACTTCACGTTGATATGGTTTTAAATCACCGGAATGGTGTTCTGCAAGCAACGATTTGGCAAATCACGTGATATAGAATCGCTCAGGAAAATGACGATGAACACAGATCACTACTTGTATTATGCAAAGACTTTATTGTAAATGTTTTAATAAATTATTAGAAAACATAATTTGAAATGTTTTTTTTTCCTTTTTAGTATTAAAATAACTTATTTTAATAGAAATACATACACATAAATTTCACAATTTCGAAAAATTATGTTTATTTTGGTTCACAATTGTTCATCATTAATTACTCTTCTGCTTTTCGTGATTTTGTTCCTCTTTGCCTGTCCCGTGCTTTACCCATAGACCAATACATACATAGATACTTTTATTCGCTGAATAAATTAAACGTCATAGGTACGGTGGAAAGTAAACATTGTATGATGGAAAACATGGGTTCAATAATACCAGACATAGGCAACAGTAAACAACGTTCAACAAAGGAACAACTACCGAATTTCGTTTTGTTGTGGCAAACTAGTTGTGTTAAATACAATACAAATGTATACCAACGATAAAAGTCAACAAAAAAAGTGCAAAATACATTTAAATACTTCAGTTCTACACCAAAACGACATGAAAAAGTTAAGTGAACATATTTTGTAACTCCACCTGGTGTAAGTTAATTTTAAATTTAATTGCTCTCATTTTCACAAACCTACGACGAAGAGTGTGAAATGAATCGTCAGATGAGAGAATAAAAGTATATATGTATGTATTGGTCTATGGCACCGAGTAATACTTTAAGAGTGTGCACTAGTTATTTTTTGTACTAACGACTTCCGTGGAATACTTGGGAAACATATAGAGAACAACGTAGTAAAAGGAAATGTGTTTTGTTCACTTTTGTTTTGCGCTATGCTTCGCTTTTTTTGAATATTGATTTTCGGGATTTGTGTCGTGTGTAATTTACTTACACCGAATAAACGTATTGCATTTGATTTGTTATTATATTTTTTATTAATTTAAACACTTTTTACCACTTTTTTAATATAATATTTCACAAAAGTACCCGAAATTAAGAACGCGACCACGAACGAAAAAATCAAAACAAAAGTGAAAAACAGTTGATTATTTGAGGAACATTTTTGCTGAATTCCAGTCAGCCATCAACATTTCTTCTTTGAAAGCACATTCTCTATCTGTTCTCCAAGTACTAAATTGAATAACTGGCGAGTCGGTACCCCTTGGTCTATGGCTTTACTTTTGTGAAATATTATATTAAAAAAGTGGTAAAAAGTGTTTAAATTAATAAAAAATATAATAACAAATCAAATGCAATACGTTTATTCGGTGTAAGTAAATTACACACGACACAAATCCCGAAAATCAATATTCAAAAAAAGCGAAGCATAGCGCAAAACAAAAGTGAACAAAACACATTTCCTTTTACTACGTTGTTCTCTATATGTTTCCCAAGTATTCCACGGAAGTCGTTAGTACAAAAAATAACTAGTGCACACTCTTAAAGTATTACTCGGTGGTGTGAATTATATGACTAATTTCAACATGGCTGCTTTGGTTTTTGTTATCTTTCGTTCTTTTCTAATATCTTTCACAAATTCCCAAATTTTTATTAAATATGACCACAAACATCTGTTGGGAAGCAAAGGAAATGAGAAACAAATCAAAGCTTGGTGATTTCGAAAACATAAAATAACACCGAAAAATATATAATTCCGTGTTTTTCAGAACACCTACAAATCACCGGCGTGATCTTAAAATCGTTCGTGGTTTAAAATCATCGTGATATCAGAACACCATACATCTGGGTGCGATTCTCAGCAGAAACCTGAGTTTCAAGTCACGGGTACCCTTCCCACAATCCTTCACCAGATTTGCTGGGAAGATAAATGGTTGCAATTCCCGCAATCCGCCCGTCCACCTTTGACGGAAACTTCTCGACTCATATCCCGGGAATGCTTAAAATTACACAGCAAAGTAGGTTGTCTAAAGGTGTGACCATTGTATTGTCTATCAGGTGGAAGTCGCGGTAATCGGAGAAGTTGCATTTTGACTAGGATGAAATGTCATCACCAACTGGGGTATCAAGATCTACTCTGACAATCAGGCTGCTATAAAATCTCTTCAATTTGTAATACTGAATTCAAGAACCTTATGTGGGTGCAGAGACACAGGAACATTCCAGAGAATAGTTCGGATGAACTGGCGAGAATAGGGACTGCCTTACCAGTACCACTGGAGCAAGAGGCTAATCCCGTATTTGCATGCAAGCTCTTAAAAACAAAGCTCTCAGCCATGCGAATTATAGATGGTCTGGAAACACAATTCTGGAGCACTAGGCAAGTATGGCTAAGTTATAATCTGAATCGTAAGGTAAACTTGATATTCAGGCGTGGACAAGATATCTCTACGCTAGTAGCTACGATCACCGGACTCTGTTTAATAGGCAGCCACTTAGAATTTCAGCTGATTACTGCAGAAGCTGCTGGCATGAAGAGGAAAAGGGCGTCGGATATATGTACAGGGTGGGCCAATTTCGACTGACTGATTTGATATGCTTGGCTGACTTCATAAACGCAGTTTGCAATGCAACACTGCAATGCCTAGTGTTCATAATCGCATCAGACACAACCTTGGCAATGCCGCGTGTTCATTATTGCATGGCAATGCTTTTTTATGCGCAACATATGCCAAACTTGTGCATTGTTTTCATTTGTGATGCTTTAGTGGCTTTTCTTGGCGGAAAAAAGTAAACTAAAAACAAAATATAAATTTGTGGTGAAAATGGCGGATTTATGGTAAGTAAAAGTGGTTTACTTTAAAGATTGTAGTTTTACTTATTTTCGCTAGCTAATAATGCAAAACGACGGCGTTTTCTTTTGTTTATTATATTTTTGATAAAACTGCTGCTTGATTCTCTACTATCAGCCAATTCCGAGGCTGTTTTCAAAAGAATACAGCAATATTCCTGCACATTCATTTAAAAAAACATTGTTGTCGATTATGTTAATGTTAGTGATGCAAGGTACCAATCTTTTGCGCGTTCATAAATGCAGTAAAATGGCAACAATTTATTTGACAAAGCAGTGTTGCCATGCAATATTGCTTTGCATTGTAAATGAATTTCTTTGCAGTGTTGCATTACAAACTGCGTTTATGAAGTCAGCCCTTATAACATTGTCTCTCGCGGTATTAGCTGTACCTCCATCTTGCTGGAACCATTTGCCATGATTATTGAGAACTACCGGACGTAAACAAATTTCCAACATGGTTTCAAATCATGGCATTTCAAATCAGTCAGTCGAGGTTGGCCCACCCTGTACTACTGGATTTATCAAAACTTCGTGCGAAATTAGGTGTGTAATTGGTAACCAGGGTTCGTAGTAGCTCGTATTAGGCGCTCACTCACCAAAAACAACTGGCTGACTCGCTTACCGAGAGCTGGTTGATTTAACTTTAAATTTGGGATCGGGAGGCGCTTTCAGCCAGTTGAAACTAAAAAGATTGAAAATTTCCCAATACAGAAGAGGAATCGATAATAATAGAAACATATCTTCACAATTTAAAAATTACACAAACATCTTTTAGAGATTTTTGGAATATGGCCAAATTAAAACAAAAATTGAAATATCTCGGAAACAGTATTCGATTGCGAAAATTATTGCAAATTTACTTCATAAAATCGTTCAATTAAAAAATGTTAAAGATACAAAATAGAGCATCCAACCTCCAAAATTACGTAATATTAGCATCTGTCGGAGGCATCTACCAACACGTGTCTTATACGCAAAATTTTTATAATTGACAGTAGTAACAAATCTTTATCAGTTTGCCATTTGATCGATTTTATTAAGTTGAAATAAAAAAACGCAAAGATTACGTGTTCGTTTATAATTTAATAGATCTGTATGAATACATAAATACATTAATATATTTAACTATTTTATTGTTACAATTCTAGGTACAATACGTAATATACACACATGTATATATATTTATACACCAAATGCATACACATGCCATTACTTACTAAACTTTGGCTGTACTAGAAGCAAACAAACAATTGCTAACTTAGAACTTACACATACTTATAGACCGATATATGGCTATTATGGAACCACTAACATTCAATAACACTTAAAAATTTTATAGCTAAAATCAAATGTATCATTCAACTTGTTAACAATACTATGCAACAAAATGCATTCAAATTCAAAGGAAGCTCGCGATTGTAGCTGCTTTCATTTTATAATGCTTGTTAGACTTGTGTAGCCCGTGGGACCAGTGGATGCGCCCCCGGTTGTATTGCGACAGCAACCACAGGTGCAAATTTTGCGAACAACATCGATAAAACTGCTCTGCTCAAAATCATCCATGTTGTTCATGAAGGCGCCAGAGTTGAGATCTTCTTCAGTACGTGTACCTACAAACTCCTTCAGATCGGACACTGGAAATCCATCGCGATAGTAACGTTTAATAGTGTCATAGGCGTCCATGATAACGGATATGAACAGCGACAGTACAACGTAGATGTAAAGAGATGTGAAGCAGTACAAATATATTTGACAGAACCACCAAAGCCAACTGGCCTTCGTTGAAAGAGTGGCAAATGTGGCAAACATGTCATCTCCGTTAATTAAAGAGAAGAGACATTCGGAGGTGGTTGCAAGGGATCGAAATTTCATGTGATATGGCCCTAATATAAGCCAACCACAAAAGGCAAAGCCGGCGTAGATGAGTAATGCCGCCACCAGGAAGCGAAAGATTTTTGGGGCTGCCTTTTTTATAGTTAAAATAACTACATTATATGTTTTAAAGAATCCCAAATAGCGTAAGACTCCAAACCACACGAGTAAATTGCCAATTCCTAGGAATAATGAACAAGTGTCCCATTGATCAGCCACCAAAAACTTTCGCTCAATTTGCTCCTTCAAAGCTGATCCTAAGATTAGTAAGACGTCATTGAACAATATCATGATGTACCTGTTAAAAGGCACATTATAGCAAATTTTATGCATTCAAAGTTGCAATGTAAACTCACCAAAAGTTGACAAACTCCAATCTCCCATCAAAGCTGAGTTCCTTATTAAAATGAGCACGGAAAAATTTGACAGTCTGGCATCTGAGCAAATACGCTCTGTACAAAGCTCTGGCACACAGTGCAAAGGACAACATGCACACTAACAGAACGAATATATTCAAAACACTCCGGAGTACGGCATCGAATTCAGCATCCGAAATAAAATCCACATCGCCCTTGCAGTGCAAACGCGTAGCATCGGCATCGAGTGACAAAAGCATTTGTCCATCATGGTCTCGATTGTCGAAGAATATGCTAATGTCGAACTTGAAACAATCGGGAGCTGACAACGGCCCTCCATATGATTTGAAATTGATCGTTTTGATGGCAAAAACCAAACTGGCTTTAACTAGTGACGAAAAACTTACGTCCACGCCTCTCTGCAGAAGGTAATTCTTCACCCCAATAGTCGTGACATTTGGTGGTAGTGATTCGCATAGCAATTCAATCTCCGGATTAAAAATGTACGACTCGTTAAAACCGAAGATCGTGCCCTCACGATAATTGAACAAACAGAGTTTCATTGGAGCCATACTATTGTCGTGCGTGGGATAGTCATAAGGTCCTATTGAGCGATTCATGCTTGCGTATCCCTTGATGGCATAATCTACGGTATCGAAAAACTCTTGCTGCTCATAGAGAGCAAAGGGCCCCACCGATGGCGGATACGACTCAACTTCTCGCGATGAGTCCCAGCCGCGTAAAAACAAATGTGAGAAGGCAATGCGATTATCCCATGTGTAGTTAATGTGGTTATATCGTGAATGGGCAAACAGGCATAGCTGCATTGTCACCAAAACAATTTTTACAATCTGAAAAACAAAATTGATTTAGTATGTATGTCTAGTTAGTGAATAGTTCGAACTAGCGTTATTTGTGTGATTTTTCTTTTACTAGTAAATATGATTTCTAGAAGTTTTAAGCAATATCAAAATACAAATAGAATTTATCAAATTTTAACACACATGACAAATTTGTTTGTAAATACACCATTTCAACTGCTTCCATGGAGAATATTAATGAATATGGGTGGGTTGGGGATCGATCATGAAGGGTAAGTAAAAATACAAAACAAACACAAACATACATATCCACAAATTGTAAACCTCACAAATGACTAACTAAGTAAAGTTATATACAGTCAAGTGAAAATAATAGAGATACTTATTTCAAAGTAGTTAACAACCCTACACTGGTTTTATTTCTAAATAATTATCAAAAAGATTATATAAATTGTTTGCTAGGATGTCGATGACGTAAGCGACCGTTACCAGAACAAAAATGGACCAGTTTGTGTAGTAGGCTCATTGAAGAGTGTGATAAATAATAGGGACGTGAATATTAAAGTGATTAAATATTTAATGAATTGGGTTTATAAATTTGTGTTGTGAAATTAACCATATAATATAATTTATTCGTACAAGATGGGCAGAGCACAACATGGCAGCGAATGTCGTAAAATAGAAGTTCCATAAAGCGTGTGGCCGAAAATCAGAAATATCTCCAACACTTCAAAGGAGTATAGTGAGATTTTTGAAAAAGATCCCCTTTGCATCTTCTAATCAAATACAAAACTATTCGCAAATGGCTTATTAAACATATTTTTAAAGCAAAAGCAAAGAGGCCCAGAAAAGTACTGTTTTGTCCAAGAGAAATGTAAGTAGAAGAACTATTTCTTGATAACGAGATTGTCAAATGGCTGCTGGAAAAATGGCGCAATATCCTGTGGTCAAATGCAACCTTTTTTTACCCTGATTGCGGTACTCAGCACGTGCGCAGGCCAGTGAACACACCTTTTAAATAGGAATATACTGTGAAAACTGTAAAAGACGGAGGAGGGTCAATTATGGTGTTTGGATGCTTCTCTTACGAAGGTGATGGTCCGATTTAAACGAACTTTTGTTGCCCTATGCTGAGGAAAACATGCCGCTTCATTGGGTGTTTCAGTAAGTTCTAGTGTCAACGTACTAAGCTGGCCTGCTCAATCACCGGAATTGAATCCGATCGAAAACTTGGGGCAAGAAGTGAAAGTAGCAAACTGGTCACTGGTAGACGAAGCGTGGAAATCCGTTCCAGGGCTACGTGCCAAAAATTGGTTATCGCAATGCCTATGATAGTTATTAAAATCAACGGTTTTGAAAAAAAAAAATATTGAAGAAACGATTTAAAAATTAAAAGAATTTCTAATAAAATTTTTGAATTTAATATTTTTTTTTTAAAAACTATTAATGTCCCTATTATTTTTCACAAAATTAATATTTAATATTTTTTTCTCCTTATGTATTGAATTCGAGTTGTTTGCTTTTGTTTCTTTTGGTAGGAGTATAAGCCTATTAAACCTTACAATCACTACTTCGAGCTAAATGAAAATATTGTTTTCCTTTGTATGCTTACGAAGAACCGCAATGTGTGCCCATTATTTCTCATATGACTGTATTAAAAACAGATTGTCGTTTTTTACTATGCTATGTATATTACGTAACTACAGTGAAGATCATACACATACATACGAAAATAAAAGAAAATACTATTCAATTTAACAATAAACATTTTTCTTGCAATTTTTATGCAAAATAAAAGCAATAACAATTATTTTCGATTTTTTATTTTAAAAATCCGAAATAACAGTTACGTTTTAATTTTTAGTTATTTACTCCATTAATAACAGTTATTTTTGATTTTTATTTTTATTTTGTCTCTGATAACAGTTATTCATGACTTTTATTTATAAAAATCATCGATAAAAATCAGTCATGACTTTTATTTTTAAAAGTCATTATAAAAATCAGTCAGTGACTTTTATTATTTACGTCACAATATTAAAGTCATTTCTATTAAATGCAGTAAAGGAGGCACTGGAGACCAAAATGGGCATATATTCTTGATCGCCTCAACAAGAACAATCGAATAAACAAGATATTTTTTTTATATATTTTCCATAATATTTAATTTAATATTAAAATTCAAAGTTCGACGCCGCACCTACTTGGCAAGCTAATCTATATACATACATATAAAACGTTTAAGTCATATGACAGTTACGCAACCTAAAATATGATTTTACGGAATATGCGTTACGGGTGGCAAGAGTGGTAGAGACAATAATAGTAAAAATAGTGCGTTTCGGCGAAACGAGTGGAGCAACAGCTACGAAACACAAAATATTACATGCGGGTATTCGCTAGTCGAGTATAATTCCCTGAAACTCAAAACCGCATATGTTGCACTTTGTTTTATTATCCTCAAGAATAATTGTAAAATAATTTCTTATAATTGTATTTTGTTTTCGTCCCATTTTAAACTGTCACAATGTCACTTCACTGGAATAGAATGATTTTAGAATTTCATTAAGCAAATCCAAAAAAAAACGGTAGTTTATTTAGACTACATTTACATTCAGACTTTCGGGCATGACTATCGCCCACGAACATCCGAGGAACATCCACACCAAATTTCATGATTCTATCATGACGCGTTTAGTCTCAACTCTAATTTTCCAATTTCATGCCACGCATATTTTCTCCGCCCCTAATCGGAGTTTCAAAAAATCCGTTCTTATTTCGCATCTACTTGTAAGGGGAATGCATATATCAAGTTTCGTGATTCTAGCTTTTAGTCAGTCAGTCAGTAACGCAACAATTATATATATATAGATTAGCTTGCCAAATAGGCGCTTGGACGCCTATGCATATTAAATTAAATATTATGGAAATTATATAACAAAAATATCTTGTTTATTCGATTGTTCTTGTTGAGGTGATCAAGAATATATACCCATTTTGGTCTCTAGTGCCTTCTCTTTACTGCATTTAATAGAAATGACTTTAATATTGTGACTTAAATAATAAGTCACTGACTGATGTTTATAATGACTTTTAAAAATAAAAGTCATGACTGATTTTTATCGATGATTTTTATAAATAAAAGTCATGAATAACTGTTATCAGAGACAAAAAAAAAAATCAAAAATAACTGTTATTAATGGAGTAAATAAGTAAAAATCAAAACGTAACTGCTATTTTGGATTTTTAAAATAAAAATCGAAAATAATTGTTATTTCTTGAATAATTAAGTAAAAGTCAAAAATAACTTTTAAAGTTTGATTTTTATTATAGAAATTGTAACTGTTACGGTCCCTGATATTTGGATCTCAATGAAAATCATACACCATCAACAAATCGTCAGAAATGTTAATACCTAATGAGTTTATTACTTAGTTAGCAGTTCAACTTTTCGGTGTCAGTCCTGATTTTTCGCCGGTGATGATCACCGATAAAGTATCCCACAAATAGCCGAGAACGTTTAAATATCATGAGCGATATCCAAGAGTAACCAATCCCCTACCTCATACGCCGTGTACCCTGGATCATTGTCCCGATAGAAATGAAACCTGTATACCCAGCTTTATGGCACATTCCCCAACATCCCCCTTAATAAGATCGACATCCATTTGGCCATACTTCCTCGATAACACGAACATTCGCCCCCAAACCATGAAATGTCCAGTGTCCGTGTTCAACCGTTGGCTCATATTCTTCAATTTAAGTTGTTCGTCCTGTTTTCTCCACATATTAACGCGTTCCTGGTCCTCATAGTCCTCTGCGAATATTCTCCCAAGAGCTATATTCCTCCTGAAAAGTATAAATTTTCCTTAAGGATACGGTGAATTTTGTACGCATTAGCCTCTCCTCAAAAGATCCTCGGCCATAGTTGCCATTTATTTTAATCCTGCACCTGCCCCTATTTTTCGAACAAACCGTCGTCCACAGCATTGCCAAATATTCCCCGGATGCCCGTCCTAAACTAATACTTCACTGTACCACAATTTGCATAACACTGAATTATGCCACGAATAGTGCACGACCCCGATTCAATAACCCGTCAATATCCCCGTAACATTCCCCAGACACGCAATTTTGCATCCAACGGCACAAGTCCGCCCTCTGAGCCCATTCCCGACACGAAATTAAAAAAAAAAAATACAAAGCAGATCCCGCAATGATTCATATTAACGGCAAAATCACCTCCGCAGTGGATAAACTTGCTCGCGCATCCAAAAAATCAAAATCAAATGTGATGTATGATTTTCAGTGATCTTCAATTATTCTTCAGTGATCTTCAATTATATATTCTTTTATTTTTGTGTATTGTAAATAACAAATATTTATGTTTATTTTGTTATTTTATAACCCAAGTGAACTTAAGTTAAATTATAAATAAAAGGGAACAAATACACTTTAATTGCGATTCGCCTATTTTTTTCGTGTTTTTTTTTTTGCCGCAAGTCCATGTTTTCCGAAATATAGGCCTCCAAAGCTTGAATGTATAATCTCGCGTAAGTCAGCCATTTATTATCCTATCCTGTTGAAATAAATTTCAGTAGAATTTTAAATGCCTATTAGGAACCCATTGGGGACCAATAAAAAACCGATTTTTAAACTCACTTATTTGATAAACATGTAATTTTTTCCAAAAAATTCCCTAGTATTGCTTTACTAGACTCCCATAATAGGCAAGCCTACAACCTTTTTTTAAGATATCATACTCATCTATAAGCCTTCAATATATTCAATTAAAAATATAAATAAATAAAAATAGCCAACCCGTAAAAAACATAGTTTTTGACTATAAATTCTTTATATATGACCACGCCCCTTTGCCCATATTTGCAGCAGATCTTAAGCGCCTATTAGACGGGCATACGCGGTGTGACAGCCCGGTATGATGAAAAAAGTGCTTTTCTATTACACCATCATGCCGAGCTATCATACATCAGTTTAAAAGAAACACCGAAGAGCGAGGTTGTTATTTGTAATGTCGCACGAGTTGGTTGCAGCTTTGGTCATCAACGAATTAATAGAAGAAGAAGAAAAAAGCCTTTTGTTTTTTTTTTTTGCTTATTGTGGTATATTTCACTTTTAATATTCCACAATTCTGGGAAATGCTCATAAAGCAAAATAAATTCACTTAAAACTCCCCGATCTAGCCACGCTATTTTACACTTCGAATGTTAACTTCAAATGAAAGTTTGTACTGTGTATTACACGCCTGTACCAAAATATACCAAAATATCAAAAAATTTTCATATCCATCATACCGTGCTGTCGTCAATCATGTATTTTTGCCTATTACACGAGCATGATGGTATGATGGCATACCGTGCTGTCATACCGCGTATGACCGTCTAATACCCGCTTTAGAATATGTACACCTAACCAACAAACCCAATTTTGTTCAAATACCGTTAACAGGAGCTGAAATAATGGTTTTTCAATTTGTGATTTGTATGGGAGGTAGCACGCGCCTTTATCCAATCCCGCCCATATTTTGATAGTTTTTTTTTGTCGTCGCCATTAGTTTGCCTGCGAAGTTTCAGCTCGATTGGATCACGGGAAAAGGGTTAAAAATCAATCCAAAATTTTTTCGGCATTCATACATGCATACAGACAGGTGAAGTTAATATAAAGAACTTAAAAATTAACCCACAGCTCAAATCAACCTTTATTCTGTACAAGTTTTTCAGAACCAGTTATCCAAAAAATTTATTTAATTTAACACCGGCTTCTCGGCTTCGGCATAATATTTTTGTGTTATAAAGCTTTCTACGTGGGAGACCTTCGGCAGGGCTTAGGGATTTTCTCCTCTGGGGTGGGTTCAAACACCAACTTCGCGGCTTCCGCGTAGTATTTTATGGTATGTTTTGAAATAATTTTGAATTTTTTGGTAAAACAGAAAGCGCCGGAGGCAAAATAGTACGATTTTTTTTTTAAAAAACTTTTATTTTTTAGAGGGAAAAAACGCGAAATGTTTATCGACACATTGAATATCTCCGGTCTTTAAAGGATTACAGTCGCGTAGTATACTTGAAAAGAAGAAATGTGAAAGAAAGTCTTGCCTATTATCGGAGTCTATCGAAAGAATAAGTATATAGGGCATTTTTGGGGGAAAAATAGGTTTCAAAAAAGTGAGGATAAAAAACCTTTTTTTAGGGCCCCCAATGGGTTAACAACAAAAATATCTTTATGTAGGCTTTTATAGTTTCCAAATACCTTTGTAATAACACCCATCGGATTATAAATACCAGATCGGAATATAAATACGAGATATGGCGATTAGTGTGAAATAGTGTAAACTTGAGGTAAACGATTTTCCGAAGTAAAATCAAAGGATCAGTGATTTCTCTACTTTTTCCTCAATTTGAAACGAACAAAAACAAAGAAAATTACCATAAAAACTTTATATATCAAATGTTCTTTCTTTGTTCAGTTTTCTTTTTCCTCTATTCTGCATTTATTTTATGGCTTTGCTTGCCGATTCAGACAGTTGTTTTGCATTCTCCAAAACTGGCAGCGTAAATCGAAAGCAGAATGCTTTTTCAATCCATCGTCTCTCCGCGAATCGTTCTATATGCACTAATAGTCTAACATGGACTTCACCATGTACATATGTATTCTAATACAACTATCAAAAACACCTGAAACAATAGGCAATAGTCTAAGCGGAAGCAACTAAGGGCTATGTTAACCACAATGAACAGAAATAATGATAAACACTCGTTCGCTCTCGATATCAAGTGAGGCTGTTAATCAAATTAATTTTAATTTCTTTACAATTTAAAAACTTATCTTTGTACATAATAAATTCTTAATGATTACCAAACATTATGATCTAAATTGGAGGATGTCTAATCAATGTAGCAAACAACGAATATTGTTTGGAGAGAAACAGTAATTCTCGTTATTGCCAGTGCATGACAGCATCACATAGATACAATCTGAATTGCTGACGACGGAGTCTCACAACTCACCCGCGTATTTACTGATACGATGACATACCTGTACTACAAACTTGTAGGGGAACTTTCTTCTCGCTTGCCATTTTTCGATGGGATTCATAAAGTAAAACTGCAGTTTACGCCTCATGCGTTCCTCATTGTAGATGGCCATGGGTGAGACACCTTCAATGCATGTAGATGAGGCGGGTATATCCATAAAACCGCTGGTACCTGCTCCTGTAGTGGATAGGGGCGTATTCATGGCCTCTTTGTAGGAATGTCGCGATGCGGCTGTGTTACTTTGGGGACTTACATATTCGTCATCACTTTCATTCCGTACAGCTATGCTTGCGGGCGCTTGATGTTCCCCTTCGGCGTGTTCATTTGACATGTTAGGACGGCCTTCACTGGCGGAACCACTACTGCCACCCTTACTGTTATTCATAGTTGCTCCACCGCCGTATATCTTCAATTCCAAGTACTGCTGCAGGTGGCTGCTGGTCCAGGGAGACGAGCGATTCTTTTGCCTAATGTCTTTCGCAAAAGAAAATCACCCAATCTTTCGGAACGTAAAACAAAAACTCTATTTTGACTAAATCAAACTTGGACAAGCAATTATGATACCAATACTATCATCCAACTAGGAATACTGATAAGTTACAAAATCGTAGTATTTAGTTAACTTTTGGTTGTTTTGTCAATCTTTCTGCCTTTGTTTTCGTTCGTTAGCGAGTTAGCGATGCATAATGTATAAGTAACCGAATGAAATTGAAAGCAATCGTCAGGGTTGGAATTTTCTTAAGAAATGTTGAGTTAGTACCTTTATTGTACAATCCAAACGTAATTCAGTGAATCAAATTGTGTTAAATTTTAAACTAAACTGAACTCTGATTTTGTTTGGAGAAAACAAAACTTAAATTTTTCTAAAATTGTTCTAAGATAAATGCTGCAAAATCGTATTTTAAATTAAACCATATAACATATTTTGGGAACAGACCTAGTATAGATCGGCACGTCCAATTTTTTTGTTTTTTTTTTTGGTTGTAGGGATCGCTATTTTAAGCAAAAAAAGTAAAATAAAAAAATCGGGGGAACCCCTATTTTGGGAGTTACGGGCCAAGTAGCCCTGGCAGGGACCTATGTTGCTCGTACCGTGTGGTAGAACTTTTGGAAAATCGTTAAATTTATATTGCAATTAGTCGCCCGGCCGTCCGGCCGGGCTCAGGCAGGGGGGTTAAAATTCCCTCTGTACCTGAAGTCGATGTGTGGCAAAATCCGAAAAATCACTCGATTGCTTGAAAAAAAAATATTTTCTGGATATTTTTAAAAATCCGATACGTGGATAACTAAGCAGTTATCGAAAAAATGTATTTATTTATTTTTGTTTATTTCGACTCGTTTTACACAAAAAAGTTGTGAAATCGGTCCCATAACACGGCACCACACTCGAAGTATCATCCTGTATGTCCGAACTTCGGGTGCCCACAACTCCGAAAATAGGCGTTGCCCCCGATTTTTTTATTTAATTTTTTTTACTTAAAATTAAAAGTTCTATCCAATGGTAATAGTTTGGAGCCGAAGCGAGTTGCCGACCTATTCTAGGTTTAAGCCATATTTTGTTTTATTTGTTATTGAAACAATTCATGATCATCATATATAAGTATTTTACTAAAAAGACTTATCTCACGAAATTGTCATTTCTTAAATGGAGTTCAAATTTGAGAGATAAAGTCTGTTCGCGTACTGGATAATTTGTACAAATTATTACTATTTCTTACTTGATAGTATTCGTTTACACCAAAAAGCCAGTAACGAGAGAGCAAGAGAGAGATTATTTTGACAGTTCGATGATAGAGAACTTGCAAGTTTTTACTGTAGAAATTTTTGCCAGTAAGAATTTGCAATAACATATGTTTTAAAACATATGTTTTATGTAAACAAACAAAATTAGGACGTAGAAAGAATATAAAATAATAAATTTATCATTTGAATTTTAGTTTTTAAGAGAAAATGTGATTTTTGAATGTTTTGTTATAAATCTTTAAGTATTTCTGTTGAAAAGGAAAACAGTTTTGGTGATTTGTAATGTTTTGTTCGAATTGCGTTTGTTGGTTCTTCCAATGTTTACATTGCATATCAGCTGTTTACATACAAAGTTCTTATTTCTTGCAAGTTTTTACTGGATGTCGTTCGCGTACTTTTTGTTATATTTTTTACTCAGAGAGCAAAATCATTCTTACTCTCCGAAAACTATTTACTTGATAATTTTTACCGGAAAAGTACTCGAACACAGCTATAGATAGAGAGATATTTGAGGGATAGCGAGAGATAAAATGACGGAGGGGATAACCGAAGAGAAAATCGGAAAACTACAAATTACATAGCATTTTTGAATTTAATGTGAAATGAAAGAGAAATACAAAATCTTCACTGTAATTTAATTTAATCAAATCCAAATAAATAAAAAACATAAATTCTTGTTAAAATAAAGAAATAGAAATAGGATGTGTGTGATGTGTAACATACATAATTCCAATCAAGTAATTACCACTGGTGTGTTGCCTCAAAAGAAGTTTGTCAGATAAATCTTTCTGTGTGGACGAAAAATCGATATTTTATCGATAACTCCTTCAGATATGTCTGTCAGATCTGTCTGATAATTTGAACTCCACTTTAAATACATCCATATCTGTATTAACGTAACCTTAACGATGGCTGAAGATACAAAAAAGAAATTACCCAAATTCATTGTCTGATATCAGCCAATGCACTGGGCAACATAGGGTCAGCTATTTAGTAATAGTTTCAGCAAACTATTTAACCTATTTCTTTGTTGTTATTGTATCCCTTTCAAAGTTTTTCAAAAGAGTATGTAACGATGTGGTACTGCTGTTGAGGTGATTCTATTTAAAGGGTATTATAACCACCATCGACGTTCTCATCTTGTGTGGGATCCTGTTTTATACGCGTAAATATTGTTCAGCTTACCTGCTGTTTCACGGGTATAAGGCTTGTCGCCGCCATACTGGATGAGGCAAAACCTCTGTATGCACTGCACTGCACTGACATTAAAATTTACTGTCGATGTATTTCTACTGTACGCCTATGGGCTTCGAACAGTTTTAGTAGAATAGTCATCGTCTACTACCTCACATTTCTGTTCCAAAACAGTAAAATAATTGGTTGAGGCACTTAACACCAAACGATGTGCTTTCAATTGCGAATTGTCGCGGAATTAAAGAGCTAAATCGCATTAGTCCGTTTTGTTGGAATTCTGTAGTTTCTGAAGAAAAAAAATTTCCGCAGTTGTGGTATTTACCTCACTCCAAATTTGTTTGTTGATATTCTAATAACAACAAATAGAGTTGCCAACGTACATATGTAAATTCTTTCGATTTTGGCGATTGACCTATTTTTCTTGTCCTCATACAAAAAAAAATCACCTAAGCTATGCAATATTTCTAGTTTCTGTGTAGAAAATACTTTTTGTTTGATTTTTTAAGCGTAACGGATTGAATTCGATTTCGTCTTCTTGAAATCATTGCATGAATTAACCAAAATGCGTTTAATTAAAGATTACAATTATATAGTTTTAGGGCCATTAACACAATACGGCTTCTTTTTATTCCTTTAAGATATTACCGTTTATGACTTAAAAAACGATCCACTCTTAATACTTCGAAATATGGCTACATTTGCTGCAATGGGTGCAACTCGTTTGCAGCCACACTCTTACCCATATGGGCGTATATGTACACATTAGAGTGTACCAAAAGTCAACAAATGTTTTTTTACGATTGGATATTGATGCCGACTTGACGCCAAAGTTTGGAAAAAAATCGCGATTTTTAGAGTTTTTCCCTTGCAGGAAATTAAGACAAACAATTTTCAGAAAGTCCTTTTATTTTCTATTATTGTATTATATTACAATATTACAATTTTAAAATGCATCTATTTATACAAATCGGTTAATAATTGACAAAGATAGGATATTTTCAGTACAAGAACTACATTGCGATGCTCTTACAATGCACAGAAAAGTTTGAAGTTAAATAATATTGTTATTCGAATTTTCTTTTTAAAGTTTGCTTTTTACAATCTGGATAAACCTTCTGGTGTTCTTGGAAGCAACGAAATAAATACTGATTTTGCTCTTCTTCAGCCGTGAATAATCCATGAAAATCATTCATTAGCTTAACCGCTCTTTCAGCTGTATCATTAACCACTCCCAATGTGGACACTTTTTTCTGGCCTCTTGAAATGAAGCATTATGTGGCCACAGAGTTGGACATTGGTTGAGAAAACTGGCTTCAATATTGAAACGTTCTCAAAGCGTATATTATACATACATATGTATATCATCTGATACGGGAGAAAGGTGTAGACATACGACAGGTCTATTCTCGTAAAACTCAATCAACAAGTATTGTATTTTCTCGCGAAGACCAGAATCAATTGAACATTATACTGTTCTATCTAAAATTTTAAAACCCCGTTTCAAATGGAACTCGGACCCAACAGGTCACAAGGTCCATACACGACTTATCCATACAATAAAAATCAAATGGAAGGGATTCTGTAAGCAGTTCCAAAACTGCTGTTGCACGAATGACTTGGTGTAAGTGTATGCCTACAATAACAACTGTGAACTGCTCACAGAACTATGTAGTTTTCCACACAAGTTGTCCCCAGAATTAGCTACCAACAGCAATTGTGAACCTGCCCATATTTTTTAACACAAAAGTACACAAGTGTTGATTCATTCTCTACTGTTAAACAGAAGATATTGGCCGATATTTCTTATATAATTTGGTCAAATACTGTTAAACTTATAAGGCTACTTTTGCACGATACAACGATTTGTTGAAAACTAACTTAACTTTGGCCAGGACATCAGTCGAACGGAAAGTGATAAATCGACCCGTTCGTTGTATGCGTCGCTAGAATATGAATCTCAAATATGATTATAATTATTTAATGCCTAAGATTTTCTCTCTTTTGGTGTTCATAAAACGGCATTGTGATGTGTTTTTTTTCCCTACGTACGCACAATTTTATACATAACATTGGTCCACTCGAAGCTAGAGTATGCACAACTTGTTTGGTTCCCTTCAGCTGACACACATAAGTTTTCAAAAAATAGTGAGAAGACAAAATAAGTTTTTAAAATTCTCTTTAACGTCATTACATTTTATCCATCCAATCCCAAACTATGAGTTCCGATATAAACTTATTCGCTTACCAATGCTACACAGTCGTTACCTTTTTCAGTCTACAATGTTTTTGTACAAAATCATTTGTGGATTAGTTAATTGTCCGAATTTGCTGAATTTGATAAATTGTAATGCCACTGAAAGGAATTTGACATTCTGATTGTTTTAATATATCGGGTCATGGAACTAATTGTGGTATGAATGAACCTATTGTACAATCCCTTAGGGAGTTTACCAATATTCATACCAATTGTGTCATTGATTTCTCTTACAATATTAAGGAATTCAAAAATGTGATACAGTTAATTATGTATTAATAGATAAAAATAACCATTTTATAAAAATCAAAATATGCTTTGTTCATTCTGATTAAGATCCATTGTGTGTAAATACGTAGACATTGTTTGGTGTTGCACTATTGGTTTCCTACCCTAATCAATTTCGATCAAATTTAGATGAGATAAGATAATTCATTTTCGTTACAAAGGGAGTAGTGGTGCATTCCAAAATGCTCACATAAAACCTACTACAGTTTAAGATTGATCCAAGAAAACCTTCGATATAATAAACGAATGGGATTGTCAGTTATGTCGTATAAATGTAGCGATTGCCAGAATACACTGATAGGTATCATGAGAAGTCTGAATTTTGTAATTTGCTGTTGTTTATTGAAATGTAAAGCTTTTCCTTTTACTATTCTGTTTCCCCAACTCACATCCATATTGGAAAATATGTATTTGCCTGTTTGTGTGAACAGTCGCGTAGTTCATGTAAAGGCCATTGAACTAAGGAAGAACTATAAAGTAGAAGAAATGCACAGTGGAGTGGGTTCCTTCCTTTGGCAGTGCAGTAAAGTGGGCAGACTTCAAAAACTACCTAGTGGTTTAAACAGCTTTTAACACCAGCCTACTAACTCGTACGCGAGCGTTTGCCTTTCCGCCACAAAGGAATGCCTCTACTTATACACATGTGCATATATGTATACGTATGTGTATGTGTCTTTATATACTTGCGTGTGTGTGGCTGTGTTTTTAGTAGGATTTGACTAGTTTTCTTGTTGCATTTGTGATTATTTTCGAAACCAATACAAAATTCCTTAAGATGCAATTGTGCAATTCGGTAGTTCAAACACTTAAAACTGTCAGCATCATCAAATCGACGGAGTTCCATTTTGTTGTACTATTGCGATATTACGGCACAACTAGAGGACTGGCTAAAAATCGCAAGAAAACGACAAGCAACACGTCACGCATATAACAACAACGAAAATGGTCAAAATCAAACAACAACTGCAGCAACAACTACAACACCGGACACAACTTGGCATATTTTAGTGACATCTCGCGTGTGCCAAACTTGAATGCCCTGCTCTCTGCATCACGAGATTTCTTCGTTTCTGTTTTTTAGTTTCGAAAAAGGAATTTCTCAAAAAAATTGAGCCGAGTTGAGTGGTTTTCAAAACAAGATATGGAGAATTCGTGTGTAAATCCCTACGATCTAAAGCTCCACTAAAAGGCAATCACTCGTAAAATGTTTTTCCGAAATCGAATTCATTGAAATGCACAATTTGTGCTTCGGCGGCTGAGAGGCTTTTGGTCTTACAAACTTGTAATGAGCACTTCTAATAGCCTGTGTAACAGGTTTGCCACTCAGCCATTCAGTCGTTCACAAATTCCACTCAATCGTTTTATAGGAAACTCAACCGACTCACAGTCAGACTTTATTGCCACTATCGAATAACAACTACTAAATGCCAAAACCGAAAAAAACGATCGAAGGAAAAATCACCAAACGAGGCAAACACTAGCACTCCGTGCCAGTCCGTCACTCCAGTGCCAGTACTTATTGTACGTTGTTTTGGCTTTTTACGAACGAGACCGACGATCAAGTTGTTGGACAACCAGACGCAGCCGCAGTTACGATTTGAACTCTCACAGAGCAGAACCGTTCTGACTTGAGCGGCGCGCGTGCTGGTATTTTAAACGATACACACTCAGGCAACAGATACTCTGGGGTAGCGGTGGCCTAAGAAGAAGTGTAGAGGAGGTGGAAAAAAGAACTGAAATTTTAAAGAGTAAAATAAAGGTGTTGAAAGTGCAAACATTGTTGAGAAGAAAACAAAAACAAAAAATACACACTCACATGAACGAACTGCTGCCAAACTCGTTGGCTAAATCATAGAAATTACATACAAACATACAATAGGTTTGTACATACATACACATGGTGGAGCATAGATACCCTAATACGAGCGAGTACTAGTAAAGAAAAAGTCCAAAATAAATATATCAACAAGTTTTTAGGAAAATGGTTTTGCCCACAATTTCGAATGGTGTCTAGTGATTTTCCAAACGATTGAAAATAGGAAATTAAAATAAAAGTAACGCCGAAATCACCAAATAACGATATTCAGATTGTGCAACGACAATAGCCAAACCAAAACCGACAACAGTCTATGTGGTAGTACTTACATAGTTGCTAGACGAGTTTACCTCTCCAGGGATACAAAATCTGCGGGAGCTGCATGAACGGGCTTAGCTCCAGCAAGGAATTTATACAGTCTTTCAAACCTTTTTGCGCTCTCTGTGGATTACACGTTGATGGACATCTTATGTTGCTGTTGTTGTTCCTCTTGTGAATATATTCGATAAGGTAAGTGGAATTCTCAGTGAGGGACTTGTTTTTCCCCTCCCACCAATAGGTAGTTGAGCGCTTTTGTGTATTCTTGACGTCATGAGGTCATTACATACAAACAAGCATGAAAATAAATCAATATTGTTGTTATTGTTTGTTTATTTAGCATATTCTTGGCCTTAATTTCGGATTTATCCACCACCGCTTTCAAAATTTCTATTATACACAACAAATGATATATAGAATAGTGTAGCATACATACCATCGACATCACACGAGTGAGTGAGTGTCTATGTACATTTGTATGTAAAACTAACAAACGTCGAAAATTCTTCTACATACATATGTACATGTATGTATTGTTTGTTTGTGCATAACCTGTTCAAACCCGAAACATGAAATCGTGTTAACACAATAACTTCTATGTTGCCTATGACACCATCGTAAAAATAACAACCCACTTAGCGCGTGTGTGACCTCTCAGTTACGAGTATAACAAACAACCATTCTCCATAAATGAGACACAGGTGTGGTGGAGCTATGGATCGAGAATTATGGATGTATGCATAATCGATAAGATCTATCAAGCGGCAGATAATATTCGGAATTGGTTAACTCAGTATGCATAAAAATGGCCGTTTATTCGGAGAGTCGATTTATCTTTATGCAGATTAATCATTATTAATCTATGTACTTGTGAACTTTCCCTTCTTAGAAAAAATTCTTCTAAGCTTTTTACATTATCCCCATTGAGAAATTTGGGAATAAAATTCCGAAAAATTCCAAGATATGTACGACGGATGATCTACCGATGGTACCAATTAAAAAATAAATAATGTTTTCTCATTACAACCATTGACGTAGCAGGGGAGAGCTTCCCACAGTCAGTAAGCTGTGCGCTTTCTAGTTTTGCACTCTTTGGTTGGTACCTAAAGTTGTACACTCGTTGCGAACCTGTGAATGGATTCCCTGAATTGTCTATTATTCCAAGTAATCCAATAATTTGTGACATGGCTTGTGACTCGATGTCACCTCGCTTCACTATCTCGCCTCACTATCGAGTAAATAGCCATCAAAAAGCTTCTAAGGAAACTGTTCGGAATCTGTGTAAAACCATAGGTTCCAATCAGTATGTATAAAGAGCTCACTGGTTGTGAGAAGATCTCCCCAGTCCCTCCATATAATGGCAAACATTTTTGTTTATTAGTTTATTAATATAGAAAACTATGTAATTTTCAAACTTCTTTGAATGATATCTTTTGCACACATTTATCTTTACATACATCTTGGTTTATCAAATTGATTCCAATCCTCATGATCCAAATAAAGTCCTTAATGCTAACACAATAGCATTACCTGGATTGAGTCATGTGGGATTGTGTGAGCATACATGCACAGTCGTACATGTGTCAGCATAAAACATGAATAATGATTAAAATGTCAATGGGCGTCTGCTTACGATCACAACATAAACAATAAGGCCTATGCACACACACATACATTAACACATATATCCATGTGAGTTTCATGACAACACTGACCCAATTTTTCGTTGACTGGACGTTCAGAGGACAGACATGACTGAACAATGGACACACGATGAGCTTATATCGAACCAAATCACTTTCTCTGTCCGGGTCTCTTTCTCTCGTCCGCTACAAACCTCTGGAAGATTGTCTGACGGTCGTATGAGCAAAGCAATTAAGAAAACTGAAATTTCCAAATGATAAAACATACAAAAACGAAACATTAATTGGTGAATAAGGCTGAAAAGATCGAGTGGTAAAATGCCGAACCTCTGCCGTGATGACAGACGGGTAATACTTGCCACTTTCTGGACGATTGGTCGTTCCTTGACAACACCTCAACTCAACTCTCCGTATGCATGGGTTGCGTGTGTTTTGTGTGTTGCTTGCGACCACTAAAGATAATATAAATACATACCTATATAAAATTGGCAATCCAAAAATAAATCCTTTGATTAAATGATATCAGACAGCATTGCAACATTGTATAGCAATAAATGCAAACATAAATGGGAATACACTACAATACGTGAGTTTATTTATGTGTGCGAGACAAAGTGACAATGTTTGTTTATATCGTTTAAAGTTGAAACAATCAAACCTCTCATCTTATGCTCTCGTGCGACATATCTGTTGGTGTTTATGCAAACAGCAAAACAAAAGACTTAAGCAACAAACTTGTTTCCCAGACAGGGACACGACGAGGGAAACAGCCAAACGAAACGTGTTAAGCTTTACACCGAAGGCATCCATCCAACAATCACGATAGTTCATCTCGTCAGCCTCAGCATCAGCAAAGACATCAAATCAGACAGGCAGGTATTTTCTTAAAAATAGAGTCATGTATTTTTCGCAACCTCATTGCGAGAGGGAACAGGGAGAAAGAAACGTGGAAGTTTTATCGATAGCTACTTACCATTCTTCTAAGTTACAGCATAAAAGTCCTTCTGTAGGTGTTTTGTTTATTTTGTAGTTAATAGGAACGTGACTTATGTATGTGTATGTTTCTGTATTCACACCAACAATGTATTTTCTTGATGTAATCAACGTTACATAGAAACAAAAGGTTTATCACGTCAAGGGTCTGAAATGGAAATTGTTTAAAGAGAAATTTAGTAGGGTTAAGTAGACTCTAAATCAGTGTTGGAAATCAGCGATTTGAAATCGTGTATTAAGGTTTTATTCATATTTTCGTTGAATGGCTTGTAAATTACAATATAGATGCCAAGTAAAACGTGAATCAAATGAACCATTTATTTAAGAAT
The DNA here is from genome assembly GCA_963931995.1 of Phaonia tiefii. Taxonomy (NCBI): domain Eukaryota; kingdom Metazoa; phylum Arthropoda; class Insecta; order Diptera; family Muscidae; genus Phaonia; species Phaonia tiefii. Next base: position 297,037,452 of record OZ008369.1, on the reverse strand, counting down.
TGCTTAGAAACCTCACCACTTTTGTGAAGACCATTTGACGATCATAAACGGTGGAAGCTGGCAAACTGCTAAAGTAGGACATGGTCTGTAAAACTAGCGAATTTTGACGAAACTTTGAGTTCAATGTGCCGACCAGAGGTGTGGAGTCAGAGTTTGAGTTTAGGAATCGGACTTCTGGAAACTTGCCCGGAGTGGGAGTAAGACGTAATTTGTTTAGCCCGACTCCGAATCCGAGTTAATAAAACTTTGAGTAACTGTTAAATGGAAGCAGATAATTATTAGTGACAGCACTGTCATTGATGTTGGTGGAATGCCCGGCTTAGGTCAACACCTCGATTTTTGAGTTAGGGTTAATAAATCAGTTATGCTGATCTTTAAATTGGAAACACGATTCGGAAATTTTTATTTTCAATTAATTTTGTTATAGTGATATTATAACCGTCATTAGTTCTGTTATATTGTCAATAGGTCCCGAAATAATGCAATTAAATTTGGAAAGCGGTAAAATAGTAATTTTGAGGCACTGCTACTTTGAGTATAAGCTTTCCACTCTATTACTCTAGTTCTAGAGATATTTATACGTAGTACATACATCTTTTAAGAGATACAATCTGTTGCCGCCATCTTTGCGACGTAGAGTATTGACTTTCAAATGTGTAGAAATTTGAACTTATTATGGTTCAGTTACCTGCAATTTAAAACCCCTCGGTACTGCTCTCAGTTAGTCTAGGCCCATTTTTGACCAAAGATGTTTTTGTGGGAAAAGGGACCGGACCGTGTTTCATGTAAAGTTATTAAAATAAAATTATACATTAATTTCTAGAATGAATAATTTGTGTATTCACGTGCTTCTTCATAACAATAAACAGACAGTACAATTTTAATACGGTTGATTTATTTGTTTCAATTAATTATTTATTAATATTACTCTACAATTTTAATAATTCCAAGAATTTGGCTTGTCTGCGGGAAGTTGTACTTGGAGTTCAGAATTTTAACACTGCGGAATTAGAGTCGGAGATTTCAACATTTTAGGAAAAGTCCACACCCCTGGTGCTGACTAGTAAAGATTAGCGTAGGCACTGTTATTGGTTAATCTTAACCACAGCTGGAATCCAAATGGGATTTTTCATGGTAAATTAAGCGAGGGGTAACCGTCGCACAACTTATTGGACATACTTTCCGATAATTTCAAGGCATCATTGCATGGCTCACTGTTTGTTCTTCCTAATTTTCGTAATACTTTCACGATACATGTCTGGCTCAACTATCAGTTATGCCAAAATAGCAACGGAATGTCGAAAGCAGCTTGTTGTGTATATTTCAACTGACTAATGTTAACTTCGTCTAATATTATGCTGTCGCTACCACATACCAACTCAACCATATACCAATCAAGAATAGAATACCGATTTTCGAGAACAATGGAGAAGAGGCAGTGCTACCACGAGAAGGTTCTTGAAAGCGCTGAATGTATTTTGAGAAGGGTTTTCATGACTAAGTACTCGGTAGTGTTGCCGTCACTAAGCTATATGACCGTCGTCGAAATAAATGTAAGGTGGCCAGAGCAGGGATCGAACCCAAATCTCTTACCGTCGAGGTTTGAAAATAGAAAGTAGTCACAATGGTCTAAATCCGGAGAATATGGCTGCTGAGGTAGTTATTCGTAGTCCAATTTATAGTTTTTATCCTATTTCCTTCTCTAAATGCGGTCGCTTTTACTTCAAATCAATGACGAATCTGTCCAGCAGCTGTGGATAATATTCACCGGTGATCGTTTGCCCTTTTCAAGGTAATCGATGATAATGACGCCACATCAGTGGCGTAGCGTAGTGACCTTATTTCATTTTGTGCTTGGATTATTTATGACTAATATTCAACGAGAATAACTACTATCATATAAAGAATAGTGTGCAGTACGGGTAAGTCCCTTCAGGGACGTCCGTACGTGATTCTTTGATAATTCCAAGAAAATTTGATTAATGGATCGTCAGTTGTCCAATTACCGTTAACTTAATCGTATCGTAAATATGTATACGATTTCCAAACTGTGATTTTAGTGCTCACTTCGTGAAAATTTGTATTTTCTAGTTGTAAAGTCTTTGCTATTGGGTTTAGGTTTTTTTTCTATGTAATTGTACGTTTGACCATCTGCATTGTTGTTCAAACTTTAATTTACAAAAAAAATCTGAATAAGTATATTTCAGTAAAATAAGCTATATTTTTTAATTTATTTGTAATTATTTTGAAATACCCCAAGTTGTACTTTTATTATTTATTATATATGTATGTGTAAATTTTTTATTAAAAATAAGGGTATTAACTTAAATACGTGAAAAGTTCTATTCCTGAGACTTCATATTCCACATTGGTATACGGAGTGGCATACGTGTAAGAATTTTTGTAATAAATGTGATTATTATATTTGTAATATATAATATATAATATATTGTAACCTGTACAATAATGATGACTGTTCTTGCCGAAAAGTTCTTTAGGAATACAATATATTGTAGTATTTTAAATTGAATTGCCGAAATAAGAGGGCGGCAAAATTTCCTTCCGCCCCTGGCGGCTGATACCCACGCTACGCCACTGCCTCGCATGCATCTCAAACAATTGTTGCCATGACCTAATTGGCCGACAGACCCACATTGGCCTTCTTTGGTACACGTTCACCCGGAGAATTACACTGCTTTGACTGTTCATTGGTCTCTGGTATGTATTGATGGAACCATGGTTGTTCAATGTTACGAAACGGCGCGAAAACTCCTCCGGATTGATTTTAATCATCGCCACACGGTTCAGTGTTTTCTTTAATTCGGCTTAGAACTTTAGAAGTTACAGGCCTTGAGAAGATTAACTTCACCAAAGTGCTATAATTTAGCACCCTGCAGAACATATTGGGTCATCCTCCACTACAAATGTTTGTTTGTTTGTTTATTTATTTGCTTATCCTATACAACAAGATTTCAATCTTATAATTATAGTATAGGAATTAAATGTGGAAGTACAATTAAATGGAGAATTGATTAATAAAATTTTGAAAATTTAGAGTAATTAAAAAAAAATAGCAAATAGCAAATAATTTATATTGAGTTTATATCGAAAGCAACAAGTTAAATAAAATAAATAAAATAAAATAAATAATTTCAAACCAGTTTTTAATAAAACATTGACATTAGAACATTGAACCTTGAACATTACCAAAACCAAAATTCAGAGAGTAAGTTAAATGAAAAAGAATAAAAATAAAAATACAAATTAAAAAAAAATAGCAATAGTAATAAAAAAAATTTAAGTCAAAATAATAGAAAAACAAAATAATAATAAAAATAACAAAATAAAATTAGAGGAAATAAAGACATTGATATTATTAGTGGTACATGTAATTATTGAATTCTTGCATAATAATCCATTAATAGTGCTTTAAATTGTTTAGCGTTGCTGGTTGTTTGAAACGAGTGCGGTAAAGTATACCAGAGAGGCAAGACATTAGTAAAGAATTGTCTTTCTGATATTAATGTTCTGTATCTGAATGTTATCAGCATGTTACCTCTGTTTGACCTGGCAAAACTAAGACGACGGTAAAGGTAAGGGGGTTGTCTTAAATGTATAATTTTATGCAGAAACACGAGAGATTTTAGTTTAAAAAAGCTGTCAATGGAGATACCATACAGTTGCATAGAGATCATATTTTCCTATGCCATAGACATACCGACAAATATTGTTGAAGACTAAATTAAGCTTTCGTGTGCTAACCGAGTCACAATGTCTAGTACATTCTAAAAGTATTCCACGACTAGTTTACAAGTTCTGATAGTATTACCACTTTCTTTGAACTCGGCCCACTGTGTGTCATCGAATGAAATAAAATGTGGTCAGAGCGGGAATCGAAACCACGTTCTCATATACAAAAATATATAATATTATTAGAATTAGGAAGAGCAAACAGTGAGCCGTGCGGCAGTTTGTAAGTCTGAGGTTAACCGTCGGATTACTTAACCCTAATTTCAAGTTAATCAGTTTGTTTGTAAGTGGCGAGTATATACATATGTATAAGCTGTCATATTATTTACCAATATGACAACTTATTGAAAAAAAACATATGTTGTGGGTTAAATATCAATAATATAAAATAGGAAATAACTGCATAAAAAAAATGTCAATATACAAAAGAAATTAACAAACAACTTAATGATCCGGACACAAAATGAATGTAAAAATATGTAAAAGAGAAACATGCATTTTATACGAACTTATATTCCTCTTGTTGTCAATGATTTCAGACTACAGCTTAACCAGCCAATATTGGGTGGTTAAAGTGTAGTTAAACATTGACTGAAAAAGGCAATTCGATGTCTAACCACAATTTGACTAAGAAACGTAGATGACCACTGACTGAAAAACTGGTCATAAGTTGCGCTCTTTATATTTTGAGACCCATGTGATGGTAACTTAAGTTTTACACCGCTTCCCAATTGTAATATTTTTAAAGCTGCCTGTTTGGTAGTGTCGCCGCCACGAGGCGATATGACTGTTGCCGATTTTTCAGTAGTTTTTATTTACATTCGATATGACAGAGGAATAACAGAGTCACTATCTCTTGTTTAATACATGTGAAAACTTATTTCGCTATACTCACACATTCAAGCATATCGTGGAACTTAAGCTTGTTTGTTCGTTTGTTTGTTTGTTTGTTTATCTGAGCTGTCAGATATACAATCATTTTAAATTTATTATACATTTAACAGATGTTTAGCTCAGGCACAACTGGCTACTCAAGTATCAATTTCAAAAATTGTACGCATATTTTAATCAGACAACAAATGGTTAAAACCACCCTTTGATTATATAATTTATTCAGGCATTCTTTGCGAATACCAGAAAGGAAAAAACAATAAACGTGTCAATCTCAACGAACGTATTCATAAAAAATATTTATAACACATAATACGATATACTCAGAGCGTTTAAACCCATTTGTAAACCGATAAACGAACGCATAAGTTCATTTACTTTATGTGATGTTAAACAGCTCGTGAACAATAAAGGTGATTATCACAGTGTCGAGGTGTTATATTTAGCTAAATGTGTTGTATTTTAAATGGATGACTTGGAAAAGTATTTGTAAGAAATCATTTTGCCAATAAAACAGCCTAAACACGCTCATAAAACCCATAAAGCACTTAGCTTATATAATTATTTAGCTATCCTAAGATTTTCTGTGCTTAGCATATATTTCCACAGTAACGTGTAACACAACAGGTTACATTTGATTTACATTGGCGACATGTTTTCTAATGCATTTAAGGCTAAGGCCAGTTCGTCGCGGTGCACCCTCGAGCTAACCAAGTGCATGTTTGCATATCTTCTGCGCGCTTAATTCGAACAAACAACAAAGCGTGCAGAGAGCATGTAAAATAACGTTAGCAAAGAAGAAATGGAAATTTAATGAGCATATTGCATTTACGGCGGCAATTAACATTCAATCACGCGAAAATGCCAGCAACATTGACAAAAGTCAAAATATTAAATTTACAAAAGCACATGTGGATAGATCACAGTTCGGTTTAAACATTCTTTATTGAAGTCGCAACATAACCTTTAGGTTTGATTATTTAGGAACGTCTTAGACCAATCCTTTGGACTGGAAGTACAAACTACGTTGCTGTTCATTGAAATGCTGTTAAATATTTGACAATTGGAATTAGTTTAGTAGATTTTTTCCGAATCGAGTTCACAAATTATACAGCGCCTGGTAGTCAAAGTTCCAAAAACTCAAGACTCAATCCCAAATACCACTGGTTCTGAACTGGAGTGTTCAAAACCGAAACCGGTTAATTGATTTAAAAATGTAATTTTCCACCAAACCTAAACTTTTTCCCTCAACTTGTGTTAAATATCCTTAGAAGATTTTAAAATTATATAAAAAAGATATGCTTTTAAAATTTTAATGAACTTTTGCGTTTGGCTTGAATAAATTGTAAATAGGATATTCAAATAATTTTTTTCATATCTCAAAATTATTTTATAATTTCAAGCAATCTTTTTTCAATATATGTTTTTTTTGCAGAATATCCCTGAAAAAAGGACGCGTCTTAAATATTTTTATGTGATAGTAACGGGTCCACTTTTTTTTTTTGAAAATGCTATAAAAAAAAAACTACTGAATATTTTCTCAAATTTCTTTTTTTATTTGAAAGTACAATCCTTCCGGTTAATAATGGAAAATAGTTTCATTCAAATGGCTGCCTCGGCTGGCCATGCAGTAGCCTACACGATCGGTCAAATTTTCAAGCACATTATCGATTCTGTGCAGCTGTATTTCACGAATGGCTTCACGAATATTGTCCTTTAAAGCGTCAATTGTCTCTGGCTTGTCGGGGTAACACTTATCTTTGAGGGCACGGTGTCAAATCGCAGCTCCGAGGTGGCCAAACGACATCAGCTCTGCGGCTGATAATGCGATATTCAAAAACAGGGCGCAAAACATCGACACATTCTGCAACATTACCATGATTTTCAAAGTAATGTCGCAATATTTCCCAGCGTTGTTCAAGCGTATACACAACCATATTCGTTCAGCGGAAGGATAAAACTAATTATCTGTCAAATCAGACATGAGCTAAGTGTTACCATCCACGAAATAAGCACTAGTTGAAAAAAAACGTTAGATGGCGGACCCTTTAGTATTGTATACATTGTCGTTAATTAAAGTAAAAAAATATTTTTGGAATCAAGCCAATGTACATTTTGAGCGGCGTACAAAAAACACTCCCCCCCCCATTCAATGTGATTGAGACCTACAGTATTACACCGGTTCCGAACAATTTCGTGGGTGGCCTTATCAGGGCTAACTACTCGATAGTGTCGCCATCACTAAGCCAGATGACCGTCGTCGAAATTTAAGGTGGTCAGAGCAGGGATCGAACCCACTATAACTATTGCACCACCAATAATGCAGAAAATGTTAACCAAATTGGACAATGCAGAAAAAAAATAATTTTTCACTTTTACCCCAAGTTGCTAATTTTTCCTAGTTCGAACCCCTATAGTTGCTAGCTTCTTCTTAAACTTTTAGCATTATACAGCAAAATCAAAGTAGACAAACTTATAGACTGTTTAGGAAATCTACTGAAAAATCATACTTTTTATCATAATTTTATCATACTTTTTATCAACATCTGCAAGTTTGAAGTGTTAAAGACCGTAGATCACAGCAATTCATTCCAGATGATGTATTGTATACGATAATTAGCAAACCAAATTAAGTATTTATTAACATTTTCGTGGAAATCGCAGCTCAAAAGCGATTATTTAAATCCCACTATCAAAGATTAATAAAGGACATTTAAAATAATTTTGCGAGGGTTTTATAAACCCTATATATCCTCTTTATAAACCCTAGAGTTTATTCCATTATACTAACACGTACAATTGTTGATAAATTTGCGTTTAAAAATACAGTAGCTAACGTCAATGACAAGAAACAGTTCTCGAATTTCGGGTGCCGGATTCAGCTTGTATCATTTAATGTAGCAGCTTCCTCCGTTCACATTTCGAGTTGAAAGTCGCGTGACACAGAGACGAGGTTATGCGCCTTAGCGTAAGTAATCCATATATCAAATTAATGGCCCCCTGGTCAACACAAAATGCTGATTTTATCGATGCCAGTAAGGTGCCCTCTATATCGACAAATGCGACAAGAGTGAATTCCCTTAAATAAACTAATTTCTCTATGAGCTCACTAGAGCGTTCAGAACGATTTCCAAAGATTTGCCATTGGTTAAGCGTGCTCGCATATGGAGAGCTGAGAAGTACTTGTGGTTATTCGCAAGATATGAGTCAACCAACCTCTTCTATGCCTTCAGAAGTAAAGATGAGAGACTGACTGGTCTAAAGTCTTTTGGACTAACATGCGATGATTTCCCCGCTTTCGGAATGAATACCACCTTGGATTCTCTTCATAGTTTACTAAATCCTCTAACAAGTAATCCCCAACTCTCATTTGTTTACCCAGAAGGTGATGACACATTAATTTACTCACTGCGGATCTAAAACTTAACTAATCACCGCAATAGATCCGATCATATAGTGTGTAGATAATACTGTACCAACCAATATAAGAACAAAATATATTACCTATGACGGCGTAGGGTGGGGATAAATAACAACCAATTTATAAACATAAACGCTTTAGCTAATGCCACATGACCATATCGTAACCCGCAGACATACAACATACTCGTACACATATTTTGAAAGCGATATTGGTTCTGCCTTGAAGTCATCACATTTTTTCTTTTATAACCCATAACCAGATACAAAACTATCAATAACCTCATTTGTGTGTTTGTTTACAAACAAATCCTATCATTAGCGTACGACAAATGATGCCAAAACTGCTAGATGGAGTCTATTCTATTAATCATCATTAAAAAGGGTATTTGTGAACTCCAACCGAATTCTCAAAGCATAGACTGATATAATCGTGATTTGCACGTTAATAGGTCCGGCTGGTTGGCCGTTTCGGTTTATTTTCTTGCAATCTGTAGGTATTAGGATGAGTGGCAACACTGTGTCATATTGAAATTTGTCGATTTCTTGACCAAAACTGTTGCATACGAATCGTCGAGTGGTGGTCGCTATTGGCATATGCGACCTTCCCAGCTGCGCAAAGAGGGAGCGAGTAAATGTTCCTACCAATACTTTCAACATTTGGGTTTGGTGAAATGCTGATTTGAAGTTCAATAACCGGTAGTGTTATGCCTTCTTCCACCGCAAATGTTTTTTACTGGCAGCAAGATGAAAGTGTTCGAGTTTCGCTTAGGTTATCATGCACTGGAAAGCATTCAACACTCAACATTTTCAAAACATTCTCGGATGCTTTTGGAAGGGAGCGATACATAGTTTACAGTATTTTGTGATTTCGTAAAGCAACCGGTCATTCTCCAGGTTGCGAAAGCATGTTTACATCTTGAATTCAGCGTTTTGGACAAGGGGGCAGTGGGCAACGATTTCTCACCAGATAATTGCTAACTTTTTGTTCGGCCCAAAACACAGCTGCAAAATACGCACTCGCAACATGTTTCTTAAGTCTTTTGTTATACCCCCTGTGTCTGAGGGCATTGCGTATAAATCGTTGCCTTTACTCCTATCACACACAAGTATTTTTGGCAGCAGTGTAATTAGGGGACTCTCATTCTGGACACATTTGAACAATGCATTGCATGATCGAACAACCTCTGATCTTAGCACAATTTAAAACTCTCTAGCAAAGGCAAGAGCAGTGCCCAACAAGCAGCAGCAATTAAACAAATTTTGTATTCTGGTTGCTCCGCCTGACATATGTTATGTGCCATTGTCGGAACATGGACCATAATATTCATTCGCTTTTGCGTGGCTAAAACGAGAAGTTGGTAAGTGACAAAGTGCCAGTACAGAATGAAAGATTAATTGCATTTTAATAGAGCAGCTTATCTTAAATGCGGAATGTAAACGAGAACAAGAAATCCACATAATCGCATTGCGGGGTATTTCAGTGTTAACTATGGAAGTGTTATTTTAAAGTGTATGATGTCAGTAATGGAGGCAAAGTTGACGTTGTAATCTCTGGTTCATATATAATTTAACACTAAAGATGACTGCTGGCTCCAGGAGAAATCCCACGAAACATAAATCGACACCTACCAGCACGTTGTAGATTATAAGGCTGCCTTCGATTGCCCGATACGGGGAAAACTGTACCAAGCTATATCGAAGCTTTGTTTTCCTGCTATGCTTGGCATTCCACGCCTTTGTAGAATGCCACTGACCGACATCAAATCCTCAGTAAAGGTTGGTAAAAATCTCACGGATCCATTTAATAAGATGCGAGGCCTCAGGCAGGGCGACACACTAGCATGCGATCTCTTCGACATATTAATTGAGATCATCGTTAGAAAAGCTGCAGTCAACACGAATAAAACTATCAGCAGAAAAAGTCACATGCTGCTCGCGTATGCTGATGTTTTAGATATCTTTGGGCGAAATCTGCGAGAAGTTACTGCGGTATTTTCAAGAATTGAAAAGGAATCAGCAAAGGTGGCTCTGGCAGTAAACGAGGAAAAGACTAAATTAATGTTTTTAACGGCTTTGTTTTAACCGTTATAATTGCGAGGTAGTGAACGAATTTATTTACCCCGGATCTGCCATGAACAGAATCAATAACGTCAGCATAGAAATCAAACGGATACTTGTGCTTGCAAACAAGTGTTATTTCGGGCTAAGTAATTCACTTCTTCAGAAACGAAGATCCAACTATTTTAGACTGTCATACAACCTGTCTTGATATGTGGCGCAGACCCCTGGGTGATATCGCATGCTAATAAAACATCACTGGGAGTCTTCGAGTGAAAAATGCTCCGAAAAATATATGGTCCTATAATAGAAAATGACGAGTATCGACGACGGATGAATCACGAGCTGTATAATCTGTATCCCGATATCAACATAGTTATGCGTATTACAATATCGCATTTATGCATATCCAACATTTTTGTGTCTTGTTTTCCATTGGGGTCTCCATTGATATTATTGGAAAATTTTCAAATTAAATGAGGGTATGGAGCCATAAACGCCATCCAAACATAATATAAAGAAATTGAGATTCATTTCAAGCAATAGCATTATGTTAGAGCTGATCACGAAGAAATACAATCTTGCCGATACAACAAGAAAATCTGAGACGCATTTTATTTTTATTAAGATTTTCTCCTATCAAAAATAAATTGTAGTTTATATTCGTTTGAATAGATCGCGTTTTGTTTTGTGATGAAATACACTTTGCCTCTTGGCCATTTACCGTCTTGTTTACACTTCCAATCTTATCCATAACTAAAATACGATACTACACTTTTGTCTTATGCGACGTTACGAACACGGTTGCGATCAATCATTTAGCGTATACATTTCACTGAATTTGAAAGTATAAGTATACTTGACTGAGCTTCAAGAATTGTCAATGTTGAGTTTTGTTTTATTTCGGTAAAAACAGTAATTTGACCACAGTTTGTTTGTCGCTGGCAATAATTCTTACTCTTAGAATCGTATTGGATGGGGTTTGTCAACACTTAATATGTGAGATGTTTTGCATATCAATGAGCACATTTCACTTTTAAACACAGTCCATCCACTGTTAACTACACAGCGATGATAATGTAAAGTAACATTCTCCTTGTGATACAAAAAATCTGACATTCTGAGTTATGCCTCAGCCAGGTGTTGCGTGTCATATTTATGGCATTGATCTGGTGGTCGGCAACCCCCTGCTGCGTCAAGTCATTTATTATGTCCAGTGCAATAGATGGTCTGACGAAGTCACTACGGTGTCTGCTTAGATTTTAATGTTTGCCCAATCTCCGATCTCCATTTATGCGTAAGTGTGGTATTTCTGGAATGGACCGAAAGGCTACCTGTTTTATTTGTAGCTTGATTTATGATCCAAATTGAACAATATGAATGGTGCGATATTTTTTGTTAGAAGTACAAAATCCGAGTGTCGTACAGGAAACTTAATCATGTTTTGATAGTCAATTGACTACTGTTGGCAAATCATTTCCTTGAATTAACTACAACAAAAAACAAACTGATAAATGAGCTACACTTGAGACTGGGTATTGGTAGTGAGTAGTACATGTTAACATTTTCTGTATAGATCAGTTATGGTGGCAGAATGTTTATATTGCTTTTATTTTCCTAATTCATTTTCACCTGAATCGGCAAACGTTCTCCGAGCGTTACCGGTTTCATTACATTGGATTATTTGTTGCTGTTGTTGTTTTAGGCGCCCACTGAATGTCTGCGTCGGAAAGATTGCAATGATGTGCATTTTCTGTGTTAAATGTTCATGCCGGTGGCATCATCTCCAGTGTTTTTAAAGTATGCTCTTCCATACGTCCATACAAAACTTGAAAAATAGCAAATACTATTTGGTGACGTCTCCTCAGGCGCTACTGAGAGGAACGTCATTACGATACAATTCTGACAAAGCGCTAATTGTGTTGAGTCATTTGTACAATGCAACCACCACTGATAGATCTGGACGACCCCTCGTTCGTTGGCCAATGGCTGCTACTGTAGTGTCTAAAAGCGGCAGCTTAATTTGTTGTTGGCGGTTGAGCAAAGCGATGTAGTATTAAACGTGGGCATTTGTTACCGTCATGAGCTCTTTATGGGATCATAAAGAGATTTTATATTTATTGATGGCCATTGGATACATCTTGTTATGTAACACAAAAATTCCATGCACATTCCAATGAATGGAATTGTTTGTGTTTGTGGTACAAATCAAAGACATAAGTCCAGTTTCTAGTGCTTAACTATCAAACCAAATGAATTGTACATTTACCTTTTTTGCTTGTATAAAATTACGAACAAGAATAGCTGCAGAAGATGTAAAAATGAATTCAATAATTTTACTAAGTTGTTCTGATACATATTCCATCTTCCAGCTCTCTGAACAAATGCAGCCTTTTAAATGGTGGCCAATCAACCTATAAGCCCCGCAACCTCCCACCAGGGTTTGTTGAGGCCTAAAGTGAGTGGCAATTCGGCCTGCTCCAATAGCAGTAATTCAACAATCAAAGTTGTGGCAGCAACCTCCGCACAAGCGACAAATGTGGCCACAAGCAATCCCTCGAAAAACCCACAAGTGCCATTGCCAGCCGCAAGAACCTCAGCGAACAATTACCACACCAGCACAGGAGCAACAAATGGAAACCTTGCAGCTTGCAGCAGCGCAATGTGCAACAATTTGCGACCGCATTTAACGAAAAGCTCGACCCCGCACAATATCGGCATAGAAAATTCCGATATGCCGGGTCGCCATAGCTGGGATCCAGGTCTCGGCGTGGAACATTTAGCAGGAGCACTGAGCCCTCTATGTATTACGAATTCCAATCATGAAATCGTGAGACCAAAGCCAAGAAGGTAATTTAAAGTCAATATTTATAACGAAGTAAAGTAACACATTTGTCGACGAGCTCCGCAGTATGCAATGTATTTGAACTCGTCGGCAAGAGGGAAACTTTTTACAAATGAAGCATACCTTGAGGCGAACTGATTTATTAAAAACTTAAAAGGTACTGTTTGCCATGTGTTTACTCAGAGTCTCATTGTTTAAATAGAACGCAAGTTAATTATTTCACACATGGTGAATTCTGCTTATTTAATGTTTCATTAACGTAATAATTGGAAACCAAAGAGAGTAAATTGAGACTTATGGGTGAGACGTTTCTACATAACTTCAAAATAAACTTCTGGTCTTCTTTTATCTTCAACAACGAAGTGCTAAGTCCGAAAATCAGTTTATCTAAAAAGCTGCTTAGATTTTTATACAACTGTTGTGATTCAGCGGCAGAATACAAAGTAAGGAGTTGTAGTTGTAATTTCTGCTGTGTGAAAATCTGTTATTAATTCAGAAATCAAAATGATTTATTTGAGAACCATTCAAAGTGAACGTTTACCTTCGGTTCATTGTACGTTACGCTTTTCATAGGCCAGAATCACAGCTCAGAAATACATAGCTATAATATAAAAATAAGGTTTTTCTTGGCAGAATTTATATACATTTTGGTCAAGGTTAATATGTGAAAACGAATGTGATGACCTTAAATGATGTTCGTCCGCAAGTGAACCGGACAAACGCTGTAAGCTCTGGCCATTGTCTTACTTTAAACGATTGTTTAGTTGTTGGCTACTCTGAATATCGTTACGTGTAAATGCAATCCATCTTATATGATTGTGAGCTAGAGGCTATAAAGATGTTTGTTCTTGAACATAATTATTATCACGTACATGTGAAGAAGATGCCACTTAGAGACCGCCCCGCTAAACGGTCAAATTCATTTGACAGATATACATTCAAGTTTATAAATAATCACAAATTAGGTATCGTCTTGGGAGTCTTTATAAATCAATGAACACGAGCAAGAAATAACTGTTAAAAAATCATTCACATGGCGAAATTTTTACTGGAAGTACTCATGAATCTGAATAACATTGAGAATATGTCGTGGATACTCCAAAAGCGATAGAGAACTTGCGTGCTTGCTTCTTAAGTCTTTTGTTTTTGCACAAATACACGCTCCCATGCTCTGTGATAGCAATGTTATGTAATACAAGTGCTGGTGGTTGGCATATGTGTATATGTGTGAGTGCATGAGAACAGTTGGATACAATTGTTGTCTAATCGTTTTCCAATTTCAAACGAAACCAAACACAATGTGGAGCAATGTTGTATGCGCACATGGTGGCGAAGCACGCAACAACTGATTTTGCTATAAATTTATTACTTTCCGATCAGCTTCGCCTATCAATTTGAATGGTGCAATGCTACAACTTACGTACATATGATCGTACAGCTGAGTCTATTTGTTACATTGGTTTGTTACATACTACACCTGCACTTTTACGGCTTGTCTGGCTATTTCAAGCATTTAAACAGCCACACTTTTTAATAATAATAAAAATAACAAAAGAAATTACCATTTGTTATATGTGTGTACATACCTTCATACACATGGGCATGAACATGTCAATATATTACTTTTGTAAGTCGACATGTATGTATAAGTATATACTAAAACAAGATGAACGATATAATAAACAATTCCAAATGTGAATTAAGAAAGGGAAATCAGTTACCAAAATTAAGTGCTGTAGTCATTAAATTAAAATTATGCAGACAGTCAAATATTTTTTCAAACAGTACATTTTGTGAAATTTGTATCAAAGTCCTCAGCCTCTGCCATTGTATAAGCAAACGTGAGGGCCATTGAGATGAGTTCATTAAACCCTTAAAAGTGCACAATATGAATGGCTCCTTACACGGTCAATTTCACATGGCAAACATTCAAAAATATATGTGAATTTGCTAACTTTATATTCGTATGAAGTTAAACGTCTCTATGTATATGATCGTGTACGGGCTCCTAAGGCAACCTACCTGTTTTTTGAATAATAAAGTATTATCTTCAGAGTCATCTTCATCATTATCATCTTCATCGCCGCAAGGCACTTACTATCATCTCACACATCTCTGTGTGAGAATTGAACTTAATTGTCAACTTGGCTTTTGTGGTATATGCAATTTTTAAACGAAATCACAAAATGTGTAACACATAGATAAAGTACACAGGTGTAGAAAAGTGTAATACATAAAAAAAATTATGATATTGAAGAGCTTTTGATGGACATGGCAGAAGAACGCGAGCTTTCTGCATACAATTACGAGTATTTATTAAAGATTAATTCTTTTACATTTTGGTCGTAACTGCGGCTATCGTGTTCCATTCTGAGGAACCAATTTTATATGATGCGTTTGAGCGTTTTAAGTGGTATTTGGCGAATGACACGAGTAATGTTGGCTTCCAATTCCTCAATGACAACACATGAGCTAGGCTGCCAATTCAGCGATCCGAAGCGTGAAATTAAGTGTTCGCCGAATTGTTCTCCCAATAATGGCCTAGTTGCACAGGCAGTAGCGCCGTCTCGTCGAAAATCCCGTCCTCAATTACAGGCAGTGAATAGTCCGTTATCATGGCACGATAACGGCGCCATTCACAGTTACGCTTCGCTCGGACACATTTTTGAAGAAATTTTGACCGAAGACTCCACCGGCACATAGACCGTTGTTTGTCTGGATCTAATGGCAGCTTTGCAGCCTCTTCTTGTTGAGGCGGAAATTGTAATTATTGACGTAGCCATTAAGCCAGAAATGGGTCTAATCGCTGTACAACATTTTAGTCGAAAACAAAGAATCGTCTTCAAGCTTTCAAAAGCCCAAAGACTGTCTCCCACGAAGAAATATAAAACAATACTGAACAAAGACACCATAACAGTTTAACCCAATGAATCACCTATGTCTATGTCTAATTTGGTTGCGATTTTGCCTTAACTGAAATTAAAGCTTGTCACAACCACACTCGAAGTCATTACAACTGAATTTTAGATTGTCACAACGGCATTAGAGGTTGCCGAATAAGAGGTTGTCACCACTGAATTAGAAGCCGTTATAACCAAATTGGCTCAGTGTTTTAAGGTAATAGACAATAAAGCCATATGGCCTCATTTCACAACACATTAAGAAATAAGTCCACAAGGCTTAATCCAAATAAATCCATTATGACATTAGGGGCGTTCTTTTCGTAACTTATACACGTTAAGTCATACAAAATGACAACCTGCACGTTAACATGTATAATTTAAGAAGTTGAGAATAACCCCGATAAAAGTGTTACCAAGTTCGAGTGTGTTGTATGGAAAATACAAAATTTATGTCATTCTATTTCTTATATATCCACGACGTTTCGAAAATTATGATGTAAATATTAGGGGTAGTTAATTGTTTAATCAAAATTTGTAAAAACTTGAATAAAATATTATTAATTTTTTCTTCTTCAAGAAGAATAATTCCAAGACAATATTGGAGACAAACAACTACTAAAGCAAAACCACAAGGAAGTGAAGTGTACGAAGAAGTGTACGATTCTCAAAATATATCTACTTTAACAGATATCTTCCCATGACTCGCAAGAATGCCTTCAGTTCTGTCTGCTTACTGCACCTTATGCAATTTTATGATATACTTTATGCACTTTTTGGTACACATTTTGGTGCCCATATGTCTTTTGGTACGCATATTAATACTTTTACTACACGTTAAGTGCTTTTTTTTGAAGTTTTAGTACAATTGACTTTTTTGTACTTGTGATACATTTTGTGGTAAATTTTCATATGTATTTTATGGTACAATTTATGCCCTTTCTAGGAACATACTACGTTAAATAAATATTGTACTCGTATAAGTATGTAGTTTCTGGTACATTAGATGTACTTTGTGGGAAATTTTATGTACTTTTCGAATAAATTATGGTGAATAATGCGATCCACATTCATTGGCTGGAGCCAATTTCTCATACCACTACACAATAGCTTTTTATATCTCGCTTGCGGTACGAGATCTGTTCCCGAGCTGCTCGTTTTACTCATTTCAAACCTAAAAGAGGGCGAATGAGCCTATATAAAGTTGACCACGCGGCTAGCTCGGGGACGCGTGCGTCTTTTGTTTTATTTTTGCACGTGCTCTCGAGTCGAGATACCCCAATATGGCAATCGTAACCTCGTGTTTGGAGATTTCGTTTAACCAAACATCTATTTTTCAGTGCAATAATTCACTGCTATATCAAATGAGAAAAAGTCTATTGTAGTGTCGATGCAGTTTAACCACCTCATATATTACACTGTATTCTTTAGAATTTAATTTTCCCTTTGACTTTTACTAAACAAATTGACATATAAAAATAAATAATTATCTGATGAAGCCAAGTTGATTATACTCAACGTGTATGCGTTTTTTTCATAACAGTTGATGTTAACTTATATAGGTTACGATAAAAACACCCCTATTGTTGCGCCTTTGATATTTTTTGTGTAACATTTACCCAGTGCACTTGATTTCGTCTAGTTACAAAAACAAATTAATACAGTTATCAAACACTTTATGGCGTTATTTCCATTTCAGCTGCTAAACAAATATGGTGTTTTTTTCTATGGAAATTAAACCATATGGCCTTATATCTCAATCTGATGAGGCTTTATTGCCTTATAACACTCACAACCGAATTAAAAAAATTGTCCTATTCATTAAAAATGCATGCATTGAGAAATTTTAAAGGTTTTATTGATAATTTAACTTTGTACGTAGTTTAGCAAAAGCCTCGTTTTGATTCCATAAATATTATTACACTTTCGTCATTCCATCTAGTAAAAAACTGGTTATCCATTTGGTGAATAAATGTGAACTCCAATCCATTATTTGTAAATCCTCCTCGCGGAAAGCTCCCGGGTTGGTCGTTTTACTCGTTCAAGATAATAATTTCAAATTGTATGGGGTCCGTTTGTTAATAATCCGATTGGTGTTGTTGCTGGGCTATATAAGCGTTTTCATATCACATGGATCAATGGTTTTCATTGTACGAGCAGAATCCAGCACTCAACTTTTATGTGCCAAATTCAATCAACATTTTGTTTTAAACAAATTATTTTTAAACTTAAATTCAATATTTAAAAAATATTTTAAAATATCAAAATTAAAATTTAAGTGACAAATTTAAAACAAGGTTTTATTAAATATGTGATTTCATTCATATCATTAATGTAAAGCAAATAAATATTTTCAAATAATGAGTTTAATGAACTCCAGGCCGATAATGGTACTACAAAAAATTCTAAATTCGAATTCTAAAAGTATGATGATGACACGCATTATTAGCGGAAAAACTGATATCGGTAAGGTGTCTGTTGTACTAGGTCAAATTGGAAAATACATTCAATCGTTTAGTCTATCACAGGGTTCGAACGAAATCATTAAAGTTTTTACGCTGATTGAATAAACTAAGAAGTTATATAATCAGTTAATACAGTTCGTTTCGTTCAACATGTTTGAGACGTAACCAAAATAACCCATAAAAAGGAAAAGTGAGAACAACAAACCAAAGAAATTATATCGACGAAGAAATCGCCAAAATGTAATCAACTAAAGGTACCCAGTTTAAAAGGGAGTAAACCTAATCTAAAATAGACATTATGATAAGCCTTGGCAGTTAAGGATTTAAAATAAATTCCAAGTAATAATTTGTTATTAATCGTATGTTCTCTTTTGTACACATGTGTATTATAGCTTGTTGTATGGCGTAGCAGGCGAGAAAGTGTGGGAGTTGTCAGTTGAAGATCACACAGGTGTTTCATTGTCTGAATGCTTTCATACGTGTAATTTGTATGCACGTTAATTCTTCGAGTGTTTTTGAATGTTATACGGCTTTGAATGGAAGTTTTTGCGCCGACATGGCTTGTCTTGTTGTAGTGGTTACGACGATTTTCCGATCAAATCGATTAGCGAGATTACCTGATACGTCTTTTTTCTTTACTGGCATTGGAGTTGGAAATCTAACAACTATGAAGATAATTTTGGTTGAATGTTACGTAATATACTTGTCCATTACTCCACCCGCAAATGCACATTTAATTGGCCACAATATTTCGAAGGGGCTTTCTATTTCCGACATTTGTTTTGCGTTTACAAGTGTCTTTCTTTTTTGTTTCTTGAGCCACAACAAGTGACACCTTTATTAGTCACTTGGGATTCGTTTCTGACATTTCTCTTTATTTTTGGGGGATATTACGATCATTACGCCAACCAACAACGCGCACCTTGCGTCGTTATATTGTTGTGCAACACAACAACAACAAACGTAGTCTTGTGGCAAGTACTTGAGTTGTTGTTTTGAAGTTTTTCTACCCCAACACTACAGACAACAGACGTTGTTATTGCCACCTTCTATCAACTAATTTACCACGAAAATATTATTGCTATCATCACTTTTCCTTTCATTGTTAGACTTTTCCAGTTTTCACGCAAATACAACATTAAATTGTCTTACCAACTCCATGTCTCAATGGCTACGGGTGTATAACGTATATTATTCTCCCCAGCAGAGGAGAAAAAATTAAATTTTTTAATATTTAATTATTGTACTCACATTTGTTTTCCTGTACAACTACGCTTTGTGTTGTTATTGTTGTTGTTGACGGTGAATCCGATTTGAATCATATTTGATAGACTGAGGAGACAGATACACAGGTATGTATATAAATACTATACCACATTGGGTTGTATAATAAATTAATTATCATTTCTTTTCATAATTGACTCAAAAAAATGAGAAAGAAAAAATACCTAACAAACACTCACGGGCTGCCATGTAAAAGAAAGTCTGAATTAAATTAAAGTTTTCCTACTCTTTGGGTTCATGAAAATCCAACGCAGCTCCGCAACTTCAGGCAGGTAGGAATGGGAAAATACAACACAACACAAATCAAATGAATAATGATGAGCTTCATTTCATTTGTCTTATTGCGATAGAGTTTTGTGTAAATAATCTCACTTAAATTTTTCATTGCCATAGACGAGTTGTTTGCTTGAGGTGTGTGTCTTAAGTCTTTTGTTCTTTAACACATGAAGCGACTCGGCCGGCGTATTGACACTTGCGGCACTCTTTTCTAGTCCGAATGTGTGTGTCCTGCATGTCATGCTCTGCTCCAGATGACTGTGCACAGAGACCTTAACATGACACAACACGCGTACGCTTGTGGGTATTACAGACCTTTTGAAAAATGTATACGAAACGAAAAAAACAAAAATTTTAGATGAAAAACAAGCAAGCACTAAGTTCCATCACATATTATACAGATGCATATGTCTACATGTTCTATGTACAAAATATATGAACAAATACTGGGTGTGTCAACTAAAAATCTTATTCTTCAAGTACTTTTGTGTTTCAAACTATACAAAGTTTTACTTTATTTCTGTTAGATCAAGAATCTTGGTGATTCCACAGTTGTTTACCCTATGTCTTTAATCACGTATGTAATTGGATCAAGACACACAAAATGACTTTAACACCATCAACCGACAGCGGATATTGACCTCACCTAATCACGATCATGCCAATGGAGCTTAAGAAATGACTGTTGAAATCAAATATTGACAGTTGAATCATCCAATGTAATTAATATAATTCCCCCAGCTAGTGGCTGAAATTTTGATATTTGTTCGATAATTTTTAAATCCGTAACCCATTAGCGGGAAATAAAATTTCAATGTTCACCTCGTGCACAGCAGTCGCAAGTGTATGGGCCAAATTCAATTTTCACACCCTGTACTAAAACATATACATAATTGAGTTTACATTATGCGAATACACGCCTGGCTGCATGTCTTAGTTTCATTAGAACGTCTTCTCGCTCGAAATGAGATCGCATTCGCAATACAAATATTTACCAAATACATACATTTGTATGTATGTGTGTACGTGAACTTACAAATAACTACTGAATGTCGGGATCGGAATAATCACCCAATTTGGGGATTACATTTTAAATAAGAGAACCTTCATCTGAGTACCTTCACATCGCGTACAGATTGAATCGTCTAGCTTTCAATTGCTTTATAATTTCGCCCTTCGCCCATCTTTGTAAACTTGTTGCAAGTTTTTGCATTTATAACTGTTTTGTTTTAATTAGTTATTTTCTCTGGGCGTTGCGTTTTCCTCACAACCATTTCCCTCGTGGAAACTCTCAGCTGCTTTATTCATCAAAATGTAAATACATACTCGTACATCAATTTGCATTTGCAGTCTGTGCCATTGTTATAGTATCTTTGCGAAACAAAGACTCACCTCACGTTCAAAACGAAGATTCCATAGTTTAGTATTTATTTCCATGCTAAGGCACACACTGGCGCATAAGCTGCTGAAACAAAACAAAGCCGCATTCGAAACGCCTAGTGTGCTGCGCCGCCGCGACAGCGCAGCTAACAGCCTCTACACCAAACTCCAGCGTTTCAGCTGTAGTGTAACATCCAAACATCAAAATCAACGTCCGATTTCAAGCCAAGCTCATGTAAGCCGCAATAAAGTTTCAGTTTCATTTTGCTGCTGGTCATGAACGGTTGTCGTGAAAACAACAAAATTCACGTGGATAACGCTTGTCATCATTTTCTCGTTAAACACACAAGATAGAAAATATTGGCACACACACACACACGTTCTTAAATTGGATTGTATCGGGAAAACGTTTTACTATTTATGAAAATCTGTTCTTGTGATTTTGCATGCTTTGATTTTCGTTACACTCGTTTGGCTGCGACTATACGTGTACTAAAGCGGTCACTAGTGAAGTGTGTCTACAGGAAATGTTGTAATAATCGAAATTAATGAATGGAACGTAATTCGAAACTCAACTCAAGTCTTTACCAACAACAACAAACGATTGTATTTCCTAGCAGAAAGAGAGGCTGTCCGCTGTACGACAATGAGTGTGTGCCACTGGTAGCAATTCGCGAGAAATCCTAACGGGTCGGAAAATGTGAGAGAAGGAGGAGGTGGTAAGCTAACTAAATGTCCAAAGCAGACGGAAATTGATATTTTGAGTTTATATCCGAGACAATGTACTGCACCAAGGATTGCAGTTGCAGTCTATGTCGCGAATTGCGAAGCTTTAAACCTGCTAAGAGTCCTAAGAAGCCGGCGCCACGCCCTCCTGCCTCAAACTCGATATTCGGTCGTCTAAATGAGAACTTTATTCTGCGTCGGCGCGGCGCATGTTCAATTAAAACATTTCAACCGCAATCGCTGAAATGTAGTGAAATGTGCCAACAACGTGGTATGGGGCATATTTACGATTTCTGTCAACGTCGAACCAATACACCCTCACCCACACCTGTGACTCAGGCTCCCGCTTCTCCACTTTTGAGCGATAGCAGCAAATTGATTAAAGAGAAACCACAAACACCGCCTAAACCCAATCACAAGGTTGTCATTTACTTTGGCGACTCGTTGGCATACCGTGCTAAAAGCAATCTAGATGAGACTATGCCACCTGCACTGCAATACAACACCGCCAACCAGATGCACAATGAGATCACGCCAACGAACGGCGAACTACCATCTTACATTGAGAGCGTGCAGAACGGCGTAATCAATATAAAGATTGAAGGCAACTACCTAAGGGCCTCCGCGCTGGTCGACAAAGTGTCTAAGCCCTCCAAAGCACTTGTGGGCAAGCCGAAGGATACAACAACCTCCAATGGAGAAGAGAACAGCGACGATGATGATGACGACGAAGATCAGCATGGTGTCAATAGTAATGACGACGATGCAAACGGCGGTGTTGTTGACTGGAGTTTCGTCCAACAGTGGAGGGCACGGTAATTACAAATTCAACTTCCGTTACTTTCAAAGTGTTAACTTACTCCCAGTAGGCTAACAAACAATGAATCTTTGGGGTTTTCTCGTACTTTAGACGGCGTCAAAGACGCGACACACAGCAAGACATTAGCACAACAATACATTTCTTTTGAATGGACGAGCTTCTTGTCTGATGTTTATCACATCTCCGAAAGTGTAGAACAGTTTAGGAGCATCTTATTCATATGCAAATTCGAGTATTTCAGCAGACGCGGGCATTGCTAGCTTAGAGTAGAAGTATTTGTATAGAAGCAAAGACGAGATTCCGCTCGTTAGTTGTGACATAATTTTGTTTTAACGGGCATATAAGAATGTAGAGAATGAACAGTTACCATGGAAACAGTTCTCCAAACAGAAATTGGGAATAGGGTCACATACATAAATTGTTTAACAAGAGTATTAACGGTTATTATAAATTGAAAAGTGACACTGATATATGATTCTCTAATTTGCAGGCCCATTGGGAATATACGCAACGATACTGGCGATCAGCCGGGCAATGGAGTATTCTCGTACACATCAGGGATGCCAGGAACTGCAAGTGCTAATATTGCGTATTTGAATGCAGGAAGATTACAAAATGGCTCAACTAATTTGGGACGAATACAAAGTCCGGCTGTTGCCACTCCTGCACCACGAGTTCCCAAGGAATTGGCTCAAAGACCAACAGTGCCCTCATTGGATGGTCCGAGTGTAGTCAATGGGATGCCTATAAATGTAACAACCCACGTCTCCGCCTATTTTGACAGTGGACAAACAAAAACAAATACATCGATGGGTTCAAACAATAGCGGGAGCACTAGCAAGCCCACAGCACAGAGAGCTATGACTGGTCCGGCTCGTCTGACGGTACAAAGTACACCCGTAAGATCCCAACCACCCATGTTAAGTGGAAGCTTGAGTCAGCAGTTTAATTCTGGCAACGGCCTAAAAGGATGCGATAAAAGTGCTTTAAATTATAATACCGCTGCCATTGGGATTCCGATCGAAGGATCATATCAACAGAGCCCTAACACTACATCAAAAGCGAATCATTCAACTCGGACGCATCACCACGAGTTCCGTGCCCTGGAACGAGTACAAGAGTGTCACAGTTCTTCGGATGAAAACAGGTCATCAGGACATGCGAGCATGTCTGATACTGGCGGACATGGAAGTTCCTCACCTGGAGGTATGGTCTTGGGTCCATTGCCGGAAGATCGACTGGCAGCTGGTGTGACAAATCGCAGTACGCGTTCTCGAGCCACCACCAACCATTCGCGGCCAAGACATCGAGCTACACCGGCCAAGGCCCCCTGGAGTGGCAGTGGACTGGAAGATATTAAGATCGCCATCCAACAACTAACCATGAGATCTCAAACTAGCACCAGCACATACAGCAGTATAAGCGCTGGTTCCGAGAGCTCAGAGCCAGCCAGACGTTTAGGTCGATATGCCTCCCTAGAGACGGTAAATACTAATGTGACCAATGCCGATGAGTTTGTTTGGGTAGACTCACACAATCGTTTAGTGGAACTACAACATCCGCCCTGGAGTCAACACTGTATTATAAAAGTTCTGAAAGATGGACGCTGTAAGGAGTATGCGGATCGAGTAGCGCCCGATGCTATGTCTCGCCTGGGTTATCTTCTACAGCGAGCACTTGTTCGAATCGCCAGAGAAATTCAAAGACTCTCATCTAATTTGGGATTGTGCTCTAAACAAGAGGTGGCGGGAGCAATCAAAATTGTCCTTTGCCCCGTTTTAGCCGATTCATGTATAAAAGCTTGTCTACGAGCTGCTGCCATGTTTGCTGTGCCAGGTGACAGTGCCCTGAAGCAGAGCAAATCGTCGAGGGCCGGCATTCAATTGTCGGTGGGGAGATTTCATAGGTGGATGACAGACTCCAGATTAGGTAAATTTATTCACGAATATGCTGCAGTATACCTATGTGCGGGCATTGAAAACTTGATGGAGGAAATACTACTGCAATGCTTTCCCGCTGAATCGAGTGTACAGTTGACAGCGGCCGCTTTAGAGCAGACCATATCTCTCTCAGGGGATATGTGGGGACTTCTACAGCCATTTGCTCACCTCAATGCGGGTCGTATAGCATCGGGAGCTCTAACTATGCCGCGATGGGCGAGTTTGTCTTCTTTGGGATCTAGTACGCATCAGAGTGGCTCTTCAGCTGGAAGTACGAGCAATGTCAGTTTGGAGCCATGTCTTTTAACCACCTGTGTTGGGAGTGTTGGTGAACTAAAAGAGTTAACACTAAGAGCTCAGCAAAAATTTCAACACTGCCCCATCTCCAACACTGCGTTATCCGCCCTCTTCTACTTCATGCGGTGTTCTCAACTGGAGCATAGTGAATTTGGTGGTCAACAAGTTGCAAGTGGCGGTGGAAATAACAGCAGCAGTACCAACACCAACTGCACACAGAGTATACAAGAGTTGTGCTATGAACGAGCCTATGTTGTCTTACCACCACTAGTGGAATGGCTGCGTGTTGCCTCTGCTCATGCAGAATATCGAAGTGGTGTCATGATCGATAAAGACGACGTCATGCAGGCCGCTCGATTGCTCTTGCCTGGCGTTGACTGTCCTATGCGAGCTGTAGGACATGATGAGGAGCTCCCGACGAAAAAGTCAAATTTTCCACACATTTCCACTACGGCGTCCATGTCATCTAGCACAACTGAAGACTCTTCTGAGTTAGGCAAGCGAGCCACCATATCATTAGCCTTCAAGCTTATGCTGACAGGACGGGCAGAACTGCTGGCGCAGGCATCAAGCCTACTACCCCCATCAACGCGCTACGATACCCTCAACCATGCTGGAATGAGCACGTTGATGATTGCCAGTATACGAAACGATGAGGTCGTGATACAAGCTTTGCTGGATGCAGGGTGTGACCCCAATGTTGAAGTTCCATCTATGGGCAATGCCAATTACCCCGCCATACATCCAGATACACAGCATTGGACGGCCGTGACTTTTGCGGCTAGTAGGTCGAACTATATGGCACTGCGAGTATTGCTGGAGCGAGGTGGAAAAGTAGAGGGTGGTGCAAGACAGAGTGAGGATAAACATACACTAACACCACTTCAAGTTGCTTGTGGGTCTGGTAACATTGAGATTGTGTCACTGTTACTAGTCCATGGAGCCAACGCATTCCTATCCACACAGCAGAAGGACTCTATGAGTTTTGCCGGATCGGCTCAAAGGGGGTGCTATTGTGCAATATCTGTGGCAGCAGCGCATGGTCAACGTTCGATACTAAGAAAGCTTATGTCGACACCCATTTCACAGGGATCCAAGGATGTTCTGTCTTTCGAAGAAATGTTGGCGGAGGGGGACTGCTCTAGTTCACGCCCTGTCACTGTAGCTGATCGCTTGGCTAATAGCGAAATAGCCAACAGCCTGAGTAAAACACAGATCAAAAGTCTTCAAGAAGCCATGTACCACAGTGCCGAAAACAATCATTTAGGTATGTCCAGTTGTCATAACACAACACATCTAATCTATGCACGCATTATACCATTCTTTTTTTGCTCCTAGATATCACCATCGAACTGAGAACTCTTGGTGTACCTTGGACTCTGCATTGTTGGATGCACGCTTTGGCTGCGGCTCATGAATTACGACTGGACGGTGTAATAGATCAGCTGCTGCAGGACTTTCTCCAAGTCTGCCCCGATGACTACAGTGTTCAGTTTGTTACTGAATGTTTGCCGTTGCTCTTTAATATATTCCGTTACAGCAAGAATGAAGGCACAACTCTACTGCTGGCTGACATATTCGCCACTTGTTATGGATGGCAGCAGATCAAACCTATCAAAGAACCTGCCTCACAGCCTATCAACAGTTCACGCATTGATCCCAAATTCGTTAATAATCCCGAATTGAGTGACGTTACATTCAGGTAAGGCACCCCCATCAAGTATTTCAAGTATTTTCGTGATTTGTAAATTATCATTGTGCCCAGGGTTGAGGGAAAAGTATTCTATGGTCACAAAATCGTGTTAGTAACAGCATCGCCGCGCTTCCAAAATATGCTTAGCTCTAAGTTGAGCGAGAGCAGCACCCCAACAGTGCAAATCAACGATATTCGCTATCACATTTTCCAATTGGTCATGCAGTATTTGTACAGTGGAGGTTGCAGCAACCTCGACGTATCTAAAACCGACGTCCTGGAGTTGATGGCAGCAGCCAGCTTCTTCCAATTGGAGGGTTTACTGCGCTACACTGAATCAAGGTGTTCAGAAATGATAGACATTGATAACGTGGTGGCCATGTACATACATGCTAAGGTAAAGTACTCTTTTCCCCTTTCGTCCTCTTAAGTTTTTGTATTAAATAATGCATATGTTTAGGTTTACAATGCCAACAAACTATTGGAGTTTTGCCAGGGCTTTTTGCTGCAGAACATGGTAGCCCTACTGACCTATGACGATTCGGTGAAGAGGCTGCTGTTCGCCAAAAAGATTCCCAATCATGACGTACTCATCGGGCTGTTGCATGCACTGCAGCAGCGCATCAAAGAACGCAAATCCATGGGATCCTGCAACTTCCGCCAACAACTTAGTTCTCCGTCCACTATGACAACGGCAACAAACAGGTCAAAGTAAGATGGACTCCTCCCACGACTCTGTTGTGCAAATAGTTATTTAGTTTTAGACTTTTCCAAATATCTGTACCCAAGTGTAAAGAATCTTTGTATTATTACCATTATCATTACCATTACTCCCTTAGTGTGTTCTTCCAAGCATAGAGACATTCATTTATTTATTTATAATATACATATATATACAATATTTGTCTACATAAGTATAAATGTATTGTGAATAGTATATCGTACATATCTGTTGTAGTTATACTCATTTATGTAGTAGATGGAAGAGAGGGAGGCCAATGCCTGCCATTAGTTAGCAGACGCCTTTGATGCTGCTACATAAGTCTTAGTTATATCTATCTGTACTACTCTGTATAACCAATGCACGGCTTCACAAGATGAAATCCTGACAGATAAACTATTAAAATTATGCATTTTGTATATTAATTTCACTTACTTTAGTTCTTCTTTTTGTTGTGGTGCGGCATATTTAACGCCTCTCCTTCCTCATCCTCGCCATCTACGTCCATAGCAGGCAACTCGCTGTTCGCCTTGGCAGCCAGTGAAATTTCCTCAGGAATGTTGTTCCCCACTGGGACAAATCCATGGTCGTCAGCTTTGTAGTGCACCACCACCTCCTTGCCATCAGAATCAAAGTATGAGTAGGCCCCTGTTATTTCCAAGAATTCGTGCTCGGTGCCAGAGTTTTTGACAACGGCCGTTTCCTCGCGAAAACTACCATCGGCGCCACGATAGTGAAAACTGTACGAACCGTCGATTTTATGGTCAGATCCAGATTCCACAATTTCCACAACTTCAGGTGATTTTGTAGTCACTTTTCTTGCGATATCTTTAACATCATGTGAAGAGTGATGATCAGTTGGCGGTTTTTCATCATCCACAGGAGCGGAACTAACCGCTGACACCAAAAGGATAAAGCACAGCTGGACAACAGTTTCAAGGCGATAGCATTTAAAACGTCTAACGAAATTAACACAAATATCAAATGCAAAACTTACATATTTCATGGTAACAGTCAAACAGTTAAGGTATCCACACGACTGATCTTCATTAATTTCGAGTTAGAATTGATGGTTCTCACGTAGTATATTTATATTTTATATACAAGTTCGTCTCGTAAAGAACAAAGACGACAATCTAAATTGTTCTTTTTACAGCAATAATTTGCCATAACTCTCTAAGATGTTAGACAGGTTTCAATGAACATCTCCCAGCGAGTTCACTCACACCCTTGTCCCAGTGAAATGCGTATTCAAATTTCGATGTTAATGTTTATTGCTACTCGTACAACTTAAAGGAATACAGGGACCCCCCCCCCCCCAATCGTGTTAACATTATCAATAAATTCACTTAAATACATTTTTGTGATTGTTGCTGATGCATCATTTGATATCCAACCAAATGCTGAATTCAGTTGTGACACATGTGAATGGCACTGCTAAATTCTCTCAGTGTATAAATGATAAAAGGCAATCGAATTCTACATTTAATGGGTTCACAAATTTAAATGATATGTATTTGTAAACAAATGAAATCCAAATCCAGTTTAATTCAATTTCAATTTGCCGCACTGGATATTTACGAGAGTGCATGTTTAATTATTCGATCATGTATTTTTAGACAATGATGAAATGAGAAAACAATGTTTATATGCCAAATTTGGGATATATATACGCACATACATGCATATATATGTATACACGTACCTGCCAGTATTTGCTGAAAATCTGAATGGAAAAGCATATAATAGACCGGGTGGAAAAAGCTAGTTCGCCCCCAATTATCTCTTCACATCTTGACTTCGGTTTACAACTACATATATCAATTTCATCACATTTGAAAATTTGTATCAGAAAAGCAAATTCTTTTATAATTTTATATTTAAAAAAAAAACTAAACTCAAATCATTCATCTGTTAATGTTGTCATTAGTTTTGGATGTATCAAAAAACGAACTATTTGTTTGTTTACAAAAGAGACATAAATCAAAATGTTCAGTTTGCGCTTAAAAACAACAACCAAGGATCAATTCTATCTCCTGAAAAAGTCTGCCGTCATTTTCTCTTCCCTTTCATCAAAAAATCCCACATGGGTATGCATATTATTGAATATATTCCAAGGTAGGTTTAGGGTTACTAGCTACATAAATATGAGAGTTAAATTCCATCTTCAGCCGAATGTTCGTGATGTATATATGTAGTAATTGAGAACGACAGTTGGGGTGATGAATCCTCTACCCCGTTTTCAAATGCCCAAACGATTGGGTGCTGCTTTCTACGTAACTGGAGTAACAATACTCAACAAATTTCGATATTGAGTGATGAGATTTTTCTTCTCATTAAGTTGACGGTGGACCGTAAAAGTAATCGAATTTTATTGGTCGTCGTTCCACACAAATCCTTATGAATTATATTTTCAAGGAAATTAATACTTTATTTAATTAAGTATTTATGAAACAATTTTAGGAAATACGTAATAAACGGTCCTTATTTAAGGAAACTCGCGCTTTAATCGAAGAAGATTTTCGTGCTTAATTTCAGGAACAACTGAACATGATTTGAGGAAATAATTGACTTGTTTGAAAGTCGTATTACCTCTTTTGAAAGAAAATAAAAAATAATAATAAATAAATAAAAAAAACATGGTTATTCAAATTCGAGGGAATAGTTTTTCTAAAGGTTAAAATATAATTCAATTTGAAATCAAAAATCTTTGGATCCATGCGAAGTTTAATTTTGCATAGTTTTAGTCCAGTTGGTATTAAACGTAGATTTGTTTTTTCTGAATGTCCCAATTTGTGTGTAATAGTATTTGAAATTTATCATATTGACATGTTTATCAATTACCTCACCTAAACTTATATAGTATAATGTTTCCATGTTAGTATTATACAACGAACATTCATATGGCTTTAACTTCGGTAGTGCAATGGTGACATTGCCCGCAACTCGTGTGCATAAGAACGCGGGTGCAATTCTCGCACAGACCACCTTTCATTTCTTTCGATTCCAGTGACCTAACATTAACCACTATTAAATAATTGGCCATGTAGGTCCCCAATCAGTGGGTATACGAATAGAATCGGAACAGCTGACTGATTGTGAGAATCCCTCCCCTGTCCCTTCATGGGATGGAAAGGAAATATTAAGTGAAATAACTTTTATTAAACCTCTACTTAGTCCCTACAGTGTTTTAACCCGACCAACTAGTTTTAACACTGCATTATGGTGTATCGCAAGTAATAATGTGGCAAGTACGAGGTCTGAACAGTAAAAAGTGTTCAATTGAGACATTATAATACACGTATAAAGAATTATTATAAACAAATAACGTTCAAACATTTTTGATTGTTACTATTTTTGAAAGATAATTACAATTGCAATTTTTGCATATTGTATAATTTTATTGATTTCCAAATTGGCGAGACAAAGATGGTAATATCATCTCTACAAAATATATATTTTTAAATCGACACTCAATACTATGTATGTACAGTCAAAGGAAATGTTTCAATACACACGAAGAAAATACTGCTGAAAAGTGAGAAAGCTAACAACTTTGCTATTTTAGCAAGCACATGTTTGTTGATTTGACAAGCATTTTATCAGGTACTTTGTCAAAACTGAAAACAGTTTTGTTATGGCAGTATTTTTTCCGTAATATCAGATAAATTGCCTGTTGATAAAGGCCATGACTTACTAATAGGGGTCTGGAATTTCAAACGTGAGGGTCTCAAAAGATGCGTAGTGATGAGCTATTGACGGGAATATCAAACTTTTTTTACTTATAGTCCCTACCGGCCATTGAAGTTTCGATTCCTGGCGAAAAAAACAATTTGTTTCCCATTATATTCCATGAACAGATTGGGGTCCTACCGTTTTACACCGGTTCCGAACGGTATTTTTGAGAAGCTTTTTAAAAAACACAATTAGAAAAATATATTTTCAAAATTTAGACAGAGCATTTTTCCACGTCATTTTGAAGTCTTGATCAAGCATATTTTTCCGATTTTGCACGTATTTTTTATTGTAGTTCGCGAATTAGATTTTAATTATATTTATTCTATATATTTGAAAGTATTTTCATTTAAAATACAAAATTCAGTAAATTGAAAAATTGGGAAGAAAAAGCCCGAATGATCAAAATTGCAAAATGCTGCCGTGAAAAAATACTCTATCAAAATTATGCAAATATTTTTTTTTGTTTATGCTCGTCATGAAACGTCGTTTGAGCCCCATATTGACCTAAAAATATAACAAGTTTTTTTACCCAAATACGCTAGGAAGTACCCTAAGTACCCTCGTATGACGTTACCGTAATCACCTCTTCAATACGAATCTTTAGAGACCTCTCCCCCCCCCAAACAATTTTTTCAGTACATCTTACTTACGTTGGAATCTTGTTAACCAAAATAGAGCTGCAATCTTTTCCGCTTGAAGAGAATGTTTTTGAGAAATGTTAAATAAAAGATGCAAACTAAAATACAACCCTGAACGCCAACACCAGATTAATTTTTTGATAAATTGGAAAAAATTAGCAAGTCCTACCGTATGTTCTGCGATGCTTTTCACTCTCGGTCGCTCATCTCTTGCCAGATCGTTTGACTAAATAGAATGAATAGTGAGTCAGTGCCTTAAATAGCATTATTTGATGTTAATAGCTAACATTATTTTTTGGGTGTAGTATTTGAATTTGTAACGAATAAAGTTTATCACTGTTAATATATTAAAAAAATAGTGGAAATAAAAACAATTTCCTAAAACCAATAAGATTGTGAAAAATTACTTAGTCGTAGGAGAGAAAAAGCAACAGAATCATGTATGAAATAAAACAGACCACCATTTTCAATATAGTACAACAGCATCAACCACAACAACAACACCAGCAAAAGCAGCGATCGTAATGCCAATGCCTGGCAACAGGCCAAATCGGACATATACATACATATACCACTCACATCATGTACACATATGTCCATGTGTATGTGCACGAATACATAGAACGTACATCCTACGTGCACGTATTAAAAAGTGAAAAACTAACGTGCACATGTGTGTAGGACAGAGGCCGATCTCTTGTCACTGTATCAAGCAGCCAGCATCAGGAGTAGAGGCAATAACAAAAATTATTAATTATTGATTTTTCGTTATTTTGCAAATGTAAACAAAAACATTGAATTGTAACGCTGAAATATAACGCATAAATTTTAAATTTTTGGATGATTTCTTTTGATTGATCTGGCAGATATTACGGGAAATGGCAATGGGACTATACGATGACGGCATTCTAAGTCTATACGCCTTTTTCCCTTTCCTGTCGTCTCAAATTAAAGCGCCAGTAAGCGGAAAAAGACAAATCAACTAGAATTTCTTGCAAGCACCATTTCACCAATAACACGGATTCGGACAGCGGTTCAAAAGGTTACCCGAAATACATTACTTTTCACCCACACACACACACGCAACCCCATACGCAATCTCAGGCGACTAGACATTAGCCTGACCTCCTCTTTTAGCCCCCCTCCCCACAGCCACAACGCATAAAATAGTCGGCAATATGGTTTATTTCCTTAGTATTGTATTTACGAATTCAACACAAGAACGAAATTAGCCATATGGTGTTATGTATGATTATAAATAATCTACACATAGACACAAGAAAAGTTCGTTCCGTCGATATTTCAAACATCGGCAATCAAAGATACATTCTTGCTACATGGATGGATACTACATGCCCATTCATTTGCATATGTTTGCCTCTTGGGTGTATCCCTCAAATTTCATCAAATGTTGTGATAGATTTATAGAACTTTTCAGTTGAATTTATAGGTTTTTCTGTTTGTGCTTGGCCACTTTTTAATTAATTTCCAGAAAAAAAACACGCAATCCCTCCATTGTTCGCTCAAAATATTGAAGTGGCATACATTTTGTTAGCTTATTTATAAATTGGTATACTACGTACGTATGCAAAAATGTCTCTCTATACACATGTTGGCTAAGTTACTTGGAATGAACATCAAATGTTCCTCTTGAAGAGTTCTATGTGTCGGTCATAATTAACTATTTCACTAAGAAACCCCCTCATTATCGTCTATATGTGGGCATGATGATGCTACTTTTTGTCTTCTTCTTCTTTATGCGCCATACGTGGAGACCACCACGAATATACTCGTATCTGATGATCTACATACTATATACATGTATGCATATATGTCTATGGATGTATGTATATATAGCTACAGAGTGTTTGATGGATTTGCATTGGTATCAAACATATTCATTCAGAAAAAGAGACACTTGGCGCCAAATTGTGAAAATGCAACATTTTCACATACAACACGCATCCACAAGAAGATTCTTACTTACAATCTTGGAAAGAACGGTGTATGATAATTTGCTACTGCAAGTTATTTCGCATGAATGCAATGTACTTTTCCAACTTGTCCGTTGAATGGTATATTACATTGTACTACGGTGTAGAAAGTATTTATCTGAAATCCTTCCTTATGAAATCCTTCATAGATGCTATGAATTTCATCATTATTTTCAGCCAAGGAAATACTTCTTAGGATCTGTGAGACTTTCTCATAAATTCTATGAAACGATGAGTTGTTTAACAGCATCATTCGGAACAATCGCTGAGGAAGAAAAGTGCCTTGATCTGAAATATCAAATCAAAAAAATAAAATCTAATTTTGAGGCAGGTTTAAAAAATTCTACGAAATGCTTTTCATAGATTCTATGAAGCGAAATTAACGAAAGTGTTTCAAATAAACTATGAAACGTTTCCGAAGTTTTTTTGCAATCAGATTTATTTAGTACACAATTGCTCGGAATATAATGCTGGCACTCAAACACAAGATACCGAAAATGAAATGATTCTATTCAATCATTGGAGAATATTTATATAAAATATATGAAAAACTTCATAGGATTATTTCAGGTTGTTTCAAAAAATATTATGAAGGAAATTTTGGCAGTGTTTCGAATAGATTGAAGAAGTTTAATAGGGGGTTTCCTTCTCACACAGGCATTAAATTGTTTTAATGAATTGATTTCACGGGAACAAATCTAAATATTGAGAAGGTATGTAATATAGAAAGGAGAGAAAAGGCAAATAAAATTTGGTTCAACTGTATTATGGGGAACGTAACACATTGGTACCAAAATAACTGCTGCTAGAAGAATAGCAGACTCCTGGGAGTTTTTAGCTTGATCGAAATAATTGTATTTATAGTCGGGTGTTTATGAACCCCTCCATATATAGTAGTGACTATAGTTATATTTATTTATGCCTTTAGAAGTACCACACAATAATCAGGATGTTATAGTTGTTCACCACAAATGTTAGAGCACTTGATTCGACATCACTACTGCTTCGATAACTTATGATCGAAGGATGTATTGAATTGTACGTATGAACCGAAAGCAAGTTATTCTTCGGTTCCGTACGAGCGAGTTGTTTAAAAAGCTTTATAAGATTATGTTTCCACTTGCATGTTTAACACTTTCATCATCTTTTAAGGCCGGACCTGTCAATACGGAGCTGAAATTTTGCTACTGTATGCTCCTTCAAAATTGTTAGGATACAATTACACTTTAAATCAAAAAAAAAATATATCAAGGAAAGTGTCCTCCGAAACTTTCTCCGGCTCCGGCCTTTCCTTGAGAAATTCCAATCTATTTGTAAGTATACTGTTATATACTCATATATTTGATCATATGTGTTCGTATTAAATATGAACCATATCGAATTTTGACTTGATCAAAATAACTGACATAAAATCAACTGATAGGCGCCCATCATACATATGAGCTATGAGGCTACATATGAGCTAGTCAGAGGCCAATTGATCTAACCCCACAAAACAAAATGTAGAGAAAACTGGAAAATAAGTTTATGACTTCAGCGTATTCTTTGTGTCTCCTTCATTGTGATGATATTAAATGAGGAGGTTTTCAATATGGCAATATGATTAAGATGTTTTAGTTCTAATAGCATTATAATTTCGACATATTAAAAGTGTAGAGTTAGATCAATTGGTATCTAAGTAGCCTAAATTATTAAACGCACACCTCACTGATTGTTAGCTGGAATGATCAGTGGGAAACTAACCATAACGAAGAGTTTGCCACCGACTACGAAACGAACGAATACATTCTAGCTTTTGACGAATAACTGTCGTCTCACTAACAATCATAACTATCAAGGTTGGAGTTAATAAATACAGACATGTTCATATTGGAGGTAGACAGTAGTCAGGAAAGTGTTATGAATAAACTCTTGACTAACGAATAACCAAGCTAAAAGACCATTCTCTTTAGTGAAGAATACGATAGTATGGTATCATTATGTTTCTATACTAAAAACACAGGGGTACGCCTCTGCATTGAGTAAGCTTTCAGGCATCTAAGCTTTAAAGCCTTAATTATGCCCCTTTTATCGTATTTATATTTTACAACATTTCGCCTATTCTGTACATTGCTACCGCATTCCATAGTGATACATGGACTTTACCCGTATGTGTGTTATACTATGTGTTTCTTAACTGCGTCTCTAAGAGGAAAACACCCTGGTGTGGCATCATCCCACAAAATACCATAACTCAGAATTGCCAAGAGTTCATGAAACTATTTTTAACAGGAAACAAATGAAATAAAAACTCGCAACCCTCATCGCACTCCTCCAGCTCAAATACCACCCCACCCTTCCGGCACACATGTACACTGGGATTTCACCAAATGTTGTGATTGTTTACCACAAGTGTAGTGAAACATTGGCTGCGTCCCGAGGATGTTTATGTTCACAATTCCAAAGAACATAAAAACACACGCACTTCTACTTTTTTTTAAACTTTGCACTTCTGATTGTATACAATGGAGGCCAGCATGCATTTTTTTTTATATTTTTATTGGCCCAACAACAGTCATTTGAAATTCGTACGTACACATGTGTGTGTGCAGGTTCCTTTACATTGGGTGTCGATGCTTGTGAATTTTTTCGGAAATAGTGTAGGCATCTGGTTTTATGCCCGTCCTAAAATAATTTTCTTGCTGTTCGCTTATATAGTAATATTTCATATCAAACAGCAGAATTGCTCCGTAGTTAATGCAATTTGAATTTGAATTGATATCAAAGCAAATGAGTTACGATTTATTAATTAGTTTCCTCATTAGTCATAGAATGCAATTGTAATGCATTAATGTGAAGACAGCGACATTTGCTATAAAATGTAGGCAATTAATTGTTGGCCAAATTATAAGTAAATCGTGTGGAACCGCGGAGTAAGGAGGAGTGTGCGGCACTGCACACACTGACGCGTCACAGCAGTGCAGCGCAATGCAATGTCGTCTTTAGATCTGAGTATTCTATCTACATATGGAATTGTAAAAGGAATTGTATAGAAATACCAGCTATTCTCGCCCGAGTTCCCGAGGCGTACAAGGTTGCGTGTATGTTTTTTTTTTTGCTCGTGCAGATGCATTACAAAAGTAGGTAACCCCTTGATTTATGAATGAATGTACTTACTGGTTCAAATGCCATAGTTATACACTTAATTCAAAATTAAAAGCGCGTCGGGGTTTGTCAGAACGGCGTTTTTGCTTTTAAAATTGTCACAGTTTGTACGATTTGTTTTTTATTTTTCTTCTTAAGAAATGACGTTTTTTGTCTTCATGTTAAAAATAGACTTATTTCCAAAAAAAATTGTATGTTTGCATGATGGTACGAGTTTAAACGAATGTGTATCTAGCTACAACTAATATTAACTAAATCAAGAGGAAGCACAAATTAGCTTGGTATGAACTGCTAAACGCGTCGCGACGCACTGCACCCACACTCCAAAATTTTAGAAAACTCAACTTGCGGAATTGTGGTTTTTCGTTTCGTATTTTTTCTGGTTTCGATATATTTTCATTTCAATAATTATTCGAAAATTTTCACATATTCCACATTAGTTGGAAAGAACAGACACGATGAGTTTTTATCATTTGGTTTTCCTTTGTCGGAATGAGCAATAACAACGCAAGCCAAATGAAATAAACAAATGTGAAGAACGACAACCGAAAGATGAAGATGCGCAGGATCGTCGAATCGTGTAAGACGTCAGCACCCCCATAGCACTCAATGACTGAGGCTGAGGCAAGCATTAAAAGAGAAGAAGTGCGATCATGGAGAAATTCGCTCCTGTACAGCATCCCCACGAGAGTGTGTATATGTTTCTTTCTTTCTAAAAATGAAGAAGAAGCTGAAAACTATTAGAGAGTGAGAATGAATTTAAACGGAAAACCTTTGTAGCGCATACGTCGATCAGAAACACTAAGCTACCCACCCACCCACCCACAGACGACCGATATGCCGACACGCGGTCGTAACGATTGATCGTTTCCGTTTTGTTTGCTGCAATCCTCCACATATCCTAAACTACAGCAGAACAAGTGCTTCTTCCTCTGAATAAACTACACCTAATACAACAATTTGACAGTGGTATAGGTATGTACTGATACATCAAATATACCAATGTATCTTGGGGCGAAAATGCGCTAAGCAAACTTTAATTACACCATAAACTATTTAAAGGGAAAATTGCACAATGTGAAGCGAAGCACAGTGACGGATAGGATGAAAACAAATTTAAATAATTGTAACATTTATAAACGGGCTTGCCCAACACGGACTAGTTTGCAGACACCAGACTAAATTGCAAACATGCCCAAACAGTCTTGACCATTTAAAAAAACTTCAAACTTCGAGGGGGCTGCAGAAAGCTGCATAGTAGTCTCCAGACCATGGATTTCGTGAAAGCAATACATGCTAAATTAATATAAATACCTATCATTGACTTTTCTATTGGTGAAAGTTTAAAGGTTTCTTTCAAAGAAACCTCCAGAATTACTGGTTTTCAAAATTAAAATTTTTTTAGTACTTGAAACCCGTTTCTCTTCAGCTTTAATGGCACTTGATTACAGCTATTTTGTCTGAAAGCTGCGACCAATTTGTTTTTATGTCTTTATTATGTCTAAGCCTTAGTTTTCGACGGCGATAGTTTCACTATTTTGACTATACATATAAGTATTTTGAGGTAAAAAAAACATGCGATCAATCCCAGTATAGTCTCCATTTCAAAACAAATCTACTAGCTGAAGGCCGTAGTCGCCAGTGCTATAAATCTTAATTTTAATATTGTATTGACTATAACTTTAATATATTGTAAATAAATAAAACAACAATAAACAATAAATAAAACAACAATGTTCTGAACATATTTAAATCGGTTCAGTAGATTAAGTACGGTTTGCAAAAATTTGTTTTAAATTTTTTTTTAAAAAGTTTTCATATATCGGCAAGCGGAATCCATATTACTGCATAAAAATGTGCCTTATCGTATGCTTAAAATAGGATTAAAGTCGTCTAAAGATTGTATGAATTAGAGAATTAACAAACATTTTCTAACCTTAAAAAGCAACGCCAGATGTCAACCAAGGGGATGCATAGAAACTGTTAATATATGTAGCAATCAAAAGCTTTGGCATTGCCTCCACCAAAGTTCAGAGAATGGTTAAAAACTTTTGAAGATTGCGTGAGCTATACTTATATTCGTAAAAAACTTTTCCGAATTTCAAACAGCATTGTAGCTGAAACCTAGTTTTGTTTGAATTTACGAGTATTGAAATAATTTTATATAATACTAATACTGGAAAATCGAAATATAGTGTCCAATATCATGATCAATGATCAAATCGTAAAAAGAGAAATATTAAAATGTGTAACATACACTACGGTGTCCAAAATATACATTTGAACAATATTTTCTACAAAATATATTTATCATACATATACATACATATTTTCCTTAGTTCTCTTGTATGTACTTAGTAAAGTATAATATTTTCTTAATCTTTTGGAGATTTAAAAAGCAAATAGGAAAATATAACTAAAACCATATATCTCATTTTTTATATTCTAAGGGCTTTTCAACAGAGACGCTACAAAAGTAAATCGATAGGGACAGCAAACGACGCCATATTTTTTCCCGCTCTTTTGACATTTCTCTTCAGTACGGTTTGCCATTTCATCATGGAAAGATATACGAGCCAACAACGAGTCGAAATTATTAAAATTTACTACCGAAATTTGGAGTCAGTGGCCTCAACTTTAAGAGCGCTACTTCCAATTTATGGTCGTCATAATCGTCCTACCAGATCAACAATTGAGCGTCTAGTGGAAAAATGTGAATCCACAGGCACAATACAAAATGTTCCCGTGCCAGTGAGACAAAGAAGTAGTGTCGAAAATATTGCTGCCGCTGAGGCTCCAGTTCAAGAAAGCCCAAACGTGTCTCTCACACGTCGTTCTCAAGCGATGGGCATCTCTGTGACGTCGTTGTGGCGAATTTTGCGAAAAGATCTTGGCCTACATCCTTACAAGATCAAATTGACGCAAGAACTGAAGCCGCTTGACCACCATAAGCGTCGTATGTTCGTGAATTGGGCTGAGCAACAACTTGAAAATGATTCGGATTTTCATCAGAAAATCATCTTCAGCGATGAGGCTCATTTCTGGCTGAATGGCTTCGTCAATAAGCAAAATATGCGTTATTCGTCAGACAGCAATCCACACGTAATCCATGAGTCATCATTGCATCCCGAAAAAATTACGGTTTGGTGCGGTTTATGGGCCGGCGGCGTCATTGGGCCGTACTTCTTCCGTGATGATCAAGACCGGCACATTACTGTGAATGCGAATCGCTACCGTTCAATGATAACCGAATATTTTTGACCCCAATTGGATAATATGGACTTGGAGGACATGTGGTTCCAACAGGACGGCGCCACAAGCCACACAGCGAATGCCACAATCAATTTATTGGAAACCAAGTTTGGTGAACGTGTTATCTCACGAAATGGCCCAGTCGATTGGCCGCCTCGGTCGTGCGATTTGACGCCGTTGGATTATTTCGTGTGGGGCTACGTCAAGTCTATGGTCTATGCCAGTGGTAACCAGCCCATAGCCTCGCGAGGCAGACAATAATCGTATTTCTCACATACACACGATCGGCAACTCACATGTACACGACAACTATGCTTGATTCGAAGCATCAGTCTATGCCTGTGCTTTTGCGACCGCACACAAGCTCATAATATGTTTGTGTGCGTGCGTTCGGTTTTGCCTACCACTGGTCTATGCCAACAAGCCAGCGACGATTGATGAACTTCGTACGAATATCGAACGTGAAATTGCAGCAGTATCGGCCGATTTATGCTTGAAAACCGTCGAAAATTGGGGTGCCCGTGGTGGCCATGCAAAAGAAATCGAGTTCCATACATAATGGCATCGAACGTACTTTTACAGGAATAAAGAATTTCATTGGTATCTAAAACCGGGTTTGTTTTATTTACAAAAACTTTTGTAGCGCTCTTATTGAAAAACCCTTTATTACCACCATTTAAAGCCTCTACAAAGCCGACTTAGTTATTGCAATTCATAACCAAAGGCATTATTTGCCTCAACACTTACTTATTACACTGTACCACACTGCAATTGCGCTAGGGGTGTAGCTAACGTCTGCATTCGCACATTCGGAAATCTAAGCCATTGGAACGAGTGTAGTTAATATGTATGAATGTTTGATAACAACGATACCACACGCAGAAAAAATATAAGTGTTAACCATAATTATAATATTTTGAGAAACTACCATAGATATATTTCGCATATGATTCCTATTAACTTATCTCAATAATTATTATATATGTACATTAGGGCGGGTCGATTTGTAGGGAGTGAAAAAATTCACCAATTTCCCTATGATTTCCGTATTCTATTCCATGAAAATTTGCCGAAGGAACCATACCTCTATCGTTAAAATCGAGTCCCCTACTTTTTCTTGGTAAAAAGTTCAAAAGTTACGGGCATTTTTGTCCAAATTTTGGACCATTTTTCCATTTTTTTCATGATTTTGTCCTAGAATATTACTTTCATGGCCATTTTTTTGGCTCAATCCATTATTTAATTCAATTTACAATTCAAAACGAAGAGTTTAAGCCCAAATTTATCGAATTCGGTTGATTAATTCATGCGATATTGCTAAAACAAAATAACACATAAAACCACCTTTTTGATTTTTTTTCCCTTTTTATTTTTTTTCTACAAAAATTCAAATTAAGAGATAATAAAGTATCTATCAACCTATTATCAAAAAAAAAAATATTCAATTTGAGTGTAGTAAAAGACAAAATGTGAAAAAACATTATTTTTTCTGAAAGTCTTGTTTGCTTTCAAGTCTGGGTGTTTTCGTACGGCTCTCTAATGTCGTCGCCATAGCGCCTTCTACATTCTTTCCTGCAACTCGTTTAGAAGTGGCAGCCAGCAATTGGACATGTCTTTCCGTTCCTTGAATGTGTAAAGGAATTTGTGGATCATCGAACGGTGGCACTTCGTAATTTAAATATCCCTCCAAATGTTCATACGAATAACTTTGCGTAAACGGTGGTTCGAATAAAATGGTATCGTCATTTAAATCAATCATATTTGTATATTCCGTACAATTAAAGTTTATAAGAGGTTTTTTATAAACTCTAAGTTCCGTTGGGTCGACAATATCTCTTCGGTAATGTAAAATCTTCTTTATAGCAATGTTTCGTTTTTCCATTCTATCATCAAACAACATAGATAGCAAGATATTTTCTGAGTGTGCAAAATATGGATTATCTTGAATTACTGTATTTACAACTCCAAGTAAATTCGGTGGTAAAAATCGTGTCCAAGTAATAAATTTAAAAGGTAATGTACTACCGTATGCGGCAGAGCTATAATACTTAACATTGAAATACATTGGCGTGTATACTTTTATTATATAGTTAGCCAGAATTTTTAAATTTTCAGTTGGATTATTAGTTGTCACATACAACCGCAATAATCTATTGGCTTTGGTCAGCCAACGAGAATGTGCAATTGGCCCTGGTTTTATGTGAGACAAATCCGCAGGAACCACACCATTAGAAATTGCATTGGCCATTAACATCAAGTACCTCGAATCGGTAGATAATTCTTCTGGATTTAAATCACCAGGAGGCATATTTTCCAAAGAGATTTCCTCAAAATCGGTTACAACCTGAAAAGAAAACATAAAAGCTAAAAAATAGAATGAAAAATGGTAAAGAATCAGCTATAAAAATTACATACCGGAAGATTTTCACAATCAGCAATTTTTGAGCTCAACTTTCCGGTAGTTGATCGTGGTCCAGTGGTGGTTGATTTGTCTAAAGTGTCAAACAAATGTCTAAACGGAAGCTCGTTAAAGTGCAGAAGACACACAAACCAGTGCAGTGGTCTCTTTGACTGTTTTTCGAATAGTCGCAAAATTCCACCATGTACGCCAGTATTTGTTGGTTCACCATCAGCGCATATGGCAATTAATGAATCGAGAGACAATTGTTTTTCTTGGAAGAATTCGATCAATTTGTTGACATCTAAAATGGCTTATATTCAAAAATTAAAATGAATATAAGCCATTTATCTTCCTGACGATGCTACCCAAAGGGCAGCGAAATATTGAAGAATAAAATAACAATTTAATTTTTGAATATAATACGAAAGGTCGGATAAGTCATCACTTATAAAATGGCTTATTTTAAAATCGTAACTGTACTAAGGAGAGCAATGATTAATCTGTTCAAAGGACCTTTTTTTAGGAACATGGTTAATTTGTTCAAAGGATTCAACCATGTCAACCTTTTGTATAGAAAACAGCATTAAGGGCCTAGAAAGGTTTATACATTCCAAGATATAAAAACTGTTTTTTGTTAAGATTATTCAAGTAATTTATTAATCGTTATTGCCACAACGAATAAATTTCAATCTGAATATCCGTGAGAATGTGCAGACTAAGCGCTGGAATAGTTACAATTCACCACATATTTGGAAGTATAAAATGCCTGCTTGCCACTGGGCGATAGACTCATTTGTGTTCAGGTCGTCGGTTTAATTTCGTTACAATTAAGATCTAAAACGGCAATGGGAGATGGAGGGGTACATCTGATTTGTATACATTCGTATCTAAATATACACATTTGTTTTGTTTAATAAATTTCTTCGCACCTTGTAAACATTTCACTTGTTCTTGCTGCTATTGTGAGGCGTTTCACGAAGATCAACAATTGTTTTTTTTTCGTTCATGATTGTTCCTTCTTCCTCTAGCCGACTAAATTCTGAATGTGGAAGCATCGGGTCATAAAATAGTACATACACAGCAACAGCAGCACACTAAATGGAATGATGGTACTTGAATGTTCATGCATGGATCCACCCATCCTTAGCTACTTGCTACCTATAAAGCGGAAAATGAAGTGAAAATTGTTTAGAAATTCATAAATAATCTAATTCTCTGTTTGTGTGTGTGTGATGGGGGGGTGGGGGAGGTTAATATGATTTCTTTCACAAAACTTAAACAACATTTATATGCTTGTGCATGCGTGTGTGTAGAAAACTATAAACATTCAAATGTACACCCATACGTACACATCGCTCAATTACAAAGAATACCCTCTTTCGCCATAAAAAATTACTTTGCATTTTTGTTTCACACCCAAAAGATACCGACAATTTAGTTAACAATTTGAATTAAATTACTCAATTCATAATAAAGATTGAGTTTATTTCCATATGAGTAAAATGTACCTCTCTACTAATAATTGGTTGAATCGCAATCCATTCGCCATTTAAATAATGATTCTGCACTTGCAAGCACATTATGTCGGTGTAAAGTTCCAAATTTTCTAATATCTAAAAATGGATGAAATGAACGTGAACGACATGTGGTTCTAAGTGGACCGGGCTACGTGCCACACAGCTGATGCCACAATGGGCATTATGCACTCGCGATTTGAGGGCATGGTTATCTCACGCAGAAATAATTCGTGGCTAGTATTAAGATCCCGTGAGCTGAACCATTTTTAAGATAGGTGTTTTTTAGTTTTTCGAAGAATTTTTCATTTTAACTAACGACAATATATGCAAAATAAGTATCATATGAAAGGTTTTATTAGGGCTTGTCCAACAGTATATAAAGCATATCACAGCCAGCCCTGGGGAATCCTTTTGTCAGGGATAATCTGCAAAATAAAGGTATTTTCAGTTTTTAATACGGAGATTTGTCTGATTTAAATGTCAGATTAGGGTAATTCCTAATATTTAAAATTTGGGTCA
Source organism: Phaonia tiefii (assembly GCA_963931995.1). Taxonomy (NCBI): domain Eukaryota; kingdom Metazoa; phylum Arthropoda; class Insecta; order Diptera; family Muscidae; genus Phaonia; species Phaonia tiefii. Next base: position 296,992,780 of record OZ008369.1, on the reverse strand, counting down.
GGTCACCTCGGAAAATGTATTAAAACATGTGCTTTTTAAACACCGATAAAATAAAAATTCGTACAATTATTAATCAAAATCTACAACAGAATCTTTTAATTTATCAACATTCAACATTTTGTGTATCAGGTTAATTTCCAGCAAAATGTTTTAAACCGCACCTTTGAATGCGAATTTTGTTTCAATTTATCAACACTTTTGAGAAGTATTTTTCAATTGCTTCTTTAACGATAGAAACACATTATTTCTTTATAGCATTAATAACAATGTAAATAAAAAAGCATTGCATTTTTTAAAGACTATGAGCACTAGTGAAAAAGTAGACTGGTCAATACAAAAAAGTGCTTCCCCAATCCATGCGCATGTTAACTTCACAAGTGCTGATACAATTTTTCATTGATTCCGGTTCCTATTACATTTTTTAATTTCCTTGGAAGCAATGTTTTTGCTGGGAATAGTTAGAAATGACTAGCGTAGTTAATTTATTTTTTTGTTTTAAATCAATATTTTGAGACCATTAGTTTAATAAAAGTTTATTTTTAAGTACAATTTTTAAACAATGTCCCTTTAAACACAACTACATGATCACAGTATTGTGATTAAATGTTTTTGTTTTTGTATGACATTTCCAAACCCCCTAATGATTAGTCACCGTCTGTGTAAACGGCCCATAATAGTTAAGACTTTGGACTAGATTTAACTGAAAATATCCAGAGCTGGTGAGGTTTAGGATAAGGGTCATTCAAGGAAAAACATTTATTTGGATTACATTTATTTTATATTATTTTTGCAGATTAACGTGTGGCCTTTTAAAGACTGGAATATTTTTGTTTGTCTACAAAAAATGTGTGTCTATTAAAACCACTGACACCAAACAATCAAAGTTGACATTAAAAGCACTTTAATGAATGCAAATGCGCGTTATCCCTCATATTACTTACGTTTGGGTACAACAATATGCCTATAGAATTTAATATAATTATAATTTTAAATATATTCGGTCATTTCCACTTGATGAAGTGAAAATACAAGTCGAAATCGTTCTTTTTAAATGATACTAAGGATGTGCAAGTACGGTCTCTGATAGACTAAATCATGAAATTAAACTGTCTTAAGTGCACGTTATAAGTGACTATCGGTACTGAGTATTTTCACCGCATTTTAAATATTAAATATACTCATACAAACTCCGCACAAATGCACCAACAAAACTTAGGTATATCGAAAGTAGTCTTCCCTGCGTATTCTCAACATTAGATGAATACAATCTGGTCAAAAAATACATACCGTATGTCCAGTTTTGCTTTGACTCCGCGATTCGTCTTCATGTATCCTGAACTAGTGACCGAAATTACAAATGTTCATATGTATCAGTCTCATTTGCATAACAAAATAGAATTTATTAAAAATATTTGCTCTACAGACTATACCTAAGTTGGTAATTGAAATTTCAAAATGCCAATTTCTTCATTAACAAATACATCTGCTGATCCACTTCAAACCCATGCAAATTATTCGCATCTCCTTGCAGCCTCATCAGTAGTCCACCAAAGGATACATAGGCTGATAGTCGTGAAGATGCTTCGTTGTGAGCCTCATCACCCTCAATGCGATAGACTTTGCCGAACATAACGTACTCGAAACTATCAGCCCTTGTGCCCTCCTGCTCCAGTGGGTTGTATTCACCGGTGTCGGGGCAACCATCTTCTCGCAATGTTGTGGCCAGTACTAAACGGAACTTGTCGCCCAAGTCCATGGGATACAACCACGAGTTTATGTCCAATATCAGATCCATTTTAAACGATTCTGATTCACAATGCAACCTGGAAACACGATCGAACTTCTTGCCCTCCGGGTCCATATCTTTCACATTGAATATATCCTCGAACAGAACACCGGCCATGGTGCTAATTTACTGTGTGCTTGCGGCAAAGACGATAAAGTATCACAAAATTTGTATTAATTTAAAAGGTTTGTAGTTTTCACCTTATAAACTTAATTGATCGTCTTAAAAATGTAAATAAATCGTGCTTGTCAAAGCGTGTCGCGCTTTTGCTCTTCTTACAGCTGTCAGTCAGAGTTCAAAGCTGGTCGTCTTAAAATTGATAGCACGACGGTGGCGGTCGATTTTGAAAATATCAGCCGCCGCCGATTTATGAAATTACGTTAAGCGAAGTTGACATTATTCGTGATTTGGTTATAAATAAGCGATTATCGCTTGCTAAGTTCCAAAGAAAGCAGCTGACTTGCGATAAGTCATATTATTCAAGGATATGAAAAAGGGTTGAATATTTTAACAGATTTCGTTTTTACTGCTTACTCTCCAAAATAACAAAATTCCAGATATGTGAGAGGGTAATGGGGTTAAAGTACCGTGAAAAAGCAAGGAAGAAATGCGTTTGAGTGAATCGCGTCGACTTTTTGGTTCTCTTCTATGAAGGTTGCAACAATGCGGCGGTTTTTTCTTCTCTACTTGTACATCCTTTTGGTGTGTTTCAATCTAGTTATGACGCGTGAATTTCTACAGTTACATACTGTAACATCATCAGAAAACTGTTAGTGTATTGAAATAATCAACAAAGACGATTTAGAATTAGACAATCAGAAGGCGTGCGCAATTTGGCAACCCTGGTAAAAGAGAACCAAAAAGTGCTAGAAATTCACTCAAAGGCATTTCTCTCACGCGTCATATCTTAATTATTTCTTACTTTTTGCATAGTTTATGTAATTTTACTTCAACATATTTCGAATTTGTATAGTTATATACAATAACACTATCAGAAAGCTGCCCTTGTATAGAAATATTCAATGAAGATAGTAAGAGAGAGAACAGACAATGACTAGGGTTTCACTTGTTGTGTTGGTTGGCATTTGAGTGAAGAGAAATTTTGACTGTCTACTTGTACATCGTTTTTGTAATCAACGAACAGAGTAAGAGAGAGCAGAGCAATGAGGCGCTTCACTTGTTTTTTTTTGTATTCTTCTACGAGGGTTGCCACATTGCTGTGGTTTTTGCTTCTCTACTTGTATAATTTTTGTGTTTTAATTATTGTTGAATTGTTGGTAATTAGCAGAATTTCATCAAATTATATTCCAGTTTAAAATGAAGTTAACAATTAACCTTCAGTTTCTACAGAACTAACAGTGTTACATCAAAATGTACTCCAGTTTAAAATGCGGTTAAAAGTTAAACTTCAGATTCTAGAGATTAAAATTTTATGAGTAGTCCTCTGGGTTAGCGTGGGTTACCGGAGGTAATCTTTGTCGGTGCAAAAGGCGGCACAGCAAAAAATTAAATTAACGGCTCTTGGTTTTACCTGCTTTGTATAAATTTGGGATGTTTTTGACATAACTTTAAAAGTTTTAAAATAGGATCAGTCGGTTAAATCGGGGTAGTCGGTCAAATCGGCACACAGGTTAAACTGGTGAGAGCCAACTAAAAAAGAGGTATCGTGAGCTTCAAAAGGGTTTTGATGGTGACGTTGCATTGGAAAATTTTCGATCGGCTTCCGTCTGTAAAACAGTTGATTATTTGTGTTTTTATTTTGGTTTTCATTTTTGGTACTTAGCAGTCTTGCATCAAATAGTACACCAGTTTCAAATGAGGTTAACATGAAACTTCAGTTTTTACATATTAAAATTGTCCGAATAATCAACTGGCTTAAAGAAGTTAACATTCTAAATGCACTAATCGTGGTCGGTGTAAATGCCATATTATATTTGGGAATTTTTTGGGTATGAATAACACATTTTCACCGACCAAGATTAAAGCATTTTGAAGGTTAATATCGCATTAGGCCAGGTTAGTTTATCGCGGCTAGGTTACCGATGACCTTGACCACTAATCTGTGCCATTTACACTTCCCAATTTGAGATTAAGTTGCCATTTCATCGCTGCCGCCAACAAAATTTTTTTGAAGCTTACGTCGCCGTCTATATAATATGCTCTCGCCGGTTTAAAATGTGCGTCGATTTGACCGACTAACCCAATTTGATCGACTGATCCATTGCTAAAGGTTAATTTATTTCAAAAACTACCCACATTTGTATAAAACCTGCAAAACCAAGAACCGCCAATTTAATTTCGATAATTTTGTCTCGGCACTGAGTTGCTCTAAATTGGTCTGAGCACAAAGTTATCACCTGATATTTCAATTTAATCTATAATTGGACGGTGTAAACAGCAAAGATTGGATAACAAGGTTATCGCTAACCTGGCCGCGACAAACTTCAGAGTAAATGCGATATTATACTGCATTTACACCAAATAATTTCGAAGGTTAACTGTGTTAACATACGCTTACTCAGAAGATTAATCATAAATTTTTAATCTGTAGAAGATGACGTTTAATTTTAAACCTCATTTTAAACTGGTGTTAATTTTGGAGCAATGATGTTAGCTACAAAAACGATGTACAAGTAGACAGTCAAAATTTCTCTTCACTCAAATGCCAACAAACACAACGAGTTACTAGGGTTTCACTCGTTGTGTTTGTTGGCATTTCTCTCTCTTACTCTCTTCATTGAATATTTCAATACACGAGTAGCTTTTGGATAGTGCTATTTTATATAACTAACCAAATTCCATCCATATTGAAGTAAAATCACATAAACTATGCAAAAAGTATGAAATAATCAAGATATGACGCGTGAGAGAAATGCCTTTGAGTGAATTTCCAGCACTTTTTGGTTCTCTTTTACCATTGTTGCCAAATAGAGCACATCTTCTGGTCGTCTAATTCTAGATCGTCTTGGTTAGTTGCCCGGGGGTTACACTTTCAACTAGTTGCTTTCAACTCATAATTTTTCACTAATACACTCACACATTTTAAAGTTGAAAGGCTGTTGCTTGCGATTTTCTCTTTCAACCAGTTCTTCAACTAAACAATTGATTTGTAACATCTGTGTCAAATTCATTTGCTTTGTTTGGTGGAACATTTAATAAAGCGTGTGTGTTTTTTAAAACAAAAATGATAGAGATTTTTTAACTATATATGTATGTATATATATATAAATAAAGTTGATCAACCTGTTGCGAGCTGTCAGTTTTAACGAATTTTTGACAAGCAGTATGTGTAATGCCTTGTTCACGCTGCCGTGAAATTGAAGTCTTTCGCAATTTGGGCCGAAATTGAGTTGAAATTGCTCATTCTCGCAATTGTGACAACTACGAAATTGAGATACAACGCAACGTATACAACGCTGTTTTTACTCAGCAAAATTAACTTAGTACTCTTTTTTGCACATATGCAAGAGAACAAAGCCGACAGAAAATTTTCTGGCGTGTCGCCGTCGCAGATAATTTTTTAAAGTTCAGGTCGCCGTCTTTAAAGCATTCTTCGACTTAAAATATTAGCCGATATTATCAATTAAGCTGCATTTAAAGGCCCGAATTAATAAACAAAATATCTAAATTTTTTACACAACCAACGAGATGAACCTAACAGAATTTTGGTTATTGTGCCCAGGCACTAACATTTTACTGATGGCAATATTTGTAAACAAACAGTTGTAATTTTTCAACGAAATTGCTCAAAACCAGTTTGAACGATTTCAATTTCGTTCGACAATTTCAATCCGAAATTGTCAATTTCGTGGCAGCGTGAACAAGGCATAAAAGCCTTTCAACCGAAAGTTGAAAGTGTAACCCCGGTGTTACTAAAAAAATGCAACCATAGCAAGAACCATAGATAAAGGAAATAAGTAGATATCGCACAGGCACAAAAAAGGATTTTGTGGAAGGAGAACAATTTCAAGGAGTGGTAAAATTAAATTAAAATGGATAAACAACAAGGAAAGGTAATACAGCATTCGCACTGGGATCGATTTTCTTGATTTTGGCACTTTTGTTGATTTCAAGCAGAGATCAGGAAATTTTGCTTGATTTCCCATACGTTTTGACAGACGACAAATCGGGTATTTTTTCTTATTTGTATAGGAATCACGAAAAAATGCTTGATTTGCTTTATGCAACGCTGTGTTATCTCACACTACTAACGAATAGTACGTTTGTTTACAACCATTTCAATAACGGCTCATCGATGTGGTGGTACCACTAGAATACCCGACTCATTTATTTATCGCATTTCTAAGGTATTTATTGTTTCGCAGACATATTTTTTATACTTTTCTGTTTGCTTTTATTCCTGGAATGAATTTGTGCTGAATTTGATTGTGGAAAAATACCAGACAAAGCAAAATGCCTATTGTTGTCGGCTTGGTGTGTTTATTGTCGAAGTAACACTACCTCGTCAATGCGTCTAGACTTTCAATCAAATCAGGAAAAATCCCAATGCGAACACTTCGGATTTTGTTAGGACATTTGATACGAAAAATATTTTGTACTGCGAATGAGCTATAAGTAATTTATTAACAATTCTAAATATAAGTATTAATAAGCTTGTTTTTTTAATTCCTTCTAAACTAATTTTTCGACGACTTTGTATGGAGAGCCGCTTAAAATCGCTTAGTTCCCCATACAAAGTGGTCGAATAATTAGTTTAGCAGGGAATAAAAAAAAAGCTTAATGAGTGTTTTATTCTGTTTTGTGACATGACAACATCAGCTGTTAATGATAAGTAGAGGTTATGCCATATGGTTTACATGTGCACGATTAAACACAACAAATTAAAAGCCGTGTTTTTTTTTTTAATAATTTTGACAGGCATACGAAAAACAGACGGCTCGAAAAAGTGACATGGCCGCGATAAACGGCGGTGTAAATGCGATATTATGGATTTTCGGGGATAACTAAACATGATTTGGGGATTCGACCAAGGATTAAGCTGGCAACGCCGGACCACGCTACTTTATATTACAACTGTGTTTTTGGATGGATAACATGGATAATATTTGTTGGTGGATAATCGAATTGTAAAAACAATTCTCATTGTTTTCTTCGGACACAAGCAAAACACAAGGCACGAGAAACGGCATGGAAGAGTCGTTATGAGTGGTCAAAGTAAATAAAGTGAAAAAGTTTTTTTTAATTTTAATTAAGTTAATTGACTTGTAGAGTTAGATATTTGAGAATGTTTAGGGAATCAATCAAGCAAAGTTGTCGGACTGCGCTGTTTACCCCTCTGGACAATTGTACGCCTGGTTGTGCGGGGGGGGGGGGGTGGTTGGTGGGTGTGCATGATCCGATGAACTACCCTGGCTTGACTGCGCTCTTTACATAGTACTTATTGGAAGAAAAACAGACAATAATTCATTAATATGGCAATTTTAATTTTTTTCTTTGGTGCTAGTTAAAGAGCTTCCCAAGATGTTCGAATCGCCGAAAAGATGTGTAACTAAAGTGGAATATTAATTGGATCTGGCCTGGATAGGGGGTTGAAACACCAAACCTGCGTGCGGAAGGTGGTAAGTTTTCGTAGTAAGTTGAAGTTTAGTTGTGTCTGCACGGCATGAAATTTGGTGTATGTTGTTGCTATTACTTTATTCTGTTGTTTTTGAATTTTCCTTTCTACTTCGATTTTAATTGATTTTAATTTTTCTGCTTTCCATGGTATCGTCACGTTCTACTTTAAGACGTTTGCTATATGTTCGAAGAGTACTAAAATAATACTAATGAATAATGCCTCTAAATACAAAAAGACTATGGGCACAAACCTCACGACGAGTATGCCAGTTTGTTACTTAAGTCATTGCAAACATTTGATAAGTGGGACTGGTAAAAACGGGCGGGGGGAGATAAGGCTCTTTATGTCGACCAGTTAGTCACATGGAGCTTCATGCATATGTATATGGTTAATGATTTACATAGCAAGGGATAATTAATATGCCTTACACAAGCGAAACTGTGGAAATGGTTTGCTGCGAAGTAAACAGTAGTCAATTGTACACCACAAAAAAGATGTCAACATTTCACTTGTATTAGCGCCAAAAGGTATAATCGTTAATTGCATTTGAAAAGATTTCTAGGTGAGGGCCTACTCAAGCGTACATAGACAAAGCCAGACCCAATTTTCCGGGGCATATGCCATAGAAACTCTGGCACAGACGCGTGCATGAACATAAGTTGATGGCGAAACTAATAATAGGAGTGCTGGTAGCAAAGTGCCGCTAAAGGGAGTGTTGTTAAACTCCTCATTTGTTCTCAAACATTATAGAGTTCAATGTTATGAAGAAATATGCCTACCGTCAACACTCGCCGCTCGTCTGCCGTTGGCCCCATGCAATGATGATTGACTCTGCACATCAATAAACATCTGCTATGCATATGTATGTAGTATGTACAACAAACAATACAACACAAACACAATACATTGTGGCATGGTATAGCTGGCTGGCCCTGCGACTGAAGTCTGATTTACTTTCGCTATTGTTCTTTACTAGCTGCTGTTGTCGTATAATGCGCCGTGCTATATAGAGGTCTGCCATACTTTGCTGCGTGTTGTTTGTTTTTATTTTCTTATTTAGAGCGGAGGGACGAGCCATACAATCGTTCACCGCGAGAAATATGGGCATACATATGCATGTGGCTGGCTAGCCTTTGCATTTATTGGCATTAGTTTTTTGCCAGAACACTTCATACTTCATCACACTGCTTATTTACTAGCCTCTCCCGTACCCAACCCCGCTGGACAAAGATGATGAGCATACTGTTTCACAATTTCTTTTCTTTTATTTATATTCGTCGTTCTTTAGTGGATGTTTTTTGTTTCTATTTTTTTGTTATTGTTTTGTGCTTAATTTGAAATTCGTTCAGTTATTTGTGTACTTCGGTTTTCCATATGTTAAATAGGTGCCATAATGAAATCAGTTTCGAAACAGGCGACGGACTACATACTTATGTACATGCATGCAGTCAATACAGTACGACTCTAGTTCAGTTCAAATTGAAATTACAACAAAATATACAGAAATAACTGGAAAATTTTGCAGCGGATGCAAAAAGAGAAGAAATAAGAACCAAAACTGTGTTAAATCTTGGAACGGCAGTCAAAATAAAGCATTGTCGTTTTGTCTCATATCGGTGGCAACATACGATAAAGTTCTCCCCTTATCTCTGCTGTAATCTAAAGTGGAAAATGTTCTTAGATAATTAATTTGATAAACGTATCTTCTTTGCCAACGCCGCCACATTCGTCGCAGTCATTCCACAAACAAAAGACTAAGAACGCAAACGTTGCCCGTTCATGTTGCTATCGTTTTCTTAGCTGTCTTTTCAGTGATAAGACCTCCTTAGTGCCCAAAAGAATTGGGACACTTTGTCTATAAAGACCTAAATAATGAAAATTCAGTTTAATTTAACACTGATATCTGACAACCGTTGGGCGGAGCGGAGCGTGTTGACACAAGTGTTTTTGGAATTTGTCGAAATACACAACAGATAAAGCATTTATCATCAAAACGAACAACTGGTAAAATGGTAGAATAAAATAAAATATCGCACTTAATTTGACGACACCAGACAGTCAATGCTTCTCATTTGGTTTTTTAATTTCAAACTGTTCAGAGTGTCTCTAGTCCACTTGCTTCGCTGTATTATAAACCATAATGAAATTACCTATGATTTAATAGCAATTGCAATTTTCTTTTGCAGTTATTCGAAAATATTTAACAAAATCTAAAATCTAACTAAGGTGTTGGTTGGTCTGTAAACAATACAAATGTATATAATATATTATAAATTAGAGAGTATAGCAGTTTTATGAAACTCGAATCGTTATCCATAATTTCACGGTGAAGGTGCTTTGCTTGAGTTTTGATTAATATACCTAAATCACTTTAAAACATGGTACGTAGTCGTCGATCGATATCCAAAGAAGATGCATCTTCAGTGCTGGCTGACAGCGGCATATCGTTGTCATCTCCTCCTGCTAATCAAAAATACTTTCCCGTCTTGAATGAGGATGAAGAAGAGGCCATTTTGGATGAGCTCTGTGTAACGGATGACGAACAAGAGCCGGAAATTGTCGAACAAAGTACCGTGGAGAATGTGGTTATCAGCGACAACGAAGATATTGATTTAGGCACAGATGATGGACATAAATATAATAACAAGAAAGAAGAGGAACAGGAAGAAAAATGTCAAATTGGTGCTATTGCAATGGTGGATCCTCCTGCGAAAAAGACCCGCAAGTGCTATGTATGCGACATTTGCCAGAAGAAGTTCCGTGGCAAATCCGATCTTAGCAGACACAAATTTATTCACACATCCGAAAAGCCATTCAAATGCGAGTTGTGCAATAAATCGTACAAGCAAGAAGTCAATTTAAGAAATCACATTACTTCGGCCCATAAAAAGCAAAAGGAGTTTAAGTGCAAAGAGTGTCCAAAATCATTCGCTTTAAAAGAAAGGCTCCGCCTTCATATGCGTCTCCATACAGGCGAAAAACCATACGCCTGCCAACAATGCGATAAACGCTTTGCTAGAGGCGGACAGGTATAAGAAATTGCATCTTTTTCAGGAAATAAATCTAATTTCGTGTGACATCTTTTTTTGTAGATCAACCAACATATGATAACACATCACCAAGATTCTCCCAAACAATTCAAGTGCGAAGTATGCTCCGCGCGCTTTTCAACATATTCCAATTTGAAAGCTCACATGCAGGGCCATGATGAAACTCCCGACTGCTTTTGTGAAATTTGCAGAGAGCACTTTGCCAATGTGGTCCTGTTAAAGGCCCATGTGCATAAAATGCACTATAAATTGAAACAACTGGATTGTGACATTTGCAAAAAACCCATCGAAGAACATGACCTAATGACACACATGAAAACCCATACGAATGTAAAAACTTATATTTGCGAAATTTGCAACTCGATGTTTTCTCAAAAGTCGCAGTACAACATTCATATGCGTATGCATACTGGAGAACGGCCTTTCCAATGCAGGGTAAGAAGAAATCAATATTTGAAGGATTTCAGAATTTACTTACGCTCCTTTCAGATATGCTGTCAGACGTTCGCCCATTCCAATGTTCTTAAATTGCATGTGCGAAAACACACTGGTGAGAAACCCTTCGATTGTTTGCTGTGCAAAGATGATGAAGTGGCTTTCTCGCAGTTGCCCCACCTTAAAACGCACATGAAGAAAATTCACAATCAACTCAAACCGTACATGTGCGAAGGATGCCATGCCTTCTTTAAGGCCAAAATAGAGTTGGATACCCATCAGCATGCTTGCAAAAAATACACAGTTAGTGTGGAAGAGCACGATGCACAGCAACACGAAACACAAACCATGTCGCATATTCGATTCCTCATGGCAATTTTATTAAAACGAATATCATCCGACCAGAAGCTTCAGCAGCTAGGGTTTGAGAAACGTTTGATAGACAATGTTGTCATCGCCGCACTCAAGTTGGCCAATCGAAATGTTTGTGCTGACCTCAAACTACCGCCTTTAGAACGTATGCGTCTGAACGTAGAGGAATTTCTTAAATGGATTGTGCCTTCCAAAGTTATGGACAAGTTTAGGGAGGAAAATCACTCAATTGAAAATATTTTGGAAAAGATCGTTTCCATGTATATGAAACAAAAATGAAAACACACGCATCCATGCCTCGCTCTTTCGCTTCAAAGTGCCATATCTACGCATTTCAAATCATACTTGCCATTTATTAATTTTAGTTTTCATCCAAATTAGAAAAAAGTGTACTACATTTTATCCAAAGAGTTATTTATAACAGAATTCCAAAGATTTTGTCTTTTTTAGTTTTATAATTATACGCACCTACCCCAAAACCAACAAGCAACATTTGAAATGTTTTTATGTATTTTAAGAAACTCAATATTATTATTTTTCGTTGTAAAGCCAGTCATACTTTAATCTTGCCACATTTAGGTTAAACATACATAGGCATACTTTAAATTTAGATGCTAAAGATAAGTTGAAATACATTGAATTGAAGATGTAATATAAATGAAGTTTTGAAAATAAACCAATACGGATGTGTCAATTTATTTTTAGAGAATATAGTCGTCAAAATTCGATTGATGCTAACTTTGTTGAATTGCGACGAAACCAACACTAGTTGAATTTCGAACACCCACCGCCCTCAGAAGCTGCGAATTGAAGAGCTGAATTGAGCGGGAACGTTAAATTTTTTTCTACCGGGGTACTTATATTCGTCCCCTACCGGCCGTTGAACTTTCGATATCTGGTGTATTTTGGTAAAAAAAAATATTTTTTGGGTCAATTAACGTGCCTACCACTTCAGTCATTATGATTGATATGTCGGCAAATGGTAACAGCATTTACAAACAGTTTAGAAACGAATACATCCTTAATGCCGCGCTGTCTTCTGCTGTTACTGGAATTGTCAACTAAAATCTATACAATGTTATGCATAGTCTCTACGACGGTAATATAAGCATGTGTTTATGTGTATACAAATGGAGTTCAGGGGTGGACAAACTACTCAGTTTTCCAAAATGACAACATGGCCAACTGCTACAGCTGCCTTCCTATCATTATGGAAAACACACATCTTCATAGAAAGCATGTCAAATTCTTTGGATGAAAAATGAGTTCCATAAAAGATAATTCAAATAGATAATTATTTTTTGTTTGGTACTTATGATTTTGTATAGTTCCAATTGATGCAGATGCAGGCTGGTTTTATCCAAAGGATTTTTTTCCAGGAAATACATACAGTCTGTCAAGAAATTGTTTTGACATAGTAGTTATTTTGAATTGTAAAGAATTTGTTTTAAAGAAACAACTGTTTTTTTGGTATTGTTAAATTTTTTTTATTAAATTTAATTTTTTATAACCACTATTGCTTAATTCCAGCACACATGAAAACAATTTCACGAGATTATAGGAAATAAAAAGAGAAATCCAAAAACACTTCGATATCCATGTGTCAAGAAAGTGTTTTTACAATTAGGTACATTTTATAAAATCATAAGAAAACCAAATCAATTCAATGTTTAATATTTAGTATGGTAAATATTTGCAGCAACAACAGCTTGTAGTCGTCTCTACATCGAAAAAATTAAATTATGCATGTCGTAGTCGTCTGGTATTTTATACCAATCTTCCAATATTACAGTTTTCAGCTCTGCTCGATCTTTTGGGTCCCGTTTGGCTACCTTCTTCTTCCGATAAGCCCATAAATTTTCAATAGGGTTCAAGTCCGGGCTTTGGGCAGGCGTGTCTAATACTTTGTTGCAGTTAAAAAGAAGCCACATCTTAACCTGATGCTCCTTATCTTTTGGGTCATTATCCGGTAGAAGTTGAATTTGGGTTTGTTGTCATTAGTGAAGCCAAATTTTTGCGCACTTGATATCAAATGACCCTTCAATATATTTAAATAATGATATGAATCCATGGTATTTTCTATAAATACTAAATCTCCAACTCCCTTGCTGGAAATGCACCCCCACACCATTACCGAAAATTTGCCAAATTCTACAGTTGGTATAATATTGTGGTTTCTTCATGCTTCAAGGGGCTGACGCCATACTCTATTGGGCCCATCATTGTAGTAAAGCATAACCTTAGTCTCATCATAAAATATAACATCATTCCAATAGTCATCAGGTTTCTCAACATATATTTTCGAAAACGATAACCTCTTTTCAATATTTTGTGCTGAAAGGAATGGTTTTCTTCGAGAGACTCGCGATGTGTACTGGTTCCTTTTTAACATCTGTCTTATTGTTTCGTGGGAAACTTGCACACCACATTCTTCGTTGATTTCCCTTGCAAAAGTTCTGGTCGACATTTTTGGGTTTCCATCTATTTTGCTTATCAATATACGTTCTATCCGTTCCGATACTTTCGTTGGGGGGCCGCTGGTTGGCTTTGGTTTCAAGCGATCCTTGTTTTTGGCGGGATTTAAAATAGTATATACTGTTTGCCTTGTTAAGGAAAACATCTCGGCCAACTCTTGCACACTTTTACCCATATGGTGATTATAATACATCAACTGGATAACTTCAAATGAAATTCGTTTGCCAGGCATCCTAATCTCTCAGTAATAATATCAGTACTGAAGTATTTATCAAACAAAACTCATCTAGAGCACTAAGAACCTGCCTAATCGACAAGCACACTTCAAAAAAATAACGGTAATTGTATTACTCACTACGAATTTGCTCAGAGAGAGAGTTGTAAAAACACTTTATTGACAAGCACAGTTATGCGTTATTTTTGTTGTTGTTTGTGTTCTGTTTCATCTTTCACAGGTATTATTATTTTTTTGCTACAGTTCGATGGTCGAGATGCCAATTAAGGAAAACGCATAAAAATACAAACCAATTTACAACAGAATATGTTGCTGTTTCAATGAATAATATCAAAGAAACAATTTTGTTCTAGTGTCAAAACACTTTCTTGACATACTGTACATATACATATGTATTTTATACTAAAATAATCTTTTTCGAATAATTTTGTGCTAAATGTAAAATGAGTATAAATTATAGTTCTCTTTACAATTATTGACGTTTCATTTTCATAAAACGAATTTGAGCGAATCATGCAAAACTGAAACGTAAATAAATAGGAACTCATGCGTCAAGTGAGGTGGTTCTTTAAGCACGATGCAAATATGTAGCTAATTTAACCTACATTGATATTATTTACGTTTACATTTGGTATAAATCGTTCGTTCAGAAGAGACTCTGTATTAAACTGCCCTTTTCATACTTTTTTATATGCAAATGTATCTTTGCAGAAGTTTTTTCCTAGAAAATTGCATTTTCACACTATTCATACCATTTTCCTTATCCTACAAATAGCAAGTAGTTCATGAATTTAGTTATTTTTATTTAATTTATAATGCTTTTTAATCCGTTTTTGATCATGAACGATGGCAGCAACGTCCATCCTGTCCGCCGAACAAAACGCGCAGTTATGCTTTCTAACTGACATTTGTAACTTATTATGCCATATGATTTGCTTGGAAGTAGCTCTGGGGTTTCCCTTTTGTTTATGTCAATTTATAATTATAACATGCGCATTTGGAAGTGCAGGCCAATTTCCGTTGCATAAAAGGCTGCTTGGTGTGATTGCAGTCATTTTGCTTCGACCCATAACATATACCAGTTCCTGTGACCAATCTAAAGACTATTCTCTCCCTTCATCCTATTCGTGTTCTTTGATTAGGTGATATAAATATCACAGCGACCACGTCCCCTGCACACCAACAATAATGAAGTCAAGCAAATTGGCATATTACGTTAACTTCTTGGACAAACATGTTATTGTGATCGAAAGCTAATCACTATTGATGCAGAAGTATTATTATTACCATCTTATGATTTGCACCTACCAAATAGCTATGTACACAAATATACGGCATAGACGACCCGATCGACAGCAACACCGTTTCATGGTGTAACTATCATTCAGCACAAAGACATTATTAGTATTAACTTAAATTCTATAATTTAGCAAACAAAATTGTTGATAGTCCCATTACGTAGGGAAATGGTGTAGTTGGTGCTTAACATTGGAAGAACGAGTCAAAGCAAATATTCAACACGAAGACCTCCGACCATCCAAATGATTGGACTGTTGCTATAATTGCTCAACGCGATTGCTTCTGGTAACGACAAACCAATTTTCTACATGAGTATGCTTACTTTCTTTGTCCAGAGTATTATCCGTCTGTGCATGATTGTGACGAGGATCAAAGCGATGATAATGAAGATAAAGAAAATGAAACTGCTATGGCGATAATGACAATGATTATGTGTTTTCCTCTTTCCGCGAGATTCGTTTAGCTCAAAAGTGTTTTATTGCGTTCGAAGGAGATAATTTCTTTCTTGTGCAGCCTTCAGTTTGTTAGGGACACCAATAGTTTTAGTTGAAAGTGTTAATAAAGACGGATGGATGGCTTAATGCGGTACACATTTAACCAAAGAGCAATGTACCTTGATACGAGTGGTTTCTGACCCCATTCCTTAAAAAATATCGCGTTCAGACTTACTAAACAAATTGCCTACATTGTAAAGCATCTGTGTTGTGAAATCTATGTCTTCCCTTAGTGGATGCAAACTAGTATGCTAATTCGCCGGAACATAGAATTGCGTGCCATGGTTTTAGTATGTACGTACTCGAATCCATACTAAATGCTGTACAACAAAGATTACTTCTGTTTCCAATGTGTCGTTTAAGAGTTTTGTTTTCTGTTTGCTCCCTCAAATAAGTGATAAGGTTTGGACAAATTTTGTGTTCAACGATTTGTGGGGAAGCTCTTAGGCTCTCGGCCGGTCTTCCTTGCACGCACCAGCATCGTTGGTAGTTTTTGCGATCTGGAAAATAGCTGGATGTTGTAACGTGTCTAATGTCTAAATTTGTGTGAAATTCACGTTGAGTTTGCGTGTTAAGAACCGCAGTACTAGGGGCCTGCTTTGTCTGGTGTTTATTTTCTATGTTTGAGCACTGGGTTTAATAAATTTCTAAAGGGGTGCGGCAATTGAAAAAAAAATGTTGCATTTATTAATGGTCGCTTGTTTGCTCGACCCTTTCAAAATAAACTCAAAAATTTGTTTTATTAAACAATTCCCTATGTTGATGGTTTCGAGAAAACAATCTATATCAAACGAATTGGAACAAAGCCCAACACTAAGGTAGTTTTCTAGTTTCAGTTTCAGCAAACTTCGTTTTATCTTCAAAGTTTTTGTAATGCCAAAGGTTAAACATTTTTTGTTTAGTTTAAAAAGGGGCGTGGCACCGCCTACTTTAACCCTGACCCTGTTGTGATAGTATTCATACTTTACCAACAACATATATACCAAATGTCGTCTTCATACCTGCGATAGTTCATGAGATATAGCCATTTTAAACTTCAAGTTGTATGGGAGCTGCCGCACCCCTTTATCCAATCACAACCAAGTATAATCAAGGACTATCAGCAGGTCATCAGTACCACGCTGTGAAATGTTCATAACAGTCGGTCCATTAGAAAAGCCGTCAGAGCGATTTTTGAAAAGGGGAGGTGGCCCTGTCCACTTCCACTCTGACTGTAATTCGAACTGTACGAACAACGTATAACCAAATATCATCTTCATACCTCTGATAGTTCATGAGATACGGCCGGTTAAAGTTTCAAGTTGTATGCCACACCCACTGATCCGATCCCGCCCATTTGTTGTCGGATCACGAATTTTTCTGCCAAATTCATCCACACAAATTGTCAAAGTGATTGGTGATACAGTCCTCCAGATATCGCCACGCCCACTTGATATATCAAAAACTCAAGTACCCCATTTTCACTCTGCGAAAATTTCAAAAAGATCGATTGAGCCGTTTTCGAATCTATACGGTACTAAAAAATGCAAACAAACAAACACAAACTCATTTGTATATTATATAGATACAAATCTATACTAATATTATGCAGAGGAAGTGTTTGTGAGTTTGTTAGTTTGTACACATGTAGGGGATAATCTTCTAAACTACACAATCCGATTTTAAAAATCTTTCACCAGTATTATGCTACGATATCACTGAGTACTATAGACTATTTTTTATTTTTTGTTTGAAATTCAGGACAAAGTTTGCCGGGTTTGCTACACTCCACGAAATAAATATAGCCATACAACATTGGAACATACAAAAAAACTGAAAAAACGAAAGAAAACATGTTTCGACGGGCGGCATAGGCGCGTTCCAATCCACTAGTCAATTATATTTCAACACATGTTTTAAAGAAACTAACAAACTTATTTTTTTTTCGAACGAAATATATAAAGCGTTCAAATTGATTTTCAAGATATTTTTAACATAAGCTTAATATATGTATATGTTCAGTCTAGTAATTTATTGTACCACCTTTCGATATACTAATTATTGCAATAATGCGCTTCGGTATTGATTCGATCAGAGAACGGAATGTAGTCAGTGGAATATTCTTCCATTCCTGCTCAATGCATGTCCTTAAATCCTTTACAGTCTCAAATTGACGTCCGTTAGCGTAAACTTGTTGTGATAGTATTGCCCAAATATTTTCTATTGGATTTACGTCAGGACTCATGGCCGGCCATTCCACCACATTTATGTTTCTGTCGGGAAAAAAATCTCTTAGTTGCTTTGGCATCCATAATTCATAGATCGTCACAAAAATTTTTTGGAATTATCAATTAAATCGCTGTCTAAAAGCACAATATACCATTCTGCAATCATTTTATGCTTAATGAAACATATCGAAGTAGGTCCACGGTAGCCAAAAGCAGCCCATATCATAAGTGAACCGCCTTGAAAATTTCTTCTGAAACGGAATTCTCGTTCGCGCCGAATATCAGTCCAATATTTTTGTTGTCCATCAGGACCATCTAGATTAAATTTGTTCTCGTCCCTAAATACCACAGATCTCCACTCATTTTCCTAGAAACAGCAATCGAGCGTTTTATGCCGTTTTTTGTAGCCTAGGTTGGGGCACACGTTTAACATACATATTTCAGATTTTCATCATTCTTCAAAATTTGTTGAATTCTGCGTGTGGATTCCGGGAGACTTATTTCGAGCTTGATATCCGAAGGTGAGACGTGTGTGCTAAACGCTTTATCTGCGGTTTAGTCCTTTCACATACAAGAGGCTTGCGTCCTGTTCCTTCAGAAGTTCCACAATTGTCGGGATTTAAAAAAAAAGAAGATTGTTTTTGTATTCCTTTGCAATTTCCCATGCTATTTTTGTTTGGTTCACTTGAATAAAGGCACTTTAACTAATTTTTATGAAACACAGTTTTTCTTATATTTTTTTAGTTTATTTTACTTTATTTAAGAACTATTAGTAATGGGTACAACCCCCTTTGTGTTTAATAACTTCAAATATTCGGGTTTTCATTGACAGATAAAGAGAATTTATGTAATCCAACGAAATTTGATTCCAAGCATCCTTAATGGCCTGAATTAGTGGCTGCTTGTCATCAAATTGTCTACCTCCTTCATAGACCTTACGAGATAACCAATAAAATAAATAAATGGTTTCCCATTACATCCCATGAAGGGACTGGGGAGAAACTTCTCACAATCACTGAGCTGTGCGCTTTCCAGTTTTCACTCACTGATTGGGACCTACAGTTTTACACCGATTCCGAACGGTAATTTGAGAAGCTTTTTCATGGCTAGATACTCGATAGTGTCGCCGTCACTATGCGACGTGACCGCCGCCGAAAGAAAATTTGAAGGTGGTCAGAGCCGGGTTCGAACCCAGGATCTCATGTACAAGAGCCGCGCACACTAACCATTGCACCACCGACGGCCAAGATAACCAACCCCAGACATTTTCGATAATGTTTAGATCTGGCGGCCAGTCAAGAATATTAACATTTTGGCTTACAATGAACTCCTTTACTACTCTGGCGTTGTGTATAGGGGCATTATCCTGTTGCAATATCCAAGATATGGGACCAAATAGTTCACTGAACTTCGGAAAAGCCGACTCCAATAACGTTTTATAGCTTGCACCAGTCATTTTTGCACTTTGAAATTCAAGATCGATGGTGCCATAGTACGAAATAGCACCCCACACCATAACGCCACCCGCTCGGCTGTTATTTCGGTTGAAAAATGGCTTTTTTTGCGCAGATCATGGAAATAATAGGTGTAGCCATCAGGCCCATCCAAATTAAACTTCTTGTCATCCGTAAATACAACGGTTCTCCAGTCATTTACATGACCTCTTGGCTGCACATCCCATACCATGTAGTCTCTTGAGAATTGAAGCCGCTTTTCCTTACGAGGAGCATTAAGTTGCTGCTTTTTTTGTAATTTCAGGTATTTAAGATACTCACAGCTCTTAATTACTCTGCGTACTGATGACTTGCTCGCTTCCACTCCAGCTTTAGCTCTTATTTTTGACAAGGATAAGGCAGAATTAGAAGCAATTCTTATTATTTTTCTTTTCACATACGTAGATAAAGACAATGAAACCCTTCCTTTAAAATTTTTTCCATACCTCTCGGGGTCCTTGATGTAATTGCCGACAACTGTTGGGCTCCGTCCAATTTTTTAGCTATTGCGCAGTTAGAATATCCTTCAGAACGGTAAACATCGATTTTAGGTTTTTCCGATAGATTTGAAATTTTTTGTTATGCCATTTTGACTCGTAAAATGATTAAGATGTAATAAATTGCAATAAACAAATGCTCCCTACAAAAAATCATCGCTTACTTTAAAAATAATAATAAAATAATAAAGTGCATTTATTCAAGTGAACCAAAAGAAATAGAACATTTTTCGGCTTTTTTATAAATTGCTCAAAAAAATTCTTTAGTTAAGAAACCACTATTGTCATGATTTTTTTTATATCTCAAGATGTCTAGCTTCCATTTCCATTTTAAAATTCTGCAATCGGTTACAAATTGCAAAAGATACAGGCTGCTGAATATGGAATTTTTAGTGCCTTTAACTAAGTGAACCGGGGTGTATGTATGTATGTAGGAGTGTGTCCTTCATTTATTTAAACAAAATGTAGTACTACAAAGTTTAATTAGTAAGGATGTATATTGAGCCCAATGTTATTTTCTCTCTACATAAATGACCTTCCTGATATTCTGCCAGGTGGTGTAAAAGTGGCTGGTATTGATGTAAAAATTCTTTTGTACGCAGATGACATTGTTATAATGTCTGATACTCCTAATGGACTACAGGATGTGATTGATGCTCTACATGGATATTGTTCAAAGTGGAATTTAAAGGTTAATTTGTTAAAATGTACTAGAATACCTCAGAATTTGAAGTGACACTATGGTGAGGAGAATATTGAAATAGTCAATAATTATGTGTATCTTGGAGTGGATATAACATACAATTTGTCATTTAGAAGCCATTTACGAGACAAACTTTCTGCTTCCAAAGTTGCTATTAGTTCAACATGGTCAAAATATATAAACAATCCAAGCATATCTAAAGCCAACAAACTGAAAATTTTTAACGCTGCGTCAAAATCTATAATGCTGTATGCTGCTCAAATATGGGGTTACGAAAAATATGATGATGTGGAGAAATTGTTCCGTTTTTTTATTAAAAAATACTCCAAATTATATGCTATATTTAGAAACCGGGTTTAACTCACTTTATATTTCTTCACTACAACTACACTTATCCTACGTAAATAGGGTACTTTCCTTAGGCTCAGAGAGATTACCTAGAAAATTGGCAGAGACGATAATACGAATGAACGTATTTTGGGCAAGGGAATGGGTGAATTTATGTGACGTGGTAAATTTTTCCCCTCCGAATAGTGGCAGTCCTGTTTGTCTATACTGGAGGGAGATATTAGATTTGTTGGTGATTAAGGAGAGGGACAACTTTGCCATCGATGCGTCAAATTCTCAGTTTCACGATTTATATTCGCCGCTTGACTACAGCATCACACCATTCCTGACGTCTGAATTTTCAGCGCGAGCTACGAGCCTGCTTATAAGAGCTTAATTCTAGATGCTTCAAGAATAACACTGATGGTATTTGTACAATTTGCAACATGCACGAATCAGAAAATACATTTCACTTCATTGGCATTTGCCCCATTTATAGAGAAATAAGAAGAATTCACTTTGGTCATACTTCTCTAGATTAGAATGAAGTAATTAATATATTAAATGGCAATAATTTCAACTCGCTCTATTTATATTTAGAATCATGTTTGAAATATAGAAAGTTAATAATGAAAGAATTTGAGATTTAGTCATTTATAATACTTAACTACATTTGCATTATATAAAGGGGAGGAAATTTGCTGAAAATGTGTAATACTTAATTGTCAATCTGGCTACAGCAATAAATGCTTCGCCAATTATAGATCATAACTCTATTTTCTAATACTAATTATTTTGAACTGTAATGCATATTATGAATCTATTAATAAATAATAATAATAATAATAAGTTTAATTACAAGTTTGACAAAGAGCAAATTATTTTGAGGAGACAAATTAAAATTGATTAAGAGTTGTAAAGTTTTTCAACACACAAAACCATCCCACCACTGACACTAAAAGCGAACATTAAATGACCAGAGACTGAATCTATGACGTTATAATTTAACGAACGGAACCTGCAAAAAAGGAATAAAGTTGGATTCTGTAAATGCCACAGGGATCAACAAAATCTCAATCAAATCTAAACGTCTTCTCCTGTATCCGTAAAGGAGAATATATTTATGTTTAAATCTCCTCAAATTGTGATTAGGGTGTGCTGGTGTTGTTTCGTTCATTGATATTTGGGCTGGCTCACATTGCGGAAGTTTTTGCTTTGAGTGACAATATGATTAATACAAAATTAATAAATGTTGGATGGAAATATTGACCAGATTAGATTTTTTATAAGAACATGTGAAATTTTGATAAGGGTGGATTAGAAACAATATTATTAATATCCAGATATATGAGGTCCGACAAACAACTTAGGTGGTCTCCCGTTTGTGATTGAGATGGTAGGAAAACACACACACACACAAGTACAAACAGTTTTGTACAAAGTTTGAGATTTGTATTGAGATATACGGCTATTCTGCATTTAATGGCATTTTCGCACTTGTGTATAAGTGTATATTTTTAATATGTTTTTCAAAATTTAGTTTTACATCAAATATTATTCCCAAGTATTTGTTTGCCTGCGCCTTAAAGTGGTATAGTTATACTATGCACATAAACTGCTTCCCTTGGCACTCTCCTAAATGATTTGTTAAAGTTAAAATAAATGTATTTGACTTTTGTTATGGTTAATTTTGATCTTTCAAATATTTCTTTTGACGATTGTAGTCGATACCTTTCCGTATGTAATTTTAGCTGCGGTACATCAGCAGCAATGCCTTCCACCGTGAATATAGAAAATAGAACAAATATTTTCTCCACGAAACTCAAGATGGACACGCTTGTTGACATACGCTTTAAAACATAAGACTTAAGCTACGAACTTGATGAACATGATGTCATTTTGCTCGTTGTCGTTGCCACTGATAATGCCCAATTATTTTGGAATTTTCATTTCTAATTAGTGGTAATTTAATTTTTATTTTTTTTATTTTATTTTGAACAATGTTTATTGAAATATTTTAGAAGTCTGTTAACACTTAAATTCGAGTGTTCGTTAAGCTTTTTGTTTTATACGTTACTCTATAGATGCGTACTTTTTTTTGTTGTTTCCAACATGCGAGTAATTATGCGAAACCAAAATTAAAAAATAATAAATATTTTGTTGGTGTTGTTTTTGTTGGATTTCATTTACGTTAAGTAATAATAACTTCCTTAATTTACTCTCATTATGGTTATTAAATACCCACACCTCCCTTCAGTGAGCATAGAGTCCGTAGCATGAGTGAAGAAGGAGTAACATTTGTAAATTAGTTTTTTTTTTTTGGAAACCTCTTCTCATGATGCATGCAGTCAGATGCATGGATAAGTGTGCATGCATTTTCGTACGCACTTGGAATAAAGATACGAGAAGGGTAGGAAATTTAAAAATTGAAATGCATAAAATGTTTATAAAATTTTGAACAAATTTCACCGTGACAATGGAACCAGGAGAAGAACAATGCAGTGATTTTGTGCTCCTTCAAAGAAATTTATGATGTGACATGGAAGAAGTTGTTGCGTTTGACGTCAGGGAAATAACGTATTATGATGCAGGCACACTATGGTGTTTGGGTGTGCCCTAATAACGTTGTTGTACCTTAGTTGTTAAACGTGTTGTTTAATGTTTTTGACTTGCTTATGTTCCGATCGGACACTCATAAACGCTTATAAAAGCTGCACGTGATGTCCATTCCTGAGTGTGACTACTCGAGCCACTCGCTTGTAATTCTGATGAAATGCTCACCTGCAAGAGAACCTAAAAAGATTCTAACAAAAGAAAATGCAGAAATCACCGTAACCCTTTCCGCTTATGCCACAAGCATAAACATACATACATATGCATTCAATCTTACTGAGCCAAAGCATTTTCGTGTGTGACCTAGCAAAATTTTCCATATACATATATACATTCATTTTCGTATATTTCGATTATTTTATTAATTTTACATATGTACGTCACTTCTTGACTTAATGTTGGACCACACCATATACATAGTTGGATATAAAGAGTGTGCAGGTGTGTTTCTCGTCGAAAGTCACTGGGTTAACGAAAGTTCTGATACGGGTTTTTATGCAAGTTTTTCCTGCCAGAATTTGGACATAATACAAGTAAATATTAAAGACAATTGTTGTGTTCTTCAAATCAAAACTAATTTATTGCATATAAAGTTATTTTAAAAGTCAAAAGTGCCAATATATTTAAATTCCAAGTAAGAGATTTTCAAATTCACCTATCGCCATTTTTTTTTTCAAATGCTATCTAGTATCAAATTTGCAGCTGTGTCATCGAAACCACCTTAGATTTGACCACACACACGCGTGAATTGTCATAATATAGAATTGTATTTTTAGCGTTGCTGTTTTATTTATCGTTAATAAAACGATATTCTTTATATACTGGCAAATAATGGCAATATTAATCTTTATTTACACTCTTAACACTTCTCAATTAATCGATATTCAACACTTCGATTATTTCTCGAAGATGCGGTTACAAAATAGACAGATAGGAAAAACGATGCAATGGACTCATTTATAGCAGTCGCAACTATCCTTTAAACGTTCTCTAGTTGCTGTTCCAAACATCTTGAATTTTCGAGAATGCTCTATATTTAGCGAATCCATCAACCTTTTTGAAGCGAGGGATAACGCCTTCTATTAGTGCAGAGAAAAGCTTAAAAGCCACCATCTACTAGTACAGAGAAAAGTTACAATCCACCACGTAAACATTAAATTACATTCGACTAACTTGGCAAAGCTATTGACATTCATATGTTAGTTTAAACTAAGCGGAATGCATTTTAGCGTGTTGAATATGGATGATTGGTTATAGCAGACACGAATAGTTAATATCAATAATAATTTTTCGGTCACGTAACAGGCGAACATCGGTAGATGATGGCATGTATTGTGTTTGTCATCACCGTCGAGATTATCGCCCAGCCCAGCCTATTAAAGTGGAACTACGATACAAGGGCCTACAATTGTCTGTGTGATAGATATGGATTTTCAATTGTTTCCAATATCTGAATCAAGCAAGTGACCCAAACTGTCAAAAAATCGATCTTCAGGTTTTGACGCAAAATTGACTGACTATGTTATTTTGATATCTAATGTGGTCCTCTTGTACGAATTTTATGAATGTACTGATCTCCCTGCTTAATGTAATATAAATTCCCGATTAGAAATTTTCTGTGCTGACAATTTATATTTCAGTAAATTGTTTTGTAAACACAATCAGGAAATATTTGTATGCTTATGCGCTTAACAGGATGTTAACCCATTGAAGCGCATCGTATTTCGATTGATCTTGATGAAAGAGAACAATGAAAATATAATGAAAGATTCAAAAGATTCGTCTATCTCATAAACGTTAGTCGGAAATATGAACATGGAATTCTTAACCTAAACTACCTAAAATAACATTGAAACTTCGTTCATTTCGGTTTCATAAAAACAGAATCAACCAACCCCCATATGTTTAACACAGGTAGTTTCGCTGAAACAGCTGATGGACCACCTAGTTGGAAATTTTATACCGGATAGAATGTGATGAGAATGAGCGATAGGGGAATTGAAAAAATCTGACTTTTAATTAGATTTTTATGGCACATCTGGCTTTTAAAACAATTTTATATTCAATAATTGAATTTATGTGTTTGATATGAACTACTACAACAAATTTATTTATTTTGCCATAAAATCCAACTGTCTCAAAACTTCAATTAGAATTTGGTGGAACTGAAACACTCATGCACACTCTTTACATAGTACTTTATGGTGCAACAGAAAAAAGTCAATTCAGAATTTTTCCGTTAATATAAAAACGTATAAATGTTGTAGAAATAAAGTAAAATGTAATGTGCCAAATTATTTGAAAGTTGTATCTTATGCGAACTACAGACTTGTCATTCATGAGCATGAGCTTGGTCGATAATTTTTTATGTGGCTGATGTATTTGAAAATATATTACCTAACAATTTTGTAAACATGATAGAGATGCGAACAACTTCGATTACATTCTTATTTGGTATAAAGAGGGGAGGTAAACCGACAATATGTATAGACGATAGCTGATACTCATGCTCATGAATGACACATCTCTGTGGCTCGCTTAAATGTATCGTTGATGGTTTTTGACGGTTTACCGCCCATCTTGGCACCAAATAAAAATGTAATCGAAGATGTTGCATCACTATCATGTGTACAAAATTTGTTGGTAATATTTTTCCAAATTCATCAGCCAGATAAAAAGTTATCGATCACGCTCATGAATGATACGTCAGTGGTTCGCTTTTGGGTTCGTCTATAGCTTCCAGCCAACTCACTCAGTACAAAATTTTTACAAACGTTGTTTCCTCTAAATTACATTGTTTCGTTTGCATCATGTGAGGGTTAAAGATGCATGCACAAATGCATATTGAATGCAAATAACTGGAACCATTCCATTTGTGTTTCTTCGAATTGACTTTGTCCATCATTGGTTCTCAAACGAAATTTAACTTGTTCACAATTTGTTGCATTCTAAATGGCATAATCGTAATTGAAACCGCACCGGATAATACAGTCGTCGCCCAACACACCAACGCCTTTGTAAACTGTTATCCGACATCATTGCAGGAAACACAAATAAAAAGTCAACGTTCACAGATATAGTCGAAGGCAGAGGACTATAGAACAAAATGAAATAACAAGATGCAGTGCGACCACCATTCACCACCATCACTATCACTTAGCGATTGAATTAATTTCAATAATAAAAGCGCTGCAGGCATTTATGATGAAGACGACTACTACCAATATGACTTCTTTTGGTGGATGTTGCATGGCGACGGCCTCCACCACCATCGTATGGAGTAGCAAGTACAAGAAAACATTTTTGACTATGTATGAAGGAGTGGTAACGCGTGTATACATAACTCTGATTTGATATGTAACGATTTTTGAGTGCGCATGCGCCACACCAGAAACCCCAGACATAATACTACACAAAGCATAAGGCATTCACGCACGCACACACACTCAACGTATGTAGGCACATGTGTGCATACATGCATTTGTTGTTGGAACAGATAGATATTGACTTCTTTATTCCATAACCAATTGCACATTGAATAGGAAATGTTTATAATTTTGTCTTTATTGGTTTATTTCTAAATTGAAATTGATACGAAATCTCGAAGCAAAATATTCTCCTTGGCTTGGGTTGCTGTTGGTTAAACTCATCCAGTTATGATTTAGCTTTGAGTTCCCCGTGGCTGTGGTTGTGTGTTGTAGCATCACAAGCAGCTTCATGGAGGCGAATGTTTTAGGAAGTTTTACTAGGGACACAAAACCACTATATGTACGTACATACATGTGTATGTGAAGCTGTCGATAAAGGAAATGGCATGATTTGAAATATATTTTTGACATATTGGTTTAGGCACTCTTGAGCATAAACTAATGCCATTAAGATCTAAAGAGTGCGTGGCACTCCGTCCAACAGTCTGTCCCTTCATCTCTCTGACAGAGAGCCGGTAAGCAACAACCTTTTGCAGATTTTACGACATTCAGGACATTCAATTCATTCCGTGGAATACCAGGCGACTATACCCGCATGCGTTGTATCGTATTGTATCATGGGTTGCATATAGTTGTTGTCATTGTCAATACGGTCGCAGCCGCAGTCGTAGCCATCTTTGCTCTGTTTGCAGTTGTTGCCCTGATGTTATTGCTGCTGCTGTTGTTGTGCATCACATTTGCATTGCAAATCCTATTATGACTTGTAAAATTACATTCAGATACGTATGGGTCCGTGTATCTGTGTCGTTTTGTTGCTCATAAAGTCGTATTTGGTTTATTTTTCTGTTTTTAGACTGTTCAGTTTGGTTATGCAAGTCATAATTTTGTACTTTTTACTCTCCTGCAGTATGGAAGTCTGTCCTGTGCCCCATGAGCCTTCTGCTCCTCCATATGCCGTCTGTCATCCTCCATACCGCCATATCGCATAGCTATTACGAGTATTTGCCATGTTGTATAGCACCAGAATCAGCAAGCAAGCGACCAATTGTGTTTGTGTGCGTTTTTGTGGAAATATAACCTACAACAAGGTTCAATAACATGAATAATGCATAAAAAGGTTTATTTAAGCCCAACTCCAGCTACAGCACCAACTCCAACTCCTCACCCCCACCAACACCACCTAGAAGAACAGCAACAACAGCATTACGCTACGCATAATCATCTGGAGAACATGAGAAAGGAACCCTTTGACTGGATAGAGGTGGTGCTGGTGGTGTTGGTTATGATATCTTTTCTAAACGTTCACAATACGAGACTTTTTCCAGACTTTTAAATAAACACAATTTTTATTTCAATGCTGTTTATATAGTATATTGTCGCTCTGTTGCAACTGACGTTTTCAGTTTTTATTTTTTGTTGTTTTTTTTTTTGCGGCGGTTGCTGTTTCGTTTCCTGCGTAGACCTTCCATTCCAATTGCAGAATTTGCTGTTGCTGTTGCTGTTGCAGCTGTTGCTGTTCCTTATTTTTATAGTGCTGCTGACAGCTTTAAGCTGTTGTTTATTTGTAATTGTTGTTATAGCACTATTTGTTAGAGAAGACGCTTAAGGAAACGAAAAGAAAAAGAGAACCGTGAAGTGAGAACAGAGAAGCCATAATTTTGCATACTGCCTCAAAGAAGAGATGCTGCATAAAGCGCGCTGTCTGAAGGAGGCACTAGGATATGTTTATGGCATGGTAAATTTTGTTCAGGAATGACATTTACAATGGCTACTGATAATATGCCCGCATGCATGTCTCTAGGCCCAAATGCGTGCTTACAAAACTGCATTGACAAAACTGAGAATTAACGTTTCATATATTCCCCAATTTTATCGATACTTGCATAATACTTGCATATATAAGTTGCGCCCAAGATTGCCTGTGAGCGTGTGTGTGGCAAAACAAAAGACTTAAGCCACATACACGAATCACACCGAATTCCTCTGGCCCAATGCGTTGATTCCGCTCTTGTGCGAGTTTTCGCACGTCTGTTTAATTAAACGAACTCGTCTTAATTGATTTGAATACTATATACTAAACATTGTTAGGAAACGCATAATTTTGTCAATTTAAAAGTAAATGCGAGTATGAATGTGTGGAACCAAAGTGTGTGTTTGTATTTGGCCAAAGTTGAAGAAGCACTTGTTGGGCTCATTGTAGTTTCCAGATTATTTTTGTTACTGCTGTTGCCATTTTAACAAGAACGACATGCAAATTGTGTAATATGTTCAGCATAACGATCCTGCCTGACAGACGGACATACGGCAATGTACGGCATTACCTTTTAAAGTAATCTGCTAGAACTCTTCAAAATAATACAAAAGATCACGATCGCCTGGAATTGCTTGACTAGGAGGAACACACGGCTGCAGAAACAAGCAAACAATTGCACTGAACTGAAAAGATACACAAGTAAAACCTCACTCAACGTAAATTGTTAGTTGAGCTTGAGAAAATTTGCATTTTAGCTTGTTAGGCCATCTTTTTCTCTAATTGTCAATCATACGAGAAACAAAACATGGAATTTGTCTGCAAAAGGCAACTGCACACAAGATACAGCGTAGATCCAAACAGACATGTTGTAAGCCCAGGCCCAGGAATTAATTAACGTGTCCTATACGCTAAAAGAGGAATTCCTTCTAAGTTTCGTTGGTGCCATGCCAGTAGACGAGCGCATCGTATCCTCGTTCATCCCAAAGGAGGCAAATACAACCAAATCTTAAATTTTTAATTGAATTGCTATAATTTCATTATAGGATACAAGTGCAGACACATTCGAGCCCAAGGATATTTGTTAGTGCATCTGTTCAAAATAAAAGGTTGTCCCAACATTATCAGGGGGCGTTGCATCCGCATGTAAAACTAAAGGAACCCAAGACCCATGCGGAATCCATGAGAATTTGATGCAACCGCAAGCAAATATCACGTACAGGCAGAATGGGAACTCTGCATGAAAATTCAAGTATTTACGTTGGAGAACTGCGAACTTGCTGTGTTCATGCCACTGTGGTTGCTTCGAAATTATATTCATTTCGATTTAATTGTAATGTGTACAGACGGGCAGAAGACCACGTGTCCACCCCCAATATTTTTATGTATCCCCCTCTCGCGCGCTCTCTTTCTCGCTTTGTCTCTCTATTGTTGCAAGTTATGAGAACACAAACCACATACGAACTTCTCTTCAAGCCAATAAAGTCTGTAAAATATTTTATAATTTAATTTATGTTAAATGAATGCAATGTAATCTGAACACGATGATGTCCGTGCATACATACCTACTAACATTCCACCACTTGCAGCGGAGTGTACATTTTTTTTTAACCTCCACCTACTTCAGGCCTCTTCTGTGATAGCAATGTTGCCTACGAAGAAAAGCCATCTTGTGTATGACTGAGTAGACGACGCATGTGTGCCAGTTATGGGCTTCTTTGGCTATGCATTCTCCTTCTCCCTCAGTACAATCTTTCAATGTCGATCCTACGTTTTGTCTTCTCTTCCCTATGCGTTGTAGCCGTTGTTCCACGAGCTTAGCTGCGTGTAAATGATGCCATCCATGTTCTTGTTCGTACTCATACGATATCAGAGTACTTTGTGCCATATACGCCAGCGGCAATTTTCCACAGTTCATTTATCATTTAAGCTAAATTGTAAATGTCACTATACGAAGCGATCTTAGACTGACTGGGCTAGAGGCTCTAAGTGAATGCACATTCAAATTCTAAAGCGATCAGTTTTTCTTTTGTTTTGGTTTTACGAGTATAGCACGCATTTACCTACATACATAGATCGAAAGCTGTTGCACTGATTGAGGGGGTGTAGTGCGTGTTTGGGGTTAATAACTCACTGTTATAAGCTGGGAATAGAAGTCGTCAATTGTCAAGAATTATCGGACTTTTTGTGTTCCAGAAACTGTTTGGGTTATGTTTTCAAATCATTCTAGATTTCAAGGTTCAAAGGATACTACCGAATCTAAGGTACCAAGCTTCATACAAATAACAAAAAACACTAAGGCAAAGTCCCCCCTACGTGGTAGCAAACAAAATACGTTCCATTTTAAAATGACTGATACTCTTAAAAAACTCTCATAAGTAAACAAAAAATGCATCTCGATGATGTTCCAAGGAGATAACAGAGTTGGATATACTGCTATCATCGTTTTCCTTTGTACACGGTCTAGAAGTTTCAAGGTGGACTTAGGGGCACCATCACAAATATGAGAGTTAAACTAGTATGTAAATATTGAGAAGGTCAGCTTCCGTGATACCGTATCTTTTGATACGTTATACTTATATATATGTTAGTGTTTGCGGCAGTCGCTGGGGCAATGGTAGTGTGTGCGGCTCTTATACTTGAGAACTTGTACTGTCTTCCTACTATAGAGTAGATAAGATAGACTAGATAAATTTTACATCATGAATAGACCTAATTATACAGAGTCCAAAAACATATTTTTTTGTCGGCGGCCCATAGTTTCCGTGTTACGGCCCTTCAAAGTTCGGATATATAATTAATATAATTACATCTATATCTGTTATTTATTGTCGTATCGGAACAAAATATAACCCGTTGTAAAGCTTGTCGGAGTGCCTTTCCAACGATATACATGTAAAATGGATTTAAAATGCTGGAGATATTAACTGGAACATTTCAATATGTATTATAAAAAAATTTATTTTTATTTCATTTTTATAATAGGGGCGGTTTTTCGTAAGTTAGCATCAACTGTTACGAAAAAACGCATAGACGTTGAGTATAATCAACTTGACTTCATACGATAATTCTTCCTTTGTATTTGTCAATTCGTTCATTTAAAAGTCAAACAAAGAACAAAATTCTAAAAAATACAATGTAATATATAAGGTGGTTATACTGCATTCACGTTGCAGTAGCACTCTCTTACTTGGTTAGTAGCACTGAAAAATAGATGTTTGGGTAAACGAAATCTCCAAACACGAGTGTTCGATTGTAATGGTTCAGGAATTTAATGACACATTGGGGTATCACCGAATTTAAAAATACACCAAAATATTCGACTCGAGAGCACGTCCGAAAAAAAACCAAAATCCAGCCATCCCCGAGCAAGCCCCGTGTATTTGTTTATATGCATTTTCACACGCACTTTTTCGACTCAAATGAGGAGAGAAATAATGACAAATGGATCCAAGTGAATCGATGTCTTTATTTATTCGCCACAATTTTTACCATAAAGTACATACAATGTACCAGAAACTACATACAACATTCATTTACCATACCTGCACCAGAAAGTATATAAATTTCGTTAACAATTCACAAAAAGTACATACCAGGAGTACTTTATCAAAAATACTTATACTTTAATTGTAGTAAAACGTAAGTAAACTGCACCAAAAAAATACGTAACGCTAATAAATTGTGTACCAAAAAGAATACAGTGTATGCAAATAGTACATAAAGTGTAAAAAACGTAGCAAAAAGTGCATAAAGTTCAAAGATCATCAAGCAGATAGAACCGATGGCGTTCATGCGAATCGAGTCATAGGAGAATATCTGTGAAAGTATCTGTTTCTGAATTGAGCTTTTCCTCGGCTTTCTTCTTCACTTCACTTCCTTTTTGCTTAGATGTTGTTTGTCTCCAGTTTTGTCTTGGATTTCTGCTTGTGGAAGAAGAAATACAACTATACAACTTTTTAATTATTATGTTAAAAAAAGTAACTACCTCTTATATTTACATCATAATTTTCGAAACGTCGTGGAAATATAATAATTGGAATGACATACACTTTATATTTTTCGTACAACAAAGTTAAACTTGGTAACACTTTTATCGGGGTTATTTTCAACTTTTATTTATGTTTTAACGTACAGGTTTTCATTTTGTATGAGTTAACGTGTATAAGTTGCGAAAAAAATTCCCCTAATATTGATATGTTTCGATGTTTGGAGGAGTTCTACAAAAATAGATCATCAGAACCTTACTCGTAGGGAATATGTTACATATTTCAACTTTGAAGACCCATAACTCCTTAAATACGGGCCCTCGGGCCCTTTGATTTTTCACTTTCAGAATTAATTCCGTACAATTGGGAAGAATACGTACTTTGTGGGTTTTAATTGATAAATTTGTAGGAAATTAAATAATCAACAAAACATAAAATTCTAACTAAATGCGTTTTTAGTTTATGCAAAACAGGAAAGAAAAAATTGGGCAATTGATTCGGTTGTGAAAACCTTCAAATTGGTTTGTGACAACCTTTAATTGGCTTGTGACAAGCCTTTAATTGGCTCTAATTCGGTTGTGACAACCTCCAAATTCGGTTGGAACAACCTCTAATTCTTCTCTAACAATTTCAAAATGTGGTTGTGACAGCCTTCCAATTGGATTGAGACAAGCTCTAAAAGTTATTAAAAAATTAATAGAATAAAAAGGTTTAAGTTATTACACTAAAATATTATTAGGAGGAGGAAGTTATTGCAAACAAAAAACACGGTAGAAGATATTGGGGACGAAAGATCATCGAGCACTACATTATACGAGTATAAGTATATTCTCGCAATTCAAATAACTATGCTGTACCCCAAGGGTCAATGCTCCCCCATATATGCCTGCTGCCAAAGTTATACTAAAGTCTTAGCAAATACAGATTCGTGCCAACGATGGGTCCAGCACAGTTCTAAGGGTCTATTCTCAAATATGACCACTGTCTGCTTTCGAATTTCAAAGAAAACTTACTTCCTCCTCCTATCTAACTCATCACACTCGTCCAACGACATTCATATTATTGGCCGTATATTCTAGTTGATTTCCATGCTTAACAAAATTGTATGTTGTCAAGTGTCGTGTTTATCACTCTTGTGTACTTTGCTACTGTCTCCTGCAACTCTAGTGTTACAATAGTCAACAGAACAACATCAGTAGTGGCAATGGCAGTGGCAGCGGTAGTTGAAGTTGCAAATGCAGTAGCATCCGCAGCAATGGGAGGAATAGCAGCAACATCAGTCGCATCCATAAAAACAACAAAACATGACAACATGTAATATGTGATGTTGATGCTTCCAAGATACAAAAAGGTGATAATTATTATGTAAAGTATGATGAACTTGGAGGATATGCAAAAATGTCAACTACTACCTGTGTATGGAGCAGCTACCTACATCCGTAGGTATCTACTGGCTTGGGAGTTGTATGCAGTTAGTCACCGACGCTTTGGCACTTGGGCTGTGTCACTTTAGCAACTCGAAACAAAAGAACATTTTTCAAATTCGCTTACAGGGCGACACGGATGAAGAAGGCTGACTGCATGGAGATGGCTTGCAGACTGTGTGCGCTCCTATCAAGCTGCTGTCGCACTTGGTTTTATACGAATTCCGTTGGGATTTTCTTGTCAGGCATTTTCACTTTCTTTCATGTCAGTTTTTCGTTGGTTTTGGTTAGAAATTAGACGCTGCATTGCAATTTCTGTTGCGATTATAGGGGGTTTGTTCATAAACCTTTGTTGTTATGATGTGCTGCTCCATTGCCTCAGTAAATTACTTTAGTTTCTCGCAGTGTGTGCAGTTAAAGCCGATTTGCGTTAACTGACAAGCTAAGCAAGTAATCCATTGGTTGTTACACACTTTCTTCGCCAAATGCTTTCAACGTAATGGAAAAGTGATAATGCAAAGGTTGCATTTCAGCACCAGCAATTGGAGTGATGATGGAACTCAAAGGCACTCGGCGGGCGCAGCATGTTGTGGGGGAAATTGAGTTTAAGTATGTGTGCGCACGTCTGTTTTGGATTTCGTTTATTGGCGTTTTGTTCAACGTTTTCCTTCCAACTTCATTAAAAACGCTAAACTCTTTATGCTGCGGTAGATAATCTTGACTTTAAGCAGCCAAACTCATTACGTATACGAGTTGGTAAGCAAGCCACAATATAATCCTGACACTAGATTGCAATCAGTGCCTTTGAAAAAAAGGGTACGAGCCATCAACTCGTCTATGGCTCCTCTTGGCGGCTCAGGAGCAACGGGAGGGAGACGAACGGCGAGATAGAGATTGAGATGGTAGGAAGCCCTGCAAACAATCCTTTTCTAAAAGCGATAATCTGATGTGGCAAATCTATAACTCTAACGAGACCTCTGGAGTTTAGTCTAGGCCTTCCTTCGTTGCTGCGGCTGTGGCTGTAGCAAAGCCTTTAGGGTTTTGGTTTCATCTCGAGCCAAATGATGATAGCAAGTTCATCGAGGAAGAGCACAGGCAATGAGTGACGGTAAGCAAGAGTGAAAAGGCATCTGCAACATTTTGCACTTATCTGTAGCATAAATCTGGCCGTTAAGTATGTGTAGTACTATGGTGGCGATCTTCGTTAACCAGTGTTTTCGAAATCACTTTCGAATTGTGGAGATTGGTTGGATGCGCAGGTAAACTGGCTGCTTGGTGATGTTTGAAATAAAAATTCTGATTTATTCCTGCAAGTAGTAGGCCCTTTTTGTCTTTTAATCCGCTTGATTGGTCCACGTAGTCATTGATAAAGTAATGAGGGCCGACATTTTAGATTGAAAAGTCTATATGATTTCGGAACTTATCACGCATTCCGTGTGGCGGCAAAGGCAGTCACAGCCACAGTGGCAGTGGTAGTAGCAGTGACAGTTTCGTTTGTATGAAACTGCACCAACTAAACCTCCACTTTTGGCGAGATTACAAACATTTGTCCGTCTTTCTGTATAACATAGTCGCATTGTTTATCTCGGATGCAGTTAACTTCAGCACTCTGTCTGTGGCATCCGATAGGGAAAATAATTTTTATTTTCGTGGCGGCAATTACAGTCTAATGGCCAAGCTGCCAATGTATTTCATTCTAGCCGGTGTCGTCTTCCTGAGCACGAGTGAAATAGAGAAAACGATATCATGTTTTTAAAATGTGATCACTTAACGCTTGTCCTCGAAGAATGCAATAGTTCTGGAAATCGCTGAATCAGATGGGAAATTCCAACTTCTAAAATGCATATAAAGCCCTTTAACAAATTAATAACAAACCATATCACTTGGAAGATTTTCAACCGTATGGCTAGGAGCATGTGAACCCTAACGACCCAAATACACAAATGGTGAATAGAAAAAAATGTAACCCGTTTTCCTAGTTTACATGAGTTTTAGTTGCAAGTTTATCTCTGCAACTCTTTTGAAAAATTCCAGCTGAAGGAAGCTGGATGTGAGGTGTTGGGTGTGAGTTGTGGGGTGTGAGGTGAGGTTCAAAACAGTGGCCTGCTTTAGCAAATTCGGCTATAAATTGCAATTTATGTTGGCTGCTCCGTCACCGAGAGGAACGACAAACAGATTGCAGCGACTGCAACGGCATTGGCTCCTAATTGAAACAAACACCAAAAGAGATCAAGAATAAACAATTTTCAGGTGTGAAAATCAACACGGAAATTGAAAGAATAAGTATTTCGTTGTTGCTATTCCATTGCTGTGGTCGCTTGCTGTTGGTGTTTGTTACAGATTGCAAACCCTTGTGCTGTATTTGTTGCCAATGGCCCTCGTTGGCCATTAATCATGCCCCACGTTTTGTGTACTAAGAAGGCAGCACACTAGTACCCACTACATACTACAGCATTCTCTATATAGGCAAGCGAAAATGCAACCTAACACTGCGTTGGTGATGGTGGTAGCAGATTCCCCCACCATCAAAATCCAAATCCGAAGGAAAAAACACAACTGAAATTGAAGGTAGGGAGCAAACTTCTCGTAATAATGCAAAGAATATGTCAGACAGCTTTCGGTCTTTGTTGTATGTGTCATTGGCCAAATATGGAAAGAAAATAGGCGAAAAAATGCTGGGGGAACCTTAAACTCCCGATGTGCACGCTTAATTGGCTGCTATAATGGCACAAAGGAAAGAAAGCCAGCCAGCCAGCCAGCCACGGCACAACTACCACAAAATCACAAACACTACAGCGCATCTAATTGGATTGACCTAAGGTAGACGATGGAAAGGCCACAACCAGCTGGCAGAAAGTTTAAAGTTGGTACGTGCAAAGCCAACAGCATTTGTGTAATGCATCATCATAAAAAAGGAAGAAAATCCCCATAATACACTTAGAAAACACACTTTGCATTGCATGGAAGCCAAATCACTCGTCTAGAACACTTCCCTTTCCATTTGAAGCCAAGTTCTTTTCACCATGTAGGCAGAATGTATTCTGCTTGGTCACAGGAGTTGTTAAGACAGACAACAACAAAACACAATACAATTTGCTATAGCCGATATAAGAGTTGGCCGTAAGATTTTTGCATTTCTGTCTGTTCTCATTTGATACGTTCCGCAGTTCAAACGTCAGTCTTCTCACTCGTACACTGCCAATCACACCAAACAGAATGTGGGCCTCAAAGTCGAGGCAAATCAGATCGATGCGCATTAGCTGCTGCACTTAGTCGGCCGCAGCAGTAGTGGCACAAGGAAAGTGGGCATGCAACCTCAAATTGGTTGCATCGATTGAATGCTGTCCATCCGTCGTCGGATAGCATTCCATCAATTGTGGGCAAATTTACGTTCTTGCTGCTAACAATGTTCCAATATTCATGAACGGCAGCATTTGCTATGTACTCTACGTACTCGTAGCATAGAGTCAAATCAACATGAATTTATGATTAGGCTGCACAAATCTCCAATAGTTATGGAAAATGTTTGATTTCAAAAACTCAAGCGCAATAGAGCGGGCCACAAAGCAGTGCGAGACTTGCTAATTGACAGATCAATGATTTATTACTTTTTAAAACATAAAGTTGAAAATATTTTTGAATTTGGTTCATTTTACGTACCACTTTCTATTTTTCTTCGCGTCGGAATGATCATTCAAGTGTGAACACTAATATGATGACATAACCGGCGCGTCAGTAAAAGATAACCCCAACAATTTTCTTAGATTGCATTTATGCATTTTAGGAAAATTTCGCAAGAACTGAATACGGGTCAACTGAATACGGGTCTACTGTAAAATTGTTGATAATCTGCGTCATTTAGTTTCTGTTTGCCAGCCATTAAAAGCAGACTACCCCGTGAATTTCGACGAAAATAGAAGAACTGAATTTAATGTGAAATTTTGTTAACGAAAGCAAGGAAAGGCTTGATAAATACTTGGGGACTCTTCAACCACCAATTTCAATGCTTAAGAAATGGTTTACTGAATTCCGCTGAGATTGTACCAGCGTCAGTGATGCCGAACTTTCAAGTCACCCATAAGAGGTAGTCACTAAAGAAATAGACGACAAAATCCATGGAATCATATCGGAAGATCAGAGAATGGCAGTGCGTGAGCTGACTGAGGATGTGGGCATCTCTTCTGAGCATGAAGATCACATTTAACCTGAATATTTTGAGCTGAAGAAGCTATCCCGGCGATGGGATAGATTACTCATATTAACTGATATTAGAGATTGGTTTGGGGCGTGACGTGGCCGTCGATGGTGCCAAGGTTAGTGTGCGCGGCTATTATACATGAGAACGTAGAGTTGATCTCTCCTCAGATCACCCTACACTACTTTCGACGACGGCCCCATTTTATTGGGGCGTACTTAATGCTGCAACGACTTTCAGGTCATAGGACTCAACATCACATACAGTTTCCTTGAGATTGTTTGCATGTTTCATACCACATTTCTATTA
Organism: Phaonia tiefii; assembly: GCA_963931995.1. NCBI lineage: Eukaryota > Metazoa > Arthropoda > Insecta > Diptera > Muscidae > Phaonia > Phaonia tiefii. The sequence goes on along the minus strand of OZ008369.1, from coordinate 296,954,121 downwards.
GATAATTTCCAAAGGAGATTAAGTTCATATCCACAAATTATAACAAGTACGAAAAATAAATATTGTGAAGGTTAATCACAAGATATGCCGCACCCTGTACTTACAAAACACATACATGCATATGTTATAAAAACAATGATTATTTTGTTAAAAAATTATTTAATTCAATAATTTCTCCAAGTTTCAAATATCTGTGAAGCATATCTTTCCACTGTACAGGGGCATTCATTAAACATCGTCTTAAGAGGGTCGTTATGGAAAGCCAGAGAAATGTTTCTTACGTATGTGTGTATGTGTTTAATAATCACGCAAACTAATACAATCAGTTGCATGGATGCAAGCAACGTTGATTATGGTTGTTATTGTTGCATTCACTAGAGTTTGTATAGTTTTGACTTTAATTAATTGCAACCTAATGTGGAGTGAACACGCAGCGTTCCAGCGGCAATTTCAGCTCAAGGAGGGCAATTCAGCATTTTCACTTTCCTGCAGATGCGCATCAATGGTTGATCGTATTAAAACGAAAACGAGGTCCCACCACTTCCCTTAATGGAAGAGGATCGGAGCACAGTTTCTATTTTTAACTAACTAAGCGGGGACCAAAGTTTTTTCGGGGCGAGATTTAAATCTGTCTTTACATTTTCACTGGTGGCGCACACTATCGTACGAGTGATTCTAACATTCATAGGTTAAAGAAAATTACCTTCTTTCATCGAATCGTGCAAATGTCATTGAAGCCTGACTTTGTTGTTTGTTTTCCTTTACAAACGCTAAAAGGGAAATCAACATTTGGATTCAGTTTCTATGTCTCAGCCACCGATTTATTCGAACCTGTGGAAACAAAACAATACAATACATCATAATGCCAATGCAATAACAACTACCACTTGAAGTGAAAAATACGATAAAGCGAATCCTAAAATTTCAATTGGTGCAATATTTCACCAGTTTGCGAAGACCACTCAGCACAGATCATTTATTCCAAATATAATATTTGGAAGACTAATGGTACTGTTGATGGTGCCAGGGATGGACTAGTTGGTAGTTTGGTACCGATTTCGAATATGTACACAAGTTCACTCATAAACATTAAAGGGGCACATTTTGCATGGATCCAAAATAAAAATAAATGAACTTTACTGAATAATCAGGATACGTGTGGGTCACGTGACCAAATGGTTGTGACCAAAAAGCTTTTAAAAAACATGAAATTAAAATAACACTAAATATTTAAAATAAAGCATTTTATTTCTTATATAATCATTTTATTATTTTGGATGCAAGTCGGGATAGGGAACCAAAACGCGGAACAATCCCGCCAAAAGCGGGACTGTTGGTCGGGTTGGGTATGGACTCGGTTTTAGACAGCTAGGCTTGTCTCTTCCTCGTAGACCACCAGTGTTGGGCTCAATGACCTCGCTCAGTCAGATGGCTAAAAAGTATCTGGAATCAGTATTCATGTACTTAAAATCAGATTCCGCAGGAAGGAATTGAAACGTATTGGCACGTCCTTAGCGACTTGTTAGCATATCCTGTGTAAATGTTGCTATGTTATAATGCTGCAAAGGTGAACAAGAGACACAGATTGTCCAAGCACTGATCAGATCTGGCCGTAGTTGGATATGAGGGCATCTATGTGTCCAATGTCTCTAACTAGGCTCAAGGTCTCAATGATTGAGTCAGTTTTGACATTTTCTCAATGTTGGCTATAGCCAACACGAGGATTTCTATTATGAAAACCAACTGTTTTAGACACCTAGAGAAGTTTATTCAGTTAGGCATTTTGCAGTTCTTAGAGTAGACTAAATGTTTGCTTGGTGGGGCTAGAATGTGGTATTCCAATGGACTAAAAAGTATAATTGAGTTATTCATCAACTGCTCGCAACACCTAACCTGACCTAAGGTCTTTGGGTCTGCATCCTAAAATTTGGATAACCTTTCCATGCACCAGAAATATATATATTTTTGTGGTTGCTTTTTAAATGTTTACTTACTTTTTTCATTGATTTCACATCGCTAAAACCAGGGGTGAGGAGTTCAACTCAAACTCCACAAATAAACTTCAAATCATCATATTTTTCTCTGTATATGATTAGATCTGAAATTATTTCTTAGAAGAATTTGTTTTTAAATTTCAGTTGAGCTAATCAGATCAGGGTCTTTCTGCAATTAGAATAAACTTTTCAGTAAATCATATGCTTAAATTTTTCAGTGTGATATGCTTACAAGTTCAAATTTTATTTTAATTTTTTGATCTTATTTTAAATATTTTTCGTCCATTTTCTGTTTTACACGTTGTGTCATAATTTAAATTCTGTGAAAACTATTGATTCGCTTGACTGCGTAAGCAAACCCCAACTGCGCAGTTACATGAAGCAAATTATTTTTTCGCCTGTTTTCGGATTTGCTGTTTTGCTGATTTATTGTTTTTAATTGTAACTACGCATTTACGAATGAATTGCAAGTAGTCAAGCAATTTTAAACACTTCATGCCAACGAGTATTTAAGTGAAAGAGGAAATGAAAAGGAAGAGTGTCGACTTAAAGCATTTACCATGTCTACTTCCGGTTCTATTGAAAATATTCATAGATGTATTGAAAATATAAATAGATGTAAGAGATCGTAGAGTACTATTGTATACAAACATGAAAAATTGGTAGAACTTTTTTGGGTTAACCGAACGAACGCCTTCTAATAGGTATATTTTGAAGAGCCTTAATATTTTAACTTCAAGTAACAGGAAAATATTTATTGCATAATGTACAAATGTGTTGTCATCCCTGGTGGCGTTGATGCCAATTGTTACTTTCAAGGTTGTTTATTCTGTGTTCAGACTCAATCTGCCACGTAAAGAAGGGCAAAGAGCGCAGTCTCTCGGGCTGTAAGAGGTTCCGCAGAGTCAGGTACGGATGCAGAAGTGTTCTACGAACATTGTGAGGCATAAACGCTGGGGACGGTATTGTTCTTCTTCATAGCTTCAAACCCAAGTTTTTGTGTGCATCACATAGAAGAATGCATTTAGCGCTCGACATTTATAAATTGAATTCAATTTATTCTTTTCCAAAAGACACACAAACAACAATCGCCTTGGCTTGCGAAATTCTCCAAGGTATTGAAGATCTATCTGTACCAGGTTCCTTCTTTAATGTGTCTTGTCTGTCTGGCAGTCCCAGGACGTCCGTCCGAGGAGCGGCTATGTGTGTGCGTGTCTTTACATGTCCGTCTCTAAAAGGAGGCGGTAGTGGCAGAAACGTTCTCTTGAAAAATTGCGACAAATTACTGAGTAACACGCAAAAAATTACCTCCTGTTTCAATAGTTCATTTTTCTTCACAATTCGAGGTCCGCCAGATTGAAAAATTAATCGTCCTCGGCATTGTTTAATATAAATAAAGCTTTGTTCTCGAAATGGATTTGGCACAAATGTATTCCACAAATCCATCACTGCCACATTGTTGGCTAAAAGAGCTGCGACTGGCTTTGTGGCCGCTCAGGAGCTTTTAGGAAACGAAACCTATCCCACAACACAAAGTACCCGTATTCGTAGTTACACACGTGAGTGAATACTAGTACGAGTATGATGTGGTGTGGCATGGTGCAATGGCGGTTGGGGGCTGTGTGTAGGAACTGCTTATGGGGACACGTACATTTACATGATTCTGTGTGTACGTCCGTCCGCCTGTCTGTCGTACAATCAGACCGTCCGTCTGTCTGCATACATGCTGTTTTTATTTTTTTCATTAAAATGTCCAGGAAAAAATCGAAAATGAAATGCGACAAGCATGCAGTTTACCGCATGCACTATGCAGCATGCAACATTTACAAGTTCATATGAACATACAAATGTACGTACTCATATGTCCGTCCATGCATGAACTCTTAAGAAGTTTTAGTGCGGGTATGAATAGAATATGAAAGCTTAGCATCTTGTGGAAAAGTTCAAATAGGCGGCATAGACGACTAGTTAACCTTGAAGTTTTCATTTCTTGTTGTTGTTATCTGGGTACACGCAGGCAATTCACACATATGCAAACATACCAAAGTTTCTTTGAGACGTCTGAGATTTAAGCTCCCACAGAGGAAGTCCCTCAGATAGATAGCCTTCTAGTTTATGGCTTTATGTTAAGATCTATGCTAAGTAATGCGTTTATGCCCAGATGAATGACACTTCATCTGTCTCTGCAAACAACTCTTCGTCCGTTCTCGTATCTTTGAATCCTACTCCTTTTGTATGCGCTCGAATCGCTGATGCAATTCGTTCTCCTAGACAGACAGCTCAGAGGCACTTGTGCGTGCCACGGACGTTAATATTCCACCACAAAAAAAGAAGAACAAAATGAAACATCCTTTGCATTTTATATAGGGATGCTTATGTACTCGTTGTTTATACATACAAACATACACATGTATACGCAACGTTGGGAATCGTTAAAACATATACATAATACGATATGTGGTGAAGAGCCCAAATCATTAAAACATATCCCCATCCACATCCCATCTTTCACAGTGGAACAAAGCTATTAAGCCCTAATGATCATACCAAAGGCCACAAACGCAAGTGGGAAATTGAAAAAGTCCATTATAGTATTGCCCTCGTAATTCCATTATCACTGCTACCTACGAATCTTCAGCCCTCGCCGCCTCTCTCATAATTCACCACAAAAATCAATGCGTTTCGAAACTTGGATATACCATTAGTGAGTTATAAAAAATGCCATAGGAAGAAGAGTCAATACTACAAAATTTTCCCTTACAAGTAGCGTAATAAAACTGCAGACCGGATTAAATGGACAAATCTCTAAGAGCAGGCATATCCTATTAACCGAGATGAAATACATTTTATCTGGTATTTTCTCTCAATGCGCATCACAGTTAACAAAGACTTTGTGTCAAACTATCCGACGGTAAACCGCATATATAATAATAATAATGAGCGTAACATATCAAAAATTACTCTAATCCGTGATTTATATGAGACAATAAAACATTACCTCAGATACAAATCCCGTTCAACGTAATCTGAAGATAACTGAAACTCTGCCAAGACACGTGACATTCAGGATTAAAGACTCCGTCCAGCATAATAGTCACTTTCACAGTACTATATCTTTTTGAAGATATATCTATTAAAATGTACTTTTTTAGGTAGTTACTTTTTAATAGTTACTGATCTTGAACCGGAATATTGTAATTGAAGTAAACTCAACGAAAAAAGTTTCGTTACAGATGTGAAAATGTTCGTCGCCCCAACAATTAGCGATTAGAATGGAAAGTGAGCTAACGTACAGTTTCTTGTCTTCCTTCATTGAAAATTTAACTAAAATCATTTCGTCTATATAAAGTATTTAATTATTCTAACTTGGTCCTAGTTTCAAAAGTCTTCTAGGCCAGGGGTCGGCAACCTTTTGTGACGGAAGAGCCAAAAGCTAAAATTTACAAAATTTCCCAGTTTTTAAAGAGCCACTTACATTTTTATTTCAATGTTATGGTATTTGATTAGGATTAGGTATAAAAATTTGATTTCTGATTCCAAATAATTAGATTTCAATATGAAATAATATTTATTCATATAAAAACATAAAAATGTTTGGCACAAAACATATTAAAGTATTTTATCTAGCTCTGCTAGAATAATTAAATAAGTAATCAAGTAATATGACTATAATTATTGAATAATATTTCATCATCAATGGGAGCATTGGCCTTACATGTCTTTTGGAAGTTTGGTTAAATCTGGATCATAACTTGTTGTTTTCAGTTTCAAGCACGCCTCTAGATTTTTATTTGTTAGTTGGCTTCTTACTTTACTTTTTGTTATATTCATGCAAGAGAACGCTTGCTCGCACGAATATGTTGACCCAAAGATCGTCAGTACTCCGAATGCAAACTTCTTCACCTCACTGTAGCATTCTGGAAGACTATTCCATGCGTCAAATATGAGTGTCTCAACTCGAGGCATTTCTTTTAGAGCTGTCCACTTGTGCAGCGTAACCTTCATGCTTTTCTGAACCTCCAACTCTTCTAAATTGCTCTTGAGTTCTGTGAACTTACCACTCCACAACTGTTTGGTTTTCAAATCAATCAATTGCATTTGAAGCGAACCAGCATCAATTCCAAATGGCTCAATGTTGATCTCATTTGCATTTGTGTTGAGAGGATTCACTATGAACGCCAGAGTACTTGCGTTTGTTTTGAATTGTTCAAATCTCTCAGCGAATCCATCCTTCATTTTATTTATCGTAATGCTGAAGTAATTCCTGTCAATAGTTACATTGGCTTCGTCGCGATATTGCTTCAGATTTTCGAAATGAAGTAATTTACCGGTCTCCATGTCTTCGATAAACAGAAGTAATTTTTTTTCGAAACAAACCACTTCTTCAAGCAAGGCATAGGTTGATAAAAAGAGTAAATAATGGAAGAAGGGAATGTTTAAAGCTTTTTTCCAGTATACTATTTTTTATGGGATTTGAAAATAAATTAGTAAAATTATTAAAATTTGTGCATGGAACTGGAGAGCCGCATCTTAATACCAAAAGAGCCGCATGCGGCTCGCAAGCCGCAGGTTGCCGACCCCTGTTCTAGGCAAATGTTTTACAGAACAATCATGTTTATATGCGGGATAAAGTTAAAGCTGTTTTACAACACGTCCGCCCGAGATGAGAATTCGAGAGGATATTTGGTGTTTCTCGCTACTTTCTTTCGTACTTCTGCCATGTTGTTCACACTCTTTCTGCCATTGAAGGGAGAACATCGTTTGCGGAGATTACTTTCTGATTATTTGTATAATATGAATAGCAATGTATGGAAAAATATAAAATAAAATATGTAGATACAATAATTCGTGGAGATTTTGATTAGAGCAATAGTCGTGTTTTGGTTACAAGCAAGCGATTGTCGCTTGCTAAGTTGCAAAGAAAACGGTAATTTAGCGATAAGTCATTTTATTCAAAAATATGAATAAGGGTTGAAAACGGTAAACGATGTCAAAAAAAATTTTGTTTAAACTTAGCGAAAACAATTCTCGGCGCTAAGTTCTCGCTAAGTCTTTGCTAAGTGCTCCATACAAAATAAGCGAATATATAAGCAAGCGGTGTAACCAAAACACGCTTAATATGAAAATCAGAGATCTTTGTTTGAAAAATTAATTATTACGAATGTAAGTAAGAAATAGAACAGCCGATTAGATGACAAAGAACCCATGGGTAGAACGCAGAATGTAAATGCTCGTGATTTACGAAGGGTGTCCTGAAGACGCATAATCCAAAAACATGACGATATACCCCTTGTCTATGGTTTACAGTCAGGTGATTTCGATGGCACAGCTGTTCGACCTCCTAGCTGCAAATTTGATACAGGATAGAATTTCAAAGAGAATGAGCGATAGGCGAATTGAAAATTTGCCACAAATTGCCACAATTTGGACATAATGCAAATAAAAATTAACGAAAATTGTTGTGTTATTCAAATCTAATTTATTGTATAGAAGTTTTTTTTCTATTCGCCTATCGCTCATTCTTTTTGAAATTCTATCCTGTATCAAATTTGCAGCTAGGAGGTCGACCAGCTGTCTCATCGCAATCCACGATCTTACTCTATGGTTTGTAGCATAGCGTAATATATAAAGAGTGTGCATGTGTGTTTTAGTTCCACGAAATTCTCGTCGCAAGTCTCTGGGGCTAACGATTGTTTTGATACGTTTATTTTACGCCAGTTTTCCCGCTAGAATTTGGATGGAATACAAATAAAAATGAATGAATGAAATGAATGAATGAATGTTCTTCAAATAAAAAAAAATTATTGCATATAAAGTTAATGTATCTACTAGCCGTTACCTAATGCTAAGGGCACCGAATCTAGTAGTTCTAAGTGGACCCTAATTTAAGTAAACCAATACCAGCAGCAGCTACTACATTGGATTCAGGGCAATGATCGTGTTTAGGGTTCAATTGTTGGTAGTGACAGTAATTCAGAAAGCGGCAGTTACATAAAAATATAGAGTTGTTTTCGATAGCCGAGGTCATTCAAATATCAATACAGCATTAAAATACCCAATATTATTTTTCAGTATATTTGTATAAATTATCTCTAACAGGTCAATAAAGTAGTAGATATTAAAAATAAATCTTCTGTACATTGCATGCTCCGTCAGACAGCGGCTCGATCTCCGTGATTTCTGATTGGCCTCCTTAGGTTTTCCCGTCCGGCTTCAAAAATCTAAAGTCCAAAATTTAAACCCAATAATCTGTTTTTGTTAACCGCTTGAAGACCAGGGGAAGTATGTTGCCCCAAGGGATGTTGGCCCTATAATTGCAAATGTAGTATATGTATATAGGAAATGCGTGCACAAGTGATTTATAGGAAAGGGTTGCGCCAACAACAATGTAGTAATCGGTAGCTCGATATCTGTCTCGACTTGCCCCCAGGAGACGTCATAGTGAATCAATTAGTGGTGCCCATAAAAGAGGATGCAACAGGTCGAAAAACGGGCGCACATGGGTAAAACCCCAGGGAGTATCGTGCTTATTCCTTACCTTTTAAATGCGATAACGACTACGCGAATACTAATTTTTATTTATGACTACCACGACAACCGGAATAAGGCGGTTATCTTTTGAAGCACATTGCTCAGTTAAATAGTTATTATAAAAAATGGCTTCCCATTACATCTCATGAAGGGATTGGGGAGAGCTTCTCACAATCAGTGAGCTGTGCGCTTTCTGGATTTACACTCACTGATTGAGACCTACAGTATTACACCGGTATCGAACGGCATTTTGAAAAGCTTTTTCATGGCTAAGTAAGCGGTGTGATCGTCGTCGAAAGAAATGTAAGGTGGCCAAATCAGGCATCGAACCCACGTTCTCATGTATAAGAACCGCGCACACTAACCGCTGCACCACTGACCGGGCACTCCAATATTTGCAATAATTAGCCGCAAAATCTCTTACGTAGATAAATTTGACGATATCTATTAAAGTCGTCCATGCAAACCCTGGGCACAATGAAAAATATCTGGCTCTAGGCTTAATCACAAAGATTAAGCGCATTCGGTACTAAGCATCTCACTAGTACAACCTATTAACCGCAAATTAAGGACTTGCGACTCCTTTGCTTTTTAATTGCATCTACATATGTTCCGTTTCGAATATTTATTAAAACAAAAGAGTCCTATGGGCGAACGCAACCAAAGTCTCGTTGAAATCATTGCATTAATTTAACTTTAACTTGATTTATGTCTGGCCTTCTGGCTGGCTGTCCATTCGACCGCGTCTCGGTTCATTTGTCCGTCTTTAAAGTGATAAAGCTTGTAATGTGTTACATGTAACAACTGACATCTGGTGGATATCATTCGTTCGCTTGAGGAAAAGGGAACATGTTCCTTTGCATTGACAGCCCAACTCAGACATGTCCATAAAGCAAAAACCAAACGCAAAGAACAATCGTAAATTATAAAAGCGAAATAACAAAATTTGTGTAAAATATTACAATGATTTTTCATGAGATTCACTTTCCATATGCGAAACAAAGTTCCAAGATAAAGCCTCAGTCATACCGGGTAAGGGAAATAAATCCCGTCTGGAAGAAAGGAAAATGAGTGGCACAACAGCGCCGACAAACATACTTAGGTCCATACATACATATAAAGTATAGTATACGAGTATACTGCTATTGCCTAGTCGTCCATACCAGTGGCTGCTTGAAACGTCTTGTGCAGTCAAGGCCGAATTTAGGCATAGACTGAATAGGCTGCAACCTAGGGGCCCGCACCACAAAAAGTATTTAAATTTTTTTTTTACAAATTGTGATTTCTTGACTTTAATATGACCTCTAACTTTTGTTTGGCTGTAATACATACAGTGTATAAGAAAAATAAGTATGCACTTTGTAATTTGGACGAATATAATATTTGCTCAAACTTTGCTTCTATAATACTCCAATTTTTATAATAGTTGTTAACACTTTGCTTGTGGCCGTCGGTGGTGCAATGGGTAGTGTGCGCGCCTCTTGTACATGAGATCACGGGTTCGATCCCTGCTCTGACCACCTTAAAAAAAAAATTCTTTCGTCGGCGGTCACCTCGCATAGTGACGGCGACACTATCGAGTATTTAGTCATGAAAAAGCTTCTCAAAATACCGTTCGGAATCGGTGTAAAAACTGTAGACCCCAATCAGTGAGTATACAACTAGAAAGCGCACAGCTCACTGGTTGGGAGAAGCTCTCCCCAATCCCTTCATGGGATGTAATGGGAAACGGTTTTTTTTTTTTTTTGTTAACACTTGCTACTATATTCGCTACAAAAACTACAAAACAATTTTAATCGTTCAATATGAATCCGTTAATTCTTGTGGCGAGGTTTCTTAGAAAATGTCAATACTGGGGTTACAAAAGTAAGTATGCGATGAGAGATTATCCATTCGTTAATTGACATTAATGAGGAAAGTTGCTGCTTTTATGGATTTAAACGATTTAATACAAGTTAAAAACTCCAAAAAAATGCGCCTGAATAATTAAATAATAAAATTGTACAAAGAAAATAATTCTCATCGAAAAATTGCCGGCATTGTGAAGAAAAGTGTACACAAACTACCAGACAACTTTAAGTCTGGGGGTTCCACGAAAAATAAGCTGCGAATTATTGTAAGAAACGTTAAGGCAGACCCAAAGAAAAGTGAAACAAAAATGCAAGAAGAAATTGAAGAAGATGCTGGAAAATCTTGCAATCCGGAAACTATTCGCCGTCTGATGCACAGTGCTGGATATCATTCAGTAGCCATATAAACCGTCAGTCAGAAGATAGTAAATTTAGTTAAAGAAGTCAGCCAAAAATATTCTGGAACATTATTATTTTTTCAAATGAGACCAAAATAAATCCTCAAGAATCGGGGGGCAGTGATAAAGTTGGGAGAAATACGAATTCCGAACTAGCGCCAAAAAAAACATGACTGGTACTAAAAAACACGGTGGTTCGGAATAAATTTGGGAATACATGGCGGAACCTTCTAATTCCAAAACCTGGTAAAAGTAACTACGCAGTAGAAAATATGAGAGTCCAATCAGAGTCCATTTGCCGGTGTAATGCCCAAAAAGTCCCTCATTATTCAGATAAATCGCATTACTGCTTAAGCAGTTTTTCGTTTACAAATTGTCAAAAATGTGCCTGTAGGCCATGACTTCGAATATTAAGAACCTAACGATTTGTATATCACAAGGGTTATTTTATGAGCCACTACTTCTCGGTCAATTTAAAAAAAAATCAGTACACCCGCAAAACAGACTCAGCGTAGGGGCCCACAAATCCTAAATCCGGCCCTGTATGCAGCTACTGGTCGTACAAACTGAAACTCATGATGTCAGGTAATGAAGACACATCACAAGTCCATAGAAGGATGTTAGAACAGATATGAAGTGTGTGTGTGTTCACGATGTCATAACAATAACCGTTTCGATCTAAAACGGTTTAGTCATGAACGAGGTTTCACTCCCTAAGCCCAATACTTACATTATACTCAAATTCAGGTTTTTTATGAGACGTACATGTGAAACAAACAACCGCTTGGTAGTAGTCACACACAAAATGTGTCTTTAAACCAATCTCCTGAAATGGGAAAATTAATGTTGATTAAATGCCACTGCGTATTGCAAACATCCCTGTAATAGATAAAAAAATGTTTTCCCATTACATCACATGACGGGATACACTCACTGATTGGGACCTACAGTCTAACAACGGTTCCGAACTGTATTTTGAGAAGCTTTTTCATGGCTGAATACTCGATAGTGTCGCCGTCACTAAGCGAGGTGACCGCCGTCGAAAGAAATTTAAGGTGGTCAGAGCAGGGATGGAACCCACGTTCTTATGCACAAGAGCCGCACACACTACCATTGCACCACCGACGGCCATTCATTTTGGAAACCCAAAAACCGCTCGCAAACTTTGCGAAATTTTCGGTCCTTGAGGTGCACCTAATGTGTCAACCATTCGAAGAGTAATCAAAACTAAGAAACTGGGTCGATTATGGACAGTTTGTCTCCTGTGCGTCGGCGTTCCGGCTGGCCTCTCGAAAACATTACTGCTGAAAACAAAAGAGTCGCCGATAACCCGAGAACATCAATACGGCAGCGTTGACAACTTCCAATTTCACGAAATACCACACAGCTAATTTAGACAAAACATTTCCCACATTCAATTGCACAAGATTCAATTCATACCAGCAGACTATGCACAGAGCCGGCAATTCGTCAATGGGTGATGGAGGAAAGTGAAGTGAGTGTCAATTTTTCGAAACGAATCATTTCATCTATTTGCCTAGATTCGTCAACAAATAAAATAGTTGAAAAAACATACTATATGTACATCGACAACGGAAACTGTCTGGTACGCATTTGGTTCAGGCGGCGTGATTGGTCCTTACTTTGAAAATGCAGTCACTGTGACGATATACCCCTTGTCTATGGTTTACAGTCAGGTGATTTCGATGGCACAGCTGTTCGACCTCCTAGCTGCAAATTTGATACAGGATAGAATTTCAAAGAGAATGAGCGATAGGCGAATTGAAAATTTGCCACAAATTGCCACAATTTGGACATAATGCAAATAAAAATTAACGAAAATTGTTGTGTTATTCAAATCTAATTTATTGTATAGAAGTTTTTTTTCTATTCGCCTATCGCTCATTCTTTTTGAAATTCTATCCTGTATCAAATTTGCAGCTAGGAGGTCGACCAGCTGTCTCATCGCAATCCACGATCTTACTCTATGGTTTGTAGCATAGCGTAATATATAAAGAGTGTGCATGTGTGTTTTAGTTCCACGAAATTCTCGTCGCAAGTCTCTGGGGCTAACGATTGTTTTGATACGTTTATTTTACGCCAGTTTTCCCGCTAGAATTTGGATGGAATACAAATAAAAATGAATGAATGAAATGAATGAATGAATGTTCTTCAAATAAAAAAAAATTATTGCATATAAAGTTAATGTATCTACTAGCCGTTACCTAATGCTAAGGGCACCGAATCTAGTAGTTCTAAGTGGACCCTAATTTAAGTAAACCAATACCAGCAGCAGCTACTACATTGGATTCAGGGCAATGATCGTGTTTAGGGTTCAATTGTTGGTAGTGACAGTAATTCAGAAAGCGGCAGTTACATAAAAATATAGAGTTGTTTTCGATAGCCGAGGTCATTCAAATATCAATACAGCATTAAAATACCCAATATTATTTTTCAGTATATTTGTATAAATTATCTCTAACAGGTCAATAAAGTAGTAGATATTAAAAATAAATCTTCTGTACATTGCATGCTCCGTCAGACAGCGGCTCGATCTCCGTGATTTCTGATTGGCCTCCTTAGGTTTTCCCGTCCGGCTTCAAAAATCTAAAGTCCAAAATTTAAACCCAATAATCTGTTTTTGTTAACCGCTTGAAGACCAGGGGAAGTATGTTGCCCCAAGGGATGTTGGCCCTATAATTGCAAATGTAGTATATGTATATAGGAAATGCGTGCACAAGTGATTTATAGGAAAGGGTTGCGCCAACAACAATGTAGTAATCGGTAGCTCGATATCTGTCTCGACTTGCCCCCAGGAGACGTCATAGTGAATCAATTAGTGGTGCCCATAAAAGAGGATGCAACAGGTCGAAAAACGGGCGCACATGGGTAAAACCCCAGGGAGTATCGTGCTTATTCCTTACCTTTTAAATGCGATAACGACTACGCGAATACTAATTTTTATTTATGACTACCACGACAACCGGAATAAGGCGGTTATCTTTTGAAGCACATTGCTCAGTTAAATAGTTATTATAAAAAATGGCTTCCCATTACATCTCATGAAGGGATTGGGGAGAGCTTCTCACAATCAGTGAGCTGTGCGCTTTCTGGATTTACACTCACTGATTGAGACCTACAGTATTACACCGGTATCGAACGGCATTTTGAAAAGCTTTTTCATGGCTAAGTAAGCGGTGTGATCGTCGTCGAAAGAAATGTAAGGTGGCCAAATCAGGCATCGAACCCACGTTCTCATGTATAAGAACCGCGCACACTAACCGCTGCACCACTGACCGGGCACTCCAATATTTGCAATAATTAGCCGCAAAATCTCTTACGTAGATAAATTTGACGATATCTATTAAAGTCGTCCATGCAAACCCTGGGCACAATGAAAAATATCTGGCTCTAGGCTTAATCACAAAGATTAAGCGCATTCGGTACTAAGCATCTCACTAGTACAACCTATTAACCGCAAATTAAGGACTTGCGACTCCTTTGCTTTTTAATTGCATCTACATTTAGACAAAACATTTCCCACATTCAATTGCACAAGATTCAATTCATACCAGCAGACTATGCACAGAGCCGGCAATTCGTCAATGGGTGATGGAGGAAAGTGAAGTGAGTGTCAATTTTTCGAAACGAATCATTTCATCTATTTGCCTAGATTCTTCAACAAATAAAATAGTTGAAAAAACATACTATATGTACATCGACAACGGAAACTGTCTGGTACGCATTTGGTTCAGGCGGCGTGATTGGTCCTTACTTTGAAAATGCAGTCACTGTGAATATCATTCGTTACAGGAACATTTATTGTGGCTTCAACAGGACTGTTTGGTCTGGACGACATATGGTCAGCAGCACCTGCCACCGAAAACAATCGATTTATTGGAGCAACGATTTCAAGAACGAATCACAACCCGAAATTCCGATGTCTACTGAAAACCAAGATCTTGCGATTTAACGCCTTGCGATTTCTTTTTTGCGTTTTGTGAAATCTGTGGTCTATGTGAATAAAGCACAAACAATTCCTGAGCTCAAGGCCGAGATCCAACTCGTCATCGGTGAGATAGAGCGACATCGTTGTCGAAATGTCATCGAAAATTTCACCATATTTTATTCAGTACTTAATGTGAACATGTCTACTTTAGAATGCAATACAAGTATCACCATTCGGTCAAAAAAATATGCGCTTTAGTTTTAAATCAAATCGTGGACAATATTTCGTGAAAATCTTTCATTTATAATTTAATGCAACTAATGGCCTGTTGGTCGATCTCGAACGAAAGCCAGTCCTTGGAAATTGGCTTCCTCAAAGTCAAAATGTTTCGTTCGACTGATTGTATCCTTTATCGCAAACGATAGAAGAACAATTACTAATTCTAGATTGTTAAGACGCGGACTGTATGACTTTTTGTTGGTGGGGAAGAATGTCATATAAACAAATATTACATATCTACATGTGTTCTTTGATTACTCCCCAACTGAGACTGGTTTTTGCTGATAATTGGAGAAGAGGTGAAAATATCGTGCCAGCTGATTGTTTGATAAAATGCTCCTTAAATTTACTTTCAATAGGACCAGTTCATAGTTTCCTTTTCAGTCCATAAATAAAACAGTTTCTGATAATTAAAAAAATTGTCTGATAAATGTTGTTGGGTCTAGATTACACAACACTCGTAGTGTACGGGGATCCATAAATTTATAACAAGAAATGTCTAAATGTTGTCACTCTATGATCTGTTGTAGAATCTTAGCACTGTTGCATGTAATACACACAAATGTACTTGTGTACTTTCGTAGCTGGCAACTGTGTGGCATCCGCAAAAATGGCAGCACAAGTTGATGTTGTACGCCAGTGGTTTTGTTAGTTTCCACGAACACAACTTACAGCGTTCATGACTAGGACCGTTACTAACTAAAAACTAAAATTACGACGAACAAAATGCATCTACTAATATGTGTCGGCGATGGACTGGTCTGCTGTGGAGCAGTGGAGAGAAATGGTACCATTTTCCGCAACATTAAATTGAAAGCAATTCCCTGTAGTTATCCGATGTTGTTTAGTTATCCAATTGAGGGGCCTTAAGGCGTCAATTTCGCAGCGACCCTAACGGCTATTTTCGTAAAAAATGCGTTTACGCATCCGCTATAAAATTGGCGACGTATTTATGTGCAACTTGACGTTGTGTGTATGTCGTAATGTTGGCTGTTCTCATGAGTTGTGGCAAGAAATGATGAGGTCTACTTTAGTAGCTGATGGGTATGAAGAGGACTGGTCTTGCAACTCTTTCTGGGCGCACGATTTTTCCATACAAAACCAGTTGACAATTAACGCTGGTGCCACAGCGCTTCTTTGCAGACGACGTCTTCTATTCATAGATGGCAAATCATTTGCTTACGTTGGCACAATTGTGCCTTTTTATGTGGTTGTATCTGTGCCCGTGCCTGAGTGTGCGTATGCGTGACAAAGACCAAACCTGGTCTCTTTGACAGCGGGTGGAACAAGATGTTACGCGAAACCAGAACAATTTACAGTATACCATCTAACTGTGCTCATTTGTGTGTCACTGTCGAGGCACTTGGTTTGGAACAAATTTCCATCGATCCTAAAATTCAAATGTTAGTGGAGTTTTATTTTATTTATAATCCAACAGATTGACTGTGTTGGGGGGCATTTATTTAAACCAAATGGCCAGGAAACTTTAACACACTACAGCCACCCTGCCCTGTGTCTACATGAGTTGTTGGAAATCGTGTCTGTCATTCTCCTCTGTCGCTCTAGAGACCTACAACTCTTCCTACTCACTCTGAGCGGAACTTACACATTCTTACACAGAGAACAATCAATCGACCAGCCAGCTAGCTAGGCTGCTGCAACAATGCATTTCCATTGCGCTGGTTC
Organism: Phaonia tiefii; assembly: GCA_963931995.1. Taxonomy (NCBI): domain Eukaryota; kingdom Metazoa; phylum Arthropoda; class Insecta; order Diptera; family Muscidae; genus Phaonia; species Phaonia tiefii. Next base: position 296,937,434 of record OZ008369.1, on the reverse strand, counting down.
CAAGTACCCCACATGTCCGTATGGCACACAAGTATGTAAAACAGTCAAAAGTAATTTGTGGCAATTCTTAACTACACTGAGCGTACATATGAAGGTATACATGATTTTCCAGCATCCATGACAAGCGGCCATAATATATAGGCTGATTTCTCCGATTTCGATGCAAATTGGAACATATGATCTTTTGGGTGATCTGATTCCAGATCCACAATACAAAAATTAAAAACTAATGCTCAAAGTATGATTGAATAAAAAATAAAAAATAAATGGTTTCCCATTACATCCCATAAAGGGACCGGGGAGAACTTCTCACAATCACTGAGCTTTGCGCTTTCCAGTTTTCACTCACTGATTGGGACCTACAGTTTTACACCGATTCCGAACGGTATTTTGAGAAGCTTTTTCATGGCTATATACTCGATAGTGTTGCCGTCACTATGCGAGGTGACCGCCGCCGAAAGAAATTTGAAGGTGGTCAGAGCAGGGTTCGAACCCAGGATCTCATGTACAAGAGCCGCGCACACTAACCATTGCACCACCGGCGATTGAATATTTGGAGAAATTGAAATAGGTTGTTTTAAAAAAAAATATATGTATAAGTATATATTGACTGGTAGAGTATATTGATTAGGCTTTCTTTTATTTTCATTTCACTTATAAATTTATGTATTTTTCTGCAGATATTTTAAAACAAATTTAATTTTTATAAAAAAATCTTTTTAAATTTTAAACAACAATTTCTTAAACCATGTATTTTTCAAAAGTGACTCCCTTGATTTAGTTATTTCTGTTGTTACATTTGTTGGCAACAAGTCTTACTATGTGAGGCTCTGACCTTTTTTATATGAAATATGGGATAAAACGCAATACAACACCAGTACAGTAATTTCAGTCGGATCAACCGACTTAAACATACCTTTACTCTAAGGCATCCATTTTGTCCGAGCTCCGTTTCAAATGTTTCATCCAAATTTTAGAATATTTTGGGAGATATAGACATATTTTTGTGTACAAACTTGTTTGCTGACGACCAACCATCAGTTACCCGAATGGGTGCGGCAATTTCGACAATATTCATAGCAGATTGGACATTCGGCAGAATAGTATTTACGACCAAAAATATGGGACGAAAAATCACCTGTTTTCAATGATAAAGTGACGGTTAACGAAACATTTCAGAGTACCGAATTTCAATAAGATCGGATATGTTTGACAGGAGCTATCGTGTCGACCAACCAGACGATGGCTCAACTTTTATATGGGAGGTACTAGCATGGCAGTGGCCAAATCATAGACTTTCAATAACTTCTTCAGTAGGTGACTGACGTTTGACAAAATTTTACACAATACCTAGTTTTGTTAAAACCGGCTGTGTTTAACGGGATATGTCGTATCGACCCCTTTAAATCACCAGGTCTTTACCCTGCAAAAGTATTCCAGTTTTATCACACCTTATCTATATGGCTTGTCTCAGACTATTCTTTGCTCCAGCTAAGTTCAAGCAAATGCTTCTGTTTTTATACCAAAATGGGGAAAAGCTGATCAAATACATATCTCCTAAAAACTTCAAACCAATTGTATTCTTATCTTTTCTGTTGAAAGTCTTGGATAATGATTGGCTTATATGTTAGGAATCGAATTAACTCACTACAGTTTAGCTGCAGTCAGCTCGCCTACCTGAAGGGAAATCTGTGGAAATTGTCTTGCCCGATGTTGTTGGATATATTGACTAAAATTCGGGTTTAGAGGCTTTAATTTAGCAGCTTTCTTTGATAATGTGACATCTGACACTATTAGGAACTCTCTCGAGGCTTCATGCGTGCCCCACTTCGTGATGACTGGATAGATCATATGCTTTAAACTGATGAAACGTAGGGTTATAGATACGTGGATGATGTTGTTATTCTGGCCGCAAGGAAATCGCTTTTTACTATCAACGACTTGATGCTATCGACTTTGGCTAGAGGCTGTGGTTCGAGAGTAAACAACCTAAAGGCAGAGCTGACCCTATTCGCATATGTAAGTTTAAATTTTCGTCGGTAGTGCAATGGCTCGTGTGGGCGGCTCTGACCACCTTACATTTCTTTCGACGACGGTCACCTCGCTTAGTGACAGCGACACTATCGAGTAATTGGAACGAAAAAGCATCTCATAAAAACCGTTGGGAATCTGAGTAAAACTGTTGGTCCCAATCAGTGTGTGTTAAAAACTAAAAAACGCACAGATCACTGATTGTGAGAATCTCCGTAATGGGAAACTATTCACATTTCATATAAGATGACACCGATTATACCAATTCAGGCACAGTAGTTGAGCATCTTATGATGAACTTGTCACGCAACAATATGCCACGTGTTTACATGGTCCTCAAACGAAAGACCACGTATCAAGCCTTTGGTACAATTTGCTCTATCACTAGTGAGATCCGCTGCAGTATAAGGTATAAGGGTTAAACAACTTGTTGCACATCATAAGGCAACCCTTTAATTTTCAATACTAAACCAATTTTTATATATTTTCTAATAAAGTTCTTGTTATGCCACAACGGTCTTTTCTATCATTTTTATTTGGACTGATTGTAGTAAACGTTTTTCAGATTGACCAACTGTTGATGATGAACACTCGGTAAAAATAAACAAAGTTCGTTCAATTGACTGTGGGATGGTGAAAATAAGATTTTAATAATTGAACATTTCGAAACTATGAAATTGTCCGCCCTTCTTCTGGAAATGCCCATATAGTACATAATGTATTTTCATCTCGCTGAGTAACATGTAAGTACCCACATCCAAACATATGTATGTAGTATATGTGTGTATATCCTGTGTACATACACATGTGTTTATCATCCATCCAAAGTCTTCAAGTCTACGTTTCCCAACATGAATATTGTTGAAAGTTGAATACATAAATCGTATGGTTTTTATCGTAAAATTCGCTTTTTCCGAAAAGTGCTATAATTCTTTGTAAAAATCACAATGTTGTGTCGCCCGTTTGGTCGTCATAATTCACAAAGGCTTTTATTTGTTGCTAACCAAACAAACCAAAAACCAACGTCACTGGCTCTAATTCCTAATTGCCCACAAAAATAGGCCTTCTTACATATAGCTAGATGTGGAGTAGCATTTTCGCAGTAGCTGCCTTTTCATTTGCCCACAGGAATGGTGACCGCAGCTACATATGAACATGTGATAACTTATATTACATAAGAAACCGGGCGACGCACATTGGCAGAACTTGATATTGTGGCATTTTAAATGAAAACATTAAATACATTATAAAGCAGTCCTAGTTTTGAATTCACACCGGTAATACACGTGTTTCCAGTATGAGTCGATTAGAGTCCACACGTAACAAAACTCAACAAGTTTGTAATATTTTGCGGATGTGGTGAACAAATCTTCCACGAATGATCCGTAATGAGATACTCTGCAGTCCTTAATACTGAAGTTTTAAGAGATGGGTACATTTGGTTGTTGTTTTACAGCCATTAAAAGCACACAACCTCGAGAATTTCGACGAAAATGGAACAAGTAAATTTCGTATGCTCATCAAGAGTTAATTTTTGCTTAAAAACCCATCACTGAAACCAAGGAAGGGCTTGATAAATGCTATGGACCTCTGTACCATCAATGTCAATGCCTTAAAAATGGTTTACTGAATTTCGTTGTGGTCGTACCAGCACAAGTGACGCCAAACCTTCAGGACCTCCAAAATAGGTCGTCACGCCAAAAATCCTCGAATAAATTTATGGAATGATATTGGACGATGGAAGAAGGAAAGTGCGTGGGATAGCTGAGGCTGTAGGCATATCATATGATAGGGTACATCACATATTACAAGAATATTTAGACATGAAAAAACTAATGGGTGACGCGATTATTCACGCAGTGTTGGGACATAATCAACCCATAAGGTGGGTCTGTCGCCTTACAAGCTTATGACGACAGTTTCGACTTTGATTTGAAGAAAAAATGAACGCATTTGGCGAGGAAAAAAGTGTTCTATCACCACGACAATGCACTAGCGCACAGGTATGTAGACGCCTTGGCAAAAATTCCTAAATCATTGCTTGTGTAGATGGCCGGTGTGGTAATGGTCTTCCTATTAAGATTGGTGCTCCCAAGGTTCGGTGCTAAGCCCTATTAATCTTTTGTTGTTTTTAAATGACCTGTGTTCTAACTTAGGCTGCTGGTGTGAACCATTTGCCTTTGCTGATGGCATTCAATAATCATTTAAGGCAGATTTTCATTTTACAGATGTGCTACAAAGTAAAATAGACTATGTGCTTAATGCGCTGAGTAATTGCATGTCGGGGAATAGGCTTAACGTGAATACATCGAAATCTAGGGCAATATATTTTTCGGGCCATCGTGCCCATAATGGAAAGGTAATCTATAATGATATTGGGTTAGATGCACTTCAATATATGTGTTAGATGTAGTTCATGATATTTCGGGTATTTATTGGGATGTTGATTCGAGCATCACATCAATGTCATTGTTTCGAAGGTTAATAATTTACCCCGTTATCCTTACCCCGTTTTGGCAATGAGGAATTAGTAATGACCTAATTATGCCAAATATAATCCATGGTTTAGAAGTGTTTTCTGCGGCTAAACAACAGAATATGAAACAAGTCCAGTTGATATTCAACGGGTCTATGCGATGTGTTTATAACCTGAAAAGGAGTGAGCATGTATTTTCATATGCGATTAAATTTATTGACTATAGAAACGGCTACGTTATGCTGTTACACAACTTTTAAAAAGCAATTTGTATATTTAGTCATTCAGTTCAAAGAACCCAAATGATGATGCCTACGACTGCGTATCATTGGGAACGATCTTTTGTGGTTAGAATAGCTCGCCTATTTAATTCCTTGCTTGGACTTTGAATGTAACTCACGCCACTTATCTCGCCAAAAGCTTCTTCGCCACTTTCAGTCTTCCATATTGCAATTTGGTCTCTTTGAAATTTGTTTCCTCTTTTAAATATTCTCAATATTGTTATCGATTACACATAATATTTGTTCATATCAATATTAATTTATTTGAAAATCAGTATTTTGCCGTCGGTGGTGCAATGGTCAGTGTGCGCGGCTCTTGTACATGAGATCCTGTGTTCGAACCCTGCTCTGACCACCTAAAATTTCTTTCGGCGGCGGTCACCTCGCATAGTGACGGCGACACTATCGAGTACATAGCCATGAAAAAGCTTCTCAAAATACCGTTCGGAATCGGTGTAAAACTGTAGGTCCCAATCAGTGAGTGAAAACTGGAAAGCGCACAGCTCAGTAATTGTGAGAAGTTCTCCCCGGTCCCTTCATGGGATGTAATGGGAAACCATTTGTTTATTTTTTTTTTATGGCCATTGAATACATTTGATTACATGTAAAGTTGACATTTTTTTTGTGGGTGTAGTTTGTACGGTGAGGCGATTTTATTAATATTTCCGCGGTACTCAATTTTAAGCGGTGTCAGTTTCTAGGCAATGCAAGAAAGATAATGAGACCAAAGAGAAAAAACTCAGCATGGTTTTTTAAGGCAAACAAAATTATCAGTATTTTGTTGAAATTAAGAAGCATTTTATTATTTCAAATATGATTTTCTTTCTTAGAAAATCAACGATTTTTCACATAGGCTCATTATCAGGATGTCTGGTTAGATACAAACTGATAGCTAAAGCCCTTAGTTAGCTTTAACTGCAGGATAACCTCAGCTAGTGATAATGGGGGTCAGAATAGGAGAACTATACTAATTGCCCAAAATTGTGGACAAGGGGAAAATTTCTAAATTTCATTCGTAGTTAAAATTTTTGATATTTCCTCCTTTTAGAAAACAATTCTTAATTCCACTTAGTCGAAAATTTTCAATGATTTGATAATGATTTGCAGAAAATTTTGTGACAGATTTCTTAGATTTACACAATTTAAGTTTTTTCTATTCTACTCATATTTTTAATTAATACCTACTGTTGTTTTGTTTGCGACTCTGAAGGCAGATGTCTTTGCATTCTCCAAATCTGATAGTATAAATCGAAAGCAGAATGATCGTACGATTTCTTTCAAATAGAAGAGAGATTAATTCCATTTCTCTCGCCGAAAATTGTTCTATTTGCACTGATGGTCTGACATGGCCTTTATTTTTTCCTACTCTATCTTATTATTATATTTTCAAAAGTCAATAATATTATCAACTAAAATTTTGCGGAAAATTATGATTGTCCTGTGTTTCTTATACGTCACATTTAGTATGAATTTTTAAAGTAATCAGCAATATTGTGGGCTACAACTTTACACAGTGCGAGAGTTGTAGTTCCTCGGTCATGTGGCTGAAAACAGAGAAATATTTGTTTTTTTTGTGTTGAATATTACTCGAATTTTCTCACCGTTCATATATGCTTCTTTAGGTGCTCAGTGTATTTTGGTATTTTGTTTGTTGTAGTTAATGTATGTATGAGAAATTCATACTACAAACCTTTCTAATTGAAAAATGTTTTTTGGCTACAACATTGCAGAAGACGTCAGTTTCGCTTTTTCGACCATGTGACATTTATAGGCTAAAAACCGCAAAAACTCGATTTGTTCGTCCCTGGTGTTTTTTTTCTTTTTACGTCTTTGAGAGAGTTCTCAAAGTTTCTGATTAAGAGTGTAATCGAAAATTTTGATCGGTTTAGGATATATGGACGTGAAACTGAATCGGTAACTCAAATTCAGAGGTGGGATGTATTTGTATTTCAAATGTCGTTGGCTCAGTTGAGGAGCGAAACAATTTTCCCCAAACTGTTGCATAGAGAATGTTAAAAAAAACATTTTTTTTTTAAATAATATTATAAATTAATTTTTTAAATAATGAATTCTCTTAAGGACTGGGGTGCCGCCACAAATTTATTAAAATCGTTACAGCCGCACCGTGACTGAGAAACTACAAACAAGGATATCAGAGTCCATCTAGATGAAAAAACCTTACAAGGGTGTTGTGGAACTTGTTGTGAACTATCGTGCATACCAGTTCTAATTGACTGGCTTCAACATCAGAAAATTCTCATAAATTTTCTTGTGCTGCCTTAAGAACTTTACTCAGTGTCCTTTCTGAAGTTGGACAAAATTATTTGTATTTACATTTTTTATATACTTTTCTACATGATTTCATAATAAATTTCCACTTTCATTATTATTATTCTCAAAAATTTCGAAGGATGAATTTAATCGCTTAGGTCATAGGTTTCGTTTGGAATTTTATAAAATTTCCTTCAGTGTGCGACATTAATTGAGAGGCAACGTCATTACACTGCACCCGAAAATTCACATTTCCAGATGGTTGTCCATAAAACTTCCAAATAGTATAGTGGACAAAAGATATGCAAATATTTCTGTGACAAGAAAATGTTAGAGCGACATTTTCAGTGATGGTGATCAAAAATCAATAACTTTTGATAAAGCAAATAGATTTTGGTCGTGGGTTTTTTGTTTGATAGTCGTAGTCAGTAGCTTTTATTATATATATCGCTTGGAAAAATAAGATCTCGGTCTAATGTAACAGGTTAAACACACGCACCTATTTGCCTCCTATTTTCTAGGAAATATTTATATGTACAGATAATACAAGTACACTTTTAGAGTACTGCCCTATTTTATCAATCTTTAATGTACCCTTTTAGTACTATAATAAGTACTATAATATTTTAGCACTTTTATATGGGAATTTATAGCTATAATAACAATCCTTTTGACATTTTAGACTACATAATTTTGACAGTTCCAGTGTGCTAGTACGACATCTTACGGACACTTTAGTATACTCTCATAATTTTCTAGTTTACTTTTCCGGTAACTTTTAGTGTACTTTAGAGTACCGTACTTTTAATGTACTTTGACTTTTAGAGTAAATTTGCCTACTATGCTAATACGTGTCAGTACTATTAATAATACAATTAAATTAGTAGCACTTAGCATTTTTTAAATTTCTAGAACTTTTCACATTTAACAACCTTTAATACTATACATGAGACAAAGTTCACTTTTAGCGTACACTCTTTAATATACATTCTTTAATATACATTTTTAGCACCTTTACACTTATACTTTTAGCACTTTTAGGGTATTTTTAGTGCTAAATAGTTGTTTTTTAAACTAGTAAACAAAAAATAACACACCATACACCATTAGGACTATAAAATCCACATTTCTGTACTTCTAGTGTACAGGTTTAGGGTACTAGCCGGTAGTTATACATAAGTCGGTTGCGACAGTTTCTCCCCTTTTTGTTCACAGTGGCGGAAATTCCCGAAAACGAAAACGTTTTTCAATTTGTTTAAATAATTAAAAATAATGCTATAAATATAAATTTAAAATTATTGCTGATTAATTTGGCGGCAAAAACCTTCCCAATGAAACCGGTCAAAGTTTTCGGATTTTGAAGGTGCACCAATTTTTTCCAATATTTTAGAAAATTTTAAATTTTTATTAAACTCCTGAATATTTTCATGGAGTTGATTAAACTCAATCCAGTTATAAAATGGTAAAGTTTTAACAAATTCCACTATTTCTAAGGATTTCCAATCCGAGTTTGAAAAAGCAGTTTTGAAAAAGTGAAATTTCATATACATATGTATTTTAGTGTTTTCTATAAAAACTGCATTTAGGTCAACTAGAAAACCATTCTTACTACAACGGATTTTTAGCGGATTTTTGCTCGAAATGTCCAAGAAAGTTAACATTTAGAGATTTATGGTTAAAATCGAACATCTCAAATAGCAGTTCTTTAATTTGTTAAAATAATAAAAAATAATGCTAATCCGTTACCAAATATCTAGGAACGGAAAAATTTGAAATTATTACAAAATATCACTTGAAACTAATATTTGTAACTAAAAAAGAAACAGAAGAAATTTTGATTTAAAAACAAATAATTTCCATTCATGCTTAGAGTTAAAGGGAGAGAGATTTGAAGAGTAATAGTTTTATACTCCATTTAAAAATACATTGCTGATATTGAACTACATCATCCAAGAGATCATACTCGTATATACCAAATTTCATTAAAATTGCAAAGGTCAGATCAATTGTTATGAGCGCTTCTCATGTCACTAGTCCAAAATCAATGTCAATGTCTTCTGAAACTGCCAAGCGATTGAGCATACACCTACACCCACAGAAAAATAGCCGAATTAACCTTAACCGATTTAATCATATTAGGGTTTATTTCTAAAAAAATTATTTAATTATAATAAAATTAAAACAAATATAAAAACCAACACTACTTACCGCAGTCTTTATCCCCAACAAACTGATTTAACAGCAGAACAACTGCTTTGCTGGAGCCCTACATTGTCCTTGTTTACAAAACTTAACAGTTCCTTTCCAACACAACAAGTACAATGTAGGGACAAAGGGGGAACTGCGGTAAGTCGTAAACAAATGACGACAAAAAAGGGACTTAAAAAAACTCAAACAAATGATCATTATAGGCAAACAATAATAACAAGTTAATGATCATAAACAACCAAATGATAATAATATGACAAAAAATGGGCAAATGAATAGAAACAAAATATATAAGTAAATACAATAACAAACATGAGCATCAGCGACATCCCCACCCCCGTGGATCGACTCGATTCACTCTTCGAAATCCAGAACAGCGAGCTTGGATACGGGGCGCCTAAGGACACCAGTAGACGTTCGGACATCAGCTCGACGTATAACTCCATCACTTCCCTTGAATACTTCTTCTACGCGGCCTCTCTTCCATTCTTGGCGGGAAACAGCTGGATCGCATATGAGGACCAAATCACCAGGAGCCACAGGTTTTGTATACTCGCACCACTTGGACCTGCGCGTTAGTCTAGGCAAATACTCAACAATCCACCTTTTCCAAAAGTGGTCTCGTAGCTGACGAGATATTCGCCACTGCTTTTTAAACACAGCTGGCATATCGACGACTGTTCCCTCTGGTGTTTGCGCAGTACTCGATGACCCCAGCAAAAAATGGTTTGGCGTTAATGGCTTCTCATCCTCATCGCTGACCGGCAAATGAGTCAATGGACGAGAATTAACGATGTTTTCCGCCTCAATTAGATAACTTTGTAGGGTGTGTTCTTTAGGGGCCACTTCTTTAAGAGTCACCCGTAGAACCTTTTTGACACATTGAACCATTCGTTCCCATATGCCACCTTATTATGTGGGCAGTTGAACTGCCAGTCTATGCCCTTTGAAGACAACTCATCTTGGATTCGAGCCACGTCAAAGACTTCCTCGAACCGCTTAGCCTCTTGGTCGACACCAACAAAATTCTTCCCATTATCACTACGTATCCTCAATGGGGTACCACGCCGATTTATAAAATTTCTTATTGCCAAGATACAAGCATCTGTTGAAAGGTCAAAGGCCACCTCCAAATGCACTGCTCTGATAGTTAGGCAGGTGAACAGAGCTACCCAGCGCTTTTCGTGGCGACGTCCAATAGTTATGTTGACTGGCCCAAAGTAATCCACACCAGTGTATGTAAATGACCGCACATATGTAGTAAGTCTGTCCGTTGGCAAGGGACCCATGTATGGCGGTACTGGAGTGGCACGACGAATTTTGCAAATATTGCAATTTGAGACACACTTATTAAGAGCACTCCTAAGTCGTGGAATCCAAAACGTTCTTCTTATTTCACCCAATGTAGCTTCAAAGTTTTGATGTTTCATGTTGCTATGCACATGAGCCACAATAAGTTGGGTCAGGTAATGATTGGACGACAAAATGATGGGGCGCCTGGAATCTAGTGGTAACCAGCTGGCAGCATCGATACGACCATATACTCGGAGACAATTGTTTTCATCAATATATGGCGAAAGGGAATACAGGTCGTTACATTTCGGTATTTTACCACCAGATCTTAAAATTTTGAAGTCGTCCGCAAAACTCTCCTCTTGTGCGAGCCGGCAGAGAATTGTTTCTGCAGATCGCAATTCTATAGCAGTCAGGCAAGCTGTGTTATTATTATATGCCATAGTACGTTTTAGCCTGAGAAATGAAGAGAAACGATTACAATCAATGACTACATTTGAACCAACCAGTAATGCAAATTTAGGGCGCAGTTCTTCTTCGCAGGAATCATCTTGTACTCTAGAAACAGGCGTTGGCCAAACATCTTCGTGGCTATAAAGAAATTGAGGCCCCTGGAACCATCGTGTCTCATTAGAAAAGTCAACTTTGCTTTTCATTCTGGTAGTCTCATCTGCAACGTTAAGATCTGTGGGCAACCATCTCCAATCATCCGGGCGAGTGGAATCCAATATTTCTGTTATTCTATGGGCAACAAATGGCTTATATCTTCTGCTTTCAGATCCAATCCAATCCAATTTACAACAGTTGTAGAATCGCTCCAACAAATACTACGGGCAACTTTGAGTGAGTGTTCCTCCAATATAGTGCACATCAATCTTGTTCCCAATACGGCAGCTTGTAGTTCCAGTCGGGGAATAGTCATGGTCTTCATTGGAGCACATTTAGACTTAGCTGAAATAAAGGAGACACCAATTTCTCCACCAGCTGTTATATATCGCCAGTATGACACGGCACCAAATGCGTCTTCACTGGCATCGACAAATACATGTAGCTCCAACACACCAGGCATACCATTTCCAAAATAAAAACGTGGTACATGGACATGAGCAACGTTATTCAGCTCCTGCCGCCAATTATCCCAGATGACTTCTAGTCCCTCAGGCAACTTTTCGTCCCAACGTGTGTTGCTTCTCCAAATTTCTCTCAATAACAATTTTGCAGTTATCATGAAATGGCACAAAAACCCAATTGGATCATACACGGACATGATAACACTGAGCAGCTCACGTTTTGTGGGATACCTTAGGCCGTTTATAATCTCTAAATTTACTCGATGAAATTTAAAAATAAATTTGAATGCGTCGTCTCCCGGATGCCAATACATGCCCAGAATTTTTTTCTACGGATGACTCAAATTCATTTAAAGCTCCTTCAAAACTGACGTTCTGATCCGAATCACCTTCAAGAGCCACGATCACATCCGACGAGTTTGATGTAAAACGACGCAGTTCAAAACCAGCAGACTTATGTATATCACGAACTTGCTTTGATATTTCGATAGCTTTTGATGCGTTGTCAAAACTGTCCACAAAATCGTCAACATCATGGTGATCCAAAATTGACTTCACGGCTCTTGGGAAACGATCTCGATATTCTAGAGCATTTTTCTCCTTCACATATTGGGCAACACACGGCGAATCTCTGGGAACATCGATCTTCTGGAGCCACGATGATTTGATGGAACATTTCTTTTATGTCTCCACAAACACCCACTGTACCAACCCGAAAATTGAATAGTATTGAAGGTAACGGCTTATATTGTTGAGGGCCTTTCAATAATTTTGAATTTAATGAGACTCCTTCTACCTTGGCAGCAGCATCAAACACCAAACGAATTTTCCCTGGCTTATTGGGATTAACAACTCCAAAATGGGGCAAGTACCATGTCCTCGGGTTATAAGCTTGACCCTCTTTTGGTGACAATTTCCGTACATACCCTTTCTCCTCATATTCAGCAACTATATTTTTATATGCCACGCTAAACTCGGGATTTTTCTTCATCTTTCGTTCCATACCATAAAGGCGATTGAGGGCCATGGAATAGCTATCCGGCAAGACTACGTCATCTTGGCACCACAGTAGTCTGGATTGAAATCTTCCGCAACCCTCTTTGTAGAACTTTCCAAAGTCTTCCGAGCACGTGCATTGTCCTTCGACTCAATGACTGGTGCCACCAAATCATTTAAATTGTCTGGATGTGCTGTCAGCAAACAAGTGCGGGCTGTAGGGTGACCTCCATCCATTTTCCCGAAAACGATCCACCCTAAAGGAGTGTTGGCAGCATATGGACCAGCTTCCTCCAACGGAACTATCTCATCGGGCAATCCTAAGTGGCAATGGTCCAATCCAATGAGCAATTTTGGAGCCACATCACCATATGAGGCTATAGGAATGCCATGATTCTTTATCAATTCCGCATTGAAAGTCTGATTGGGCAACTTCAAATTTGAAACACCATAAACACATTTTAAAGCATATTCCCGTTGCTTATTTGCACCACTCACATGAAGATCGACGACTGTGGCTACCTCTTGAGACGATTTTTCACCATACCAGCTCAAATTTAATTTGTTTTGTCTTCCCTGAAGGCCAAGTTGTCTCACCAGTGAACTATCCATCATAGTGACCGATGAGCCTTCATCCAAAAGAGCATAAGTCTCCACAACACAATTTGTCCCATAAAGTGTCACTGGTAGCACTCTAAACAGCAATTCACTTTTTTCAGTTATGCTTGAGACACAACTTAAAACTGGTTCACCAATCGGACCACTATCAGCTGATAATACATTTGAGGTATTATTTTCACTTGAAGCTTTAGACTGATCTTCATGCAATAACTTGTTATGTTTCCTTCGGCAATTATTCACTTGACACTCTTTACGCCGGCGGCAATCTCTGTTTGAATGTCCTTCATTAAGGCATGAGAAACATAACTTCAACTTTTTCACTTCACTCCATCTGTTCTGCACACTCAGTGATAAAAATTTCTTACACTCAAATATTCTATGTTGTCCTCGGCAATGGGGACACTGTATCTCTTTCCGTTGAACATCTGATGTATAAAAAACCACTTTCTTTTTTGACTCACTGTTGTTTGAGCGACTGGTACTTACACTGGTCGTTTGAATACTCCGTACCAAACTAGCTACACCTTGGAGCCAATTGCTAAAATCCATAACAGTGGGCCACTGGCTTATATTTGGTGCATATTGGGCCCAATCTAAACGGCGGCTCATGGGGAGCTTCTGCACCAACTCTTCCATCAACGTTGGGTTTGACAAATGCTGATGCCCATTTGCATTTTCTAAAAAGGCAGCTAAATTTCTCACCTTGACAGCAAATGGTATCAGCTTATCCACAGCATTCTCCCCAATTTGCAAAATTTCTCGTACTTGTTGCAGCTGGCATCTTATCAACAAATCCGGGCGACCATACTGTAATTGCAGGTGCTCAATAACAGTGGGAACATTATTTGGATGGATAAGCAGAGACTTGACGCACTCGCGGGCCTCACCTTTCAATGCCTTTTGCAAACGCAAATAATTTTCAAAATTGCTGTACAAATATGCGGCCGTTGAGTGATCAAAGGCAGATGAAAACATCGGCCAATCTTCTGGGGTGCCATTAAATTCCGGTAGGTCAACAATTTTCCTCGCTATCGGCACTGAATTCTGCATCTGATACGGCGCTTGCAGCATCTGATACATCGCTGTCGGCTGCAGTACATTTAGCGACTGTGCTGCTAACCGATGCTGCTGATTTCCATAGCATGGAGCCACTGTGGCGCCATTACTTGCAAAGGAAAATGGCGATGGATCCCGACGATCTAAAATGTCCTCTGGTCCACTGCTATTGGAACTACCGGCGAAACTGTTAACCGACATAAATGGTGCTGTGCTACTCAATGTCGTCATACTTGTTGAAATGCTCAAGTTATTTGTAGTTGAAGCTGCTTTCAGGGCTCGTTGGGCATTTAAAAGCTGCGCCTGCAAAAAATCGATTTGATGCTGAAGGCTTTCCATGGCTGGCTGGGCAACTAAATTGCAGCTGGACGTCATTACACCTGGCGCTGGAGTCAACGGTGGCGGTATATGCGACAGCAACAAATTAGGGCCAGGATTATGTTTTCCTGACGCCGTCTGAATCGTCTCGGCAGATGTTCCGGCAGTAGAGGAACTTGTATTGGGCTCCGGCGGCATATGGGCCACATTCACAATTTCATTTGTTCCGGCAGGCATGGAACTGTTGAGTGTACTTACTGAGGAGGGCAACGAATCGGCAATTGTCAGGTTCCGCGGGCTTCATCTTGGAGGTGAACGCTGCATGGACATCTAAATGGCAATCGGCAAAAAAAAAACAACAAAAATCGCACAAAGTATGCGAAATAAAATTTGTCGCTGGCTGCGACCTGAGTTATTCCTGCGGGGATGCGAATTAAACACCCAATAAAAACACGGCAATATGTGCTTAATACTAGTAGGGCAGGGTAGGGTTTATTTCTAAAAAAATATTTAATTATAATAAAATTAAAACAAATATAAAAACCAACACTACTTACCGCAGTCTTTATCCCCAACAAACTGATTTAACAGCAGAACAACTGCTTTGCTGGAGCCCTACATTGTACTTGTTTACAAAAGTTAACAGTTCCTTTCCAACACAACAAGTACAATGTAGGGACAAAGGGGGAACTGCGGTAAGTCGTAAACAAATGACGACAAAAAAGGGACTTAAAAAAACTCAAACAAATGATCATTATAGGCAAACAATAATAACAAGTTAATGATCATAAACAACCAAATGATAATAATATGACAAAAAAAGGGGCAAATGAATAGAAACAAAATATATAAGTAAATACAATAACAAACATGATCATCAGCGACAGTAATTATGAATCAAGTGTAAGGCTCGGGGTTCCATTGACTATTCTATGCACATGGTACATATGTAGGTCGGTGCGGTTTAGAGCGGAATCTCTCCATAACACTTGGAGAATATAATATTCTAGACATGTAGACATATGTATATGATCATTTCCTTAAACTTCCACTTTTCAACATTATTTCCCGTTTTAAATAACTCAATAGTTTATTTTATTTAATGTGGACATGGAAATCCTTCCTTTCTCATTCTTTCCATAGTTTTAAACATCTTTTAAGTATCCCAGCATAGTTTTGTGTCTTCGCCCATGATGAAAATGATCGATGTTGGCTCTTTCTGCTATGTTCAAAATACTTTTCGTGCTCATTTTTCACTAATGTTTCACTATCGAGTACTAAGCCATGAAACAGCTTCTTAAAATACCATTCAGAACCGGTGTAAAACTGTAGGTCCCAATCAGTGAGTGTAAAACTATAAAGCGCACAGCTAACTGGTAGGATGGGAGTATATATCATTTAATACGTAAAAAAATGTAACACATAGAAGGAACCAAATTATAGCCTTATTATCTTTGGACGAAATTCGTTTTAGGACTTTTTAAGACGTTTGAGCCATGTCCGTCTGTCTGGCTGGCTGGCAGATACGATAACTGCCGTAAATCTTTACAGATGACAATGAAACTTTGTCAGTGACTATTATTTGCCAATTTTGAGTTTGGGATTGAAAATGGGCGTTGTGACCACGCCCCTTCTGGTACCTCCTATACAAATCGACACATTTAGCACAAAATCATATTTCTTTCAAACCTTTCTTCTGGTAGATGTGATTAGCTTCAACTGTCACACCGGTTAATAATCTCTAAATGCCTACTTATCTGGAGAAAATGGGCGAGATTGTCACGCCCATTCTGGTACCTCCCATACACAACAGGGTTTTCGACCGGATTGTCAATCCGATAAATCGCGTGAAACACTTCCGACCTTAATGAAATAAGGTATAAGGTTCACGTTATCAAAAGCTAATCACCGATTAAAACAAGGGTGATTTTGCCACGCCCATTGTGGTACCTCCCATACAAAAGTTGTTTGGGCGTCTGGTTGTTCGGCATGAGAAGTCCCGCAAAACCAAACCAATCTTTATGAAAGTTTGTACGGCTCTATGAAATAAACCCCCAAGAAATAACCCCCCAAAATGAAAATGAAATATGTCCCCAAAACGAAATAAATCCCCACAAAATGAAATAAAATCCCAAACTGAAAATGAAATAACACCCCATTATTTGGGGCTTTATTACATAATGAAATAAAGCCCCATTTTTAAAACGAAATAAGTCCGCAAAATATTATTTTGATATTTCAATATATGTATGTATGTATGTATGTAGGTAACATTTGAAATGTTTAAGTATAAACTTGCATTGAATCCTTGACTGTTTTACGGCAATATGGACAATTAAAATTTTCCATTCCTTCAGCATTAGTATCTGGTTTTAGAATAAGATGTCATGCATCGCAAATCTTCAAATGCCTACATGGCAAAAGAACAATGTTCGGAGCCTTGTCTCTGCACACCACACACTCATTATCATTGGCCGTTGTAGGATATACTTCATCATCTAACTGGTCTTCATCATCGGTTGATTCTTCTGTGAATATATTTGGAATCATATTCACACATATGTTGTTTGTTTCATTAACCATCCGTGAAAGAAAAGTGGCAATGGTAATATTGCCCTGGTCTAATAAGCGAGTATTTTCAGAGATCTTTTGGCTTCTTTCCACATCTATCCGTTGTTCTTTCCACATTATCGTTGTTGTTGCTTCCTATAGAAACTTTTGGGGACTTATTTCATTTTCATTTTGGGGGGTTATTTCTGGGGGAGTTATTTCATAGAGCCAGTTTGTACTAGTCAGTGTTTAGCCAAATAAAGCTCTCCTATAGAAAATGAGCTGTTTTGCCACACCCATTCTGGTACCTCCCATATACAAGTTGGGCGGATGACCGGTTGATCGTAAACTACAACCGATATTAATACAATTCGGTACTATGCAATATATTGCTAAAAGCTACTGTGTAATTAATAACTGACCATTGTGCCACGCCCAGTTTCGTACCTGTCATACAAAAGTTGGGCGTATTTGGTGTTTCCCGACTCGATATCTACAATATATCATAACCGATCTTAATAAAATTTGGTACTGATCAAAATTTTGGCAACAACTTGCCATGCCCATTTTTGTACCTCGCATATAAATATTGGGAGGGAAACTAACTAATTTGGGTATTCAATAATATTTAGCGCAATGTCGTCAATCTGCTATTGAATATGGTCACTTTTGAGTATGGGCGTTTTTTATTTAATAGAACTCCCACGCAATGGACGAGGTACATATGGTATGGTGAGGGTATGATTAAGTCGGTTCACCCGACTGAAACTTATGTACTGGTTTATTTATTTATTATTATTATATAATCAAATACGACTTCGTACATAAAATTTAAAAATTCAAATTTCATATGAACAGAGAACTTTTTATTTTGTTCTGTCTTTTTTTGTGGAAAAAACCCTTTATAATACTGTTGCATTAAACTTTAATGTTGTTTTTGATATTTTTGTAATATTAAGAAAATGCCCTTTCCGATGGTAGTAAGATTTTAGCTTTAGATAAAAACTTTAAACGAAAACCAGAAATTTAAGTGGTTCTAATCATCTGATCGTGAGTTATACATATGTATACGAAATTAACTAAAGAATTTTCTGGCACAAAATTCAACAAGTTCGGATCACGCGAGTTCCACGCATGTGGTTATTCAAATACATTTCTGCATATCTTGATGCTGATGAGAAATGATGGATTTTCGGACCGAGCATTATTAGTCTTAAAGACCATCTCAATGGAGCATCCGTATGTATTTATGTATGTATGTGATTATATACTTTACTCCAGCATTCATTAGTGAGTGCGAAAGATGAACGTCAAATCATTAAGGTGGAGTTGTCGTTGTTGTTACTGTTGTGATTGTTGTTCTAAACAACTGCATCACATATAACGCCTTTATACGATAACTCAAAATGTAATTGATCACTTGGGAAGAAAACTGTATGACAGCAAAACATGTCAAATAGTCTGAGTTTGAAAGATGGACATTCAAACGAATAAATAGACAAGCAGAGAGACCCACAAACAAACAAACGAGCAATCACAGTCGCAGCACATAGGGACAATTAGATTCAGATACAGATGGATAGAAGGATCGGTGAATAGATGTAGTCGACAAACGGACTGAACGACGGCCAAATGGATGGACGGTCCGACAGACAGACGATCGGATGAATGGACAGCATCAACAAAGAGACAGGAAGAAGGAAAATAAGCCTTGTTAGGGTACCAGCACTTGCATCTGAGTACTTACTATGTATGAGTACATCCGTGGTAAAAACAAACATACTTACGTACATACATCTGTATGGACATGGCTAGAACACAACAAACCAACAAACATTTCACGCTGAGCTGTCACTCGCAAAATAAATGATGCCGCATCGAATAACATGACAACTTCTTAGGCACTGAATGAACGTTTGCCGCCAACAAACAGCATTAGAGCCACAAAGGGTCTAGTCTGGTGCTGGCCAGGCTAGGCCAACTTTCCTCCAAGGATGCAAAAAAAAAAAAACTTAAGCCACCAACCACACTTACTCATACACAAGGAGAATCACATTCTAACACTGATTGACTTGTGATATGTAAGCGGCTCTAATTGAGTGTCAATTTACGCAATAAACAAAACCAAATATAGAAACGAGTAGCCGGCCACTACCGACTAACAGCCTCCTCACTCAAGCATTTCAATTTCATTTCGCAGACACAGACGCTAAAGTGGTCGGCTCCAACACCCTCTCCCCTCTCACCAACCACAATTGCCTTTGGCTGTGTGATTTTGTGATATCACCGATTGTACTCGTACTGAACATTACGGACATTTTCCGGCCACACTTAATTAATGCATTTTTTTAAGTAGTTACTCGCTTTCTATCAATCTGTTTGGAGGGTGTTCGTTGTTTCTGTTTGCTCAGACTGCTTAGGAGGTGGAAGAGGAAGGAGAGCAGATACAGGAACCTCAAGGGATACACAGATCTTCGATTGTGTCTTGAATGTGTGCACAGTCGTTATCAAAGGCGTCCTACAGATTGTCGTCATCGTCGTCGTTGCCGTCACCAACAACCGTCATGCGATCGGTGATCATCGCTCGGCTCCCTCTATGGCATATACGATTACTGGATACTCGTATCTTCTGGTGGCCGTATATGGTGTGGTGGATACATAATTTGCGGCATTTGTATGATATGTGAGGCGCTTAGAAAATTAACGACATTACTTACGGGGCGTTTGCTGTTCCATTCCTATTTGGAAGTCCTTCCACATACCAGTCGGCCTTAATGAAATGGTATTTCAAATATGTACTTTGGAAACAACTTGCATGGGTGATGGTATTTATGTACATAATCAAGGAACAAACAAAACCCCACATGCGGCATATACATTCATACATATACATAGGTACATGATCGAAAAAATCACTTCAACTGTCCAGGTCAAATAAAAAAATGTTGCGTTTTGTGACATTGGCGTTTATATTGTTTACAATTTTTAGGTTGACTTAATTAAAGCTTTAACATGGGTACTCTCGTCTATGTATTGTAAGATCAAAATGTTGGATGTTAAACACGCAAGTGGGAAATCGTATAAAATTCATTCAGTATCCTGATTTAGGAACGCTGCCATATTGATATATTTGCCAAAATCTTCAAAAAAAAAGTACTCTAAATAACAACTGTGTTTCCATTTTAGTCAATTATAATAGACGTTTTCAAAATTAACATTTGAGAATTTTCCTTAAAAATTCAATTCGAAATGAATCTCTGTAAAAAAAGTACAAAATCTAGAAAAAACGTAGCAAGATTACTGTTTCTATTAGAAGTTCTAAGAACTTTCCTCAGACTTTTTCAATGTAAAAATACTGAAAACGTGTTTTCTCAGCGAATGTTTCTTTACACCCTCCACCACCGCTCATGGCAAATTACGCGCAAGGTTGAATTTTTCTGTTTACCAGTTTTCCAATTGACAGACTTTATTATAATTAGTGATTCCTAATTATTTTATGTTTAAGCATTTCAATAAAAATTTTGATTTCAGAATATACAAATAATGTGAGCTTTAAAATGAAGGAGGTTATAATATAAACTTGATTATGTCTAAAACAAATTGAGTCGTGATTTTTGAGCTTTAAGAATGAAAAAGCCCCGTATTCAGTTGTATTGAAATTTTCAATCCCATAACATAACAAGTACAATTTCGTGAACCGAAAATTTCGCTAATTTTTATTTGCTTGGTACTGAGCAAATTTAATTGCAGTGTTATTATGCCCAAGTTATTTCGTACGAAAACAATTGTTGGTAAGCGAAATGCCTACATTTCAATAATTCCTTAAAAATAAAATTGAGTGCGAAGAGGAAATATTCATGAATTATTCGCAAAGCAAATCAGAGATACATACATACATAGGTGGTAACTCTCTGCCACAAAAATTTCCATTTAGAGATAAATGACAACATTTTTACGAAAATACAACACCTATACAACATTTGAGTCTGGCAACTCCACCCCCAGTTAGCCAAAATAGTTTAAAGTTCGCATTAATGTCAAAATCGATCAACTTTAATTTTGATCGGGACAGTTAACGTGTTTCTTTGCATATGTAAGAACTTTTAGAAAAACAAAAACAAATGATTGAGCTCGTATTAGCTCCCGAGTTTGTAAGTTTTCAGTCACTTTAGTTTTAACCAAAACCTAGCTCGCAAGCCGGGAACCAAAGATGAAACTGGGGGCTCTCAGCTCGCGAGCCGCCTCGTACATATGAGAGCTGACACGATAAAATTAGCGAGCCGGTCACGACCCCGGTACCGGCATCTTAAACTTTGGATCCCGGCACGCAAGTCCTGGCATAGGAATGTGAGCGGCTGCGATCCAGTTCAAACTAAAGTGATTGAAAATTTACAAACTTAAAAAAATAATCGGAAAAATTAAAAACATACGTATCTACAAAATGGAAAAATTAAACAAAATTCTTATTGTTATTTTAGCGTTTTCATTCCTCTTTAGAGATTTTTGGAACTTGTCGGATATGAACAAAATTAAAAAAGGCAAATAATTCCGAAACGGTGTTCGATTGCGAAATAAAGTAATTTTTGAGGGTTTCTAAGGGCTTTGGCTGAAGGTGCTGCTAACATTGTGGCAATATCCCCCAAAATCCCCAAAATAAAATAAAACTTTAAAATACAAATATGGACATTACTCGGAAACGGAGCATTTAATCGTCCAAAAACAACATAATTTGTGGCCTCTTCAAGAGGCATCTACGAACAAATGTCTTCAGTATCTCACCAAATTTACTTAATGCAATTTATTTAACAAATAATATTTAAAATTGCTTATATGTATAGGGTTTTCCAATTTGAGTGATATGATTTCTTTAAAAAAAATATAAACTAATTGTAAGGAAATTCAAATGTTTCTTATTTAATGTGAAGTACAATTGATACTATTAAGTTCTGAATAAAACGTCTTTCAAATGGCCTTCACGTCTTCTTTTGCAGGAACGAATTCGATGAACCCAATTTTCGAGCACTTTTTCCACTAAATCAAACTCAAAAAAGTTAAAGAAATAATTGCCAATTTTAAACTTTGATAGAGAATATCTTAATAACGCAAAAATATATTCCGCAACACTTCACGTATTTTTTGTTTGTCTTGCATAGTAGATTCTCAAAAGTAAAAATCTTTGTAATCGGTCTATACTTGGCTTTGAAAGTTTCAACAGCACCAAAGTGGTTAACTTTGACACCCTGTAGCACCAACTGTGTTGATACAGGGTGCCTCTGAATGCAATATTCTAAAAGCCTGATTCCTTCTCTACAAACGTTTACTAAGTTCCAAAACGATGAGAACAATATCAGCCAATCGCCCTGGTGGGCTAAGTTGTAGTAACTTGATTAACTTATAGTAACTTGGTTAACTTGTAGTCGGTTGGTTGGTAAACTAGTAGTAAGAACCATATGATTTTGACAATCACGTAACTGACTGCCAAAATGAAAAATGTAGACATTGTAGACATACTTTGAGCCTAGATCGTCAAATTGTTGCGCCTATGTACTCTTGCATACATTTTCTGCAGTTGTTTCAATTCGATTTTGGTTATTGCTCTTCGTATTTTTGGTATTTAGCCCAAAACAGATGTTTTTTACAATAAGCCATAATCGTAAACAATATGATGGCGTGCATTAACTCGCCACTGAAAAACAAAATGGATTGTTGGCCTTTAATTAACTTTCAATTACGATTAAGTCATCTAATAGTTAACTAGTTATAGTTAACCACTTAAAAACTGAGCACAAGAGATATGGGGAGCTCTTCTTCTCAATGTTCTAAAGGCTACGGTACCTGACATCAAACCAGCCGCTGGAGTTAAATATGAATTGAAATAACTTTTTATTCAAAAGTACAAAAACATTTAAATAAACTCAATTATAATATAAACTCAAATAGATATATGTATTTTAAGGAGTAACAAAGACAATTAAATAACTTCCTATACAAATTTTAATTTTCGATCATCCATAATTATATCGTCCCCGATTGGAGCTCGATCCTCAACAATAACAAACAAATTTAATTAAAAAGAAGAAAATATATTTATTATTTATTACAAATACAAATTAGAATAGGTTAATGTTAAATGTTAGAACCTAATAATAATAGTTTTTCAAATAGATGGCATTGATAATAAATAATTTCCAAAACACATTGCAATGCTTACGTTGCATCAGTGAAATAACGATATTGCATGAACAAAATAATATCATTGCTTCAATGAAATAAATGTGTTCAATCCGTGAAACATTAAGTGTATTAAAGAAACCAACTCAATTCAGAAGTAAACCAAATTCGCCGTAGTAATAAAACATCAGAAATTAAACATCAATTGCAGTAATGTAAAATGTACATCGCAACAATCAAACATATTCATTGCAACGTTAAGACTTTTTAATTGCAGCAATGTATTATATTCATCACATGAATGGAACCGTTATTCACTTATATTCATCTGCAATAGAACATATTTATAGCAGCAATTATAGTGGCCGTCGGTGGTGCAATGGTTAGTGTGCGCGGCTCTTGTACATGAGATCCTGGGTTCGAACCCGGCTCTGACCACCTTCAAATTTTCTTTCGGCGGCGGTCACCTCGCATAGTGACGGCGACACTATCGAGTATCTAGCCATGAGAAAAAGCTTCTCAAATTACCGTTCGGAATCGGTGTAAAACTGTAGGTCCCAATCAGTGAGTGAAAACTGGAAAGCGCACAGCTCAGTGATTGTGAGAAGTTCTCCCCAGTCCCTTCATGGGATGTAATGGGAAACCATTTATTTATTTTTTAATGAAAGATATTCATAGCAGCATTGAAAGATACTCATAGCAGAAACGAAAGATACTCATAGCAGCAATGAAATATATTCATTGCAGCAATTAAATATATTCACAGCAGCAATGACAGAAATTGATTGCATCAATGAGAGATATTCATTGCAGGAATGAAGTATATTCAACGCATAAATGGCACATATTCATTGCATCAACGACAAACAGTCATCGCCCCAATGGAACATATTCAACAAATTCATCACATCAATGAAACTTCTTCGTAATTTCCAGTTAACGAACACATTGTGCTGTAAACTGTACGATAACTCGCTTTGTATGACAAACATTGTTGGGTTAGCAAACACTATCATGACTCTCTCATTCAGTGAAGTCATAGATCAAAATTAGCGCTCCTACGGAGGTCAACAATTAGGCTATTTGGGGATTGGACACTCCGTTCCAAATTGAAATATGGATTTTAGCTGTTATTTATTTTAACATTTGTTTGCCACTATCTGCGATTTATCATTGTAACATTTTGTGAAACCCCTCAGAAATATGGATTTTAAAACTGGGGGTGGTATATTCAAAAAAAAGGTCTACACGTACTATTCGCATCATTACTCCCATCTTAATAGAATATTTTCTCTTTATAAGTTCTTCCAGTCTTGCTGCTCTTTTAAATTGATTGAGACAAAGGAGCGCGCATTTAAATTCTGCTTCCGAGTCGTATATTATTGCTTTGTTTTTACATCTCACGACTAAATGACAAGCGCGTTTTTCTTCTCATTCTTTTACAGTAGATGGTGTTTGGTTTGAGTTTTGAACTCTCTTGTCACAATCCGTCAGTAGATACTCCAGCATCCAAAAATTGGGTCACATTTTCTCACTCGACATGTGATGAGTTTCCCACGAGGAGAAGGTGATGGAGGTGATGCGTCTTTGACAGAGTATTCACTATGTGTAACATTATCTGAGTCCGATGGGTGCAACTTACATAAATCTAACGTGGCAACTCTCACTTTTGTAAGCGTTCGATGGTTGAGGTGAAAAGGTAGAGTGTACGTGTGTGTGTTCTAGGTCTAAGATTAAGGTTTTTTTTGTAAAAAATTGTATAGCTTCTCATTTTTATTATGACTCGAGTTTCGTTTCATGTCAATCCGCATCTGTTGTTGTGTAAGGTTTTTATTTTATTTTATTTTTGTATTCCTTTGATATTGTGCACTCCTAGGAGAAATCGACATTTTGTTCTTAGGGATGGATACTGTTTGGAAATGGGACCCACTACTACTGAACAGTCGGAGTCACGTTTTTCTTTTCTTCATCTTCATCTGCTGTTACCTTCGTTTATGTGATATGCATCGACTTTTTTTATGTTGCTCTTTAAGTAGTTGCCACAGAAGATGTAAACTTTTACGTGCAATTTCATTTCATTACAGGCGGCCGCATCTTCATCTCTCTCCTAAATACTTCGCTTAGGTTCTTGGGCTTTTCCTTAATGTTTTCAACTTGGAAAGTAAATTGTCGGTATATGACGTTTACGATTTCTATTTGACAGTACAGCGATAAAATTATTTTTGGTTAAGTCGAGTTTGTGCATCTTCATTGGGGCACTCTCCAGAATGCCATCTCAGTGTGACGGTGGCTATAGTGTCGGTGTCGGTGTCGTTGTCTGTCGGTGTCAGTATCGGTATCGTTGGCGGTGTTTGTCAGAGGTGAAGTGATCACGGTCTGCCAGAGATGGTGATTGCTTGAGATTTTTGTTTAATGTCCACGAGCGAATTGAATTGAGAGTAAATCGATGGATGCCCTTTTTTGCTTCATTTGTGCCAGCACGATCTGAGATTTTTTTTAACAACAGTCGTAAATACCTATTATGATTATGCACTCGCTTATTTTAAGATCAATAACCAGTTCCGTAAGTATTAAAAGTTATAAGCATCAAGAATTTTAATTGGATTTTTTATTATTATTACGAGTAGTTACTTGAGAAGCTCCAAGGAGGGTGGGAGGCATCTAACATCGGTGTCCCATGCAATACGAGTGCGAAGGTGTGCGTTAATAAACATATTCGGAGGGACCTATCCTCGTTGGGAATGGGAATCGAGCAATGAATGTGTTGTGTTGTAGTTGTAGTGCAATGGCACCACGATTGATCGTTTCAAGGTTGTTAGACCCGCTACTGTAATATTATTGCACTGTGGTTTGGTAATGCTTTTGGTTTGGTATTATTTAACCAGATTTTGTTTCTCGTTTATGATAGAAATTTTCAATAAATAAATTTAAATTTTCAAAAGCAGAAACAGTAGAGTTCATATTAAAGACAACTTACCTGTCTGGCGATTTAAAATCAAACTTTATTACAGTGTTATAGTCAGCACCGTTGCCGCACCGTCAGCACCATTTTGTTTTGCCAAATGCCAGCAAAATAAATAGCTACCTTTTAAATGGGCCAGCAGGTGGACCCACTTAATGATATAGTCTTGAAAAAATTTCAGAATTTCAAATTAACATTAACAAATAAACGGCCCGGAAAGACCAACTTATTTTATCTGTCAAACCACTGTGTCTTGTATACGATCCAGTTATTCAGTTCCATGTAGCATTTCTGACTGTTAGAGTTACCCTTTGCATTGCATTCAATTGGAATTGCACAGAGTCGTTCCAAGTGCCCTTCGGCGAACATTTATAACATTGGACATTAACACGTTTGTGGCTGTAGAACAGGAAAGAAAACAGGTATTAAACATGATACAAAATGATCTTCACATCTGCATGTGGCGTTGCGGTGCGGTTGCTACAACGTCGTCCGTATGTGGCGCCAAAATACGAAGTTGTGGCATTTAAACTTTAATCAATTACACCGATTGTTCGATGTTTGTCACACTGGAATGTCGCTAGGCCAAGGAAGCCCAGCCCAGACTATATTAATTGAACATTAATTGAAATTGATCATCCTGTCCTCTGAAATATGATGCATAGATCGATTGGGGCAAAACATAAGTTTTGTTAACAAGAGTTACGTCGCCGTCAATTATAGTTCGATTATTATAATTTATCACCTGTGCAGGATACCCGTGTCCTTAGGGGGATACTGAGAGATCAATACAGTTTCATTTCAAATGATTTGCTTTATTTTAGTACACATACTACAACATAAGTACGAATACTACATTACATTCACACACTTATTTACTACAGATTAAGAAGTCTTGAGTAGCTTATTAGTTAAACGCTAGTTATATTTACATACACATCACTTGAGGGTGGGGGATTCATGCTTAAATAATCAATTTGATTGATTGGACTAAACTAAATATAGATTTGAGAATTCTAGATATGCAGACGCACTCAGACACACATGAGTGGAAAGGCCTTACTTATTGAGTCCTACTTGCTAATGAACATTGTAGGGTGTCGTCAAAGACTTGCACGTGCTATTTTTGATTAACGATTCAGATCAGCCATGTACTTTTGTGGTTTAACTAAATGTAAACACTAAATATTATTAACATACAAGTAAATAATAGAGTATTTCATCACCCTCTTGCAAAAATTTAAAATCTAACTTACAAATTATGAGCGTTTTTCTTTATCGTCTCCAGCGGGCGGTTTTACTAAAACTTAAACTTACAGCTATGGTGGTCTGATTTTTGTGTTTTAGAACTTAAAGTAGTGCGTCTCTAGGAGCTAAATTAATTACTTATGGAAGCTACGAAATAGAAATACTTGTGTGATTAATACATCATGCCGGGATGAACGGCTCCGCCGCGCTGGAAATATACATTGGGATTACTGCTTAAAGTCGGTTCCAAAGTTGTGTATAGATTCGTTTCATCGGGGCGTATAAATAAACCTGTTTTGGGGGAAAAATACAAGAAGAATTGATGAATTAGAAAATGTTTACCTCGAGGCGGTGGGGATAATTAAGTTGGTCAAACCGACCAAAACAATTAAATTTAGATTTGAAATTTTGCAGATATAATAATCGAATTAGTCGTAACCAAATTTAACAACTGAATTAGAGGTTGTCACAATCGCATTAGAGGTTGTCAAAACCTATTAGAGGTTGCTTCGACCGAGTTTCAGTCGTGACAACTTCAATTCGTTTGTGGCAACTACAATTCGGGAGCAACAGCCGAATTTATTGTTGCTACAAACTCTTTTCAAGCAAGTACTGTGAGTGTCGAAATCGCAACACTTGTCTGTAATATAAATTTGTAGATTTAATAAAAGTCAGTCTGGATTTTTATGGTTTGGTTCCATAAAATTTTTGAGTGCTGTGCAAAAAGGATATAACCTCAACTTTAGAACTTAGTGGAAACAGCAACTCTTCCTTAATTTTTTCTTTTTAAGTTCTGGCCAAAAACAGTCAGAATGATATTCAAAGAGCAAATACAACAAAAAACTACGTTTTCTACTTTAAAATTTAAAGTGTACTGCATTTATTGAATACTTCAATTATTTTTCTAAACATCTTTTGATGCACACAAATGATTTTAGAAATTGTGAAAATACAATTTAGAAAATACAATCCAATTACATTAAAATTTTCCATAATGTAATTTTGCATCTCGTTCTTACTTCAAGTGCATGGCGAGAGGTTAAGGGGTTAATTATTTTTCTGTGTGGAATAATGTGTCCCGAAAAGTTTTCCAAATTGTAACAGGGCTTCTATTTTTTTTAAATGGCTAGAGGGAGCTCGATGTGTAAAAGCACTAAAAGTTTAATGTCAGAAACACGAACACTTTCATTAATTTAAAACGTAAACAAAAGTTGAGAGCTCTAAAACGTGAACAACATTCTAGGAATTTTGTCGGGTTTTCTCCCCCTTTTTATTAGTTTGGAAATCCCCGAATAAGAATTTATACTCTTTGTTTAAATTAGACACCTTGAGTTTTGTAATTAAACTGATCGATGGCTCAGTTATCCTATTACCTTAGAGTAAGATATAAAGAGCGCGCATGTGTGTGTTTCAGTTCCACCAAATTCTCGTCGAAAGTCACTGGGCTAACAACAGGTTTGATCAGGGGGTTTCGATGAAACATCTGTTCGAAGCTCCTAGCTGCAAATTTGATACAGTATAGCATTTGAAGCAAAACTGACTTTAAATTTGATTTTATGACTTTTGATGCATAAATATATATTTATACTTTCCTAGAAAAATTCATAAAGAAATGTAGTAAAAGTCGGAAAAAGTGTTAAAAAAGAAAAATTTTCTGATATTCTTAGCGAAATCACTACCAATATTTGACGCATATATGTATCATAAAATGTATTCGCTTGGAAAAAGCTTGTTATGGTGTACCACAGTCATTGCTGTCCAGACATTCAATATGGCTATGTGACAATTTATATGGAAAAGAGGAAGCTAACGCGATTGCTAAAACAACAAACATTTGTTTGTTTCGACTGTGATGGTATTCGATTATCCTGCATAGAAACTACAAACAACTTGTAGTTATAACAGTTCCTTTGCTGTAATAGCAGACAAATTGCCTGCTGATAAGTAACAGTGTTTGCTATTAATAACAAGCTTGTAGTTTATAGTGTAAAACAGATTTTTTTGCGTTTTTCGAAATATGACCTAAAAAATAGCAAAATGAATACAATGCTAAATTCTATGCATAAGCATCGAAGTGGTTGTGAATTTACAATTGGTCACACAGTGTTGGAATAACCCATACAAGTATGATGGGTGCTATAGTTACTACTAATACATTCTTACCTGGATATCGGAGGGTTTGTGCTATATGTGCTTGTGTCATGGAGCTCAACGAATTGCCCAAATGTTTAAGGGTTGGTGGGGCAGGCAATTGTGTCATTCCTGCTGGTGCGAGAGGTGGTGGTGGTGGGGGTGGCGGGTAGAAACAAAACGGGTGCGTTGTCAAGTGTGCTGGAAAATAGTGGTACATACGTGTATAACTGGGTGGTGCAGCAGTTACCAATGCAACGCGGTCTTGTTTGTTTGTATTCATAAAGTATAATCGAAATCAAACCAACATTTGTGTGTATACATGTATATGTTTTATTTTTTTGTTTGTGTGTGTGTGAGAGAGTGAGTGAGTATGTGTGTGTGCGCATGCGTGAGTTCGATGTATTTATTCATTTCAATTGTCAGCATTTCAGTTGATTTGTTTGTATGTACAATAAGCATTCCACATTAGACAATAACATCGCATCGATTTGTTGTTTAAATAACATCCACAATCGAGTATTCCATTTAAAGAAATTAATCATAAAGGGCCACCACGTGTTGCATGTGTGTTGTGGGAGTATTTTGATTTTGATGTTTCATGATGTGTGTGCAATAGATAATAAACCAAAAACAACAACAACGGACACACAGCATATACGTATGTTTTTTGTTTTGATGGTGTTGATGTTGCCAATGGTATGTTGTAATGAAATGTTTTCATGCAGTTATGTTGTGCGATGATGATGGTGGAGGTGGTGGTGGTGGTGGTGCGTAATACAATAAGGCGGTGGGGGGAAATAATGGAAAAATATATGTAATTAAGTTTTACAAGTAAGAAACACATTTAAAAGAGTATTTCGTATTAGCTTAAATTAATATAAAAACAGTAAGCGACGAATATTTTCAAATAACAAAAGGCTTAAGAAACGAACTTGTGTCGGGCATGAAATGCAATAAAGAATACCCACTCTCCAGACAGACCTAAGCGAACCAGCTGGGTCAAAGGGACTAGCACGAAAAACTTAAAATATTATATTGTAATAAGCTTGAAAGATTTTAGCACAGGATATTGAAAAAAAAGCTTCAAATTACCAAAAGTACCTAAACACAAGTGCACTAAAAAGTACGTAAAGTGTACCAAAACATGCCTTATATACTTATACTGCTTATATACACAACTTCTTCAGATGGTCATATACAGGGTAAACAAATTTGTTTGATTAATGTTTGGTGCAATTTATGTACTTTTTGGTACACTTTATGTACATTTTGGTATACTGTATGTACATTTTCGTACACTTTATGTACTTTTGGTACATTATGAACTTTTTGGTACATTTTACGTACCTTTTGGTACGCTATATAGATTTTGTGTACTTTTCACTACACTGTGTGTGCTCCTTGTTTCACGTTATGTCGTTTTAGGTTAACTTTATATATTTTTACAGTTTTTGCACATTTTGTACATTTCTGTACTTCTTGGTACACTTTACTTATACATTAGAGGTTTACGCCGATTGTTTCAGCTTGGGCGGCTGCGTTGGTAACTGGGAAAACCGGCGGCGGCGGCTTGGTGGGCTAAACTGTCGGCGTTTAACGACAGCGGCGACTACACCAGCGTTCCTAGTAAAGGCCAGCACTATGCAACAGTTTATTAGGAAATATTTTGTTTGTGGTTGTGTGTAATTTATAGTTTGTACGACTAGTTTGTTGTTTGTTGTGGTTGCAAGTTGTGATGTAAATCAGGGTAATGCCATTAATTGGTCGATTATGTGAAAGATTAAACAAAAAGCTATACGCCGCCGCCACCGCCGCGCCTTTTTCTACGTAATCGGACGGCGGGGCGATGAAAAACTCAAAAACGGCAGCGACGAAGGTGTGGCTCGGCGGCATAAAGTTCTACTTTATATAACCCTGTGCAAACTTGGTACTATTTATATAGATTTTCGTAAACTTACAATTTTGGGCAGCCAGATTGAACCGTGGCTCCCGACTTGGGAGCTGCCAATACTAATCCTGTTTAAAACTTCGAAAAATAACAGAGTTGTATAAAAAATAGCTATTTTTTAACGTGAGGAACTATTCGTCCGTACTTTGAATAGTACAGTGTAAATAATAATAGCAAATATGATCTAAAATTCGTACAGATACTTTACAAGCCCTTCCATAAAATAGTACACTCACACGACAGTTACCAAATTTAGTCGATGACAGACGATAACATACCGATTTGTGGCAAAATGCGAATTTCGCTGTGAACCATCTCATACAACACCTTACCAATTCTCATTTAGGTTATAGTGGTTATTGTGTAAGTAGTCGACTCTTGTTTGGCGTAGTCGTCGCTTATCACTTCGAAACAAAGTTCATGGCAGAGTTAAAGTAAGCACACAGAACTAAACGGAAACGGAAGCTTTGCGAAGGTTTTTACCCCACGTGGGTTCACTTTGTTGTACGAAGGCTTTACTCCTCGAGGGATTTACACATTTGGATGTACGAAGGCAATACTCTTGCACCTACTGACCTTGTTTCCTTGCCTCTTCGGCTACCGCCAGTTGCAGCGCAACCAACCAGTCGAATGCTGGTAGCAAAGCGGAAACATACCACCCAAACCTTTCGTAAAAAAAATAGTATACGAAGTTTGTGAATTAAACTAAATAAAGAAGATCTTATTATTATCCATGTCAGGGTCAAATTCATTGTTTCATTTTGTAAGTTTTATTGTATCATTACGGCGACTCTAGAGATTCTACGCCATCTCAGCCGAAGATAAACCCACATTATGAGTTGAATGATTAATTAAAGCATTAAACTTAATCCTAATTATCCTAGAACTTTATTCTTTGCTTTGTTCATTTACGATCTACTGAAAGAAACAATAAATGACTAGACTAGACATAGACAAGATCTTTAGTCTTGGAGCAAACGATAGCCTGTGGTATCACAATGGACTCATAAGTATAACTGAGTCGATCGTGGACTATCACCCACACCTAACCTAACCTAATCTGAAAACAAGTAAAACCATTACTGTTGCGTTTACTTTTAGGGCATCATCTAGTAGACGTTTAGAAGTGTTGCATATGGTAACACGGGGACAATTGCAGACAAATTTTACCAATTTTGTATCACAGCCAACCGCTTGTGAATTAATATGATTCAAATATTGCATACTAACTGCTCCACAAACTCCCGTTTACCATTATAAATTATGACGATCAATACAAGTTTTAGCTACTGAACGCAAAATTTTGACACAGGTAAAAATAAGAAAATTCCTGGAAAGACAATATCGCAACTTTATTCTTTGTTTGGCGAAATGTTCTTTGTCCATACAAGCAATACAACAGACAGAATGTTTAGGCACAATAAACACAAGATAAAACAAACAGTTCCAAAATCGAAATATAAAACCTTGTAGCCAAAGAATTTTTGCCGACCAATGATTTTGTACTGTTGACCAAGTATGAAGTAATGTGGTCAGAGAGACTCAAATAGAGAAAGAGAAAGGAGAAACAAAGAGAATATAACAAGTTACTTGAAAAGGCATAACGTATATTCATAGAATGGCCATAACGCCGGAATGCTGGTTTAGGAATTTCGCTTAAATTGCCTTGGCGGAATGGTCCGTGGTGTTTCGTTAAAGCAATTTGAAAAATATGCAAATGGTCTTTAATCCTTTGGGTCATATATGAGTAGGTGCAAACATCAATTACCAATACCATTAACATTGCAACTACTCGTTTACCACTTAATTTTCCGTCTAGCTTCTTCATTTTCTCCATTATGCTCCATCATCATCTTCATCATCATGATCATTATCAACATCATCATCACGGCCGTAGTCTGTCTTTACCGTCTGTGCCATAGACGTCGCTTGCTTGGCTTGGTCCATTTGTTGGTCTTGCCACAAAGACACGTGATTCAGTCGTTTATCTTAACCACACGTTACGAATAGTTCACTTGAACCTTTGAAGACGCCAAACTGACATAAAACTATTATGCTCTGGCGTGTTGTTTGTCTCCCTTCGCCAGAGACTGTGGTCTACGTTAACGATTCAAATCGCACCATTATATCGTAATAACCGAACAGCAATAAACTAAACGCATTTTCACTAATAACTATTCGAAGAACAAATTCCCCAAACACCCCAATTCCGTGCGAGCGGAGCGTTCTTGCTGAAAACGATTAAAACCATATTCCCTAGCTGTTTGGCCGCATGTCTGTCTGCCTGATCCCGTCATACGTCGATTGCCTACTGTTGCTTTTATTGCACTGCGTTTTTATTTGTTCTTTGCACTCTTCTTCTCCCTGGCTCAGCGTTAGGATTTTCATTAAACCAGAGAAATTTCATTTGACGCTTTTGCTGCTGGTGTTTGTGTTGTTGCGACTTCTTCTTTTTTTGCCTACTTTGGGTTTTAGTTTTAATGCCAGTTTTACTTAAACTGTGTTAATAGCACAGCATCTTTTAACCGACAACCATCAGCAGCAATAACATTAGGCGATTACGTTCCACACAAACACACATACATACATGACATAAAATAGGTAAGTATGTGTGTACTACACAGCTTTACACACACAACATGTGTACCTACATTATGTGTTACATATGAGAATAAGCCGATGCTAATTGTTTAGTGGTTTCTATTTTATCTAAGCCAGATTTTACTAACCCATACAGTAGCCCCACACGTGCACAGCACTTATAGTTTTCATTTGGACTCCACTGCACTGGTCATGTTTCTTTAGATTTTTTGTAGTGTGCGTGCGTCATTATCCTACCCACCTCCTCCTTATTTGCTTCAGAATCTGTCATCTTCTTACTCGTGCTTTCTTTTAGAATTTTCGAGAGTTAGAAACAACTAACTAACAGACAGACAGATCGACGGTAGGAAACATTTGCGTTAATGACTTAAAGCGTTTATACATTCATCAATTTCATGTACACACACACACTCACATTTATCTGCACTAGCATCCAGCAAAGCTATTAAGCTATTAAGCTAGAAAATCTATTGACACTTATGAAAGATCACACAGCATTAGGAGAGACTCCCACACTCTCGACTCAACCCTTTTTGTATGCCGATCAAGTGTCGCAACAAATTCAAAACACAAAAGTTATGTAAACGAAGAGAAACTCCGCACGGAGTTATCGCAAACAACAACACTCAATTGAGGTCTTAGTTAAGCGCATTCACGAACCGTGCAACATGATCGGGAACCCTCTATAACTACCCAACCGCAATGCGACTAACGCCTATTAATAATAATCTAATTAATTTTTAAATTTTTACGAATTTAGCCTTTAGACATTGATTGACAATTTTGTTCTCATAGCGCCAACACAAAAATTGAGATCGTGTTATAAGTTATCACTGTGAGAGTTCTAAACGGAGCAATACCGTTTTCGAGCGCTCGACCCAAAGAGTTTACATTTATGTTTATACTTTTTGTGCACGTCTTGGAGTTTAGTTCAAACTCTGATTTTGGGTACTAAACATGAAGAGGTCAAGAAACTTGACTCTAAGTAGATAGATTGATATACAACAAATACTCCTTCCTCCCTACGTCGGTTCGTGTGAATTCAAGATGCAAAGCCTGGACCTGCTATGTCAGTTGTGGCACCCGAAGTGATATGTAAGGGTCTGTGGGCTATAACCGTTATAAATGTCGCTGGAGTTAAACCAAAATTTGTATCTGATGGTGTGTTCGACTAAGGAGATCATTGTGGTACACAACCTAAATTTTCTCCTAAAAGGTCTATAATCATTTTACGTAGGGGCACATATCGCACCTTTACTACAAAAAAGCCATAAACCAATTTTACAGATTTTGGTTTTTTTTGTTTAAAAACAATAACATGTTGCTTAGAAACAAAAATCTGTCGCCATTCGCTTTCGTAAAATAATCCCATATTGTTTTACTGACAATTTGTAAATTTAGAGTTATGATTTTTTGTAGTTAGGATGTGATATGTAGTGAAACCGTCATTAGTTATTGAGTCAAAACAAGAATCGTTGTCTATGTTGCTATCCCTATTAATAATAACTTGCTTAATTGGTCATTGACAACCCATTGGGTTAGGGGCATTGAAAAACGAGGATAACATATTTATTCAGCTGGCTCGATCTGATGCTTCCAGGGCAGTCTTGGTCGTGCTATTTTCGGCCTCCTTGAAATACCTTTCAAATACCTTTCACCTTTTCCTAAATCATTCTACTGACATGGAAATCCTCTATTCTGATTCGCTTAAATACGTAGGTTCATGCAGTGGCCATACTCTCTGTTATCTATCCATATATTTTGCAGAGCAGTTTTCTCTTGGAGACTCCTAGTGCTGCTTCG
Source organism: Phaonia tiefii (assembly GCA_963931995.1). NCBI lineage: Eukaryota > Metazoa > Arthropoda > Insecta > Diptera > Muscidae > Phaonia > Phaonia tiefii. Next base: position 296,901,397 of record OZ008369.1, on the reverse strand, counting down.
TCTGCTTGCACGTTGAACCAGACTTCTGCCCCATTAAGCAAGAGCGGTCGTTTTTTTATTTTTGTTGCCATTATAAACAGTGACAGTAGGTAAGACCAGCCCGCCAGTGTTTTGCATTATATGTACATACTGTCAGGATTCATATTGCAGTCACCCATTATGGATTGGACACTGAACAGAGTACAACTCCTCGTAAGCATATTGGATATGGATTTATTTCTTTGGGTTTTATCTGCAGTTGTGGCCGTCGGTGGTGCAATGGTTAGTGTGTGCGTCTCTTGTACATTCGAACGTGGGTTCGATCCCTGCTCGACCACCTTACATTGCTTTCGACGACGGTCCTTTGATTCGTGATGACGACACTATCGAGTACTAAGCCATGAAGAGGCTTCTCAAAATATGTTTCGGATCCGGTGTAAAACTGCGGCTCACAATCAGTGAGTGTAGAGCTATAAAGCGCGCAGATCGCTGGTTGTGGGAAGCCCTCCCCTATCCCTTCAAGAAATGTAATGGGAAACCATTTGTTATGTGTCGTTGACCAGTAATATTGATTCGGCCATCTTCCATGGACAAAATAAATTCCTTAATAGTTAGATGAGTTTCAGTGACCTGCACGTTGATAACCTACCACGTTAGCACTCAGGTTGCTCATCCAATCGTCCTTTCACTTCAGCTGCCATCAGACGGGAGACTGATTTCCAGTGAAAATTTGACATAAATTCGGGAAATAGTGAGGTGCTTGGAAAGTTCTACAAATGCATTGCTTCTGTTTATTCCCTGAAAGTTGGAGTCAATAAGAAAGACCCCGCTCCCCGTTAATAATGACTAGATGTTTATGTATGGTTTAAAAGCTGCGTCCGCTGAGTATTTGTTATCTTAAATTTCAGCTATTGGTCTTAACATTTTCAATAACAAAGAGGAAGAAAATGCTCTGCTTTAATTTTGGGACTGTTGCTTTTTGTCTTAAACTGAAGCGGCCAGCATTCGTATATCACCAACTTTTACAAGCAAGCGGAAGCTCAACAATGTTCTTTGGGCTTCGGCATTTTAAGGGAACCACAAATTTTCCATTTATGAGCATGAGCTTGGTCGATAACTTTTTATCTGGCTTATGAACTTGATGATTATATAAACATAGCTCAAATAATCGCTCATTTTGGGTTTCGTTACTAGCCATGAAGCGATAATCACCAGCTTGGAACCAAAACACGCTTTATCCCAACGGAAGACATTCTTAAAAATATCTCTTCGAAGACATTTTATCACTGTTCTTAGGAAACAGCAAAAGTAAAAAGGATAGTGTTTGGATCAAAATACCTATCATACTAATTATTTGTTGTTACTGTAGTTTTGGTTACGTTCCGTATAATTCCATTTTCTAGAACGGATCTGATTTTGCTGGGTATACATTTAGTTACGTGTACATGTCGTAGAAGATTTAAGCGCAATGGCAACAGCAAGAGCAAGTACATGAATGACAGCAAATTTAACACAACATTAAGTGGGTGGACAGGAACAAGATCAAAACCTTGTGTGTTTACAGCGACTGCAGCACGTGAGGCTGGCTGGTTGAGTCTTGCCACATACACTGGCAACAGCAGTAAGAATCGCATCTCGACTAAGAACAGCGACAGTAACAACATCAGCACAAGCAACAAACAACAAACAGTCTGATGTCAAATTTAGGTACTGGTAAGACATGACTTAACGTGCCACATAGTGGAAAAGGAACACAAACAGCAACCGGAGCAGGGCGGAGCGGTGGAACTGGCTGGCGTCTCACAGTTGACTGATGTTTACAAGAAGATTGTCATTGGATTAACATGTTCTGCGCTCCACAGATGTTGTTGCAGTAACTCTTGCCTGCTGTTGGCCATTCCTCAGTTTCCTACGAAAAGTGTGCAATGTTCCAAGTGCAGCCGTTTAAATGAAATTTCTATGATTAACCAAATCCAAAGATAACCGAGCAAATACAAAACTTAACTAATTGGCCATGGTTTAGGGTCATTGTCATTGTCATCATCGTCGTCTTTGTCATCGCTGTACAATATGCCATACGATCGGTTGCTATAGCTCCGGTAAGGTTTTCATTGTGAGGCTAATGGCTAAACAGAAAAAAATCTGGAAAAAATAAACGCTTCAGGCACAAAGCGTGACTAAATACTGGCTCCGAAAGCGGCAGAGCACTAGAGGGAGACAGATTTAGAAGATTGTAGTACAAGTAACTGCCAAAGCTCAGAGACACACACAGATGAGGGAGTACGTTCCTTTGGCCATTAGGCCCTCGTCGCCGTTTGTATTACATGTATATACGATTTAAATTCGGGCAATTACATTCCAGAATGAGATGCAGTTTGGGAATACTAGCAGCGTATTCTTACTTTATGTATGGAGGAACGACCACTACTTTGTGTCTTCGGGGAAATCGGCATCAGGATACGTTTATTTCGATCTGGTTTTAAAGAAGCCCAGCCCAGCCCGGCCGTCCCTGCGACGAGTTCACACAGCGAAGGTCAAGTGCAGGTACTAAGTTTTGGGCCTGTAATTCTATGCTTTATTGGGTTCTAATTGCGTCGGATGAAATGAAACGTGCCGGTGTGTGTGCTTGTAAACTCGATCCAAGATTTGCTGTTGCTGTTGTTGTTTATTGAATTTCTATTAATTAATGTACATAAATTTATAGCTTATCTGTCTGTGTTGGCCAAGTTGTAGCCAAAGACCACAAGCTAAAACCACACACTCACTACATCAAGTATAAAAGTTTCAAGTTTCAGTACTCGAGCCAACTAAACGCTGGTTGTACGACGAGTATGTACGAGTATCGTTATTGTGGTGGTGCTGTTTTGCACGTTCATTGCCAAGGACAACTTAATTGTCCGATGCAAACACATGCACACACACAAACAACGAGAGATCGAGTGTGGAAAAGGGGACAAGTTAATGAGTTGAATGCTGGATTTAGGGTGACCAGGTTAAAGGATGCTGCTAAGCAAACACATGACGTAATTATTACCAACAATCTTACAATTGCTATCAGTCAGCTACACGCTGACGATGGCCACGTTAAAGCATTGGCAGCAAAGTCTGATGTTGCAGCATCATAACGACCGCGTAGACACGTAATCCAACTGCATGGATGGCAGTGCAATCGATGGCCATTAGTGAGCTAGTTATGATCATGTGGCTGCATTTAGCAATGTCTTTGGAGTTTGGCCACTAACTATTTCAATGAAACTGAAAACAAATGCCTCTGCGCGAAACGTGAGAGAAACGAGTGCAGTTATAGCCACGGCAACAGCCACTGCCACAGCCGCAGCTAAATGTTGAGCAAAACTGTTCATGAAACAGGTTGAGGCAACCGGACCGTCCCAAGCTGTCAGCAGCAGACGACAATGTAGTGGCACAACATAATTCTGCCGGCTCTTGGACTAAACATTCGCCTAGCCAGCCCGCCACTGGTAATGACTAATGCCACGAAGTGTGAGTATTTTTCCGGTAATACAATATGCACAGTATACGATACCACATATAGACATCTGGAGATACGAGTGGTCATGATGCTGCTGCTGCCTCCGCCAGATATATTGCAAATTTAATGAATGAACAGCTAAGCAACCCAAAGAACTAACTTCAATTTATTTTTATTTATTTTTTGTATTTTGAGTAAATAAACTAGTAACCGGCATTTTTATACAGTTTTCTTAAGTAATTACTCTTACGACTCTTGCAACAGAAACATAGACAGACACAAAGACGCACATGCGGACGGACTGACAGGCGACCTGGACGAATGCTGGACTTTGTGGCAAACGTGTTGCTTGTGGTACAGCGTCAGCGACATCCTAGTTTTCGTTACAGGTTTTGTTTTCAACGACGAAAAATATGTTGCCGCATATTGATTTATTGATTACTGATTATCAAGATTATAACGTCGCAGTCAAGACAAGAACAACTGCTTGCCACATGTAGCGCACTACAATCAAAATCACACAAAGGGCTAGCAGCCACAACTAGGATGATTGAGTGCATCCAAGGATAATGGCAACTTACTTTTCTTGTTTGTAGTCTAACTAACTGGGTAGGCATCTAATGCATTAGTGAGGAAAGTGCTAACGGTTTAGAAAATTAACGCACTTAACACTTTTTCACTTTACTGTTTCCGGGGCAGTGCAGTGGAAAATTGTAACTGGTTTACACACCCATCGAACAGTAGCTACGTACAGGTACGTTCTGCTGGAATGGATTTATTATTCGAGTATAGAAGATTTTGAATTGTCGACACCGAATTGGTCGTTTTGTTGCTTCATTAACATTAGAATCGGGAAATTTTAAAATCATCACTTGTTCAAAGCTTCTTGACCAAAAATGATCCCTTATTCGTAAAGATACAACAGCATATTGACATACCCGTTTACTAAAAATCTAAGTAAGAATAATTCATGTATCGTTCCTCATCAAATGTGGTGGTATCCTTATTCCTGTAAATGCGTATCCGCTTTTATAGAATACGCTGTATAGTTATCTTTTACGAGGACGTAATGAACACATTCCAATGCATTTCATACCACAAGGAAGGGAGTATCGCAACCTCATCGTCCAACTAATCGAAACTAATGTGATATTCGCCTTTAGGCCATCATCTCGATTAGATTCATTTGCGTCTCTGTTTAAATTTGTATATCAGTTGGTAAATGAGAAATGATCATGTATTATTTTGGGGGATGGGGAGGGGGGGGGGGGGATACTACCGTTAGACGCTTCGCTTCGTTTCTTCTATTTCGTTCTCATGTTATTTAATTAAGTTCATTGTTGTATTAAACTAAAGCTGACTGATAGATAGCTACACATACAGACACACATAACACCATACAAACAAAAGTTGTTGTGTACGTACAACTGTTTATTGTATCTTTTTAATTTGCTATAGAATCTCAGTCATCTCCAATTCTTTGAAGGAACTTCATTTAAACGCTGCTGCGAGTCAGTCGTGTTGCGTGTGCATGTGTGTGTGTGGGGCACAAATCAAAAGACTTTAGACACAAACTCTAGTTGTTGGTGCTTGTATTGGATGTGGAAGCTGCTGCCCAGTAGCTTCGGCTGTGCTAACTCATGAAATCGTCTGTCTAAACGTTTTTCTGGTTAATTTCAATTTCCTGGTGTAAAAGATTGAAAATAATACGTCGACTATTGATTACCAATTATGGGTATCAATTGTATAACGATAAAATTTAGTCGGGGATCAGCCCTACATTCGTCGGTAATCGTTGTTTCAACACGATAATTACCCACCACGTAGCCGGGTGGTCCTTGCCGGCACATGCAACCGATACAGTTCCCTAATAGAAGCTGGTCTGCGTCCATCCGTGCTGCTATGGCTGCCGCATGTTAACTTTAACATACAACCTAAACACGCCCTCCTTAGCATTAAAATTAAACCACAATTAATTGACAAGTGAAAAACACTACAGATTTCTCCTACCTACCATAGACCAAACAACAGCAGCCGGGAATGAGGTTTCAACTTTTGAAGGAACACCTCAGGGCAGAATGATTATTGTCATCGTACATTGCAGACATTTCTAGGTACTCGTTGCCGTGCGCGTCTGTGTGATCCATGTGGCCCAACTAGTAGAACATTGAGGATGTTGCCGTGGATTCGTTGGCTGATGATGAAAAGTGTAAACGAGCCGCAATAAAATAATGCAAACAAACATTTGGGGGGACAGCTGTGGCCAACCTCTCCTTCCTCTCTTGGGGTGGTGTATGCGACGGGCTGTGGGTCTTTACTTTGGAAATGGTTTTGGTTTGTTCAGATCTGTTTATCAGGCGTCTCTTAATGAAAACCTGCTGCATCATCGACATTATTATCATCTTTAGCCAGAAGAAAAAACAACGTCTCGACAACAGCAACAGTAACAGCGAGAGCAACAAAACATCATCGATGTTTAAAATTGACTGACATGTATTTCGTTCCTTTTTTCGCCTTTTGTTGTTGTTGTTGTTGTTGTTTTGTTGGCTGTTTGTCTTTGATCAAGAGGGAATCTTTACGTTTGTGGTGTTGACCACACCAGCCACAAGGGGCCGCTCTTGTAACTTTTAAGTTCAAGGTTATTTACGGCAGCAACTGAAAACAGTAACTGAAGCATTGACTTAAATTATCATCATAATGTTACCGATGGCGATGCCGATGACGATGGCGCGATGGTGATGACGCTGACGATGAAGATGACGATGATGATACTGTGATACTGTTCCTGATGATGGTGGCAATGCACTCATCACAAAAATGTTCGAAACAAAAACCAACAGCAACAACGCATTTCAAAACACCGCCATCAAGATTAAATAATATTTTCGTTTACCTCTAGATATATCTAAAGTAGTACTCATACATGTGCCCATAAATTGTACCCCAGCATATAGACAGATTTCTCTTGGGTCGGCATTGGTAGGCCAAGTACTGCTACGTCCTCCACGCAGAAATAGTAGTATGTGGTAGCAGTCAGTACGTCTTAACATTGAGTTAAGTTTAATTTAAAATATCTCATCACCGCCATGATGGAGCTGATCATCAGTAGCCAAAGCCAAAGATCAACTGAGTGAGCACTTGATTAAAGGGCACGCAAACGATACGCAATACCCTTCATTTACGTGAGCATCTGTGATATTCTCACAGTGTTGTTAACAAATGCGTGTGCATACCACATTACCACAGATGCTGTTCGCCAGCAAATCCATTTAAAGTTTCATATTTTGCTACACGTTCTTATGCGGCAATTGGATTCTCTGACCGAAGAGATCATACCGGAACTTATTAAATTTATTCACCTATGAAATCCATATACTCGGATTTACATTATGACGATATAAAATCGCATCTCTATAAAGGCGTGTCATCAATTAGGAAACATTTAATGTAACTACTTTAACTGCGAGATACATTTGTTGGGGGGTTACTTTACTCCGGTTTCCCTGCATTTGAAATATGAATATGAAGCTTACTGAATGTCAGAAGCTCTAACCGATCTCTTCCAAGAATAGATTTGTTGTAATACAAATTGATACGTGTACTTAGGCTAAACTAAGCTATAATTATTACACTGTCTAATCTGAGTCGACTGTCAAAAACTCGTCGGACTGTCGAAACAACTATTCACTTTAAATAGTTCTGCTGCTGGTCAAAATATGGAGCGCATGAAAACCTAGAACTACAAACGTATTTGTATTTGTAACTAGATCTATATTCTGATTTACATTTGTTATTTAAAGTGACTTAATTTCACCAAAATGGTGGTGAGGTTTTTGTAATTTCTAATCACACTCAATCATCATGGTGATTGCAAACCAAATTCGCGTTATGCAAAAGAAACTTAAAATGTGTCTGGGCTAAAATGTGTCTGGGCTCTTTTCGCATAGATTTCTCAAATTTTTAATATCTCTTTCTTTGTGGTTTGGCGCTAATTTTTGTTGTTTTCTTCATAAAAACGGCAAAAATTGGTATAACAGCGTACTTTTCGGGGAAAAAATGTCCAGCAACTAAGAAACATTTTACTCTCTCTGTAGAAAATACAGTAAAAGGTACTTGTGTATGTAAGTAAACAGCTGATTGGCAATGTAAACATTTGAAGAACCATAAACCGCAGTTTGAAAAAAAAACATTACAAGCCCGAAAATTATCCTCTGATTAATTACGAAGCAATACAAATTACAGCAGACAGTTGTCCGAGGCCTTCGGCCACGGACTGTCCCTGCAGGCTGTGTCAGAGACACGGCCATTAAGTTTAACGTAGAATACGCCATCCGATAAGACAGAAAACATATATAACAATAAATTCATTTGCTTATATTATTTATCATTTATTGTTATATATGTTTTCTGTCTTATCGGATGGCGTATTCTACGTTAAATTTAATGGCCGTGTCTCTGACACAGCCTGCAGGGACAGTCCGTGGCCGAAGGCCTCGGACAACTGTCTGCTGTAATTTTTATATTTACCAACGGCATTTGATTCAAGTCCGTTTAAAAAAAGAAATATTATGTTCAATTTTTTTAAACTTAATTTAATTTATGTATTTTAATTAATATTTTTATTGAAATAAGTTCTGCGAATGTTGAGAGGGCCGCCCTAATATTAAAAAAAGGTTTACCTTATCGAGTCTTCGCATTAGCATTCGAGCGTTGTGTGAAAGCTTTACGCTTTACAATTCAAAATTAATGTTACAACAGCTTTATTGAAGCTTTCGCAAAAAAGCTTTATTACGTTAGCTTACTGTTTGTTTCACTTTTTACTAGATACATGTTGCCAAGCAACATTAGCTTGCTGTTCGTTTCACTTTTTACTGGATACATGTTCCTAAGCAATGTTGAGCAACCAAAAACACTCAACCAAACACCACACATATTTTTGAGTGGATGTGTTTAAACAATTTTCATTTGAGAAATTAAAATACTAGAAATATATCAACCAATATGAAATGTATATCAAACGAAAGATAACATCTTCATTTACCTACAAAAAAAATTTTAAAACAATTCATCTAGCCGTTTCCTCAAATTCAATGAAATAAAGATTACAACAATAAAAACCTGACATGACTCCTCATACCGTAAGGTAAGACGTATTCTACGTCAAAAAATGTATTTATTTCCTTAAACCATAATATATCAATAAATAATTTGTTATTTTATATACATTATATTTCCTAATTTTATTTATTTACATAATGTTATTTATTGTAATTTCTTACTCAACAATTTTCTAAGTTCTCAATCGTTGAATTTTCAAAAAAAATTTTGTCACAAGAAATGTGTTTATTTATTGTTGCAGAGAGTTACCATCTCTATCTGATGTATCTCGCAAATATTTCACGAATAATTCCATCACGTACTCCATTTTAATTCGAATATATGTGGTCCTATATTAGTTTAATAAAATGTCACAATTCCGGTCCGAAACAATTAGCAAACAATTGTTTTCGTATGTAATAACTTTGACATAACAACAACCCTGTTATTGATTTTGTTCACGAAATTTACGCGAATAACTTGCAACTCAAATAAAAAATAAGCGAATTTTGGGTTCACGATATTTTATTATTTTTTTTATACAAGTACTTCATATCGAATCGAAAATTTCACAAAACCTTAATACGGGACTTGAGCTAGTTATTAAGACGGTTATATATTCCACCTTTTCAACGGTCTTAAAAAAATGCGTACTCCAGCAATGACAATGAAAAGATTTAAAAATAAATTCAAAGAAAATAGAAATTCAAAAAATATATGATTCTGCTCATACTTCAGATAAAGTCAACCTTGTGGCATACGTTTTTGTTAAAAAAATACTCCAAAATGGTGCTATTGGCCGCCGTTTCATGACATGATTATTTCATAATCATAATCATTATTTGATGCTTATTCCTTTCGACTTCTCTCTATCAGTTCTTTTTAAAATATTTTTAAAATAACTAGAGATGTGCGATTAATCTAATAATTAATATTGTGGTTAATCGATATTGTGACTATTCAGTTAATCGAATAATCAGGAATTCTGATTAATTATAACTATACTTAATCAATTAAGTTGAATATTAATTAATCACATTTGAATAATTGTATTCTGCATTCAAATAATTTTTTGAAGAACATACAAGCTTTGTTCCCGTAAGTAATATTTATACTGTTTTTACCAATTTTCCAATTTTGAAAGAAATTTGTGCCACTTTCTCATACAAGCAAAAGTAAACAATTGAAAATTTTGAGTCAAGAAGGTTGTTGCAAAAATGCAAACTCACAAAACGTAAAAACATGAATTGCATGAATTGCTCAATTATATAAACTCTTTTAATATTAATCAATTAATCGTGAATCATAATGCAGATTAATCGTAAATACGATTAGTTAAAATGCAGGATTAACCAATTAATTCGATTAATCATCAGTGTGTCGTTCCTTGATTAATCAATTAATCGCACATCCCCAAAAATATCAGTTTTGGTCAATATTTTAGAAAACTTATGGTAAATTGTTAATAACAAGATCGGAATTGGCTTGTTTCACCTTCAAGAACAAACATTTTGGGAATTATATCTGCAAGAATTCCAATCTTCAAGAATTCCAGTTCTGTCGTGTCGTGTGTTCACAGTAAAACTAAATAAATTGATACGTATCTCATAACAAAGAAAAGACAAATAAAAGTTTCTTAGGAACTGGGTGTGTAGCGGTAAACTGTCAATGGAGAGATTATCGAGATGACTGAATCATAAACGGCCACAACCGCTGATGCTCGTAATGTCTGTGACATGACTATAAGGAGTTGTTCACACCTTTTCAAACAAACAAAACCACCAGGCCAAGCACAATATTCCTCCCTTGTCAGTTCAAGAAACACTTTTCCTTTTTGCCACAGAACTTGCAAGATATCGCCCCATAGGAAGGGGATGGGCCAAGAGATTCGTCTAACTAAATGAGAATTTAGTAAAAGTCAAACAGGGAAGAGATAAGGAGAGGAACAAAACCCATTCACTGATAATTATGTTTATTCCCACAAAATGCACTATTTAACAAGCGATTTAATGAAGGAATAATTCATTAATTCTTTATTACTGTTCTTTCTGTTTTGTGTTTATTTGTAAGACACAACAACAGCAACAACAAAAAACACACATCAACCTAAGTACAATACAAGGCCTCGCTATCAAACACGATTCAAAGCAGCAAAACGACAAACAAGAGAGAATAATTTTCTAAACAACAGCAACAGATAGAGATAATGTTGAGGCATAAACCGTGTTACGTATACCCTCACCCTAGAGGCCAAGTTAGACTATTAGAGAAGATGTGGGATATGTCAAAGTTTTCATTTGGGAAGAGTGAAAGGAATAATGTAAATTGAGGAGAACGATTTGCATGAAAAATGTTGACAGATTTTGATTTTCCTTGAAAAATGATTGCGTCTGAAATAAAAGGATCACCAATAAAGAAGACGGGAATAAAAATTTTTATGTTCACAACTTTGTTATGTATTACAACTTTCTTTTTCATTTAATCTTTATTCTATCTCAATTATTTTTTATCTGTCAATTTGCAAACATATATTTTTATTGATGTATTCTTCCACTCCACTGTTCAAAACTGATAGTAGGTCTGTATGCGTAATTTTCCAGTAAAAAATATCCAGTAACTATTTTTGAGAGACTGTCGGTGGTACAATGGCTAGTGTGTGCGGCTCTTGTGCATGAGAATGTGGGTTCGATCCCTGCTCTGTCCACCTTACATTAGTTTCGACGATGGCCACCTCGCTTAGTGATGGCGACACTATCGAGTACTTAGCCAAAGCTTCTCAAAATACCGTTCGGAACCGGTGTAAAACGTAAGGTCCCATTCAGTGAGTGAAAAATTTGAAAGCGCACAGCTCACTGGTTGCGAGAAGCTCTCCCAATCCCTTCATGGGATATCTAATAGTGTAGCATTGGATTAAGAGAGTTTTTATTTTATTCCTTTCGGTCGTTGAAAACCAGTGTTAAGGTTACCCTTTCTATGCTACTCTGTCCTTCCTTATGATCAATGAAAAACTGTGTTCGTTACCCTTTTTACGACAGTCTTTCAAGAAATCAAAATGCAGTTCTATGGCGTAATAGCAATCGGAAAGAACGTTGGTGTATCTGTGCCAAAAATGAAAAACGGCCTAAAAGCTCTTAGGACGGAATTCTTTTAAAGGAACCACGATGATCTTATTCATTCCAATTTTTAATTGGAATTTTGGGCAGGATAGCCACCATCACAAGATTTCACATTATTTAAAACAACTTCAGTCAACATGAGTTGTTGTTCCAAAATAACATAATCTTCTTTTATAAATTGCATACAACTGATGTAGACTTGGACGGAATAATAAGTAATCGCCAAGACGCCATATCATAAAATTTTTGTTTTGACAAAAACAGGGTTTGAAGCGATTGGTTCTCCAAAATACGTTATTTTAGTTTGCAAAAAGCGCTTATCCTTCATTTTTACTCAAACTCCTAAACTAAATAATCAGTATATTTAATGATTAAATGATTTCTCGAATTCAATACATTGGTTTCTTGGTGCTTCTTCATATTTTTTTTTAAATCACTTAAAATTTTAAGAATGCTCTGCTCAAAAGAATGAAAAATACAAATAGACACAGATAGTTAGAGAGAAGGACGGTGTTATCTGGATCATTTTCTCCGATATGTAGATTTTATTTAATTTTAAATTGTAAAACATAATAAAAAAAAATAAATAAAAATACAAATCCGCAACAAAACAACGGCAAAAGTTTAAAAACGAATTGTAAAAAAATTTAGCTGATAATTCAATTAAGGCCAAATAAGACCAAAGAAACCCCAAAAGACTGCAATTATTGTTAATCTGAACAAGGCGGTCACTGACTTAGGCGCTAAGGCGCTGATGAGAAGATACAGAACTTTGAAACGAGCTTCCACCAACATAAGTGGAAATCTCAGTTTCGACTGTTTAATGAAATTACAAATATTCTTCTAAGAAATAATTTCAGATCGCATTATATACAATAAAAAGCAAAACATTTTCTTAATATGATAAACATACATACATTAATTATATTGTCAATTTAAAAATTACAAATTAATTGTATAGAGTGCCCCAACAAAAGTGGAACGCGTTATCATTGTGAAAACCTCATGTGTCAACAATTCGAAGAGTGATCAAACAATTTCAAGAAACTGGGTCTCTCGAAAACTTTGCTGCTGTAGACGATAGAGTCGGCGAAAACCTGAGAACATCAGTTTGGCATCATTCACAAAACCTCTAAACCGCAGGGCCGCGGAGACCATTTGTCGGATATTTTATTCCATATTAGTAATCCATACTTTATTCCATAAGTAGACATATACTTCACCAAAAAAAATCTCCTCTCTGGGCCAAAACCGTTTATTTATGAAATATTTCATCCCCTTCATTATTGATTTTAATTGATTGATTGAGTTTTATAAATGTAATTAAATGTTTATGTTCCTTTAATTTCAATTTAACCTGCAAGATATTTGCAACTGATCGCTCTGGGGTGAGGTTATACAAATAGATGTATTTAACGAGTTAAAATTTCTAGCCTCAGAGCAATGAAAATCAGTCACAGCAACAACAATACACAACGACAGCATGTTTGAAAGCGTGTGAGAGTAAGTGTAATGATTATTCATACAACCACCAGGCAGAACCTGGTAAATTTAACCGTTTTCTTTAACAACTCTTCCCAGGCGTGCATCTCTTCATTAAAGTAAATTTCACTGTTCCATGCCCACAAGGCAGAAAGAAATACATTCGGGCTGATGAAGAGTTTTCCGCGAAACGCACCGCATTGTTTCGTTTTCTATATCGTAATTTTCATAGGAAACCGAAGTCAAAGTTAAGACTAGTGGTGGGCGTACGCATGTGCATACTTGTGTAATACTCTGCTGAGGCACTTATGGTTTTATCCGCAATGATAATTAAATTAATAGGATTTTGGTTGGCTTGAAGGTTAAGTAATTTTTGTTTTCTTTGTACTCAAACTCAAGTGGTTTAATTAGTAATTGATTTCGTAAAAAATTAGAATCTTTAAAGAATCTAATCATCATAAGTATTCGCTGTTCCACTTTAAATCACGTTTGTGTCTTAAGTCGTTTGTTTTACAAACCGACAAATGTAAACAAACTGTGTTTGTGTCTTAAGTCTTTTGTCTTATTTGCGGTAACTCGCACTTAAACTTATGCAAATGTATCGTTTTGTGCAGCACTAATGGCAATTAAAGAAATCAACAAGTCTTAGAGTTATGAATTTCTAAACAGACATGTTAACATAAACTGTATATAAGGTTGTACGAGATCCCATTGTTCCACACAAAATCGATATGTCTTGAGACCAGAGTTTTTTCTATTCTTGGGTATTAAATGAAAACAAACCAATTTCGCTTTTGTCTTTATTTATGTGAAGGAAAAGTGGGGTTAATTAGATTATACCTTCTATATGATAATGTTTGTGATGTGAAATAAGATTCTCATCATGTATGAAAATAGTCTCCTCTTTCATATTATTGAAGTTCAGTCTACAGTAAAAAAAACTTAGTGATAGTTTACACGTCGAGTAACCCGATTCTGTGGGCATGCGGCTCACAACTTTATGATAAACAAAATACCCTAGTAATATACCATTCACAAATACATATGAACATGCGTGTTTTTGTGGCTTAAGTCATTCGTTTTCGATCTTGCAACAATGGCATTGTTGTATGCAACTATTTATGAGTAATTGCATAACTTTTACAATGATACAAAAAAAGAAACAACAAAAAACTTTCTTTCATTTCTTCTGCCGCCCCATTGAGAAACAAAGGGTTTTTTCTAATGCGTGTTGCCACATATTGCAACTTGGTGGAGGTTGGAAACTGCAGCGGCACAACAAGTTGCAGGTATTTTGTTCATATCCATAATAAATGTTAAATAGCTTTTGTAGTAAAAACGTTGACTACGATTCACTTCCTAGTTGAACTTACAACTGAAAATTAAACAAAAAACATTCGCCCAAGTGGAGATGGTGGTGGAGGTGGAGTTGTAGGTGGTGATGGCGGTGGTGTTGGCTATAAGAAAAGTATTTGAAATATGTTTGTTATTACATATTATGCAATCATCCATTGTGTTTGTGTAATGGCAGTGGAGGGAGGAAAATGTACTACTGGCTTGTTGCTTAGCTGTAAAGTAACTGTGAAATTGCTTTTCATACGTTACGCAAAGCGTATGGAAAATTGCACTAATTAATTTCTAGGCTGAAAGAGTTGCAGATCCCACTCTGCCAATATACCAACAAATTGCGTGTGCATCAGTCGTAATAGCCTCTTCATTGATTTGTGTGGACGCCACTCATTGTTGTTTGGGAGTTAGTATTGTCCCTAACTTAATCGTGAAAGCGTTCGAAACGTAACTCGAGTATTTCCATTTAATTACTTATGTTCATGTTATATAATTTACTTTAAACTTATTATTTGGCAAATCAAAATATCATAACAAGTCTGGCAAATGTTTAAATATAAAAACACATGGGAGGGGTAAAACGAAAACTTTTTGCTTCGTTACAAAACGTTACCATTAGCAGCTATTAAATACCGAAATAAGACAAGAAGACGACAAGGCATAAGCAAAATTAACACCTCTCTAACAAAGTGTTAATTTTCACTTATTGTGCTGGCTTTTAGCTCAATGAAAAGCAAAAGTGTTAACACACACACACATGATCGTCTTCCCAACCTCCTATAATAATAATGATGACATTTGAAACCCCTTTGCTGATGGCCGCCAGAGCAACAAAGGTTAAGGTGTTTATAACACAACTCATTAAAACCGTATTAGATGTTGAAATTTGAAATTGAAAACACTTTGTATCCGAGTCCACGAATCACGCGAGCTGCCATCAATAATTAGACTGTGAACCGCGCAGCAGAAGCGATTCCAACGAATCATGTATTAAATTAATATTTATTGAAATTAAAAAGAAAGTCCATTATACTACGAACAACATATGGACGTATGTAGTTGCGTTTCTTACGTTTGTTAGACACCAGCGCATCGATGCGCTGCATTCAAATGAATCCACTTGCGAAGTGTGGAAAATGTTACTGCAAAACAATGAAACTATTTTGAATTTTCTCTTTGAAATGAAAGTACAAGAAGCAGCACAATGAAAATCATGCTCAATGCAACCTGGTGATACTAGTTACATGGGATTTAGTACGTGCTAACACACAGTACTGTGTACCTTTAGCCATCTGTACCACAGTAGTCCCAGAAAATGCCGAATCATCGTTTCGCTTTCAATCAGGCAACGTGGGTAAAGGGAAGTTTCTCAGACACTCTTGGTTTTGCTGAGATAAGAGTAAGCGGATACATCATGTATGTAGCCATTTGACATGATATCGAGGTCCATTACACAGTCAAGAAATGACATTGAAGTCGAGACTGCGTAACATAGTTCAGTTCAATCACAGATCAATCTCGGATTTGCGTTATATTTGAAGCAAGTGTTGGTTGTATTAAATTCTTCAAGAAACATTTCGTTATTTTTGGGCCGTTCCACCCAGCAACTGCCAAATTCATATGCAGCTTGTTTACCCTGCAACTGTCTTGCTTTTGTTCATATTTGTTTGCTTTTGTTGTTAAAATACATACATATATGCTGAGGTTGACACGATGTGGGCGCGAAACAAGAACAAAATGCCAGTTGTTGGTGCCTGAAATTACAACAACACCTAATGATCTTACCTCTTCTAGTTTCATCATGATTCTACTATCGTTTAGAATATTGATATAGGCTAAAGTAAATATATTAAAATAACTACTGCACAAACTGAGAACCCACAGCAGAAATGTATCCTGCTAACACATATTGGAACATGGTGGAGGTTTGAAACTGCAGCGGCACAAGTTGCAGTTATTGTGTTCATATCCATTCATAGGGCAATTATTCATTTACAATCATTTATATGGTATTTCAAAGGGTTTGAAGCGCTTTTAATGCAAATCTCACTAAATTGTCCATTAACCATGAATAGCCGAATTGATTTTCAAAGATGATTAATTTGAAGCCGAGCTGCTATTTTTTCAAGGTAACATACATTTGTTTGTCCTCAAGTAGAGGATTGCAACCGATTTCGTATTATACTGTCACGTCTACTCGTATTACAAATGTGTTACATTTCCCGTCATTTGGTTACTTTAGTTATTAATAAAACTATATACTCGCTGTGTTTTTGTTAACCAATTTGTCTCTTTGGACTACTTAATCTACCTTATCTTGGTTCGCTTCTTAAGTCTTTGTGAATGTAATTTTAATTAGGAACATTTCGTTTCTTACATCCTTTTGCTTTCGCCCACTGTTTTCTTCCTTTTTTTTAATGAGGTAGTAATCAATATCCCACCGTACTACTAGGTGAAATATAAGAATAGGCAATTTTATGAACTCACCTCCTGCATTTAAGCCATTCGACGAATGCTTCATATTAACACCATTGCCGGAATTCGAGGCGGAATTTTGAAATGCACCTCCTCCACTCATGACTCCATATTTGATTGGTTTAAAATGGAAAAACGACGGGGAATATCCCGAACCTCCGCGGCTAAGTGAACTGAATTGTTCTTCTCTATCCTCCACGTAGAGACCTTCCTTGCCCATAGCTGCAAGTTGTCTGCCCTTGGGCATGAACATTACCAGGAATACCGTTGCCGAGGTGGCGATTAATCCGAATGCTAAGCACGCGTCCTTGTGGCGTTCGGCTACAGCCAAACCGCACAGCATCCAACCCAGCCATATAGGTATGGCACCGCCAATAGCTAAGCCTATGTAGGTGGCTTCTCGGTAATTGTCGCGAATACCTCGCGATTTTATGGCCAGCACGGCAACGAATACTATCAGGAATATAATGTATATTAACGAGAATAAAAACTCGGAAAACTGCGTTTTGCACAGTGGTATCAGCACGGTTCCTGTGGCCGTTATGCGTGCGTACATGTCGCCGTTATTTGTTCCATGAAATATGGTGGCAAATGTTGAGACGGTTGTACGTTCGCCTTGCGATGGCACAGAGGAAGCCAAGGGATTGCTACCGCCAAAAGGCACTGACAGCGTGAAAATTTCCGGGGGCGATGTTATCAGCCATTGGGTTCCAATAGCCACTTGTATTAGAACGGCAAATAACAGCAGTAGTCCTTGGTAAGGAGCAGGTAGATAAACTCCTCCATTTAAGCTTATGAGGAAGACACATTTCACCAGCAGAGCAGCGAATACGAGAGCATATGCTACGCCCACTCCAAAGCGTATTGTTCCACAGCTCAGCAGAGAAGGTTGGGCAGTTAATATGGCTCCCAAGCCGGCACATGCAAATAATCCCAGCAACAACATTTGACCCAGAAAGAGGTGCCTTCTTGATGGTGATGTCCTCCAAGCTTTGAAGAGGACAAATATTTCGAAGGCCCCCATCATTAGCATGGTCAAGGAGGCTAACACTAGGACGGGAACTACCCACGGTTCTTTACGCAGACCTGCAAAGTTCGGCTGCGTCGACACGATTGTAGGAGGAGTTGCTGAATTATTGACTGAAGTTGGTGCTTTCGGTGCCACTATAAGTACAGATCGAGGGCCGGTGGAAGGTTGTATAAAGTTGGGTAAACCTCTGCTCTTCGAAGCACTTTTTGCTGGAACTGCAGTACTTGGTGGACTGACTGTTGAACTCGTTGGCACTAAAAAGAACTCTGTGGACATCTCCACAAGACGATCAGCCTTTGACACATTTACCACCGGCACAATCTTTGCATCCAATATGTTGATGTCTTCTCGTCGATTCAGTTGCTTCCCCTGGCGTTGTCGGGGCGCAGCTGTAATTGCTTCGACGGTATGATCCTCTAATGTCTCCACAGCCAGCGTGAACGCTTCGGAACTGTGTGTCTCGCGCGTATTTGACACTTCGCTTTTACTATTAGTTCTCACTTTTGGATCACTCTCATGACTTACAACGTAATTACTTCTATTCAGTAGACTATTTACACTCGCTGCTGTGCTCACACTTGTCACTTGGCTCGAGCCAATAACTTTACCCGGTCGAACATGTGTGTTAACGTTCTTTTTACGCAGCGGTAGCAAACGTTCGCCGAATCTCGGTTCATGGGCGGTTCGGCCGACCCCAACGACATCGTAATTGCCAAATGCCTCAGCATCCAGGGCGACTGCGCAACGATGAACTAGAACAACGCACACACTAAGAACAATCCAAATTGGCAGCGAATCTCGTAAACAACGCGCTCTCGTTCGGTCAGCACACATTCTTGGTGCAGTTGCGGCCATCGACCGTCTTTCGTGACGGACCATGCCTAACTGATCCACATTAGCAAATGCATTTATGCTGCAACGCTCAATAACCGAATCGCACGAGAACTACCACAACGACAACGCTAGCATGGACAACTGAAATTGCAGTTGGCCGCTGGCCAAGACGTACACACAGAAACTCTATCGTTTGGTGTCGTGTTTGGCCTAAACAATGATTCTTACAGTGTTAACTCTTCGTGTTGGTCTTAAGCATCGGTTTAAGCCAACGAATTATTTCTTTTGGGCTGTTGCACAGATTCGTTTTCGCGTTTGTTTTCGTTTTTACACTTCGTTTAGCACGCGGTTTCTTTTATTTTCTTGTGTTTTTTGTTTTGTATCGATCGCTTCGGTTAACGCAACTCAGGGACGAAGACACATCTTTTCGCGCTGCTCAACCGTCAGAGACTGTTTGGGTATGTCTTCAGACATTGTGGTATTAGCGCAAAGACAACGTTAGTCGTTAGTTGGCTGCGAATGAAACTTGGTATTTGCCAGCTGCAACATGTTGGATACAACAACAACGCCGCTGCCAAGTTTGGAATAACGCACTTGCATGCGTGTAGGAATCAGCCAAACACCAGTGATAACATTTCATGTATTTACACCCGCTGGGTAATATGCCCATCTAGCACGTAGCACTGAGGATGAGAATAACACCCGTCATTCAGTCGTTGTGTTGACCACAATTGATATTCCTCCTTGCAGCACCTCAAATATGATCAAATGTTGGCATTGCCAGATTAGGACGTAATGTCAATAACCGCCGTATTATGTCATAAACGTTGTATCCAAGCACATGTGCATTTAGACATTATGCTCCAACTACTCTGTACCTTGCCACTCCACCCGCTATCTACTCGTGGAAACGTACAAGTGTTGACTGGTATTTCCCTTACTTTGAAGAGATTTCAGTACGTGCCTTCTGAGAACAATTGTCTGCCTTCGCTGTGGTCGATGTCGTTGTTTTTGGCGGTATATTCGTTGACCAAGAGTTCAGGTTCGATGGTGATGACAGCAGCGGCTTCATTCACGTATATATGTACATACGCAGGTATGTATGTGTGTGTGTATATATGAATGTGCGATTATAGCTCCAAGACAGCGGTCGATCGACTGCCGGCGATTCTATACCGGTGGAACAAAGTTATGGCCAATAAAAAGTTTAGTTGGCCACACATATAAAAATAAAATACAATTCATAATAAATGATTACGAATAATAAATTAACTCTGATTTGATATCATATTTTAGATGTAAATTTTTTATCTCTGAGATCCCAAGCATACATTTGGAAAGTTATGTTGCAGCACTTTGCAGCACTTGAGGAACTTTATTGCAGTCCAATATATAGAACAATCACAGACATATGTATATCTATTAATATACCAGTATGCAACTTTCTTAGGATTCGAAAATGAGACATTTCCCCCAAACATTCCGGCAGCTTTGTGCATTTTAGTTTATTTTAGACGAATCGTGTATCACCACATTTACCTCCACCTTAAAGCCAATAGCTAAGATACATATTTTACATAGTTTCCCACTACATCCTATGAGGGAATAGAAGAGAGCTCTCACAATCAGTGAGCTGTACGCACAGAACTAATTGTTTGAAAAGAGGTAGTAGCAAACGTAGCTTCGGCTGTTGTCACTACCGAATTGAGGATGTCACGTCTGAATTTAGTCCCCACAACTGAAATTCGTTTAAAACAACCTCGTTTCAAAATGTAGTCATTTATGACCATTAAATTTCCAATGACATGCATTCTATCAACTACATTTGCTATGTTTTCTGATATTTGGGATCCACCTTGGAGATTCTGGACAGTGTTCAACGGAGCGCAATGTTGATGGCGGTGTAGCCAACCCTGATATCTCCGTTTACCATCGTTGTAATGTAGGCTGCGTAACCTTGTTCTATCGATATTTCCATGGGAAGTGTTCTACTGAGATCCATGACCTCATACTAGAGGCTCGGGTATTCAAAGGTACTACCCGGATGTTCAGAGATATACATCCGTTTGTTGATCGGACAGCACATTACAGGGAGAATTTGTTCTTCAGCCGAACATTCCGTATGTGGAAAACGCTTCCGGAGAATGTATTCAAAAATTAATTGTTTCGCATTACATCCCATGAAAGGATATCAGAGCACAGTACAATCAGTTCTGAAGATTTTCAAGGTCGATTGCTCGAGAAGTGCTATAAACATACATACACGCCAAATGTAGAATAGTATACCATCAGGGTAAAAACATATGAAATCAACCGAAAATATTAACATTTCTGACTTCATCACCTCCAAATTTGATAAGATTTTGTACAAATGATCTATGGATCGGCACAATAATATTTGCCAACTTTCAGACATATAGCCTTCCAACTTTCAGAATTATGGCCATTCCAAGTTGGCAAAAATCAATAAAAATGCACTCAGATGCCTTAACACAATTTTTAATATCTCGAAAAGTATTCATTGCACGTTAATAATCAAGGGCTCATTTTACAGACAAAAACATGCGCCATTCAAAAAAAATTTTTTTTTAAATTTTCGATCAAGGATAATGTAAATAAAAAAAGGACTAAAATTTCCAAAGGATATATCTCGAAAATCAATATTTTTAAAAATTTAAAAAAAATATATGTTAATTCTTATTATGTTTTGTATAAGTCTGCCAAATTTCAATGTGGAGTCTTTATCACAACATAAGTTATTAAGAAAAAAGCAGGCGAGGGTTTATGTATTTCATGAAATGTACCAAAATACAAAAAGGTGACAAATTACAAAAATAAGGACAAATCAAATGTAACGGAACTTTTTCGACTTTTCTTTGCTTAAACTCTTTTTCTCCATTGCTAAACCTTTAATTAAAAGTACAACATAATGTATTATCATTATTAAACACTTTATTACAGCATATTTATTTATTTCTGAAGGATTTCAATTAAAAAATCTGCATCTGCCGAGTAACGCTTGACTTTAATTTTTTTTTATCGACAGGTTCAATAGAATGCAGCTTTTGAGTTCCAGGAATAGTACGCAAATCTTTAAAACGAATTTGAAGGAACCGTGCTTCTTCTTCGTGGTCTTTTAGAGTTAAAAACTCGAAATTACAGTTCAAAAGATTTTGCAGGCACCATTCATATAATTGTTTTGGAGTAGTTATTTGACCTTGTAATGGACGCTGTAAACTAGCTCGACGTGCCTCTCTCTTTACGGTACCTCCAAGCCCGTCACTTGTGCCTTTTCCATGGCTTGTTGCAAAAAAATGCCACTCAGCATTACATCCAAAATCTTCCATATGATAACATAAATTGATAAAGTTCTTTTTATTTTTAAACTGGGCAGCACTACCGTCTGAAAAATACGTGATTTTCTTCGGGGTTGTTTTAAACTTTTTTCTCAAAAATACATTCAGGTGGCGATGGAACAGGTGAACAGCTACAGAATCGTGTACAAGATAATCAGATATTATTATGAAGTTTGTATGTTGTGTTTTTCCATCTGATTTAAAATAAATAGCAATTGGGTATAAAGTGGCCTGAGAGTTGTTCCAGTGAAATCCCTGGACTGCATCCTGAATAGTAAAAGAAGCATTTTCTGAAAAATCGCAAACTCATTTCATTTTCTTCCAAATTTGATTTTCTTTCGCTCAGATATGCTGCCTGCTGTTTTGCAATAAGTGAATGAGGTAATAGAATTTCAAGCTTTTCACATGAGGAATCCACAAAAACGTCGGCTTGGCCAATCATGGTCTCCAAATTATCCCTATCTACACTTACCCATTGTTTATATGTTATTTCATCAATATCATTTTGCTCTAGTAATTGATTTAGTTTTGCTTTTAAATTTTCAATTCCTGGACACTTGTTACATTTACGTAGGTGACACTTTGAAGAAGATGGAATGCATGTCATTTGTTTCAAACAATCTTTGCAACATTCAAGCTGATAATTCGGAACACCTGCAGTTAATTTTTTAAATTTATAGCATCAATCATCAGCTTCACATTTTGATGCTTTGTACAAACACACACGTTATGAGATCCACTCGCATTTGCTAGAATTATATTCCTCGGGCGAAGTTGGCAAAACTTGGAAATACCTATTTTTATTCCATCATGTCGTTCCTTGAATAAGGCAAGGCGTACATTTCTCTTAAGTTTCCAAGCAAAAGTCTTTTATTTTTCCTGACTTTTGTACCATTTTCAAAAACAGACACGAAATCTTTCTGTCCGGGCAAACACCTGCTGACGTCATCGGATTCATAAAAGAATTTTACTAAACTGCTTGTCACTGGTGAAATTGGACTTCCCAGTTTTGGGTTAGGCGTACTCATCACACCCTTTGTTTCAAATAATGCTTAACTTTTCGCGCGATATAATTTGTAACCAGGAATTCTTCCTTAATTTTATGTATTGTCCAGCTTTTTGGTAAAATTGTTAGCAGTTGGATTTTCTCACTATTTTTTGTTAATGTTTTAAACTTTTCTTTTAATTGTTCTATTATTTCGGATTGTGGGCACATATGCGAAGTTGATTGTGCTGAACAGTGGAAAATTTTGTCTTGAATCGAATCACTTATTTTCCTGAATTTTGCATCTCTGTACCGTTTTTGATGTAACTTCTTCTTTTTTATCGGAGATTGTTCCAGATACGGTAAAGATTGGTTTAATTATGAAATAGCAACTTCTTCCGTGCCTGACGCAATGTCATCTTCTTCCGTGCCTGATGCAATGTAATCGAAAGTATCTACATTTTCGTTTATGTCTGGACCTTCTTCCAAATTAGATTTATTAGATTTTTTCAGATGCGAAAATTTTATTCTACATGTCCCACAAATTTTATTTGAGATCGTAATGTTTTTATCCTTAGTATACTGTAGCATCCATTCTTGGACTTGTCTTAAACTTTTATTGCACCCAGTGTGACCGGATTTTTTAAAAGGATTACAGCAAAATGTTGAGTTGAATGGCATATTTTTTATTTAAATACCACAACCGAATGAACTGTGCACGACTTTTTTGTAATGACAATAATTATAATTTATTTAAATATTTAGTCTCTTTTTTTTGCTTTTTCAAACGATCCAGTCACTTTAACACTTTGACGTTTAGCACTTATGAAATCTGGTATTCAACTGAAGTTTGACTTAGAGTCTCTGAACTATTTATACTGTTTTTTTTGGTACCAAATATAGATTTCAGGTAAAAAAATAAACGCCTTGCTTTTCTTGAATTGGAAAATTTGCGTGAACTACGGGTCATGAAATGTTTTTTAAATAGGGACTGAATTTGCTACTGCCAATAAGCCGACCACATGTCATAAAATATTTGTAAATTTTTTGTGTGAACAGGCAATAAATATTTCGCCTAGGTTGTAAAGTCGAAAAAGTTCCGTTACATTTGATTTGTCCTTCTTTTTGTAATTTGTCACCTTTTTGTATTTTGGTATATTTCATGAAATACATAAACCTTCGCCTGGTTTTTTCTTAATAACTCATGTTGTAATAAAGACTCCACATTGAAATTTGGCAGACTTGTACAAAACATAATAATAATTAACATATATTTTTTTGAAATTTTTAAAAATATTGATTTTCGAGATATATCCTTTGGCAGTTTTAGTCCTTTTTTTATTTACATTAGCCTTGATCGAAAATTTAAAGAAAAAATTTTTTTGAATGGCGCATGTTTTTGTCTGTAAAATGAGCCCTTGATTATTAACGTACAATGAATACTTTTCGAGATATAAAAAATTGTGTTAAGGCATCTGAGTGCATTTTTATTGATTTTTTCCAACTTGGAATGACCATAATTCTGAAAGTACGAGAGCTAGGACACTGAAAGTTGGCAAACGCTATTATTATGTTTAACTTTCCCTTCGTACCAAATTTCATCCAATTCGAAATCGGTGCGGTCAACTCATTGGTTGATTTCATATGTTTTTACCCATCAGCTTTATTTAGCAGTAATATGGTTGTGGTTGTGACAACCTCAAAATTCGGTTGTGGCAACGTCTAAATTCGGTTACAGCTAAGTCGTTAATCTCAATCGATTTTTTCTGCAGGTGTTCTATTTTCCTATTTGCGGACGGCCTTTTACACCGATTCCAATTTTTTTCATGGCTAATTACTCGACAATGTCGCCACCACTATGTAAGGTGAACATTGCAGATAGGAATTTAAGGTGGCCTGTACTTGGCCATGTACATTATCATATCAAACTAATCTCTATTACCTAATAGAAAATACAAAAAGGGATTTTGAACTAAATAGACGCCTTATCGCAAAGGATGTTGTAAACAATTTGAATGCTCCCATAATATTCCGTGTCCGTAAAGAAGAAGCTATCACATAACGGCATATTCTTGACCCACTTTGGCAACAATCGCCTGTTACGCACGATTTGCGTACTTAGAATTAATTTAACACCCTTATGAGCTTACACATGTCTCAAATGGTAAAAGTTTCCAATTAGATTTGGACAATCAAATCACAATTGGCCAATTCATAAAAGGTTGTACTTCTGCCGGTTGAGTAATTGCTGAAATACCTACTTAATTACGTACACATGTATGTATCGTACGTCCAATACTAACGATTTATCAAACCAAATACAACAAGAGATGCTTCCAAATGCCAGCCAAATAATACACGAAACAATTTTCTATGGAATTGTGGTCAAAAAGAAATAGCAACGCACCATGTACATATGTAATGGTTTACATAGTTATCGCAAATTATCATTCTGTAGCCAGAACAGAGTGTAGGAATACTTACTTATTTATATGAGCAGATACCCTACATTCCACTCAAAACGTGATTTGCTGAGTACCTCGTTTTTCGTTACTGAAGGCGATAATTCGAATATATATATGTACATACAGCTGCACAGAAAACCATTTCTTCGTTATATTTGTGAAATATTCTTCATTAATCCTATGCAGTATTTCGTAACTTTCATAGATATTATGAAAAAGTTACATACAAATGTTTTGCTAAATTCTCTTAATAGATTGATTGGAAATTTTTAATTTTTGGTACGTATCTTGTGTTTGAGTAGTACCAGCATTATCTTTCGAACAATTGTATACTAAAGAATTCTCACTGCAAAATAATCAGTAATGAGAAACTGGGACTTGATTTATTCTGTGAACAAATGTCATAGATTTCTCTTGTTTATATCTGGTGCGATCTGAATTGTACTTTGGTTTATTAAAATGAGATTTTAATTAATATATATATTTATATATAATAATGATATATATATTTATATAAATATATATACAAAATCTCACTGTTTGGCTAACAGATCATTTTTTCCTTCAACAGTCCAAACAGTCCGATATACGACTTGAACTCACATTGGCGGACGATAGTCTCGACTTTTGTGACTCTTCTCATCAGCACCTCTTAGGGGCCGTTTGTGCAAATCTGCCACTGACTTGAAGTTAGTTGAAAATAGAAAAAAAATCTATATCTCTGAAACAATGCGTCCAATCGAAAAACCCATTTTTGCCAATGCCCAAGATTTATGGAAAAAGTGGTCCAATTTTTATAGAAGAAATTTTTAAAAAACAAACTCTAAAATAAGAAGTCTTTAAAATATAAATATGTCTATAACTCGGTAACATTGCGTTCAATCGTCAAAGTAACCTAATTATTCACATTAACCAAACATTGTCAACGATACGACACCGACATTTTTTAAATCGCTAATATACGAATAATAATATAAACTTTAGTCGTATTGGGGACATCATGGCTTGGTTAAAATCTGCTAAGGAGTTGCAAAATTAGGAAAAATTTTCCAAGTAAATTGGGCCAGTTTATACAAACCACTTGGAATCCTCAAAAATTAGATATTTTTTCGATGTGACGCTACGTTACTGAGTTAAAGACATACATACATACGAGCGTACTAGCGATTTTTATTTTTGTGGCAATTTCCGAATACAATTGTTCGGTTCGGAAGGTATCACTTAGTCCTAACGAATTTGTGAAATGCATGTAGATTAAGTTAGATTTAAATAATAAAAAATAATTTAGCGATAAAGGGGTAACAAATTATGATATTTTGGCAATTGTAAGCGCCGTTTCCGAGTGCGGATATATTTTCATTTTCCAGATTGTTTTTTGGAATTTAAAAAAAAAATTCTAAGATATTTATCAAAAACCTATAAAAGTCGTCAAAAGTTGGTTACTTTTCCTTATCATTTCCGAGATAAAGACATTTTTTTCATATTTAGTGAAGCAACAGACGATCGTTATTGTTGTTGCTGTCACTTTGCTTTAATGCTACGTAGATCTTCACAGCACAGCAACGGCCTGACTTGCGATTTTGATCATATTGCTGTTGTTTTATTTTCCTGCTAGGCAGATAGTCAAAGCAAAGCAACAGTCTAACCCTCGGCTGTTGAAATGTGCCCAATAGCACATGATAGTTTGCAGCTTTGATCCATACAGATATTAAATTGTTTCTTCTTAACTAAATTCTGAATCAAATACTAGTTGTTACCTTATACATCAAACATTAGATTTGTATTTGTATTTTTTTAGAGGTTCCATTCTCCTATAACGACTAAATGGTCACAAATCGATCAAATCTGTCAACGCTATTATCAATTGTGCATGCCACTTCATCATGAACAGACTAACGACAGAACCCCGCTTGCAAATTGTGCAAATTGATATCGAAAAACATGGTTCAGTTCGGGAATTTTACCATGCGCTACGTCTATTTTACGGTCGACATAATTTATGGGCATGTCAATAAGAAAAATTGCCACAGTTGGAGAGAAGAGAATCAACAAGAGATGTACAAGGCACCGTCACATTCACAAAATCTCACAGTTTGGTGTTCTTTATGGGCTGGTGTAATCGTTGCTCCTTATTTCTTTCAAAATGAGAACGGCGAGAACGTTACAGTTAACAGACCAATGACTGCCGATTATTCCGTGTCCCACTTGAATGGAATGTTGACTGAAGGCACGACTTATTGAAGAAAACGTTTGCTGAACGCTGAATTTCTCGAAGTGGGTCAGTCAGTTGGCCACCGAGATCATTCGATTTAACGCCTATAGACCATTTTCTATGGGGTTAGGTGAAGTTATTGATTTATGCGAATAAACCGGAAACTTTGGACCCCTTGGAAGGCAACAGTGTGCGAACCATTGCCGAGATACAGTCCCCATTGCTTGAAAATGTGGTTGAAAATTGGATTTTCCGCCAACTCCGAGCCAGCCGCGGCATGCGCCTCACCCAAATTATATTCAAACACTAATGGTATAAAATTGTCTTTCTAATAAAGTCAATTTTCAGTTTGAAATTATGGGATCTCATTGTTTTATTCAATTTAAAGTTCTGCACGTCAAAAATAACACTCTTTATAAATTAAATAAATTTAATATGAATTTTCTAAATTGAGTCAATTTTCTTTAAATCACAAATCTTTACGATTCAACTGTGATCGACACCATCTGGCGTAGGGTATTCAAAGTACAGATTCGTTTTACGACTGTTCTAGGTTGAAGTTGTTTATAATTGATTGAGTCTTGTGTTCGAAATAGATGAATGATATTCAGTTTATACGCACGTAACATATATACGAATGTTTCTTAAGAAGATTTGATAGATTAAACCAGGAAAAACAACAGCAACAACAATACCGCACCACAATACAAATACAAATATATATTGAGCTTTGTAACACTTTCAATACAAACCAAAGAAACCCGCAAAAAATAAAACAAACAAACAAACAACTGGATGAAGGTAAATAACCTTAAAACATAAGATCGACACCATATTCTTCTGTTTTTTGCTGTTGTTGTTTTGTATTTTTTAATCGATATCGAGGGTTTGTTTCTGCCAAAACTGCAAAATACTCGTTACAATTTAAAGGGGAACAACAAGAAAACAATTAACTTGAACACAATGCGCGATCTGAAATGTGTGTGTGAATTTAGACGTTTGTAAAATTCTTGAGTGAAATTGTGGCAAAAATTGCAGCTATAGACGAGATTCTGCCATTTACATTTATTTGTACCAGCTCCTCTCTGCTACACATTAAGCGATCTTCGCTAACTAACTGCTTAACTTAACTTTCATTTTTGTCTTTCGCTTTGACTACGGGCAGTTGTTTGCTGTTGTTGGCCTGGCAATAATTAGTTAAGTTGGGCAAACAGACGAACCGTCACTCACAGCACTTTGACCCTGTTAAGTCAATTTAAAGTAACCGTTCAATAGAAAACGAAAACAGCTAATAGAAATGCTCTATCGATTGCAAACCCCGCCAATTAAGTTTCCAAAGAAAGTGTTTAGCATGGAATTTAAAGCAAACATTTGTTCCTTTCAGAGGCAGTTTATCAACTAAAAACCTTATTAGGGGCCAACGAATACTTTAAAGCCGCTTCAGGTGCGGATATCAAGTAATTAATCGAATGTTCTTTAACAAAATGTACCCATGTTATCGAATTCTCCGATTGCGGCTTCAATGACCAGCCTCGAGGCTGCTTAACGAAATCGATTAAATGTTAAACTGATTCTCATGAGTCGGGTGGTCAAGCCAAATCAATCGAATAGCAAACACCAAGACAGACAACAACTTGTGGTGGAATCAAAGATGTTTTTCGGCAAAATTCTTGTGCCTGAAAGTGATTAAATATCTTTTTATAATCGACGAAAACTATAAACGAAACAACTTTAACCTCAAAAGATTCTGCATCATTAATTTTGCATAACTAAATAATAAACGTTTAAGTGAAGCTCGTAAATGTTAACTCGAAATGTGCTA
The DNA here is from genome assembly GCA_963931995.1 of Phaonia tiefii. NCBI lineage: Eukaryota > Metazoa > Arthropoda > Insecta > Diptera > Muscidae > Phaonia > Phaonia tiefii. Next base: position 296,871,707 of record OZ008369.1, on the reverse strand, counting down.
GACGTGCGGGCGGTGTTGGCGGCAAATGTACCTCATTGCCATCCATCCATCTGCGCTGTGGGATATCTCATGCACTTCCTCCTTCTCCTCCATCGCCACCTCGTCTTCCTACTTCCGCCATTGAACCATGCCGTCGCCAACGAAGGCTTGATTGTGGAATAACTGTGTCTGGATGGGCGCTTTGGTCAGCGCAGCTTGTTTAGCGACAAAAACGGGTCAAATGTCATACTTTCTGTTAAAAACAACGGCGCGTTGCAGCTTAACAATTAAGTTAATGTTATAAATATTTAGTAAGTTATAGCAGAACCTTCTCCAAAAGGTCAACACTATAATGCTGACATAGATTCCGAAATCCCTGTTCCCTGTTCCCTGTTACCAGTGCCCAATAGCAATTTTGAGAAAATATTTTGACTTCAATGTTGACTAATGCTGTCCGTTAACCGACACAAATGTTAAACTTTACAGATTGCATTGGCCTAAAGAGCACCAGTGTGTTGGCAAAGGAATCACAAAAGCAAAAACAACAAAACAAAATTGTGACACTATCGATCATCGAAGTCAAATAGTCCCAGGTTTCTTGGGAAATTGGAAATTGAGCGTGTACACTAAGCCTTCATCATGTGAACACCATGGGCGTCTGTTTCGTGGAAAAGTCACATTTTGTTTTGATTTCTCTTGTGTGTTTCTTTCGTTTCCTATAATTGGATTAGGTGTCTCTATCCACAATATATGTATTTATAAACTCACACTAACTCGCATACGAGGTTCACTACATTGATCCCTTAGACAATCTGGTCATTCACTGTACCAACGTTGATATTGGCAAGGGAGACCCTCGTCTTTAATGTCTGCTATAATGTACTTATGTTTTTCTTTTGTATTACTGCCTGACACGACTGTCAATTTTTAATCAACTTTACTCATGCATTAGAATAAGATTATTACTGAAAAATATGTAGCGACGTAGGCTCGTAGACTCGGGGTAAAATATGTAGGTGTCAACTAAACAAACATTTCTTTTAAAACTGCCTCTCTCCTTTACCACCTCCATATTCGCACGAACCTCGCCCAGCAGCATTTAATCGGAATTGTGCATAATATCTAGGTATGCAATTGGGTGATTACAAGCGAACCGATTAACCGGGTATTGGAATTCATACTAAACTTATTGTTTCGTAAACACATTTTTTCTCTCAGTGAACTAATATTTTACTTTTCAGCATCGTATCGGTCTTAGAAATTGAGGTTTTCCTTTCTAACCACAAATTGTCACCTCAGAAATGGTTAGTAAGGAAAGTGTGCGTTCGTTCAGACCAGGCCTCACAGACGCACGCGAGCGTGAGTAGAAAATTCCTCTCACTGCTCAAAATACATCTCGCGAGAGTGTGCCTAATAAAAGTGTACCAGATTGTACATAAAGTGTATCAAAAGGTACATAGTGTGTACCAAACAAAATACATAATGTGTACTTTTTTGATAGACTTTATGTACATTTTGGTACACCTTTTGGTACCCTATTCAAAAAGATATATGTACATACATATGTATTATTTGAGAACAAAATTAACCCGGGTTTTGATCCAAGTATATACATGTCTGTACAAACATGTCTAGATGTACTATGTTAAAACTTTAATACAACCTCAATTTCATTACGAAATGCCGTTCTAGCTATTATCGGTCGCACGTACCTCTCTCTCTAGGTTGTGTGTGCAGCAGATGACAGCTGTTAAAACATGGTCCGACAATTTTCCCATTAAAGCTTTTAAATGAAATGGAAATCACTCGTTTTCTTATGTCATTCATGTATAAGTTGATGCCATACACAAATGCATGTTTGATTCGAGTTTATGGTCAGACACACGTATAAATAATATGTGAGTCCAATTGATGAGTTTTCACTTAAGCCTGAGTTAAGCGCGTTGTGTTATTTTGTTGGCAGACACGTTTGTTCCTTTAGGGTAACCTGTCCGGTAGAATGAGGAAAATGAATTAAAGAAAATGTATGAATCTAAAGCCGGGGCACTACAAAACATTCATTGCATCAGTGAACATACGGATTTGCATAAAATAAACGATGTCATTGCTCCATTGAAACAATGGTGGTTCCGTGCATGAGATATTAAGTCTATTAGAGAAAAAGTATTAAAACATCAATAGCAGAAATAAAGCATACATCGTAGTAATGTAATATAATTATCGCAACAATGAAACCTATTCATTGCAGAAATGAGGCATATTCATCGCAGAAATGACACATATATCTCGATCATAACAATAATGATAAACCTTCACTACGAAAAATTTAACAAAATCAACACGGCACAAATTCATTGAAGAAGTGAACCAAATTCAATGCATCAATGAAACAAATACATTACTGCATTCATCGCAGCAGTAACCGTGTCGAAATATTTTCAGTTAATGAATACTTTTTCATAGAGGAAATGAAACTGTACGTTGGCCACTTTGGATCACAAAAGTTGTTGAGGCGACAAACAGTTTCATTCCTGTGAAGAAGCATTTCTGTTGCAGTGCATTTAACAATAATTTAGCTAATTTAACATAGCATTTTCCTCCATTGACAATTGTATAAATCCTTCGGACTTGTAAATAAATTGTATAAATGCAATTCAAGATTTTTCTCATGTCAGCTGTAGTAGATGTAACAATTCTTCCTCTCTGTACAACCATGTCCTGTCCATCTGGATGTCAGTAATGACAGCTTTATAGTTATTTCCTGGATATCAGTAATTAAAGCTTTATAGTTATCGAGGACATCTTCCAGTTGGATAGTATCGCCGCTTCTGTACAGTGTTCCAACATTCCAAGTGCATATTCCAAGTGGTTGTCAACAAATAGCGGGGTTTTTTGTTGCTCATTTCGTATACGTATTTGCATTGCCTTTAATAAAAAGTGGCAGAAGGCAAGCCTATATTTCACCTACTACCAGGATATATTCACAGCTGGGACAGACGCTGACCAAGATGAAGTTCTCAATGAGTCTGTCAGGCCTGGATTTTGTTCTGCCCTGCACTCACCTGCCGTTGACCAGTTGTGTTGGTTATTAAAATGGAATTTTTAGATGGATTCCCGAATTATTTTTATATTTATAATGTTCAGGCATTTAATTTTAGACTCCCACCTGAATAAATAAGACGATATTTAAGATTTTACCAATTATAATACTAATATTATTGTTTTTTTTTTTTGAGAATTTGCAGTTTTAGCAATCGAACACATGACTTCAGTAATTATAATCGGCCGTGTTAAGAAGAAGTCGGCTACTGCATGGTTTTATTTTGTAATGACGAATTGCGATTATATGGAAAACATGTTTACTTGAACAACAGCATATATTTTCCCTTCCTTTAACTGGCCTGCTCAAGGAGGGGAAGTGTGCACGCATACGAGCATCCATTCTGTCTTTCACTAGTGGTACTTACAACAGCCCTGCTTAAAAAATGGAAGTGTGCATGCCTTCCACTAGTTGGCCTGCCAAATGGCCTCCGTAAATAAGAGAAGTATGTATGCCAATGAACATTCTTTCTGCTTTCCACCTGCATTCCCGTTCTAATAAGGAAAGTGTGCATGTTTATGAACATCCATTTTGCGTTCCACTAGCAGGCCTGCTTAATGATGGGAAGCTTGCATGTTTATGATAATGAAGAAAATGATAATGGGAAGATGAATTATGCCAGTATTAATCGTTGGTATTTGAGGCCAGTTTGTTCTCGTTTAGTGCTTTCTGGGTGATGTATCCTTGCAGGGCGACACTGATGTTGCTGCTGTGGAGTTATTAAGTTCGGTTTTGTGGAGCGGGCCCCTGGTCTGCATTCTATATAGCACATGCTTAAATCCGGCCCTGTTAATAATCCACACGGCTTAATCTAAATGAATTGAATTGTAGAAAAAAATTACATGAGGTGTCAGAGGACACCCGGTTGGAACGAAGTTCCTTTCGCTATATATTATGTAGTAGTTAGTTCCAACACGCCTAAGACGCCCTTTGAAAAATACGATGTAATCTTTAAGAAAATACACTTTTTGTAAAATGATACTTTTTTAAGAAAAATGCTTTTTTTTATAGAATGTATTTTTTTTAAGTATATTTGTAGGTCCTGTTTGTAAGAATATGTATTATATTTTCCCGAAAAGGTCCTTTTTAAAGAGAATTACTTCTTTTATTAAAAGCTAATGTTTTTTAAGAAAATGTACTTTTTGTAAGAAAAAGGCATGAGTATGCATTTTTTATAAGAGAATGTAGTTTTTTTAAGAAATGGGCATTTTTTTAGAATTGGTTCTTTTTTCAGGAATAGGTAAATTTTTAAGGGTAGATACTTATCTCAAGAAAAGTTAATTTGTTTCACAAGAAATGTACTCTTTACAGAAAAGGTAGTTTTATAAGAAAAGGCAATTTGTTGTAAAGAAAATTTACTGTTTTAAGAAAAGGTACTTTAAAAAAAATACTTTTTTTTATAGTAAATGTACTTTTTGTTAGAAAATTAACTTTTTTTAAGCAAAGGTACGTCTTTAAGATATGTTACTTTGTTTTTGTTTTTGAGAAAATTTACTTTTTTTAAGAGAAGGCACTTATTTAACAAAATGTTCTTTTTTAAACTTCTTTCACTTTGGCTTTTCTAAATTTACTTTTTATTGGGTTCAAAACTTCAATATATACTATATTATTTGGACCCGGCAAACTTCGTTTTGCCTTCAAAGTTTTTGTACTGCCAAAGTGTGAACAAGAATACAGTGGGCAAATAAGCCTGTAGTTGTCTGGAATATTATGCAGAAGAATGTAAAATTACTGTTTGTTGGAAGAATTTGATTTGACTAGCTTCTCATTATACTATAATAGCTGTTCCCGTTGCCCTACGCTACCCCTGTATTGTAATTTTAATGAAACACAATTTTGTTATTTTGTTTCTATTTATTCAAGGTGCTCTAGTTTTGTCATCTGGTGCAGATATATATACGTAAGTCTGAAGGTTTACTCACACGAGAACATGCAACATATATCAAATTTAAGCCACAGACTTGGCCACCGAATCGGAAACTGGAATCTTTTGAAATCGATGGACATGTCTGTAGGTATCGTGGGAATGCGTGGAATCAGGGCACCGGTTCCATTATAATTTCCAGTGATTATAGTAGCCTCTATAAGATTATTCTGATTTTTTTTTTTAAATGCATTATTGGGATAACGATATATAGGATGCTCTCCAAACTGACCTCAATGATATTCATATACATTCGTAACTATGGTCACTTTTTTAGCTTCATAGTCCGACATTTTTAATAGCCATATTTTTATTGTTTTTCCCCAAAAAGTAATTTGCATCTACACATCTATATGTACCGAACCTCACATTCCTACACTGTATCAAACAATTGTCCGTACACCAGCCAGTTGTGAACATATTTTAATGTATCTCAAAAGATATATGGCCGATTTGATTCAAATATTTTGTTTTTAAATCGGCCATATATTTTTTCGATACATTGAAATATGTTCTCAAGTGCCTGGTGTACGGACAATTGTTTGATATAGTATATATAATAGTCAAATATATAATAGTGTGGGCGGGCCTCGTCCCTTTGTGGCAACTTTCTTCCAAATAGCCTGTTCGTATCTGTAGGCCAACTGTAACATACTGTGAAATTTACAGGACGTTCAAACTATTATTATGACTCATATAACGGTTATACAAGTTAGGAGTTACTGGCACAATTAAGTTACGTTACTAGAAGATTTTTTTCCGTCTTGGAGAGGACGAGATGTTTTCAGGCCATTTAAAAGAATCAAACATATCCTCCAACGATTTAAGTTTCAAACTAATAGAGACAAAATCAGTATTTAAAGTTTGAAATCCTTTCTTTGCCTCCTTAAATTGCCCGCTTTCCTTAGCCGAAAGTATATCATAATTCCTTCCATTGAAGCCAGCACACTTAACATGGCATGACTACCACAAAGCCAACATTGAAGAAATCAACCCTCATATATGTCCCTGACTGTACAAATCCTAAATCCTAAAAGTATGCAAAATAATACTGGGTTGTATACAGGGTTATAGCATAATACGGTTAAAAAAACGTTGTTTACAATTTTTTCATTTAGCCCCCATCCCGGAACGTGCGATAAGGAACTTCGTTCCAAAAACTTATTTTAAACTTAACGATAATCCTTTACTGAACACTTGGTCCTTCAATTGTGCGTTTGTTCTTCCAAGCTTGTAAAACAACCAGAGAATTAACTACCTTAAATGGACGACATTGCTGGTCTGTTGCTTCGCTTATGTTTTTAAGCGTTAATACTAATAATCATAAAAATTCTCGTAATTCATGATTTTATGATCAAATGCAGATTTTTTACATTTCAGTTCGCATAATGTCAGACAGACACGAGTACTCGGCGGCGGCGTCAGTATCACAGTTGGTATTCAAATACAAATAGTTTACATGAACAACACGAGTAGATTTACATACTTGCATATGTATGTGGACAAACATGTGTATCCACTACATCGGTGTATGCATGTAAATCAATATGAATATGAAGGTATATATGTTAGGACGACAAAGGTGTTATTTTACGACTTCATTCATTATATTTTATTACCCTGCCGCGCATGTGTGTGAGATTATTTATGCGTTACTTTATCTCAGTGGTGCCAACTCTTCGCGCCAGTAGTTGTTGCGAATTTGTTGTGGACATTAAGTTCAAATAAATAAATGGTTTCCCATTACATCCCATGAAGGAATTTGGGAGAGCTTCTCACAATCACTGAGCTGTGCGCTTTCCAGTTTTCACTCACTGATTGGAACCTACAGTTTTACACCGATTCCGAACGGTATTTTGAGAAGCTTTTTCATGGCTATATACTCGATAGTGTCGCCATCAAGTTCAAATAGTCCATGAACATACATATGTATATGCTAAAAGAGGTGTACTTCTTATTTGTAGGGCTTATTGTTGTAACCCTCAATGCAAGGATAGCCCAAGTTTTCAACGTAGCTCTCTATAGTGTACTTAAAAGTGGATACATCACGTTAAGAATTTATGATTATCATTCCGATTTAAACCTTTTTCACCAGAAACCTAATGATACGGTTTTGTCGATGGTTTTATTGTATGGATTCATTTAAAATACTTGGGTACATTAAACTTCACTACTGACTAAACGATACTGAATTTGAGCAACTCTGTAGTTATTAGTCCCCAGGTTTGAAATACAATTCTAAAACAAACAAGTAATCGTTGAATATAACGACAAAATCGCCAAAGTAGTCTACTGTTTATTGATGTGTTCAGTATTGCGTTTCCAAAGCCAGACGTTACGTCAGTAAGGAATCTATCTAATGGATATATCAAATAATTTTAAATTGTTGTTGTTATTCGTAGTGTGTTCTTGATGTTGAGGCTGCACTCGTCATAAAGTTAAAAGCATTTTCCAATTTCCCAATACTCCAATGGCACAATCCCAATTGGACACCGTATCAATTCTAAGACTTCTAAAGAAACAAAGATCCATACGCTCGTAAACATTTTACGAATATTTTCACAAATTTACAGTACCTTGCCAATGAATAATGATAGGTATGTATGTACATTAGCTGCACGCACTTTAATTTGAAAGCGTACCTTAAGGCATTTGCTTAAAATGTTCGAAATATTTGTAGTTGCGCTGTGTTACCACTTGAATTCCGATCTTAACGTGCGATAATGTGCGCAACTCTTGGAAATGAGTACCTGAGTTCAATCCCTGTTCTTACATTTATTCCTGCGACAATCACCTCGCTTAGTCACTATCTATTAATTAGCCATGAAAATTGTTAATAACAGCTACGATTTTTGTATTCGACGAAAAGTTTAAAAAAAATGTTAAAATTATAAATACAAATATGAGCAGGTCCGGTCAAAATTTAAGCGTTTTGCGATATAGGCCTGTTTTTGTATTTTTTGTTAAGGATTTGAATGAAAATGTTGGTGTTCAAATTTGTTGACCTTTAAAATTTAGACTAATATGCCCAAAAATCGACATCCTTAAAAATCTAAATAGATTTTGTTTGTGCAAACCTGATATATTATTTAGAATACACAAAATGAAGAATAACATTTTAAATGAAGTGGTGTTATTATTATCAGCCTTTTGAGAAATTCGATTTTGAAATTTGATGGAAATCAGCGCCTTTCCAACTCATATCGAAAAGTCAGCTCCTGGTTATCTATCGTCTGACTAATGATTTTTATTTCATAACACTTCATCGAGTGGCAACGAAACGAACCAATATATGGTACCTTTTGACTAACGGGTTTTGTTTTACAAACAACTGTCTGGATTGCATTTGACTAAAACAGACATGTTCATATTAAAGTTAGACAGTATATACATAGTATATTCAACAGTTTATACAATTGTTGTTATTAAAGTCTTGACTAATGAGTGACTAAGCCTAAAAAGCATTTAATAGTTAGACACTCGTTATACGGAGCATACTAACTTTTTATTATTAATACGGGGGTTAAAATCTAGCGGGAGGTGGCCGTCGGTGGTGCAGTGGAATTGTGTGGGGCTCTAGTGCATGAGTACGTGGGTTGAATTCCCGCTCAGACCACCTACTTTCGACGGCGGTCACCTCGCTTAGCGACGGCGACACTATCGACTATTTAGCCATGAAAAAGTTTCGGAACCGGTGTAAAACTATAGGTGCCAATCAGTAAGTGAACAACTAGAACGCGCACAGCTCACTGGTTGCGAGAAGCACCCCCCAATCCTTTCACGGGATGTAATGGGAAATCATTAAAATCTATGAGAGGATTCTAAATATCCATTTCTATATATTCCAGTGAAACACCAAAATTTCTATAAGCAAACAACGGCATCGTGAGTGGGCATATGATAATAAACTTATCACGGAGTTCGAAACTAGTTGAGGCTGTTATACACGAGCAGGTGGTCAGACGTTCTCGTTTATATCAGCCGCGCACACTAGCACAATGACCGAACCGGTGATAGTTTAAGTCTTTCCATGATGGAATTTGCGCATATGAACAAAACTTTGTTATTTGATGTTATGTTTTATTTTCAAGTTACATTACTTAAATCTTCCCCTTGTACTGTACGAGTATCTGGGTATGGCTGCTCGGTAATTTCATTTGTACGGCCTTCCCACTGAATTAGAAGGTGCCACAGGGTGGAGCTACGCAAACGATAATGCATTCTTGGCCGATCATCTGCAGAGTTTTGGCAACTTTAACAATTAGATATTCGGCCCAGAGAAAGATACACTTTTTACAAGCGGCCGTGTACATTTACACTCCAGCATAAATCCAAATTTAACTAACAAGCCGCCTTAATTTGCATCAGCGACATAAAGCCATAAGGAGTAAGGAAGTGACAGGAACAGAAGAGGAACAAAACGATAGCGGCCTGTAAAGAAGGAGGCAGCAATAAAGCAATAGAGGAACAATGTAACAACTTTGTATGCTTGAGACGAGGAATATGTAGATATGGGCAAAGCTGCTTACATATTTATGCCTAAGCGCATGCGTAAAGCATTGGTTGTCGCTGGATGGATGATGCTAGCTGGACAGGCAGCAGGCAATGGAGCTGGAAGACTCAACAGAACCATAAACTTTTAATCGTTATGATGGCATCGGGCTGCATAAAAGTGCAACAAAAGAATTTGTGTTTACCATGCACGACACACACACAGCGTATTACCACAGTATAAGACTTTATTAGCCACGTTATTGGCGTTCTTAGTTTGTGTTTTAGCTTTTGCTTTTGTTAGACTGATTTCCTCTGAGCTATGGCTGATTTTATAGTTTCAAGCATAAAGATTGGAGTTTTCAGATATTCACACCTTGTTAAAACCTTATTTAAGCTATAACATGTAAGGAAACTCTTGCAGCTAACACTGGAACAGCACCAGCACAAACACCAACAACTGCGACGACAAGATCACGGAAATTACTTTGATGTGCCATCGAACAACATCAACCAGTTGGGCTCTCGGAAAATTGTAATAAAATTTCACATGCGGAGGTTTTTCATTTACATGAACGATTGAAAAAATGAAAAATGTGTCGATATTCCCTTGTTGCGTCGCCATTCGTCATCCTCCTTTCTCGCCCTCCTGTCAGCCATTTATTTGTTCTTATCTCCATTTTGCTAATGTGGGTGTTGGCAACAGACTGGAGTGAAACAGATCGAAAAGACTTGACTTTATGGCTTCATTAGTGCAACGCCTTCATCAACATCGTCAACATCATCAGCGGCATTAAATCTCCACAAAGTCATTCTGCCCATGTGAACTTCATGTACGAACAGAAAAGTAGGAGAGAAAAAACTCATAAATTCGCCACGGTGTCTGGGCAGAGCAGGACATCAAGAACAACCGCCTATGCCACCTTCAACAGTTTTCATCATCCACCAAAGGAGTATCGCCCTAACCTTAATGCCAAACTTTTCGTATGAAGACTCACGTTCAGCGCATTAAGCAAATTGTTAGTTACGTGTATTCTGTCCACTGGATACTACAGGAATGTGAGTACTATGTCGTATTTTTACATCACTATTACACCATGACCAGAATGGAGCACTTCAAAGTTTGATCGGTTTCGACACCATCCTGTGGTGGGTGACCTATCTAGTCTTCCTTTTGTGAATTATACTGTATGTATCAGTTACATTTGTTGCCTGTCGCATAGTATTGAAATCCGTTCATTTTGCTTCATATCGTAAATGAGTCTAACTTGTACGAGGTAAGACCGCGAAGTATATTACATGATAAACGTATTTATGAAATTGTAACCCATAAATAATTTTGCAATGTTCAAGTGAATTTGATAACAATTGTGTCAAAATTAACTATACAGAAGTGTTCTGTATTACATTTCACAGTATTTGGTTGGAAAAAATCTAATTTCAACGATATATGTTGAGGTGTTCCTTTAAATGAAGGCTCTTAGAAATAGAAACAGGTACAAATAAGTTTCTAGAATAACTTTGCGCAAATTGAATAATCTTAAAATTCAAATCCACTTTTTGTGAAAGTGGTATTCAGAACAAAAGATACAACTTATAACAGTTGAGGCAATTAATTCCACGAACTTTAAACACATTTTAACTCATACAGGCCTGTTCTGATATCACACTGTTTCAAAATCAGTCGGTGCTTTCATACCACTCAGTTGATTTACACAATTTTAAACGAAGGTGTGGAGGATTCTTAAAATGTTGAAAACTCTGACTCCACCTCCGGCAGTGATACAATTCTGAACTCCTCCGACTCCACAAATAAAACTAAAATACTTATATTTAACTGTTTGTTTTTTTGTTAAATGGTACCAATTATGACGAAGCACGTGAAGAATTTGAATTTTATGACCGACTTCATTAGATTTTAGTTAATGTATTATAAATTCATAGAACAAGCTTACAAGGTCAGGAACATTTTTCTAATTGAAAAATGGTTGGGTTTTGTTGGAATAATAGACAATTCAGTTAAGCACACTCACTGGCGTGACTAGTTTCGAACTCCATGACAAGTTCATCATCAGATGCATAACTACTGTGCCTGAATTGCTACCATCGATTGATCATCAATCGTATATATACAAACTGAATTATGCAATTTACATACCCGAATTAGTATCGATCGAAGATCCCTAAGTATCAACACACACTGAAAGGTCCATAATTCCAACACAAGAACAGACGGCTTTTTTCCACAACGTTCTTCTTTTCCTCTTGCATACTCACATTGTTGCAGTAGTTTGAGTTGAGTTTTTACTATATCACAGCGTTGAATTTTTCTGTGGTATCGTTTTTGATGACGGGCAAAAACCCTTAAAAAACATACTCCCCTGGTCGTCAAGAGGTTAAAGAGTGTTTCAGTTTCCACTACACTTTCATCGAAAGTCACTGGGCTAATTAGAGTTTTGATCATAGAGAAATGCTAAAGAGAAGTCATGAGTGTTTCAGTTCCACCAAATTCTCGTCGAAAGTCACTGGGCTAACGACAGTTTTGATACAATTTTTTTGTGCCAGAAATTAGGCGTAATACAAATAAAAATTAAAGAAAATTTTTGTGTTCTTCAAATCAAAACTAATTTATTGCATAGAAAGTTATTTTAAAAGTCATAAGTGCCGATAAAATTAACTTTAAATTTAAAGTCAGTTGTTTTCAATTCGCCCATTCTCTTTCAAATGCTATCCAGTAACAAATTTGCAGGTGGGAGGTCGAACAGCTGTTTCATCGAAACCCTCTGTTTTTGATGCAGTTTGTATTTATGCCAGAATTTGACGTCTAGCACATAACGCAGGTTTGAAATTCACAAAAGTGCAAATAAAATACAATTTAAAGTAAATTTTTTTATCTCGCCTATACTTTCTGTGAAATTTCCACCAATCAGGTCGAACAGTTGTTTGGTCGAAAGGGACCTTTGTCAAATCAAACAGCAATATAAACCAACGTAGGAAGTCACAACAATGGACAGAAAAGTTGTGTATTAAACGACCAAAATAAGCAGCGTTTTGTTGAAAAACATCAAATTTTGTAACTGAAATCAATATGTAATATTGTAATTATTTGAAAAATTTTATTTATATTTGTATTTATGCACTTGACAATAATTTTGACTTGATAATCAAATAAGTAAGTTACTTCATTACAACAATCGTTAAAAATCAGAAACAATAAACATGTAATTTTACTGAACTAATAAAGAATTTCGCCACTGAAGATGTCAACACAAAATTGACGCATCGTTGGGATAATCATGAAATAACAACTTTTGTTTCAGGTCCATGATCTAGTACTAGTGATCTAGACTAGTAGGCTTAAATATTCAACATACAAAGCATCACCAAGAAACAACTAGTCAAATCAACAATTTAAAAAACTGTATTCTAATGTTTAATATCAATATCGTATTGAAAACAAGAATATGATAAAGATTATAAATCTGAGATCAAAATTCTAAAAAGTACAGAATTTAATTGATTCTTCCGAAAATTTCCAGATCGAATCTGTAGTCAATATTAGGGCTGTTTTTTTGTTCATACAAAGTGGCCGAAAAATTAGTTTAGGAGTGAATACACAATTTTGTACAGCCAAGAAGCGGAGATATATGGTGCTATTTTGTTTAAATTTTTTGGAGATTTTGTGGTTTTTCTTTGCATATTTTTTGTATATTTTCTATTCTGATTCAGAATCTATTAGTTTTTCTTCTGATAATTGGCCCCCTTCTAGAAGGTCAAACACATTTTTGCACGAACTGATTAATTCTGTTTTATATTTGTATAGAATATATATTTCTCCGACCCCGATCTAAGAATTTTTAATACTTATTCTGTATATTCATTAGGGATGTGCGATTAATTGAATAATAAAAATGTTGATTCATGATTAATCAGTTATTGATTTGATTAATGAATTAATTTTAATATTGATTATTCATATTGGCCGTCGGTGGTGCAATGGTTAGTGTGCTCGGCTCTTGTACATGAGATCCTGGGTTCGAACCCTGCTCTGACCACCTTCAAAACAAATTCTTTCGGCGGCGGTCACCTCGCATAGTTACGGCGACACTATCGAGTATATAGCCATGAAAAAGCTTCTCAAAATACCGTTCGGAATCGTTGTAAAATTGTAGGTCCCAATCAGTGAGTGAAAACTGGAAAGCGCACAGCTCAGTGATTGTGAGAAGTTCTCCCCGGTCCCTTCATGGGATGTAATGGGAAACCATTTATTTATTTATTTATTCATATTTGATTAATTTTATCATCAGTCAAATAATTTTCGAAAAATATACAAATACTTACTGTACAACCGAAAGGAAACATTTTAACATTTTAAGCAAACAAGGTTGTTGAAAAAATTAATTGTGAATATTGATTAATCAAAATATAGACTAATCGATTAATCGTATATGATTAATCAAAATTTTTGTTTCATCAATTATTTGATTAATCAGAGGGTCGAGTAATCAGGTTGTCTGGTTAATCAATTAGTCACACATCCCTAATATTCATACATTTCAGTCAAGGTACGAAGGCTAATTTCTTAGAAAACAAGGGCTTGTCGTAAAATTCGGCAAGCTACTGAGTCGAGTTTTGTGGAGTTATTAATACAAAGGTGCAAAATTAATATGTTACATTTAGCACGAGAAGCTTGTAATACATATTAATAGTTAATCTGTAGGTAGGACAACTTGCTTTTCAATAACAAATCTGGCTACTTATAAAGAAGGGTATCCCAAAATTCGAGCAATATTGAATTGTAAATGCATTGTTCTCGGGATATACGGACGTGGCACAACATGTCGTTAGTAACTGTTATTGCCCGTCCAGCCACATTTTCGAAGAAAAATGGCTCGATGATGGCCCCATCCCAAAATCTCAACACCCACGAGTGTATTTTCTGAACCCCAAATCCGAAAATTTTGACGATTAAAGAATCCATCAGATGGAACCCCCCCTGCTGCACACATGACTCGAAATTCAAATCTTGCATGAATTTTCGGCCACATTGTATAATGCACACAGACTTATAAATTTATTAGCAGCGCGCAGAACATAATTTCAGTGAAATGAATCACATGTCTGTTAAGCGATATCATCACAGGTCTGATACGCTGATGGTAACTAAAATTAATTAGCTTCTCTAATCGCTTGCTCTTGAGCGAAAAATGATTCAAACCTTGCATTTTTTTATAATTAATACAAATACTGTTTTTTTTTTCTTTTATCACTTTTTATTAGGAATGTGTAGAATTCCCAACAAGGTTCTTGAGGGCTTCTTTAATACGTATGCGGTTTTAAGAACGAAAAAGACAAAATTGCTGTCTAAAGAAATTTGTGATTCTTCAACTGTTCAAATAGATTTTATTGACACTCATATGTCTGTTGGAAATTTTTCACTGAAAATTTCCTAAGCTTTGCTGAATTACGTGTTCATAAAGTATAAGTACAGGGTGGGTCAAAAGTAATCACCCTATTAGAAAACCCTATAACTTTTGAAAAAGGCGTCAACTCTCAGTTCGGATTTGACAGTTGTGAAGTAAACAATTTTTTTGCGCAACAATTCGTCGGTTGTGTTGGGGCAGCGTGAATATCGCCGAAGATTTCCTGGCCGTCCTTGACCAGAATGGGACAACATGAGATCTTCCCAAGGCTGGCCGACCCCGGACTACTGTTGCCCAAGATGTCGAAGAGGAGCTCGGAACATATACCAGACGATGTGCCACGCAGTTGGGCATTAGCCGGTGAAGTTGTTCCCTTACAAAGTGTAGATAGTGAATCAGCTGTTAGCTGTTGACCGCCAAACGCGTCTAACATACGCTCAAGCCATCCTGAATCTCAATGAAGAGGTGGATGATTTTTCATCGAAAATTATCACGAGTGATGAGGCTCATTTCCATTTTAGCGGTTACGCGAATAAACAAAATAATCCTTTCTGGGCCACCGAAAATCCGTGTATCACCCACGAAGAATCATTACACCCGCTCAAAGTTACTGTGTGGTGTGTTGTTTACGCTGGAAGAGTCATCGGCCCATTTTTTTGAGAACGTCGCGGGCCAAACTTCTGTAGACGGCGCGCGCTAGAGTCATGATTACCGAACTGTTCTTTCTCATTTGAATGAATTGGGACTAGAGAACATATGGTTCCAACAGGACGGTGCAACGGCGCACACTGCTCGAGCCATAACCAATATTCTGAAGGTCGCTTAATCTCTCGCTTTGGTGATTTGCACAGGCTGAGCAGCCTCCGGGACAAATATTTGTTAGTATGTTCTTTTATTTCGCCATTATTTCTGTTTCAAATATTTAAATTCTTTATATAATTTGTACTGCCTTAAACCCCCCTGCCTTAAACAGCCCCCGTACGTTACGATGTGTAAGCGTTGGAGAAACACACTTTCTTCACAGAGTTATCATAATGTAAATATGTATTTCAATTTCATACAAGTTATTATATGTTTCTCAATCATATTTTGGTCCGAGGTCAAATACCGTCTATTAAAACCCCGCCTTACACCGTGTGATAATATCCCCAAATACTTGTGTCGACGGGAGCTGACGGGCAATGCAATAGCTATATTACCAACCATCGGGCATACTAACACTGTGTAACAGTGAGCGTGTTTATTTTAACTAGTGTTAACTAATTTTTCGACCACTTAAAATCGCTTAGCTTCCCACACAAAGTCGTCGAAAAAATTGTTATAGTTCTTGTTGTGTACATAACAAATCAGTCTTAATTAAACGTGTTTTTTTTTATTTCCGGCTAATCAAATTTTTGTACGACTTTGTATGGGGAGGCGCTTAAAATCGCTTAGCATCTCATACAAAGTGCTCGAGAAATTAGTTTAGCAGGGAATAAAAAAACACGTTTAATATTTCCGAAACACCCTCAAAAATTTTAGTTGTGTGCATATGAACGCGTAACTCAGTTGTTTTCTAGGCGATTATTGTTTTTTTTTAAACCTAGGAAAGAAGAATAGAGGAGCTTTCCAAGTGTAAACATTTTATGGTATGTACATCAATTATTGGAAGTGATTTTCGTAAGAATATTTTAAAGTTTAAAACTTTGTGGCTGTCGTTGTGTTCGGCTCTTGTACATGAGAATCTAGGCTCGATCCCTGCACTGACCGCCTTACATTTCATCCGACGGCGGTCACTATCGAGTATTTTGCCATTTAAAAAATTGTCAAAATATCATTCCGAACCGGTGTCAAACTGTAGATCCCAATCAGTTTACATTAGCGTAACGAAACAAGACCATCCGCAAAGTGCCACCCAAAGCAAGCCGTAAGTCTGCCTTATCTTGTTGCAGTAACGATGGAGACATACTCGAGTCCATAGCCTGCCATATATGGCTCGAAATTCTACAGTCCGTTCAGTGTACTTATGCGCGGTTTTGACCTTGTCACGTGTCCAGCGATCACCCAAGCCATACGGAAAGCAAATCGGAAGATTCACAGAAGCATACAAACTCTGAACAATACAAGTACAACTCATTCCAGCATTGGAGTATGTTGCTACGTTCCCTGCAGCATCACTATGACCTGAAACCCAGCAGAGTATCAGCTTGTCCGTTTGCATTCCATAACTAATTTGGATTTACGGGTGATTGACCTGATGGCATTAAAGACCGCCTTATTGTCAACGGAGATGGCGATTTCAGCGGATGGGTACATATCCGACCTGTTTATCTCCTCTACCGCCACAAGAAGCGTCAGTTTTTCAGCTTGCAATACACTGCAGTTATCATTCAATATCAGTGATAAACTGATTTTAAGGTTATTAGAAATTGAGGAAGGCAAACCATTCACCCAGTTGCTCATATTCAACATCAATATCTCCGGGCATAGGCCAAAGTTCACCGTCTGCAACATGTAGTCAGTTGCCCGACTCTAGTGCCAGTCCTGATCATCCTCGAAAATACGATCGATACCAATCGGATGCAATCGTTAGACCTCCTCGATATTATTCCTTAGAAGATAAAAAAAAGCTCAACACCGTCTAGTCGCGGTCTCCTAAATTTCCCAGTCTTACTCCTACGTGTGAAACGGACCAGTTCCGTCTTTGCCGGCTTAACACAAACCAAACCATAAGTCGACAGCTAACCCATCGCATCCTGCATTAGGTCACTGATTGTAGACAAAGATTTCCCACCGACCAGAAATGACCACGTCATTCGCATAGGCCACAATCATACGTCCTCCCTTATTCAAAGAAATTTGTGTCATTTAGCCACGGACAAAATATACAAATTTCTTTCAAAATTGAAAAAATAGTAACAACAGAAGAACAGTACGTACGGGTACAAAGCCATTATGTTCTTACGTTTTTTGAAAAATATTTAAATTGTTAAATTCTTTTTCAATAGAAAATATTTGATCTCGAACCGGTTTATGATTGTAAAACATATCGACACTGGTAAAACCCCATAGTAGAATAGATAAAAAACATAGTAGAGTTCTAACACAAAATAAATCAACTTCCTTAATCATTCTTAACTATTATTTTAGTTAACAAAAATGTTTGGCTGAATTGTCAAAATACTTACAAATTAAAAACAATTTTCATAAAGAGTAAATATAATTTCAATTTCGACAAAAAAAAATGTTCCTCAATTTGTAAAATTTAACTTTTTATTTGAAATCAATTTATATTTAAAGGTAAAGACAATTATATACTTTTTTCTGAAAAATTTAACTTAATTACTTTATACTTCTCAACGGAAATGGGAGAAGGATATTTGGAAGACGGCAGTATCTATATTCTTGTTCTGCCATAAAAACTTATTTATACTCATTGATAATAATATATCAAAAGTAAGTAAAGACGTGGATTTATTTCAATATTTTATAAATTAATTGCGTGTTATTTTCCTTACAAGTTGCATGTACAGGACAAGGTGTTGTTCTAAAGGATACATTTTTGGTACTTTGTTCAATTATTTCCTTTGATATTATATCAAGATTAGTGTAAGAAGATTTCTATGTCATGCCAATAAATCCATAAAAATAACAATCTAGAAATCCGCTATTATTATTATTGTTTATTTAACTATTATTCGTTAGGGTCAACTAATGGTTTAGTTAATAAGATAATATGTTCATAAACGTAGTTATTATCAACCAATTTATATTAACTACGCAGTAGTCAGGGGAATTTCACCTACTTCGTGGTTGGCATTTTGTTTTTCATTAACTACGGAATCTTAAAAATTTTAATTTAATCGATTTTTAAATTATAATATAAAGAACGAATAAAGAAACAAAAACGGAAATAGGTTATTATATTTAACCCATTTTTAAAATATAGAACACCTGATTAGGACCTCTTTCCTCCATCCTTACTGTCTGACTGACAACGTGTTTAGAAGACTCACCTGAGAATGGCCCCATTTAACATTTCTCGAAATATCAAAAACAAGTGTACTTTTCAATACAGTGTTTAAGACGACATCTATTTGTAGTAGTTGCAGTTGTTGTTGTGTTCATCAACAAATTTTAAGTTATTAATGCAAACTAATTAAAAAAACACACACACACACGCCACAGTATCAATTTGTTGGCACTATATCTAATGAGAGAATTTAAAATCGCAATGGAAACGGAATAGCGCAATTCAGTATTTGCGAAAACTTCGAGCGAAACACATCATCGCCGCCATCATCAGTGTCGTCACTCAACTAGACTCCGGGATTACTTACGTGCACTAACAAAATGTTTGCAATTCGCCAATCGAGCTTACTCGTTCTTATCGGCTTCGCCTGCCTCTTTGCCTGGTCGCATGGTCGTTCCGTCTCCATGATAGGTGATATCAACATAGACATCTCTGACGGTAAGTTGTGTATTATTTCTAAGATTATGTGAATTGATTTTATTGCCTTTTCAAATTTTTGATTCTATTCAGATAAATTTATTTGCGATAAAATTGAATGCCCCGCAAATACGGATCGTTGTGTAGTCTCCAAGGAGAATGACGCCAACAATCCTGCGGTCTTGGTGCGCTCGAATACCTGTTATTCGGCAACTAACGAGGTGTTGAAAAACTCCGTGACCAATGAAACAATCGATCCCAATTCGCAAGTTAAAGTTCACATTGTGGCTAATCGCAATGGTGTGATCAGCAGCGCTATCAATTCCTACGGCGGCTCGTACACTTCGGGCAGTTTTGATGTGGAGGAATTCAACAAGGAAATGGCTGAGTTTCAGAAGAATCTACAGGAAGAACTACGTAATGTTAACAGGGAAATAAGTAATTTACGTCTGGACTTGAGTAACCTACTTGGTTAAACTTAGTATTTTATGCTCGTATTTTTCCCCGGTTGTACTGTAACTCACTTTAAACCGAGCTCAATTTCTAGATGTGTTCACAGTTTTAAACAAATTATAGAACCAACGTTGTTGGTATGCACACTTTCGGGTTAGAGTGATTTACAGAACACACCGCTTTTTGTGGTATTAACTTTAAACAGCTGTTTTATATTATTCCAACATATTTCATCTAAAATGTGGAAAAATTAATTGAGTTTTTGTACTTCAATATTGAGAGTATGTAAATCAATGTATGTATTTTCATAAGTTGACTCAAATAAATATAGAACATATTTCAAAAAGATTTCAATTTAAACAGAACGCTAGTTTTCTTATTTCATGCTACAAACAAAAACAGAAAATAATTTGCTATTACCATTTCAGTTTTTTGATGATTTGAAATGGGTTAAATTATGGAAAAAGCAAAAACATTGTCGGAACAATCTTATATATTGTCTGATTTTGATAAAAGTATTCATGTAATTCACCATAAAAATTAACAAACAGCTGTGAATGACATAACTTTATTGTATTGTAATATCTATTATTAAGCTTAAGCTACCTAAACACAAAACCTGCGAAATGTAAATGTCTTTTGAATCAAAAACTACGCCGCTAATAAAATAGAAATGTATACGTTATTGACTACAGTGGCACAAATCTATATTATAAATACATTGTTGAATTGATATCAGTAGTTCTACCGTACCTGGTGAACGCATCTGATGACACACCGGCTTTTCTTATCTATTTTTGTTTTTTTCCTACTCATACTCGTGTTTTGGTAAATCAAAAATACTTGTAGATATTATGAGAATGAATAATTGTGGCGATGATAGCCGCTTAATAACTTGTATGAATATTTCAAAGTCTTGTGCTTTTTGGAACAAAACACACTGTTTCCAACTCGAAACACCGTACCCAATGATGTGATAAGAAAAACCTTGTTTAGGCTGCCCGAGCAACATTGTAAAGTACACTGCCATGCTAAGCGATAGCTAGATTTTTCTATTCGTTTGAATTTCCTATTAGGTGAATTTTGTGAATATCTAATTGATTACTATCACAGCTTCATTGCATGCCCAGTTTAAGTGTCATTTGGAGCAAATTCTAATTGAACTTCCATTAATTATACCTCTAACTATTAACAATTTCGATCCCTCTCACTCTCTCTCCGTCATTCTCTTCCTATCTAATGTGAATTGCATTTTGAAACAGTATTTAAACAAGATGCTTCACAAGCATTCCCATTATTAAGTCCAGTATCACTATGGTAGCTAAGTTCAGCTTTATTGTCGGATGTCTTTTAAGTTGTATGGTGGCAGCGCTGCCCACTGGAACTATTTCGTACATACAGGACCTTAAAGTGTCATATGAAGACGGTATATAAGTATAATGTTGAGTTAAGTTTGTAATTTGAGCTTTAAAATGATATTTTTCAACTTCAAGGTGAATGGGTTTGCGGTGGAATTGAGTGTCCCGTGGAAACATACGGCTGCAGAGTACAGCGTAAAAACAACGGTGAGGATAGAATGAAATTGGACGTGGTTTCCACCTGTTTTGATGAGCAAAAACAAAATATTTTGAGTGCCGACACAACTTTCGAGATGTCTAAAGCTCGGAGAATCGATATTGATTTGGAGTCATATATTGGAGCAGAATCCGTCTATTCATGTGGGTATGGTTTGGGTGGCAATGAAAATGCTCATGGCATAATATCTCCGAACGGCTGGGCCAAATTTAAAGAATCTGCAGAAAATAACAAGAAGAGAATAGAAGACTTGAGTGTCGCAGTTGAATAAATGATTGGCAATGACAATCGCAAAATGGCAGATATCGAAACGAATTAATTATCAATATGGTCAGCTGAAATGCAAAGCAACGTAACTACATTTTTATTTTCATTCATACTATAAAAATAATCCTTCTAAAGTGCAAGAATATAACGATATTTTCGACATTCACTCAAGGGGGCCATCGGTGGTGCAATGGATAGTGTGCGCGCCTCTTGTACATGAGTAGGTCTCAATCAGTGAGTATAAAACTAGAAAGCGCACAGCTCACTGGTTGAGAGAAGCTCTCCCAAATTCCTTCATGGGATGTAATGGGAAACCATGTATGTATGTGTACTCAAGGTAAGACCTTACGTAGGATATATCGTACTCAAAAGTATGACTCTCAAACCCCCATTCCTTACCACTTTACAAAGTTTCCTCTTCTGTTCCTGTATAAAAATGAAAATTGTAGTCACGTTGTTTTGCATTTCAACGATATATTTTACAGTTTGACTATGTGCTTAGGTGTTTTTAAATCTGAAAAATTAAATGTAACAATTGATCGTTTGTGGTTAAAATATTGTGGTTCATTAATATTAAAATTGTTATTAATTAATATTAATTGGTTAATATTAAAAATACCATCAATTTACAATTCAGTAATATTTAATAATAGTTACAACAGTCATTCATTCCAAAGTAAATTAAACATCTATGGAAAAATTGTAGCCCTGCTATGTAATTCTTTTCGAAAGTTAGAACTATTCACATGTTGTTTCCGATCCCAATTTGGATCCGATACATCCGGAACATGTTTGTTGTTTTGCTTGGCAACATTTAATATCAAATTTGTAATTGTTCGTAAATATTTGTTTTCAAATTTTCGAAATGAGGCAAAACACCGTGTCGACCTAAGATGTTTAACACGATTAACATGTTTTGGGACCGAAATCAGCTGAATTATTGGTTCATACGTTTTCCGCATCATTTTTGTCGCGAAGACTCCCAGACATGAACACCATTAAAATGTTGAACTGATCGCACCATAGAGTGTCTTGTGCGTTAGGTCCCGTCTGGTATTTAGTGATTCGATCAGATCTTTTACCAACCTTCACTGAGGATTTGGGTCCGCTGGTGTCACCTGCAAAAGCGTACCAGCCTTATAGGTGTACCAAGCTCAGGCACAGCTTCGCAAAGTTTTCTCCGTATCGGGCTATCGAAGGCAGCCTTTTAATTTGCTTTTCGTGGGGTTGATCCAGGTTTTGACATAATGCCAATATCTGGTCTGTTGTGGATTTTTTAGGTCTAATCGGTTCGGATCATTATCTGGATGTAGCAAGTTTCGCACAATAATAAACAAAGGGAAAATTGTTCGAAACCAGATACAGGAAAGCTGCAATCAACCATAACAGATGAAAATAACGCTTCATGAATGACAATACTTCGGTCAGTTGCAATACGAGCAGCGGCATAAGGAGAGAAGGGGATAGCATATTTAAGCGAATAAACGGCAGTGGAGAAAGTGTGAGACTGAAAAACTTACAGAAGGAAGAACGAAGACCGACAATTCTACAGGAAAATCAAAAGCAAACTGACGGCTATGCCTAAGCGCCACTTCTGTAAAGATACGGACGGAACTTAGTCGCAAGGGTTCAGAGTATGTTGGAGGTATGGTAATGCCATTTCTCTGCATTACTTGGTCCCAGGAGAATCCAATGCAGATGATATTGCTGAGCAAATAGAGGACACTGGTGCCTATTGAAGATTTACTAAACATAACTTTGCCCACTCGAAACTGATAACTATACTAATATATAATATCTTAAACAAGTTAAACTTCGAAATTGTGTATCCAGTTAAAATACTTTACAGTTTTAAGGAGACTGTATAGCACATATTTATTAGATGTAACGGGAAAACAAAGGTGAAACAAAAAGAGGGAAGTAAATAAATACATATTGATAGACCAGTACAGAACATGAAAACAATAAAAGTCTAAAAATAAAATGTATATATTAGACAAAAAAACGATATGTACAACTAAACTATACAATACATTAAGTAGGATTAGGAAGCGGATAACTTTAGTAACTCTCTGAGGCGGCTCTTAACTCGTCCATCAGAGATGGTGGCACGGTGAGGGAGGCCGCGCTTATTAGTGCACTGGCGGGCGCTTTTTGTGTGTATGACGATAAAAAGTTTTGAAGATCACTACGAAGATCAACTATGTTCGTTTCGATTTTGTGTAAATTTGGCACGCATTGATTGCTGCGTTGTATAAGATCAAGCACGACACAAGTCGTGGGTCTTTTTGTCACAGCAGCGGACTGCTGTATCAGCTGGAACAAAACAGTAATATAATTAGGGAACATTATTTGTATCTTACTTGCTCATACCTTTTTGTAGTCATCGATTAAATTCGACACCTCATACGTGGTTATTTGGTTTTGGGATGATTTTCCCACATCGGAAGATTCAAACTTTTTGCGTTCCAAAGCTAAAGTCTCCTTTAATTCCTACAAAATTTATTTTGCATTAATTGATTTCGTATAACTTGTCGTTCACTATTTACACTTACTTCTATGGTATTTTGACTTTGTTCATATTTGAAACGCATATCTTCAAATTTCCTTTTGGTTCTCTGCAAGTCCTTCATTTCTTCCATGGTCCTACTTTGTTCCTCGTCGAGGAGGGCCGTCTTCTCCTCATTACTTCTAAGGGATTTCTTTAAAGCTTTTACATTCGAGAGGAGCGAGTGAATATGTTGATCATATCTTTGCATTTTGCGGTCATATTCAGCTTCCAGTACTTTTGTTAAAATACGTAAATGATCTTCGCTGACTTTGCTGTCTACCACAGCCAAATCGGTTTGGCTTTCTACCACTTCCGTGTCATTTGATGCAGTTAGCTGAGGCATTATAACGGCTTGCCTCTGATGGAGCTTAATATCTTGCAGTTGCTCCTCCAATTCTCGAATGTGTTCTAGCAAATCATCTTTTTCGCTCAAAGACTGTTCGACTTGACTTTTGAGGCATCGTATTTCTTTTTTATATTCGGCTACATCTGTAGCATAATCTTCGTTATAATTTTGCTGGAATTGTTCGTGCCTTTTCTGTAGTTGAAGATTCAGTGTTCGCTGCGCTTTTGCGTCTTGACGCCATTCCTGCAACTCTTGTCTCATCTCACCCATTTCCCGCTGGAATGATTCTTTGAGCTTCTGCCGTTCTTGTCGAGCCTTAGATTCTATTAGCACCGTTAGTTCCTCCAATTTCCTTAGTTCCTCATTTTGTTTGCCAAAAACATGGTTAAGTTCTTCAAGTTCCCTTCTTTTCAATTCGAGTTCCTTTCGAGTTCCCTCTTCCATTGCCTGCACGGTGTTTAAGGATTTTAACATATCTTCCCAATCCTTTTGGCTGTCTTGTATACATTGTATTTTAGAATTTTGCATATCTGACAGTTTATACAAGAGCTGTATACGCTCATCCTTCCTTAGAGATTCTTTTTCCCTATACAGAGTTTCTTTTTCTTGTAATTCCAAAAGTTGTTCTTTTAGTTGTTCGACTTCCGCTGGACTTACGATGTCACATTGCACTCCCGTGTGCAATAGAGCCACTTGTTTTAAGTTCATTTGCTGTAATTTGCCTTTCAATTGTGCAACATGGTCACTTACTTGTGACAATTGAGCTTTTAACTCAGTCTTGCGTGATTGTTCTCTTTTTAATTTCGCTTTCAGTTGCTGGATTTCCCGTTGCAGCTCGTACGTGGTGTCATCTGCTTTTTGTATTTGCATTTGCCTTTCGAGTTTATAAAGTTTGGCGTCACTTTTTAGCAATTGCTGTCGCAGTTCGTTGACCTTTTGCTTTTGGTTAGAAAGAAGATCTACCGTCATTGCACTTTTGTGGGTCATGTCGCCAATGTCTTGTTTTAACTGCAAAATAAACGCTTCGTTCTCTATGTGCGTTATTTTTTCCTTGAGAATTTTGTTCTCGTTGACTAGTTTTTCCATGCCGTCGTTTGATTCTTGATCAGAGTTTACTGCAATTATGGTGTTGTCCTTATCCTTGAGCAGACAACGGAATAAATCGGTATTTTCCTGTAGCCTACAAAACAATGCAGAGAGGTCGTCATCTGATGAACTGAGAGTTGTACGTTGGCATTGATTGCGAGTCTTAGGTAATGAGTGAGACGCAAAATCCAATGAATCCTCTGGTAGCATTGTCGATTTTTCTTTGGTAATCGAGTTGTGAACATCCAGATTACTTTGCAGTCTTTCGCATTGTTGTGAAAGTTCTACGAAATCCTTCCGAAATTGGTCTTCACTCTCAGTGCTGTTTCTGTCACATTTTTGACTCCTCACGTTATTTAACTCACCTTGTACCTCTTCGAACTCGTGTCTGAGTGCAGCATTTTCTTGAACGGCTTTCACCAAATCACATTCCATCCTTTGCATTCTTTCACTCAACTCGGATGTCTGCTGCAGGTATTCTGTTAGCTTCTGTCTCAGATGACAGATTTCTCGTTGGTCATTTTCTTTCTCGAACTGGAGTTTTCCTTGATCTATCTCGAGAAGTTCTAATTTAAACTGGGTCTCCTTGTACTGTTCTTGAACAAGAGCATATTGCTCCTTAGTGTATTTCAACTCTTGGCAAGACTGTGTAAACTGCCTTTGATGCCTCTGCTCCTTTTCACAACGCTCCTCTCTCTCCAGCATACATTTTTCGGCATCCTTCTGCAGCTCTTCGATTTGTGCCGACTTCATTACGTCCGATTGCTTAATTTCCTGCAGCTCCAACTTGCAGGCATCCAGCGAAAAATGTAATTGTTCTATAAGTCTTTGTTGATGATCATTTTGTGCTTGAAGTTCTTGAAGGGTTTCAATTTCATGTTGAACACCACTTAGTTGGGTTTTCAACGTTTTTATTTCCAATGTCTTTTTCATAATTTCCTCGTGGTAGTCAATACTTAACCTATGAACCTCATCTAGGTCTTGTTCGTTTTGCATTTTGTTCCTGAAGTTGTCTTGCATCTGTACGATTTCATCCTCTTTCAACATAACAAGCCTCTCTTGTAAATTCAATTGCTCCCTCAGGTCAACTAAAGATTTTTGCAGATTTAGTTTGTCATCAAGGGCCGTAGACAGTTTCGAATCTTTTTGTCTTAAAGTACTCTCCAAGTTTGAACGTTCTTTGGAAAGGTCGGTACACTTTTTTGTAATTTGCTTGTTGTCAAACTCCAAATCGGCAACAAGTCGTTGCATTTCCATGACTTTTTCATCTTTATCCTCGCTGAGCCTCCTCAAGTCATCTAGAAGAGCCTTCTTTTGTTTTCTTAACACTCCAATCAGCAGTTGCTGGTCCTTTATAACCGCTGACTGTTGTTGTACTTCGAATTCCCGTATGCTTTCGCCTTCATCGAGTTGGCCATCAGGATGAATCCTGCGTACCTGAGGGACCAGCCGTTGCTTCTCCAATTCCCTTTCGAATTCACTGCATTTGTCGTAGAGGCGCACGCACTCCTTTTGCAGTCTTTGGTTCTCCTGCATAAATTTACGTTCTTGTGTATAGATCCTCTCCAAGTCCTCCAGTCGTGATGACTTTTGGTGACGAAGTTCTTGTTTATACCATTGTTCGGACTTTGACAGTCTTTCCAACTCACTACGTAACCTTTGTGCTTCATGCAGGGCCAGTTGTAGAGCATCATCAGTCACAGCACCGCCTCTTAATTGATAAGAATCCGTATCAGATTCTAGGTATTCACTGTTGCTGGAGCTACATGTATAGAGACCAGAGTCACTTGTCATCAAAGGAAACTTAGAGCCCTGACTAGACTGCTGGGACATGCTGGATAATGTCCGTTCCCTAGGCCGATGGGGGACAACCCCATCTTCTGTCTCAAACTCCATCATTGCACTTGCCCTTCATCCATAGTCGAGGCCTCAAGGGAATTCTCGCCTGCAAAAAGTAACTGATTTTATTTTTAGCAATGATATCATTGCGTAGCACATTCATACCAACTGCTCTGCTCAAATTCTTTATATCTGCTGCAGCTGCAAAACTGGTTGACCCAATGGATCCCAATTTGTGATTTGCAAGTACTTTATTATATTTTCCTAGGATTTTTTCCAGTTTAGTGCACAAAAATATTGTCTTATAGACTGATGTGAAAATACGTGGAAATTTTGTTGCAGATTTTCGACGTTTTTCTGTTTTTCAATGGTTTGTTTTCGTCTCCTCATTCTACGTCAAATGTTTATTTCGATTTGTGGTAGTGTTGCCAGATGATGACAAAGGCTTACGCCAAATGGCAATAAAATAATGTTAACACTAAACTCCCAGCAGGGGTTCTTGGACTTCAATTGGTGACTTCAATTGGCGGCGGCAAGGTTTCTCAAATATATATCATTGTCACCGTTTTCCTAAAAAAATTGTTGCCGTCACAGTCTTCTTATAGAAATAGATTTTAGATAGATAGATTTTCTTTTAGAATTTTTCTTTTCTATCAATGTTTTTTTTTTATCATAATGATACGAAATTTTATCTTCCCCATGTATCCAAAAAGTATAATTTGTTTGTTTTACATGGTTTGGTGAAATGGTGACAAAATATGTTCCAAACGTAGAAAAGTTTTTCGGCGGGTTCGGTGTTTGGCCGGCTTGTGTTTCAAATCACGCATACAACTTTATTTGCACATATCCATATATCCATAGAGTAAAATGCATACTAACGAAGTTTCGTGTGGTTGAATATAGACGTTTCATGTTGAAAAGTATTGCTTTAATAATACCAGATAGAGGCAAACCAACCAACAATAAATCACCAACGGCATTTTGTTTTATGTGTTGCAATATTTGTGTAAATACGGCACAAATATATAACAATAAAAGATAAAAAAAGTCAAAAATACGTTTAATTCACAGTTTTTCATCGAAACGACATGTAAAATGTAAGTTAACAATTCTTGTAACTCCACCTGGTTTAAGTCAAATTACGTCAAATAACTCTTTCGAACCGACCGCACCACGTAGAATGTGCAATGAAACGTTGGATGAGAAAGATGACGCCTCTGGGTGGCATGGAAGAAAACGAGTGAAGCGCGTCGTTTCTCTGCACGAGCAGTTTTCTGATGATATTATTGTATCTAACTATAGAAATTCCAACCATATTTAAATAAAATTACAAAAACTATGTAAAAAGTATGAAATAATCAAGTTATGACGCGAGAAAGAACTGCGTTTGAGTGAATCGCGTTGGTTCTCTTCTACTAGGGTTGCCCAATTACGACGGTTTTTTCTTCTCTAATTGTACATCCTTTTTGATGAATACTCCCTGGCATACCTGAGCACGGCTTTATGGGATTTGACATATGTAATCATTCTAATGCTCTAATCTCCGACTGTGTAAATGCCGCATCATAGGGTTTACTCCATTTACCGGGTTCCAATAAGCCGGTATTACTTGTTTTTATTGCCTTTTGCGCTTTTGGAATATTAATTTTTTGGAGATTTAATTTAATTTTGAAGACGTTTGAGTCAAAATCAAAAACATTTAAAGTAAATTTCGTCTTAAAAATTTCGTCGTCTTACACAAACATTGACTATGGACCTAAAGTTTCCCTCTAATTTTATTTACCGTGATAACGCTTTTCCAAAATATGTTTCTAGAACGATTTCCTGGAAAATTGCTGTGTTCAAAATAAATATCTTTTTTTATTCCCTGCTAAGCTATTCTTTCCACCACTGGTACTTAAGATCTCTTGGCTCCCCATACAAAATTGTCGATAAATTAGTTTAGCAGAAGCAAAGAAATACGAATTAATTGCGTCGATTACATCGACCATAAAATGGACGTAGAGCGCGATGCGTTTCACGAAAAGATACATGTTTTTCAAAATTAATCTGAACAATTTACAAGCGTTGATCAGGCGTCAGTCTATTCGCCATGAAATCGCAAAACAAACTATTAATAAATCACGTGCTAAAACAAATGGCTGTTGCCAACTTAAAGTTGTATAGCTCTAAAAACACCCGTAGCAAACAAACACGTACAACTACTCTGTCTCTTGAATTGATTCTGTCTGCAAGCAAATCCGAGCGAACATGTTTGGTTCGTGTTCGCTCACAAGTTTACAAGAATCATATATCATTCGTGGTAAACGTTTTTCGGGTCTGATAAACGATTTTGTTTATTTATCACAACGAAAATCATATGTTTGATTCAACAAAGTTCTCGTTGCCGCAATTGCATTCCTCAAATGCAGATCATCTATCTCAGATTACGCTTATGCCTAATGAAATTCTTGCTGGTGCATAGTGGTTCCATAACTTCAATTTGATATGGTGTTTATGTCCTACCATCCGTAAGAGAAGGCGTAACTTTTTTGATCGTACCAATATTACAGCAAAACTTAAAGTAACAATTTGAGTTTATCAAAAATGTAAAAACATGGAAATAAGAAACACCCTATTACAGGTGTATACATGTGTACTCGTATAAGTATATGCAAACTAACCTGTATCACTTATACATATGTTGGATACTTAAGCCCATCTGAAGATGATGTTGATTTTGATTTGAAACTTAAAATGCCCTTTAGCGTCAACTTCTGGTTGAATATCATGCTTTCGCAGAGATTCTACCTGTCCCTTTCAGCGGCGTATTGAAGTGAGTGAAAACTGGAAAGCGCATAGCTCAGTGATTGTGAGAAGTTCTCCCCGGTTCCTTCATGGAATGTAATGGGAAACCATTTATTTATTTTTTTTATTTTATTGTTTGTTATATTTGTCGGTTTCCTTCAAGTATGCTTTCGAATACCTTTATCCTTTTAAATGTTGTTAATAGGTCTAGCCAACGTAATCGCCTAATTTTTATTCGCTCAACTAAGTTGATGTCGGGATAAAGTACATATGTACATCGATGCTCGCCATCGTCTATAAGAATTCAATATATTTCGGGAGGCTTATTTACTTGCAGACTCCCAGTGCTATTTCGTCTGCTTCAGTAGTCAACTTTCGCTTTGGCTCGCGAGCTGGAAGCCAGAGTTCAACCTCTCGGCTACCGACTCGCGAGCAGGCCCGGAGCCAGGAGGCGACAAGATAAACTTCGGCTCCCGACTCGCAAGCGAGCTAATACGAACCCTGGATATGACCGAGGACTCTATGCCATAAAGCAAGTGTAATTTTACACCGGTTCCGAACGGTATTTTGAGAAGCTTTTTCATGGCTAAGTACTCGATAGTGTCGCCGTCACTAAGCGAGGTGACCGCCGTCGAAAGAAATTTAAGGTGGCCAGAGCAGGGATCAAACCCACGTTCTCATCCACAAGATCTACGCACACTACCATTGCACCACCGACGGCCACAAGTGTAATAGTTAGGGTTCAATAAAGCAGTTTTCAGATCCCTCACTATTCAATTGGTTGCCTCCCTTAGTGAAAGAGTTGAATTTGAGATATTATAGTCCGACTTAGACAGTGAATTATAAAGTAGCAAACGCACAGCTCGCAGTTTGCAAAAAGCCCTCCCAAAAACCATTCCATTTAGAGTGGCCTTCAGTGGAATTGGAAATGAAGGGCCTTCGTCTCTAATGTCTCCGAGTGTTATTTTGAAACGAAGATGGAATGTTGCAAGAATTTATTATGTGTTTAGAATGTCGTTTAGAGGCCTTCAACTTCTCTGGGTTAATCGGTGCGAATGTGTGCGTGTGTGAGTAGTACAGGCCAACAAAATCGCGGTAAAACTAAAACAAATGCGAAACAAAGGTAAGAGGCCGATTATATTTGTTTGTGTTGGTAGTAGAAGTTGTTGTTATTTTCATTAACACAAAAATTTCGTCAATCGAAAGGTAAAAATAAGTGAGAAAAAATCGAAGAAGAAAACAAAAACATCATCGTAAACAAACATTTCCATCGCTTATTCTTTTTGCGGGAGTTATGGGTTACTTCCCAGCAAACATTTTCGGTAGCAGACCATTTCCGTGATTCGTCGTGAAGTTGAGTGTAATCGTCCCGATTGTTATCCGTCAATTTTGCGGGAATCCATTTTTGTGTGGTAGTAAGTTTTTTTATTTTCTTTCCGTCGGGCTATAGAAGCTACCACGTGAGGATGAACAATACTTATACATGTGATGAATCTCTCAAATTGCAATTCGGCTCATCTGCAAATGATCACCAGCATGAATAGAACAATCTTCGCGCCGATACAAGAATACTCCATAATCTTCCAAAATGTTTGCAGGGTTAACAAAATTCTTGGCTCGTATGGAGCCCACAACAAGAGTTACGGCAGCAACAGCCGAAAACACACTTGTTGCTTCTGGCCATGTAGTATGGAAGCAGCAACAACAACACCAAGGTGCGTTACTCTTTCACACACTTTAACACCACAACCACCGCCAGCCCGCTCCGCTTCGACACCAGCACCACCTCAAGTCTTTTTACTTTAGTTTTTCGTTTCTTATGGGTTTATTGTCTTTATTGTTTGGTCATGGACAAAATTACTCCTCTTTTTCCCTGACGAAGCTATAACGTTAGGGTCAATGAATTCTTTCATTTCTTTAGCGTTTTTTGAGTTGTAAGTGCTTCGTCACACACACACACACACATTCATCAACATACACATCAATTTTTATTTTGGATTTTTGATTATTTTTGAGTTTGTATGAATAGATGTAAAAATTTAGGATTAAATAATTAAAAGTTACTGGTTTTGGCCTAAACGTCCAACTACACAAGCGTATGCATGCGTGTTGAGTGAATTAAAATCCAAAATGGTAGTTCACCTCCCCCCCTCAACCATATTAGTAGTGACAGCACAACAACAAAAACGCCTAACCAAACTTAAGCAAACAATGAATTGTTTGTTGCCCTGAACAGTGTTTCGGAATACAAATAAAAGTCATCATGGATGCGCTTTGAAGATAGTCTGAACTCGTACAAAGAATATGTTTAGTAGATTCTTCCTCTTCATAACAGATTCTTCAGTCTCGTTTTTTTCTACATATCAGAGAGTCCCTTCAGAGGATTAACACATCTCCTCCTATCCACCAGATTTGTCTTGAGCGTACTCAATAGATAACTCTAGTCCACCTAACCAGTACTATCACATACGAGCGTTCTTGCAGGATATGCTTACAAGTCAACACGTTCCAGTTCCTGTGGAACCTGTAAGATAGCGCCTAGTCTCGCCAGATCGTCCGCCACATGACGCCCAAGTGAGGTGAATATCATACTGCTGGATCATTTCGGGCAGTGTGCCAGTTTAGGGGATTTATCCCCAAATTGGGGATTTTTTTCGAAGCAGGGGATTGTTTTTTTGGTGTGGGGATCTGGGGATTTTTTGGGGATGAAAATTCAAGATGTATTAAAAGCGCTTCTTTTGTATCAGTGTTTGAAAGTTTTGATCTGGCACTACCTGAATCAAAGCAAGCATACGCACACAAATAATATTTGGTTTTGCGTATGTGTGATTGCAAAAACAAAGAGAATAAAGTTAATGTGCAAAATATGCAAAATATTAATACACTTGTCCATAGACTAATTACTACACTTGACTTAACAGCTCTCTCAGGATATTTACGTTGGATGTTGAGAAGAGTTGCTTCACTAATACCAGATAGAGGCAATGGTTCAAAACAACGAACGAAATAACAACAACGGCATTTGTGTGTTAAAATTATTGTGTTAAATACAACACAAATGAATCCTAACAATAATTAAAAAAAAAAGTTTAAAACACATTTAAATTTCACAGTTTTTCACCAAAACGACATGAAAAATTAAAGTCAGAAGTTATTGTAATTCCACCTGTTGTATGTCACTTTTCGTCAAACATTTCTCTATCACACCGACCGCATCACGAAGAGTGGGAAGGAAACGTCAGATGAATCAAATATTCTCTCTAGTGCGATTTACTCTATGCACTTGTCAGACCCTGAAAATATCAAAATGTTTTACTGGCAAGGCTGTACATGATGACAACAATAAAACAAGTAACAAACATTTTTGATATTTGGCGTTGCTGAAAAGAATAGAAGCAGTGGAGAAGAAATAACGACAAATACTAAAACATGTACAAAACAAATAATGAAGTAGATGAATCTGAAGATTATGAGACTGAAGTATTTGATATACTAAGCCTTAATGACTTTTAACCAATGTCCAGATCTCATTTGTCATAATCTCTTTGTTATAACTAATTATTATTAAAATAATAATAATATAATATTTATAATATAGTAATAATATAATAATTTATTGTGTTTAAAGTTTTCAATATTTAAGTTTTCGTTTTGTTTGTTTTGTTAAACTGAATTCTAAATAAATTTTTATTTTAATTTGAATTTTATTGACCGATTTTTGTTAGTTTTATGTTCATGACTTACTTGTAAGCTTGTATTATGAATTTCTCATACATTAACCAAAAACTAATAAATTTTTCTTTTAAAACTTACAACTTTCTAGAAATTCCTTTAAAACTATGGGGATTTTTTTGGGGATTTTCGGGGATTAAAAATAACAATTCGGGGATTTCGCCTAAAAAAACTGGCGACCTTGATCCTGGGCTGGTATTATGTTCAAGAATTCTAATTCCAGGTACTTGATTACCGCCAGACTGACAGAGAAGACATTGGCCAGTCAGTCACTTCTCTAATAGCCAAAGTATTCGCCTGAAACATGCTACAATGATCAGGTAGTATACGAGAATGATACAACCGTAGATAATTAATTTTCAAACTGATCATTAATTTTCGAGCCATCCGTGTATAAATTCATACATCCATTACTAAGAACTACACTGTTCCACAAACCGCTATTCGGTATGAGAGTGGGGAATTTCTGATATAATAATGGTTCCGATTTCGAATAGTCGACAAATGTATAAATGTTGATAGTACTTTACACTACTGTGTGATGATCGACTCCGGCCATGCCCCATTTTGAGAGTTGCCTTAGGTAGAAGTGGATATCACTATTGATACACTTAGTCCGATGAGGACCACTATGATGAGACGGGATGTCATATTCCATCCTCATCCATAGAGCAAATTAGAATAGAGAAGTTTATTCTCTTCATAATTTTAAGTTCATAGGTTTGGTTTCATGTAAACGTTGAACGTTTCAAGGCATGGTTTCAATAATAACAGATAGAGGCATTAGTACAAAAACTCCAATTAAGCAACAACAACCGCATTTCGTGTTTGTGTGGCAAAATAGTTGTGTTAAATACAACACAAATACCAATGATAAAAGTCAACAAAGAAGTGCAAAATACATTTAAGTTTCACAGTTCTATACCAAAACGACATGAAAAAGTTAAGTTAGCAGTTTTTGTAACTCCACCTCCTGTAAGTTAATTTACATTGAATGTCTCTGATTTGCACAAACCTGTGACGAAGAGTGCGAAATGAAACGTCAAATGAGAGACGTTTCTATTCTAATTGGCTCTATTTCCACATCGTTGACATAAGAGAAACACCTAAGCAAGAAAAAAGTTCAAATCAGCTGTTCCAACGAGTTTACCTTACTTATTCTACCATGGACATACATATCAGTTACATTTCTCCCATTGTTCGACTTTTATCAGTTGGAATGAAGTGAACCATGTACAATGACGTCAAGGTTAAGTCATTTGAACACCTGATTTAATTTTTTCCATGCCATTTTTCGATTCGGTTCTCAAACTTGTGCTTTTAATTGTTGATATGCATTAAAGCAACGTCTGCTGTTACTACCATGCGCTTACTATTGTACCAAACAAACAATATTTTCTATACTTGATCTGACCAGCTGGTTGTGACCAAAAAGTGGAACATAGTAAGTAAAAAATCATACTTTTTTTGGTATAACCCATTTTGAGCCGCGTTGCAAAAAAGTTTTGATCCAGCATCAGAATTTCGCTAACTCATATAGTTTCACCGATGCGTCTGATACTTCAACAAAAACCCATTTGGAGATCTTTCTTCTAAAGTAGATAATATATTTTTGAAAAAATAATTATTTAATGTGTCTCATTTTCCTTTTAGAAATTTGGTATAAATATAAGGTTTTTTCAACACACCCCTGAGCCCATAAAGGGCAGGGGGATTAGCAATGTAATTAGGTTTTGAAAGCCAACAAAATTTCCTATAGCACTGCATCATTACGTTTGCACCATAGACAAAAATTAGGTTGAAAATAACCATGCTCAACATGGGTTAAATAAAGAATTAAACAAAAATACATGTATTTAGTTAAAATACGACTAAATACGTATATAAAATAAATGACTTTATATCGTATATAATCTTTTCATTATTTTAGATTCAAATCGGGATGAGACACCAAAACACAGGAAAATCCCACAAAAAACGGGACAATCCCATAAAAGGCGGGGGACCTATACTAGAACAGGTTACCTATACTAGGATTTAGATACAGATGAACCTATAGTCGGATGCACATTTTTCGTAATTTTTACTGTCCATTTTCTTACTGATTGTGATATTAATGTGATTTTGAGTCTTCCATTGCATTTGACAAGATTTATTTAATTGTTTAATTTTCAGTTTAGTCGAAGGGAAATCCAAACCACTGTTTTGTTTTCTGCGGAGTGGCTAAGGGACAAACGATTGGTTGGATGGATGTGTTAACCATATGACGATTCATTTGCATAACTTTAGAATAAAGCCCCAAAGGGGTACACTCGTTCGGTCACACGGCACTCCAAGAATAGACCCTGCGGTAATCGTCAAATCGATGGTGAATACTTTGGAAATGAATAAAGAAAAATACTTGATTAGTCACTCGAATAGAGTCTAAATTAAGAGGAGCTATGTAAAACCCATACAAGAAGTCCGTCCAATCCAATGCCAAGAGCCCACAGACACAGCAGCAATCGCTTCAATTCTACTTAACGGCGCAGACTTCTACTCGTCCGCGCCGCTCATTCAATGAATCGAGAGAAGACCAACCAACAAACTTGACTTTAATTATCGACGTAATTGTGGCCAAGATAAAGAATACCGCGAGTAAGTGAAACGTGTTGTTCTATATTTCGAACGAGCGTGTGTGTGTGTGTTTGTGTGGGTAGATATGTAAGAGTCTGAATAACTAATTCAGCTTTAATCTACAACACTCATAGTCGGACGGACAGGAGCAGCAGACATACAAACGCCGAAGTACCTATATCTTTAAATTAATTTTAAGCATGACTTTCTTCATTTGAAACCATTTTACGAGCGTTTTTTGTGTGTTTGCTAAGTTTAGTTAATTTTTCAATCTTCAGCTGTTACCAACAGCCAGCAACGGCAGCGACAACAGCAACAGCAACGGCAAGCAAGCAGCAACAGTGGGTTCATTAAAATTAGGACGTGGAATAATTAAAGTTTTATTTTCCAATTTTCTATTTTTATTATTTTTGAGACTACACTCACTTACTCGCTCGCAACGCGACGCTAAGGAAGAGTTAATGCAAAAAAATCGCAAAAATAAAGAAATAAAATTAAGGCAAATACCATAGCAATTGGAAGCGACGCTCGTGCAGCGCAAGGCGAACAAAGCCCATAAATAAAGGCGATAAGTGAGTGAGTGTCTTCGTACTCCCAACTCCTCCATAGAAACTCCCCGCATTTTGTGTTCAGTTGTGGTAACAAACCAATCGTACTTACTACCAATTCGTGATATGTGGAAGCAATCCAGCCATCGGTTTAATTTCAATTTCATTTACTCTGTAGTGAATTGGTGGGGTGAACAAGGGTAGGATGAATTGTTAAATGGTACACAGGGTGTGCTAGTTCATGCGAGCACCCAGTGTTTACCTATTACTATTCCTATCCAGTATCTCCTTCGGTGCAAGGCACACAATAATGTGTAGGCTCAGATTTCAAGGACATTCAACAATTTCTAAATACAGACAGACATATGTACATATTTCGTCATGTATTCTCTCGGCGTACGAAGTGGGCTGAAAATGGGCTACATAAGTTCACTTTTTCGTTTTAAATTCATACAAATGTACTTTACAGTTTTAGCTAGCGCTTCAAATGGAGCCATATTTATAATTCAAATATTTTAAGAGTTTAGTTATTCTTCGAATATCATAGTCCCGTACAAAATCTAACACATCTATGAGAATTGTTTCTGCCAATCGTTTACCTCAAGTTTACACTATTCCATTCGCTCGCATCAACTGAAAACTTTGAAATATCCAACGATGTATCTACTAGTCTAAGATGACCTTTAAATGTATTTGTCATTTTATGCCTCGAACTCCAAAATTCTCACAGAATCGCGTTTAAATGATGCCGATGTAATTACATTTATTGCCATTTTGTTGATTTCTTAGTATATTTTGACAGAAATTTACGAGTTGAATATAATTTTATTAATAATAATAATTAAAGTCGATAGCCTAAGATATACTTTATTTACCCTTACGATTTATTATAATTTTAATTATAATAAAGATCACAAGCAAATAAATTAATAATTATGATCGTGTTCCGTAGTTTGTGAGAGCGTTCGACGAAGAACTCAATTTAGAGTAATTGTTTGCGACTTTGTTTAACACAGAGTGTATTGTGTTCGTCGCGACACTTGATCGTCATACAAAAAGTATTGAGTCGAGAGATTGGGAACTCTCCGACTCTGTGTGAAATTTGAGTGATACCACAGTAGTCTCAATCTGTGCGCACTATACTTGTATTGAAATACACGATATACGGACCTATTCGGAAATGCATCACTGCTCTGTATTTGATGCGCATACATTAGCACTGAAACCGAACAGCTGACTCAGATACTTGTTAGTTGTGCATTTACGAACTCAAACATGGCAAATTTTTCACTACATTTACGGGCTCATTAAAAACGTGATGAGAACAATTGAGGGCTCAATTACTACCGCGGAATTTCGATTCAAAATTTAAGTTTAAAGGCCTGACATCCCTATAACCGTTGGAAATGTGCAAAATTAAATTTTTTTCTTGTAATTTCTGACTAGGTCTACCTTAATATTTTGTAACATCAAATAACTTTGCCATTGACCATGTTAAACCTCGATTTGATTTTTTTGTCAGCTTACTTTTCAAAACAAATGTCTCAACATTTTATCTAAACGAATTATATTGAAACTTGTAAGGGATATCGGAAACACCTACCAAACGGCATACAAACTGTCTACCAATATCTAGCGGTGATAAACTCATTTTGAAGTCAAATGTGAACTTTAACCTCATTGAGCCAGGGTCAAACGTCAAACTATCAGCGTCAAATGTACACCACTATATACTGATAATAATTTAATAATGTTCCCGATATGCCACATAATGTTATTTAGGGGAAATTAATAAAAAAAATCTTATACGAAACACTAAAGATCATGTTAGACTTTCAGTGCAAATGAAACGATTCGCTGCTTCTACAAAGTGACCAACAAAATACAACAGTTATGGCATCAAAATAGAATAGAGAAATGGTTTCATTCAAAATGCAACCGTATTCGCATCATTAGGTAAATAAAAAAATTAAAGAAAACTAACAGATTTGTAAAAAATTTTCTGCAAATCGTTCTCCTCAGGTTTGTACTACTCCATCCGGCCTCATCAAATGAAACTATTTTTCTTAAAGTCTAACATGGCCTTAACCTGAATTGCTTCCCATCAATGAAGGGTAAAACGCGTTCTCTAATATTTCAGTCAGTCAGTAACCTAAAAATGTTTATTTGCCTGACTAAAACAAGGAGGTTTGCTTGATTACTTTATAAACGAATAAAGTAGCAGTAGGCGGGAAATATGCGACTGCCACACCCGTTATTTGCTTGTAGCAGCAGCCTATGAAAGTGGTATTCCCTCGCTAGATTTGGTGTGTTAGGACGTGAGGTGAAATAACATACATTCCCGCGCGTCACATAAATGTACATATGTACTTGGGTACATATCAAACTGAACGGAGTAGAACGGATGCATGATCCATATTTGTTATTTTAGTCACCACTACAACAACCAGCCCCTTGAATTTGGAGTCGATTTGAAACAAAACGCTTGAAAAACAAAATCCCCACATTGACGATCCAACCAAATTGTGTATTTATTGAAAGAGAAAGAAGAAACACTTGAGATGACATCAGTTGCGTCGACGGTTGTTTTCAGTTTTAAGCGTTCAAATGAAAATAAAAGGTAGCGCAAACAGTACAAAAGACAATACGAGTACGAAGAAAAGTAAACATTGTGAGCGTTAATAACAAACAGATCGAAAGCGATCAGAGCGGTCTGAAACGATGTCAGCCAACGAATCCATCCGGTGTTTTAAACGATTATTTAAGTTGAACAGCAATGTGTGTCTTACCAACGATATCCTTACAGAAAGCGGGGAGGGGCATTGGCAATGCTAATAGCTGTTTAGCTCGACAGCCAATCTGCGATGGTTTTGAAATGAGATTTGAAATTTGAAGTTGCAATTTGAAATTAAAGTTCATTACCACGATCTATTTTCAATCCCAGATAGCCGATGGCCCACCCTTTGTTGCTGCTTTTGGTTGTTCACATGCTATATTCAATGGTTTCCCTATTCATCTCATTAATAATTGCTTGTTAATACTTGACTATTCATATTTTATTCATCATTTAACAGATGTATCTGCAAATACACAAATGTATCTACAAATATGAGGATATACAAATACATCTGCAGCTACGAATGTACTCATATTTGTTTGTTTGTCATGTTCAATATTTCAAACAAAACGAAATGTTTAACCAATTCCCCAAAATCGAAAAACGAAAAGGAAAAAAAATTAAAAAAAAGCGTATAAACCTGTTGGCTGGCCGCTCGTTAGGCAAACTCGCCGTTTATTTTCTATAATTTGGTGAATACTTTTTCCACATTTTGTCTTATGTATGTATTTTTTCTTTTGTAACAAAACCAACAGCAAAAAACAACGAACGGAAAAACAGCAACATTTAAAAATATCAGTTTTTGTATTTATCAACTATTATATAAAAGAAAGTTGTTTCGAATTGTTGTTAATCATTTCCAGCTTAAAGAGATC
The DNA here is from genome assembly GCA_963931995.1 of Phaonia tiefii. Taxonomy (NCBI): domain Eukaryota; kingdom Metazoa; phylum Arthropoda; class Insecta; order Diptera; family Muscidae; genus Phaonia; species Phaonia tiefii. The sequence goes on along the minus strand of OZ008369.1, from coordinate 296,831,069 downwards.
ATTAGTCTTGGTTGGCTATTAATATGTACATACATATGTATGTACATATGTGTATGTATGTTTGTACTATATGGATAACATTTGCGATACAATTTGAGGTCGCCGCTGCCGTTTTTCTACCGCGCATTTGGTGAGGAGGGCCAGGCAGGTAAATGTCCGTGGGTTGTTTCATCAGAAACCCATGGAACGCGGCTTCTCAAACATACGGGTCTTGATTGATATTGGCTTTGTTAAACGCACTCTTTGCCATTGGCCCTAAGGGTTCGACAGTTATATTTGTGTGAAAGTTATTTTACATATTACGAGCATCCGAAAATGTAACGAAACAGAAGTCAAAATGAAAACGGGACCTACAAACATATCTTGCATGTCTGGTTAATATTCTGGATACTAAATCCCGGATTACGGGCACCAATGACGATCCTAATTTATATTCTTCAAGCAATAACTAATTCCTGGGAAACTTTTATGACCTTATCGCGTAATTCCCGGGGAACGAAATACAAAAAAACGCCAACGTATTCACCGAGGTTAAAAAAAAAACAAATTGTATTTATTGCTCTTCATGACATTACATTAGTACAATATTTCATAAAGTAATCGAGATGCGTCTTCAGCGACTTTTCAACTTCAACATTAACCGCTTTGTAATATTGAAACATTTTACAAAAATGTAACAGTAAATTTCGATGACGATTTAGAGGGGGTAACCTCCTTAACATAACCTACAACTAAGATAAAAGATTAGAGTTTATTGATTAAGAGCAAATTTATTTTGTGTGACCGTGCTGACAACTTGCACATTTATCAGGAAGGATAGTGTTCTAAAAGTCCCGAAAGTGGACGCAAACGCAAAGGTGATCGCAAACGCCAAAGACAAAAAATGTTAGTTTGCATATCACTTCGCGCTTGCGTTCGCTTACGAAGCTGTCAGTGATACTTGTGGTTTATAGAGTTGCCCAACTAAAACAAAAAAATATATAGATTAGAAAAAGTTCTCTTAGTGAACTGAACACAATGAAAAACATTAAAAAAAATTACAGCAGACAGTTGTCCGAGGCCTTCGGCCACGGACTGTCCTTGCAGGCTGTGTCAGAGACACGGCCATTAAGTTTAACGTAGAATACGCCATCCGATAAGACAGAAAACATATATAACAATAAATTCATTTGCTTATATTATTTATCATTTATTGTTATATATGTTTTCTGTCTTATCGGATGGCGTATTCTACGTTAAACTTAATGGCCGTGTCTCTGACACAGCCTGTAGGGACAGTCCGTGGCCGAAGCCTCGGACAACTGTCTGCTGTAATTTTTATATTTACCAACGGCATTTGATTCAAGTCCGTTTAAAAAAAAAATATTATGTTCAATTTTTTTAAACTTAATTTAATTTATGTATTTTAATTAATATTTTTATTGAAATAAGTTCTGCGAATGTTGAGAGGGCCGCCCTAATATTAAAAAAGGTTTACCTTATCGAGTCTTCGCATTAGCATTCGAGCGTTGTGTGAAAGCTTTACGCTTTACAATTCAAAATTAATGTTACAACAGCTTTATTGAAGCTTTCGCAAAAAAGCTTTATTACGTTAGCTTACTGTTTGTTTCACTTTTTACTAGATACATGTTGCCAAGCAACATTAGCTTGCTGTTCGTTTCACTTTTTACTAGATACATGTTCCTAAGCAATGTCGAGCAACCAAAAACACTCAACCAAACACTACACATATGTTTGAGTGTATGTGTTTAAACAATTTTCATTTGAGAAATTAAAATACTAGAAATATATCAACCAATATGAAATGTATATCAAACGAAAGATAACATCTTCATTTACCTACAAAAAAAACACACGTGGCAGTTGGGGGACTGCCGACAGAAGCTATGCTCCAACTTACTTTCGATTGTTTTTTAATATTTTTGAAACACAATGATTGAAAATATATATATGTAGTTATTTATTATTACTATTATTATTAACACTTAATTGCGAGCACATACAACATTTTTCGTCGTTTAATGAGCATAAGGTTTCTCTTTCTCTCTTTCTCGTACTTCTAATAACACAAATACACAAATTAATGTGTAGTTGTTTGCGTGTGTCCATTGTACCTGTTTGTATTTGTTTTTTGTTTGCACTAGCTTCCAACCAACTAGCCTACAAACCTGTTGTGAGAGTGTTAATGTTATTTTGAAAGAGTTGAAAGATGAGCTTTATTTTCCGTGAAGTTTGATAAATTGTAATAACTACATGGTGATATAAAAGCTTGCAAAAGTGAAATCCGGCACATTGTATTTAAAGTCATGTTGATTAAAGCTTTCTGAAATATTAATATGGTTGTAATCTGTGCTGGATTGATCCATGTTATTGATAACAGGTTAGCTACTTTTATTTCTACTAGTCCTGTAGAGGTGGCGCTGGTATATGATAAAGCTTATTCTGTTATGTTTGATCCATGTTATTGATAACAGGTTAGCTACTTTTATTTCTACTAGTCCTGTAGAGGTGGCGCTGGTATATGATAAAGCTTATTCTGTTATGTTTGATCCATGTTATTGATAACAGGTTAGCTACTTTTATTTCTACTAGTCCTGTAGAGGTGGCGCTGGTATATGATAAAGCTTATTCTGTTATGTTTGATCCATGTTATTGATAACAGGTTAGCTACTTTTATTTTTACTAGTCCTGTAGAGGTGGCGCTGGTATATGATAAAGCTTATTCTGTTATGTTAAAAATAACGGTACTATCACCTCACGCATTTTCGTTATGCCATTTTTTCCCAGTTAACTCCGTCTCTCAAAGCCCGCTGTAAGAAGCATAGCTTCAAAAAATTTTAAAAAAATTCATCTAGCCGTTTCCTCAAATTCAATGAAATAAAGATTACAACAATAAAAACCTGACATGACTCCTCATACCGTAAGGTAAACGTATTCTACGTCAAAAAGTTAGCTCTATTTCAATAGATCAACAGATTTTATGAATGCTAGTGTTTGCAAATACCAACAATATTTATGGATATGCCCATAAAGTGTGTAATAAACAGGATCTTTTGGGTTGCAATGCCGAATTTATTATCCAATCTACCTTAAATTAGTTGTCTTTGCAAAAAACTCGTGTCATTCGGCCGTATTTAAAATGTATTGGTGCTTTTGGTTAATAATGTTTGAACATGAACTGATGTTTATAATTTTTTTAAATACAATTATGTTAGTTTTGCTGCCCATTATTTGTTTGAACTTTTCGTTTCTAATTATACCCTCACCCATAGGGATGGGGGTATATACCATTTAATACGTAAAAAAATGTAACACATAGAAGGAGCCATATTAGACCCTTAGTATCTTTGGACGAAATTCGTTTTAGGACTTTTTAGGACGTTTGAGCCATGTCCGCTGTCTGTCTGTCTGGCTGGCTGGCTGGTCAACACGGTAACTGCCGTAAATCTTTACAGATCGCAATGAAATTTTGTCAATGACTATTATTAGCCAATATTGAGTTTGGGATTGAAAATGGGCGTTTTGACCACGCCCCTTCTGGTACCTCCCATACAAATCGACACATTTAGCACAAAATCATATTTCTTTCAAACCTTTCTTCTGGTATATGTGATTAGCTTCAACTTACACACCGGGTAATAAGATTGTCACGCCCATTCTGGTACCTCCCATACAAAACAGGTAATCGCGTGAAACACTTCCGACCTTAATGAAATTAGGTATAAGGCTTCACGTTATCAAACGCCAATCACCGATTAAAACAAGGGTGATTTTGCCACGCCCAAACAAAACTCTCCTATAGAAAATGAGCTATTTTGCCACACCCATTCTGGTACCTTCCATATAAAAGTTGGGCTGATGACCGGTTGATCGACACGATAACTCTCGTAAACTACAACCGATCTTAATAAAATTCGGTACTAGGCAAAATTTTGCAAAAATCTACTGTGTAATTAATAACTGACAAATGTGCCACGCCCAGTTTCGTACCTTCCATACAAAAGTTTGGCGTATTTGGGGTGTGCCGACTCGATATCTCCAATAAATCTTTATCAAAATTGGTACTGATCAAAATTTTAGCAACAACTTGCCATGCCCATTTTTGTACCTCGCATATAAATATTGGGAGGAAACTAACTAATTTGGGTATTCAATAAATATTGTTACGAATTTCCTTATTCGTCCTTTTTGCGTTGTTTTATTCCCAATAACAAAACAAGGTTCGTTTTAAATTACGATAATTACAACGGTTTAACTTCCTTTTATTTTACTTATATAGTACAACAGTTTACTTTATTTATAACACTTTAACAAGTCTTATATTTTACTATCAATTCGCGTTGCTCACTTTACGGGGTTTAATAAAAACTGAACTCTCCACTCCAAAGACCTCCGCTATTTATACCAACTCACCATACTCAAATGAAGGTATATCTAGCGAATTCAAGAACCTTCTAGAATCTGGATGTTGTTGTTGCTTATCTTTGTAGAACAATCTCGAAGGGCGGAGAGTTATCTTTACTGAGGTGAATTCATGCTACTGGTTTAGCGAGCTGGTACGTTGTTACAATGCATACTTTCAGGCGCAGCACTAACCGCCTGTTATTTACATACTGTTAGTAGAGTCATTAACAGCAAGCAAAAGCTTTTACTTATTCGTAACAATATTTAGTGCAATATCAATCTGTTATTGAATATGGTCAGCTTTGAGTATGGGCGTTTTTAACAGAACTCCCACGCAATGGATGACTTAGGGTGAAGTCGGTTCACCCGACTGAAACTTATGTACTGGTTTTAATAATGAAGATAAGAATTTCAGTGAGTAAACAAAATAAATGTATTTGTAAACAAGTTTGTAAAACAATTTGTCCCTAATATCAAATTTTGTTTTGTTTGCCTCGCCCGAACTACGGCAATTCAGCCAAAATTTGTGTGCATCTCTTCCATTAACAAGTCAAATTGCCGAGCTGTTGTTTGCTTTTTATTCCTAATTAGCAAGTACTTATAAACAATAAAATTCAAAATACTTCCATCTTTCCCTCCACGTTCGAAATTTTTCTTTCAGTTTGTAATTTCTTCAACTAACGCAAGGAATTATGGCGTGTTGAATTTGACAGCTGAAGTGATCGAGAACGTTACGCTGCGTTTTATGAACTACCCATGAAATAACGTAACTCAACGCAGATAGTCACGGAACAGCTGTTACGTTTTATAAAATGCCAAAATGACAAAAGTGACATGAAATGAATGATTCATACCTTATAGAATAACACCCGAAATTTATTGTTATTGATGTTTACAATTTTATCCTTGACTATAGGAGTATTATGCAGTGCGTGTAACAAAGATGTGGAAAAGTAAAAGGCTAGATTATAAACGATCTTAAGTAGCCTTTTGATGTGAAACTCAAAAATATCGTGCCAAACCGGAACTGCATAGAAAAGAATTGCATGAAAGATTGCCTTTAGTGTGAAAAGACTATTATCGATATTTAGTTTAGAATTCCGATTTATAACCAGGATATATAATTTTGGTGGTAGTATTTAGTTTATTAACAATGTACGACACGTGCTCATTGAATATAATAAGAAACACGAATTCGACGAGAATACGACAAGTGGAGGGCTGTGAAGGATGGATGGTAGAGATGGGCGCGAGTCACGCGATTGTCGTGAATCATGCGTGATTCATGCGAGAGTGTGAGTAGGATCAAAATTTGATCACGCGAGCGTGCGTGAATTTGAGTAGTGGAGTTACGCACTTTTCTGAAAGTTTGGTTTCATTTAATTTCCATTTTCTTACTACATACATACTATGATTAAAACAATTTTTTCAAATTTCAATTGGAAATGGTGTAGTGCTTACGGGTACTCCCGTGGGTGGCTTAGTTGGCGAGTGTAGACGATTTGCGCGTCAGAAATGGTAAATCGTGCATGCTGATGGCCCGGCCCAAAATTAGACTGAGAACATAAGAACTACCTGACTCAACCAGATTCGATTTTACTTGAGAAACATTTTTATTGATACTCGGACGAGTTTAAAATTGATTTTTTGACAGTCGACTCGGATGATAAACCAGATAATGAAATTTAGCTTTAGAAATATGTATTTTGAAACGGAACCAACAGAGAGTTATTTCAATATTAAAACTGTATTCGCTGACACTTTTTTTGTGAGTGGAAAGTTTGAGTTGAGTGGAAACCAAAAATACATTTCGGAGGTGCAGAAATTCTTTTTTCTTAGTAACAATAAACTATTCATTACACGCATAATTATGTAGATTGTGATTCTAAGCGGAAAAATTCATTTAGCACTTTTCTGTTTATAGCCAATGTAAACTTGTAAGCTTGTGTTGGATCATAACGGACATATACTTATATGTAAGTATGTAGATAGGTAGTAGATATTTCCCAAAAACAAAACAAAATTTAAATGTCTAATAATTTGTTGCACAAACAAACAAATATTTCGTATCCATATTTATGTAAAGTATGTTGTAAATACTCGGCTACTACATGGTATTTGTTGACAATACAAACATAATATGTACCTATTTGCCATTTTACACATCCATCCATATGCATGGAAGTATTTATGTGTGTACTGTAGCCAAACTCATTTATCACAAGAAAGAAGATATAATTTGCAAATACATACTTAACTTACCGAAAGAAGAGGCAGCCAACGGTATCTGCCAAACATTCATAAAGCTTCAAATCGTGACTTCAGTGCCTGGTCTCTTCTGAAAAGAAGTCAAAGTCAAAGAAGAAATGATATTGGTAAAGAATGAGTAAAAAAGACGCAATTAGCAAAATAATAAACGATCGAACACATGAGGTGGAGAGGAATTTTAATTTGTCACCGTCATTTTTATTTTTTGTGGTTTTGCATAAAAAGCAACGGTAATAACAATTATGTTCTCATTACTCTCGCAAACGAGTAAAGGTACGTGAGTACGAGTATATTTAATAGGCAGTCACACTGATACTATTACACTTGGACTTTACAAGTACCATGTAGTAACTAGATGCTCTCAGTCGGTGCAGAGCCAGCATGCATGTGTACCGATAGATAGGCAAAGTCGCATACCATCGCAAAAGAGCAATTTAAGCCATAAACTCTTAAAATCCGTTGATTGCTCTCTCGTCTTTATATCGTGAAACCACCGCAGTGGTACTCATGTCAAAATCGCACGCTCGATTCTATTTTAATCTAAACATTGATTAAGCATGAGTCAAAATACAAAGAAACACAATCATCTACTCGTAGTATTTTGCAAGTATCGCAACAGTGTGTGTGTGTGGGAAAGACAGACAGCCAGACATTCTGACAGACTCTGGGAGGTTTCCTGATGATTACTGGGGATCGGTGATTTACCGTAGATACGATAATGACAGTAAAGAATCCCCCAGTTATTGTTAAAATTGTTTTCAGCGACTTGTTGTTGTTATTACCTCAAGATTATTTCATTACGCCAAACTCTTCACCCCGCTGACGAATCAGCACCTGTTGTGGGCCATAAACAAAGGCAGCAAAAGATTCGAAGATGAACAAGTGATTTCGGAAGAAAGTAAGAAGAGGCATTATAATGTTTTCACATATGCATACACACACATACTCATCGCTCGATCGCATCTCGCAGGTATAAACCTGACAGTGAAACATTTGAACCTGTTTGGATCTGGATACGATGAATTTCAAATGCCACTTTATTTTTACGTTTAACCCATCCCCTTGACCATTAGCGGCGACACGACACACAAAATACCAATCAACAGTCATCGTCGTCCTCAATGTTGCATGAATGTATCCGTAATCATACAGTCAGTCTCAAAAATAAGTGTACAAGTTTTGATTTCTCAACGTGCTCTAAATTAGTGTTTCATCGAACCGTTTGTAATAGGGCAATTGTGATATTTTTTCGTAATTTAACAAAGATCGCACAGTACTGGAGCCGCAGTAGGTGGGCAAAGTTGGCAACCTCTGTCATCAGATAAATTTGAACTCTTGCCAAACATTGCATTTTTTTCAACTGGAAATATTTATTATTTATTTGTTGTGCTAGGAAACCCTTTTTTTATTATTTCTTTCGAGAATATTAAGACTAACCGACAAGGAATTTTTATTTAAATAAAAAAAACTATTCTATTTAAAATTAAAATGTTCGAGCGTTAGGTCTGTTTTAAATTATTTTATTCCTCAATATTTCGCTACCCATTGGGTAAACGTCGATATAAACGTCGATTTATGTTAGAAATGTTTCAGATAATAAGGACTCCAGAAGCGAGGAGAATAAAATAGACCTAACGCTCGAACATTTTAATTTTAAATAGAACACGAAAGGTCGAATAAATCATCACAATTTCAAAAAACTTTTGTGTTAAAACTGTCATATATATGTATTTTATAAAACTAGATAACAGTCATTGAAATACACGTGAAAACATCATGAATTTAAAGTCAAAACACTGAAAAAAACACCATATTTCTTATGTTTTTCTAGGAAAAATGTGTCATCACATTTTTACCAATTATAATTTTAAAACATGCAATTTCTCCATATGTTTTGAAAATATAACTAGATGAATATTATTTTTATGGGTACTATTTATTTCTGTCTTTCACACAGCTTTCTCCAAAGGTTTCGATATGGTAATTTTTTACAATAAATTTCACTCAAAGTGCAGAACTACCTCGCCATTTGTTAAACCTAATTGTGATATATGCATGTGTTCCAAATGCTTTGTTACTACTTAACGCCATAAATTACAAAATCAGTAATGTACGGCGGATGAGCCATTATTTCGATGTTTTGAGTGCCCAACTACTCACTTGCTTGAACCGATGTGGGAGAACTCGCACTCTGGTGGTGGACAATAGCCCGACTTAGGGGGTTGGATTTCCTAAATTCTCGGAACACTTCTGGCAAAAAAAGGAGCGTTCTACGTTCCACTAATAGCACTGTTGCATCCTGAACAGTTTACCCGGAAACAGACGTTTGAATCTACATCAATTCACACCTTCTTCGGCACCTTCACAATCAACAGAATCCATACCCGACTCACGTTGTGTTGAAGTGATTGTTGAATTTGGTTCATCAAGAATGTTTAGTTTCAGGCTCATATGCATTGATCCATGATTCGTCGAAAATTTATGTATGAACTCTTGTCTGTAAAATCTACATTGCACATAAATGTTCACGAGTTGATTCCATCTTTTGACACCCAACTTTTAAGTAACGGTAAACAACACACAGTGCGTTCAATTAACAAGACGTTATGAATAGAATTGTATAAAACTTCACATTACATGTATCAGCCGCCACCTAACAACAGTTAGGGTTTCCAAGGCTCACAATATAAATAGTTAACTCGTATCAGGTTTCAAGTATCCGGTATCCTTTCCCAATACTACTGTCATCTACACCTCATATATCTGAGATATTTCAGAGTATATTTCTCTGGATTCACTGGTTGTGAGAAGCTCTGCCCAATCCCTTCATGGGATGTCATGGGAAACCATTTATTTATTTTTATTTCTGTCAAAGACTCTGAGAGCAACTTTGTCTGCTTCCGAGACAGTCACGAGTTCTAAGTCATATACCAAGGTCAATACTATTGAGAAAGTTCACATCTATGGAATCCATGTTAAACCAGAAGTAGTCCTTCAGACTGATAGTATTGTCTCCATTGAGATGCGAAAGACATCAGGCCTCGATTTGCCTAATAGACTATTCTCCATGTCAACATTACGAGTAACAACAAACAGGTTGGAAGTTCCGGTTCCGTTTGTAACGCAAACGTCGTACGAGTATAACCTCATACTGATACTCGTAAGGTGGGTTTAGAGTTGCAACAATAGACTTTAGTCTTCCACAAATAACAGCTGGCGCATAGAGTAATACAAGAAGAGTGCCCAACTGAAATGGAATAGTCACTTGACTATTTGGAGACTCATGCAGAATGAGAAAAATAACTTTATTTTTAACAAATTTGCAGTCAAATAAATCGTTTCACTCTAACACTTTATTACATGCTGTGTTTTCCCTTCTGTCAATTTTACTCCTCGATTTAATTACCACAATAACACTCTCAGTGGATCAGTTTTGCACTTTTGGATCGGTGCACCAAGGTAAATGTGTGAAAAATGCATTGAGCAACCCTAAATACTTCCAGCCATCTATCGCTATTTCTCTGCCTTACTTTATTCTGCATGTTTTTCCAAGTCCAAAGATGATAGGTGTGGCATCGAACCCCCTGGGTTGGCGGGACAATAAGCATTGAACTCCGCGCCAGTTGTTGGCACATCCGCTCTCACCACAGTAACATCCCTTTTCGTCTTATACACTTTCTCTTGTCGCTCGCTGTATGTGTAGGTATGTATGCACTAAGTTATACATGTATGTATGTTTGCATGGTTGGATTTCAAAACAGATATAAATAGTCTTCCAAATGTAGGACACCTTGAAAAAATACGTCCATCATTCCTGCCTGATATCACTGGTACCATTAAAGCCAGCCAACGTGAGACAGCGAAAGAGATAAAAGAGAAGTTTATAATATATATGTATATGTTTACCAATGAGTTGCTTATTTCTATCAGATTTAGGGGAGAGATCACCCATACAGACAAACTAATATTTCCTCGTCACTCTTGCCGTCTTTAGATCGTGAAAGGCGAAGAGAGTGAGAGAGAGAGCGTTTTAAATCGCCTGGTTTTCCCCAAAACAAATGGGGTTTTTTCTGTATCTGTGTTTTTGATGTGTTACTGGTAGAGACCAAGCTCCATTTTAAAATTCCAGAGATACCGGTTACCAAGCACGCTAAAAGCATTTACCAACCTCAATCACAATTTTTGGTTAACACATCAAAGAGACAAATCTGGATTTGTTCGCTCTCACCTCTCCGACGACTCTTGTCCAGCTCTCAAAGTTTTGTCGCATCTCATCTCAGTTTGTTCGTTTTCAGCTACATACATTTTGCTTTGCCTTTCCTCCGTATGCGGTGGTATGTTACACAAGCAAGCCATGATTATGATGCCGCTTGAAAACCGGATCTCTTCAACTTTTTTCATCATTGATTTTCAGATTAAAAAGTACATTCACTTTATACCGCAAGAGCGCAAAAAACCTAAACTAAATTAAAAAAAATATCAGATACATACGAGTATTGTTATTAATACAACCGATAAAAGTTTACAAATAATTAACTCCCAAACAAAAGAGAAATCCATAAAACCGATCATGAATTCGAAATGCTCATTAGGGAGCACTAATTAAATGTTAATTTATCAACTCAAACTCAAAGAAAAAAAATAAAAAAAGGCGAAAAGTCACTGATCTCTAAATACCTACTAACGCGACAAATTCTGGGCGTCCAAATGGATAAACGAAAAGATTAATTCCTCGTGACAAGATTGAGATACGAGATAAGGCCAGCATGACGATGTCATGAAGGGTAAATGATAAATGTTTTCAAATCGTATCAACATCATCATCATTCACTTGTAATTTGAGAATGTGACGGTGTTAAGTTTGTCCCACAGGACCATAGCAAAAAAGGTGATTGATTATTTTCATCCTTAACATTTACCCTGTGATCAAACTAACACATGTTATTGGAAATGTTATCGATCCCATTTCAATTCTAAGTATTGCTCAGTCGCACTGAGTGTCCAATTGTTGATACGCGGTACAGACGAGTACTTTTGTTCTCAAATCCTCTCTATGATTTAAGTATCTCTTCTCTCATTCCTGCGACTCATAGAATGCTAGACAATTTACAGAAAGAACTGATTCAGTTCTTCTTCTTGTGTTTCTTCAAGGCAATTGGAATTGGAGGAGATACCTCTAACATTTTGGATGATGGTATTATAATGGTCTTCTTGCTCTGTGTGAAACAGGTTAAGCCCCGACAACAACCCCACATCAGTTTGCGGTTTAAACGAGAGAAACTTGTTTGTAGGCATTTAACAGCTACTGCTATCAAATTTGTAATGAATTACAAAAAAATGCATGACTCTGGCAGGTAGTATTTACAGTTGTCCAAAGAAGTATGGGCACACAGCCTTTTATTACATGGAATTAGTGATCGACACTCAATAAATAACATAAATGTAGGGATATTGTTCTCTTATAATGGCTGTCCCAAAATTCTCGCAACCCGTGTAAAAAAGTTTGATAAGATCGTAGCAGACTTAATACAATTTGATCTTCGGATCTAATGACATTTAAATAGGTCGCTAAGATCAATATTTCGGATCTAATGATATTTAATTAGACCTGTTAAGATTAATTTATATCCACACCTTTTTGCACGGGAAGATTGAATTGTAACTGCATTATTCCCCGGGATGGTGGCATGTGGCGACATCTTGTTGATGGCAATCACATTTCGCATGACATTAGCGATTCCAATTTCAAATCGCATAATAGTTAAATATGCCCACAGTGCTCCTGGCCCAAAATCTGATGCATTTGTTTCTCAACAATCATTTATGCATTTTCTGAACCCCAAATGCGACAATTTTGACGTCTAACGAATCCATCAATATGAAAATGAATATAAGTTGTTTCTTTGGTTGTAAACGAACTATTATTAATTATTTACCCAAAAATTTGTCGCAATTTATTTTTGCGGCAAGTAAAGAAAACAGTGTACTACGAGTATAAAGGAAGAAGTACGTTCAAAGGTGATCATTCTCTTGAATCGTTTCTCTATTTTTTGAGAGCAAAAAAGTCCATACCAACTTGTACCATCCCAAAATGCTATATCAACTGTATTCTTTCTACAAAAGTGAACGAGCAAATCCCAGTCTGCGATCAATTTTATTGCAGGAAAAGCGCACGTACTAAAATAAATTTCTCGTAAAAGATTTTTGAGAGAACAGTTAATGGAAACGTATTTCCTTTCTCGGAAAGGTTTTTCTATTTAAGTTTAGAGTTACCATATATTGTTTATTATTCGGTTCTCGTATGCGATTTTGGTTATTAATCACAGCGGTAATTACATTCCCGAAACAGAATTATTGTATATGAGATTTTGTGTGGGAGTAACCAGATTTTTCTTTGCGTGCACATGATGTTGTTTTCTCCAACAAAAAAAAACCGAATTAAAGTCGCTTAAATGTTACAAACAAATGTGTGATTAGGGCTCAATTTATCAGGATAAATAATCGGTATTCATATATTTATCAGCTGATCGTAGCATTGCATCACGTACGCGCCATTTTCACAATAAATATAAAGAGGTAACATATAAAATATTACTTGAAGTTTGTAAAAGGTTCAAACATAAAATCAGTTCTAATTGTTAGTTATGCACAGAGTCGAGGAACTGACCGGACTGGTGCTTACAAGTACCGAATAATGGTTCCAAAAGAACCGAAAACCGAAACCAGTTCTTAAAGAACCGAAAACGGTTCTTAAAGGACCGAAAAACGTGTTCAAAAATACAGAAAAACGATTCCAAATGAACTGAAAACGGTTTGAAATGAACCACAAAACGGTTCCAGAATAACAGGACTCAGTTCCAGATGACCCAAAAGTGTTCAACTTTGGATGAGAGTATGAAAATGAGTATTTTTTTTTATCAAATTTTATATTCTCATAATAACTTAAACACTTAAGCCTTTTTGGGACAGGATTTTTCTGAGAACCGGTCCAAATACTAAATACCACTCTACCAAATATGTACTCGATAGATCCGGTTCTTCAAATACGCGGAATCGCACATCACTACTAATTGTACTACGATTGAAAGGATACGTGTGTTTATAGGTATTTCCACTAAGATAGTGATTTTCATTTTTCACCAAAACAATTAATCAGATTTTGTACCTAAAAAAAAAAAAATGGTGTCCCATAACATCCCATGAAGGGATTGGGGTTAGAGCTTCTCACAATCAGTGAAATATGTGCTTTCTAGTTTTACACTCACTGATTGGGACTTACAGTTTTACACCGGTTCCGAACGGTATTTTGAGAAGCATTTTCATGGCTAAGTACTCGATAGTGGCGACATCACTAAGCGAGGTGACCGCCGTCGAAAGAAATATAAGGTGGTCTGAGCAGGGATCGAACCCACGTTCTCATGTACAAGAGCCGCGCACACTAACCATTGCACCACCGACGGCTGACTTTGCACCTATTTTTCTTAATATTTTCTGTCAAAACCAAATACTCAACTAAAAAATAAATTCTGGATTCAAATTAATAAACTTGCGGCATCAAAACAAACTGTATTTGCCGGCGTGTGAAATTGTTAAACGCAACAAGTGCGAGTACATACTTTTACCCTTGAGTGTCGAAAAAATTTGAAAGCATAGTATCACAAATAAAAGAGAAAAAAGCACACAAGCCGAGAGAGAGATTCTACTGTCGGAGAGTGAGCAAGAGTATGGGAATATGTGACAACCGGCATATTTTACAAGACCGGTTAAGGGGCATCGAACAGCCGAAATATCACCAATTGTCTTTATCACAATGACACTAAAAACATTAAAAGCTACAACAACCAATAATGCTGTTACTGCTGATAATAAAAGGAACCCGTATAATGGAGGTGCATACATACATATGTATATCTTTTTTATGCCCGAAAGCAACAAACTACAAACCCTGCTTATAAACACAAATTAACACGCACACACATCCACGCGTGTTATTTGTGAGCGAAAGAATCGAGAGAAAATGTTGTCAATGTGAGTATGCAGAGGAGGGGAAGTGTAGGTTGAACAAACCAAAGAGAAACGACGAAGCAGTGCTTATTTATGACTTGTGAGATAACACTAAAGTAGTGTATGTACACACATTTTACATGCCTCTGAGCATGAGTTAGGTCTATGTGAATAGGAGTGGAAACAAGCACATACAATAACAAAAAGCACAAGATACAAATGAATTGAAAACACAGATACTCTCTTTCACACACACACTCAGAGTCGTACAGCAGCACGCTTGACTTTGCATTCACAAGAATTTCACCAACATTTAGTTTAGTGGTGTTTCTGCTGGCAGTCGTACTTTGGACATTCTACAATCCATACACAGCAGAACTTGACTCAACGCCAGTCAACAAAACTTAAAACAGAGTGTAAAAATTACAAAATTTAAATTAAAGTCACACACAAATTGTATACAATTTTTAAATAATACTAGCTAACATATTTAATTTAACTAAAAAACAAAAAGGTTATCTGTTATAGTCACAATTCGGTTAAAGTGTTATCTGTTTTTTTTTTTGATTGTGTAGCAAACAAGAAAGAGTTATAAAACAGGTTAATTAAAATTGGAAAAAAATGAAATAAATATAAGTGTTAACTTATTTAAATGTGAAATTAAAATAATAACTAGAAAAATATTCAAGTGTGAAAGTCTGAAATCGAAAACGGAAGTTAAAGTTAAATGATAAAAGCCAAAGAGGAAAGAAGCAGAATAAAATAATAAAAGAAAAAAACAAGAAATTAGTGAGATACCCTAAATATAGTGCAAAAGATTGATTTGATTGTTGAAACCCCCAAGAAAAATATTTAAACAACAAATCCCAAGAATTAGAAAGGAAATGAAACAGGAAAATGAGCAACGGTTATTTAGCAACAAGTGAATTTTATTGACCGCAGCCAACAACAGCAATACTTACGAACACACACATACACTGTTAGATAGAGCGCGAGAGAGACAGAGAGAGAGGAGAAAGAACTAAAAGGAAACCTTAAACAGGCCAAGTCGAAAGTAGTGGCTGTGTGTTAACAGCAACAAGTAGGACGGACTGCCAGCAACAGCTACAACATTCACTAACAAACAAAAGCAGGCAAAGGCAGCCAAAAATTTGTGTGAACCGACACAAGAAGCAACAGGTTTCCCCTACAAACATTCCAGCCGTCAAAATCGAAACCCCAGCAACACACACCTTCGCTGGCTCAGTGAGTGGTGAAGAGTGTTGTGACACAAACGGACAAACCGAACAACAACCAAATGCAGAAATGCAAAATCGTCATCATCAGCCAGTGAGAGATTTCGTTTGATTTAAAAATAAAATCTGTATGAATGACACAAGAATTTCCTCTAAACTAAACTACAAAAACAAAGACAAGAACTGGGTTATAAACAACAGCAGCAGCAACAACAACTCATCGCACATTAAATGAAAATATTGTATATCTTCATACTTACCCAGCAAACACACATTCGTGTAATCATAAACAGCTACAGATGTATCTATCTCGGCATACACATATTCATATAGATGTTGAGCACAATATGCAACACAACGACTAAGATAGAATAATTGACTAAACAGCAGCGGCGCAGCGGTAGCAGCAGCAGCAGCAACGGCAACGGCAACAACGAAAACAAAAAATGAATTGAAGCAACAGCAACACTTGGAACGCAACTGACTAACTATTAAATTGTGGCAACAATCAACGATAACAACAAACCCACTAAGGAAAACAAAACGAAGAAGAACTGATTTATAAAGAAAATCATAAGTGCGAAAGATCTCTTATCCGATCTGCAACAATAACAACAACAAGTAAAACAAACAAATTGATGCATCATTATTAGCAACATTCCAAGGCAGAAGAAAAATCTGAAAATTGTTCGCACGCAACACAACTAAATAAAGACAATTCGCACATTCTGTTGACCCGGTGGTTTTCCTCAGAAATCACCAAAATTCCCTTCACAATGGAAACATTTTACGACGGCGACCTTAAGGATATATGGGATTCAGATTTAGATCCAGTAAGTAGTAGTATTCACAAATGTCAATTTTATTCCTAATTGTGACTGAAGAATGGAATCAATGTCCACAAAAAATTTAGATTTTGATTTGGAAAAGTTCTAACCACCAACCAGCCATATGTCAGCCAATCATGCTCACAGTTTGTCCACATGACGTTTCAAAATTTGATACATGGTGGAAATGTGCACTATTTGTTCCAATTAATGACGAGTATTCTATGACATAAAGATACATATGATTATTAATTACACAGCCCGTTTGATTGAAGAGCTCACTACGCTGGTTCCCATTCCATTTTGTTTTCATAAATTCAACAAAGAAAAATTACAGTTCGACTGCTGTGGTGGACGGGCAAGACATAACTATACATTTCATATTTACTGTTGGAAAAACTTGATTTTATCATATCTCGAGAACTAAAGCTGCTGACTTAAGGTCATGGACATACATATATCCTAGACAGTCGTCGGACAGCAATCTCTTCCACTTGAAGATAATCCTACGAAAATGGGTTTGTTAGATGGGTTCTCATTACGTCCCAAGGAAGGGATTGGAGAGAGATTCTCAGTTTCACTCACTAGTTTTTACACTCACTGATTGGGACAATCAATTTTTTATGAAATACAACCCTGAGAGCTCGGAAAATATTAATTTTTTGAGAAATTGAAATAAATTACCAAGTCTAACAGACCTTACATATTTACGAAATTATTTTCACTCTCGACATGTACAGATCGTTGGACTAAATATTATAGTGAATTCAGGGCCTTTAGGAAAACAAACATATTGATGTTATCGTGTTGAGTCGCGATGGTGTTCAAACAAAATTTGATATATTCCAATGAAAACTTTTCAAATTTGGAGACGTTTGCCACGTTTTGCTATCTCCATGTTATTATAACTTGCAATAACAGAGTATAAAGAGGTAACTTAAAACAACCAAGCATCGCAAATATAAACAGTCGCAAATAAGGTCGAATTCACGCTTAACTGGCAGTAATTTCGAACTGGCTTGTAGAACTTCATTGTAAGCGTTCTTACAACTTAAAGTTAAACCCAACAACAACTTGAATATTTTCAAGTGTTTTCTTCTAACTTTCGTATACAAGTAACATTTTATAACCCGCCTCAAAAACTGATGTTTAAGAATTCAAAATTTATGTAAATCACGTAGATACGAATGCGCGTTTGAACCTGAATATTGTTATATAACATTACGATTTATCACAACGATGGACAACAACATAGGCATAGTATCGTAGTTATGAGTGTATGGATGGCTGTTTGTTAACTTAATTTTCGGCTTTGGCTGACAGTATGTGACAGAGTTTGTTAATTTATTAGCAATAAATTGACGACAACAGCGGCAACAGGAACATCAGGGACAGCAAACTCGGCAGCGGCACCAGCACCGTCATTATGAATTAGAACATGATTTTATTTTAAAGTTGATAAAAAAAGAACCCACAACTACTTTTAAAATGTTGTGTAGGAACAAGCACCCCAATACTCGTACCGCCATTCGAAAATAGAAGGAATTCAATCCAAGTGCGAGTGCTCGCTTCCAAAGTGATAACCAAGTGTTCCAATGAAACCATTTACACATAATGTGTTCTGTGTTTTTGAGCTGCGACAACAGAACACTATTTCCTTATCACCAAAAGGAAATGTCAAAGATTGTTGTTAAGTTGTTCAGTTTTTTTTTTCCATTCTAATATTTCCGAGCTCCTCTAGTCTTCGACATCTTGTTATTTCCAGTGCGGGAAAGAAAGGGTGGGTTTTTGACACCCCTGCTACGGACATCACCCCTGATTGATTCACTTCGTGTATTTTTAAAAGAAAAATACTTTAAACGACGTGAGTGACGGTTATCTTATCACATCTAAATTTAAAAATATCTCCACAACCAGAGTCTGTATATTGCTCGAGACCTTTGGTTGCTCTATGTCGTCATATATGTACGTATTTGGAAACAAGCATGTCTCTTGAGTTCTGCTTTGAAGCTGAATTATTTAATATTTTCCACGTCCGTCCACAGCGATAAGAGTATTTGGAGCTGGAACGCTAATCTACAGTCTCTTCAGAAATGCAGTTTTTGTTTCACCGTGATGATTCCACTCGTACGCAAGCGATCATCACAGTCTGAACTAAACCTCGAAATCCGTCAAATTATTGCTGACCACTGCATATCAAACGTATGACCTTAAGATAACATTTCAGCAATGAAAATGGAACGCGGACTACAACAAAATTTAATGAATTGCATTTACAAAAAAAAAAACACACACGAAAGAGATAGTAGAGTAGTAAATGATGATGGCGACTCGAAACAATTTCCAATAGACAATCAAAAAATTAAAATAGATCGCAAAATCTTAAATTTGTCGCTAGGCTGATTGATATGAATGGAAATACATTTACATTTCATGTCAGATTAAACAAAAACAACAACAACAAAAATCAAATGTTTTATGATGTTCCCGTTGCACACGTGATAATGATCCGTAGGCAGGATTAGGAAAAAAAGCATGGAGAAGTGTAGTTTTGCATGACACATTCCAAGTGAAGCTACACAAATATTCTGTCCCATAAGTATACAGTGTATGGCCATTAAATTATAATTGAATTGTCCTGTTTGATTTCAAATAAAAGTGAAAATACTTAATGGGTTGTCAGACTGTCCACTCAAATCCAATGATTTGAGTTGTATCTGTAAATGGGTATATGTGGAATACAACAGAATTGACGGATCCAGCAATTGAATGATTTATATAGACTGATTTCGCTTCAAATGTTTGAAGTTTTCTTTGAACTTTTGATAACCATTAAATGTGTCTGCCCTTTACGCATGATGGACAATGAGTCGGTTATTTCCATTGACAGAATTTGTTAAACAATTGCGTACCCGTAAGGGCGGATAACTATTTGTAGTCTTGGTTTTGTTGGTAGTTTTGCGATTGCTATTGACAACTTTAAAATGTTTCTTACATTAAAACCTCATTCACATTTCAATCGAAGTATCGCATTTCGAGATTTCATTTCCATAAACAGCTGACATTTGTATAGCATAACTAACCTGACCAACAGGTTGTGACCAAAACGCGGACAAAATAGATAAAAAATACTGCAGTTTTGTTTTTAAATGACAAATTAAATAAAAATACATGTATTAAGTTAAAATAAGACTCAATATATAAAATGAAACCTCAATAATTTTGTTATTTTAGATTCAAGTCGGGATGAGTCTCCAATACTCGGGACAATCTCGCAAATAGAGGGATAATCCCACCAAAAGCTAGATTTCAGTTGTAATGTGAACAATGTTTAAGTTCAAGTTTGCTAAAGCGTTTTACTACAATTTATTAGAAAGAAACATTGGCTGTTTTTGTTTTACTGAATTGTATACCTGAGTACTTTACCAGCTGTAATAATACATTGACCAAGTACTATAGTATAAAATGCTTGAAACACTTGAAGTTGATACCATATTGGTACTAAGAACTCATTGGAAGTTATTGAAAATCACAGATACCAAGGGAATCATCAAGAGGCGTTTACATTTTACAGAAAATATGCCGAACAAGGGATTCATTTCCAATAAAGTCTAAAATAAACTTACAATATATGTATATCGCCCTAACTACAAAACTGTATTAAATCAAAATTTATATATTTTCAGTAGAGGCAAAAATCTGTTTGTGTACAGCTAAAAATATATGAAAATACACAATAATGGACAGAGTCTTAAAGGTGTTTGTTTTTGACGATGGAGGAGAGAATAATAATGCCAGTTGTTTCCAGTGCATATAATTGTATTTAAGCAAAATATTAAATTTGGAAAGTTTTGAGTTAATACGGGTTTGTAGTTTGAGAGAAATATATCAGCAGAAATCTAAATTTGTGAAACTTTGTGACATTTTCTGCCTTGAGAGGATAACATTCGGCCATACCAATTCCCTTTGCGTGGGTCACTTTCCCCAAGGGGTTTAGCCCCCTAGTCACGTCGGTTTGAAGTTGCAAATTTAAAAAAAAATCTCAAAAATAGAGGAACTTACTTGCGGCTATTAATAGACGTGTTTTGGTTACACCACTTGCTCAGATTATCACATATTTTGTATGGAGAGTTAAGCGATAGTAAGCGGCACTTGCTATTGCGTCTTCCATTTCTGTCTTAAGTTTAGCAAAATGTTGCCAGTATAAAAAGTTCAACAAAACGGCGTTAGAAATCGATATTGTGAATTCACTAGACAAAAAGAAGAAATTAGACATTTACAAGTAGGGCTAGATTCAATGCGTCAGTGCAAGACCGCTAGCTTGGCGTTATCGTTACTAGCAACCAAAAGATAATCGCCAAAATATTTGTTACATCTTTAATATCTAATGAGATTCAACTGAAAGAATTTTACTTTTTGTTCTGATATATTTTTCCATACTTTAATCTCAAAAAAGGTGGAAAAATATTTATAATACTTATATAAGTTAATAGATAGTTACAATATAGTTTACCAGATTTTCTGTAGTATAATTCGACAAACCCTCATCAACGGGTTTAAAGATATTGTCTTTTATACGCTGGACTCCGTGGGGTTTCACTGATATTTTTTTAGAAATAGTGGTCATTACCAATTTGGTGACCATATTCTCATTATGCTGCATTGATTTATTGGAAAATTGTTGCCAAAACTCGTAAATTTAAATAGAAACATTTAAATGGATATATGATTTTTGAGATTACTTACTTATCCGGTGTCGTACAACCCCAAGGGGTCAAGGACCTTACAAAACGAGTTCGGTTTCGAAAACCCTTCGTGATGGTTCGTCTTCATCCATTATACTGACATGGCCTAGCCAGCGGAATCACGTTATGTTGATCCGCTTAACTATGTCAATGTCGGGATATTGCTCATACAGCTCATGGTTAGGGTCATACATTTTTCGAAGTATTTTTCTCCCGCAGACTCCTAGAGATGTTTCGTCAGGATTCTGCGCCATAAAGCAAGACAGGTTATATGAGAGCCTGGTATAGCTGAACTTTTGTTACTCAAGAGAAGGCTTTATCCTGATCTCAAGGCTAACGTTGTTGTTTTGGTTTACGGCAGCTCCAAGGTACATACATTCGTCCACCACCTCGAAATTATAACGGTTATCAACGATCACGCTCGTTGAAGGCCCAGCTCGTTGAAACCATTAATTTCGTTTTGTCCTCATTTACCCACAGACCCACTTTTGCTGACTCGTTTTCAATTCTCGAAAAAACCGCAGTAACTTGTCTAATTGTGCGCCCAATGATATCGATATCATCAGCATACGCGAGCAGCATGTGCTTTTTCCTGCTGATGGTTTTATTCATGTTGACTGCAGTTTTTCTCATAATGATCTCCATTAAGATATTAAAGAGATTGCACGATATGTTGTCGCCTTGCCTGAGGCTTCGCTTAGTTTCGAGATTACGAAACGTTAATTAGCCCTTAACCCTTGTTTTTTTGTTAACAACAGAATGTATTCAAAGTAAATTTTCTGAAGAATAGTATGAAATCATTTTCATATCAATATATCTGCTGGTTTGGATTTTATATAAGTTTTTACATGTTTATGACATTGATGCAGGGATGATCAGGGATTAATCTTGTGGAAGTATGTAGTATAGGTAGGAAATATGTAATATAATGATTATCTCGTTTTTTTGGTTACGTCCCTAACCGTGATCATGTATGGGAAGAAAAGCACTACAATATAGAAAATACTTCAATAGAAACCAACCAACAATAATATAATATTTCTCCATATGCTTCTCATATCCTTTTCGGTAAATAATTAGATCAAACCTATAAAAAAATGTGTGTTGCATTCACAGAATATGATAAAAAGCCACACTCCTGAAGAAAACTTCATACAATTTGCTGTAGGTCCCAACGGATCTATTACCCCTTTTGACGGTGGCGGAACCAATCTTCACCAAAGGGTTAAGTCTATAAATCATACTGTCTTTCACAGATTTTAAACCCATTTTAAGTAAGGCAATGGAAGAGCTATTGAAAACGGTAAATTTTATGCAGTCTCTGCACGCAGAGGGATTTTTTCCCCTGCACTGCAATTGCCAGGTCGCCAGCATATGCTACGACTGTGCAACTCTAGTAGGAAACTATTCAATGCGCAATTCCAGAAGAGTGGAGATAAGAATCTCCCTTGGGGCGTGTCATTTCAAGTAAACTTGTTCACGGCATCTTGTGTGGGAATCGCAAAAGTGCAACCATGTTCAATACTAAACTAAATTATGCTAAATTTTAAACCATTTATAGCCTAGATGCGGCGTTGCTAAATAAGAAAACTCTCACTCACTGCCCACAATACTCTGGTTCACTTAGAACAGCTTTGCGAATGACATCAGCGAAAAACTGTCTGGGAAAATTCAGCTTTTCGAGCGTTACACTGTTAGAGAAATCGTTGGACATGTCAACATTTTTCACTTGCGGAGAGCGAATGGAATGGGGTAAACGTGAGGTGAACAATGTGCAGTACAAAGGATGACAGTTCTGTTAGATTTCTTTAATATTTTGATTTTTCTATTTATTTTTTAATTTCTTGGGCAACATCTAATAGATTTGTCAACATTTTTTCTGCAATGGAATGAAAAAAGACAAAGACAGCGGAAATAAAAGCTTGCATTTCGTGCTTTTTTCAAACGCTGTATCTTTGTCCGCAGTTTCCGTTTTTCTCTACTCAATTTTTATTTTATAACTGTTGTATTTTAAATAATCTATATTTTTCGAGCTTGAGGTCAGATTTGTGTTTTTTTTTGTATTTTTTTTTTATATTTTGTTAACATCTCCTGATGATTCTACACAACGGAGTAGCGAAATATCGAGAAAAATAAATACAAAAAAGCAAATCTAACCTTAAGCTCGGAAAATATAGATTATTTATTGGTAACAAAAAGGTCGAACAATGAAATAAAAATACTGTTGTATTTTGTTGACCATTTTGTTGGCCAGAATAATCGTACGAATTCTTTCAAACAAAAGAGCGTTTTACTCCACTACACTCTCCGCGAATCCTCCCACTCGCATTAATAGTCTAACATGGCCTTTAGGGTGTTTCGTATAAGTTATATTTTTTAATTTCCCCTAAAAACATAGAATATTAGTTACGTTGTGAGATATCTGTAACATCATGAAATTATCACCAATATCTATAAGTACATATTGGGGTAAATTTGACACTGATAGTTTGACGTTTGACCCTGCCTCAAAGAGGTTAATTTTCACATTTATATTCAGTATTTGCCACTGGGCCGTGGTCTTGACGACAATCAAATTGTTATTTTGATGAATTTGATAATTGTTTTTTTAATAATCATAACAAACCATTCGAAAATTATAGCTAACTTTTAAAGTTGACATGGGTAATTGGAAATGTTTGTTGTATTTGTATTACTCTAAAGCATAAATTGTTGTTAACACCTTAATGCGGAAAATCCCTTCAAATGTGTAAAATCCCTTCAAATATATTGATTCACGTAACCATGATATAGACTGACTGCACTTCAAAAACTCCTGGTACTTGTTTAAACCTTTTTTTATGTTAAAGATATTCCGGCAACGGAGGCCGCCTAAGTACTAGGTACTTGAATTTTAGTTAGATTTTTTGTTATTTATTTTGTTTTTGTTGTTGTTGTTGGTCTTATAAAGCAGCCAACCAACAACCAATCAGTTCCAATGCTTGTTATCTGTATCAAATTTCTTTTTCATTTATTATTTCAAAATTTATTAATAAATTATCACTTGCTGTTTTGTTCCAATCGTATGGGGGGCTCACTAACTAACTCGCTGGCTGGCAAATCTAAGTTTCTTATCGAAGATATTTTGTAATGAATTTCATACGAAAACTGTGCTGATGATAAGAAGACATTTTTCTAAGGAAACAACAGAAAAGGCACAAATTAAAAACAAAAAAAAAACAATTTTGATTAGGTGCGTCTCTTCCTATTACAATACCAAAATTGGGAATTGGAATAAACAACCAAAATATGTTCGAGTGTGTGTGTCGTTGATAAAATCAAATTAAATGGCAAATTATTGTTGTACTTTCACTCAACGTATCTTATGGATTTTCGGTTTTTGTTGTTGGTTTGTTTTTGGGCCATGGTGAGAATTGCAAACAACCTTGCTTTCTTTTGTTAACGTCAAAGATTTGCAATGGAATTTTGTTACATACATGTCGTGGGTAGTTGGATATGTACATGAAAAATGATACAGTACAAAAAAACGTTGCACTGAATAATGCGACAAAATTGCAGTATAGACACGTTCTTCTTCTTAAGACTTTAGCGAACGTTTTGAGATATCTCATTTTCGGAAGGTCATGTCGGAGAGGAAGGTAACTTATTGTTAACAAATAATTAAAAGAAAGATAAACTACATTTTAAGCAGATATACCTTTTGTTGTAATTGCAATTCGATACTTCTTGCAAACCTGAACAACAAAAAAAACCTATAACAAGCAAATTTAAATTTTTCGCTTCAGAGCAGTCAATGTCCCAATGGGATTCTTCACACAATATAAATTAACAAAAAGTTGTATAAAAGTTTATAAATAACTTGATAACTTGTTGCTAGCGTAATTTGGATTTAAACTACTTTTAGACCATGGGATCCAGATTTTGAAGGCCGTTTGAAACGGCTGCATTAGAAATGCAAACACTTTCAATTGTTTCGCATGTGACCTTAGCCGAACCCCATTTTTTCCTTATCCCTCCTGTATTGGCTCGGCACAAGGGGGGCTAAAGTTTTCTCGCATATCCGCATTTATTACATTAATTTTTTGTTTATTTTTTTATTTTTTTGTTTTATTTATTACCTGTAATAAGTCTGTCAGCATTTCCTATACCGAAGAATGTAGCTGTCGTAGGCAAAGATGGATTGAAAATCGAAATGAGTAATAATAAACTCTTTTTGTGTGTTTTTTTTTTTGTTTGTTTAGACAAAAACAATGAAACTCAGCTTGAAACTCCGAAGAGGCCAGACAATAGAGCGACATTTTGAAATCCATATTGCGCTACTTGTTGTTTCTATCTGGTTTTGAGTTGAACTTTTTTTCAATTTCTGTCAATAAATAATTATAGTTAGCGTGGATAATTATTAAATTATTATACATATTTTCAAACTACTATAACTCGTGTGAATGCCTGAGAGGTGGCACCAACGAGGGTGGTATTTTGTGTATTGGTTAACTTCTACTTTGTAAACAAAATATTAAATATAGTACATAAGTAAGAAATATAAGTAGCAATAACTGGAACAAACTTCGAAACGATGTTCCGCCAAAGTGATAAAGTTACCCCCATTAGCACCATCTCCAGGTATCATAAAGGTAAATCTAACTAAAAGTTTTAGCTGTCGTTTGTATGGAATTTACAAATTATAACTGTTAGTTAGCTCTAACTAGATATTGTGATAATGACCCTTAATGGAAAATAATGATCTCAAACCCGGTTACGATTGAAAAACAACAAAAAAACATTTTCTTCATTCTAAATTTACTTACATTTTCATTCCATAATAAGTACGTGTATAAAAAATATAACGAAAATTTCGCTCACTTTTAATTTGCTCGGTACTCAGCTCTTTGCGAAAATTTCGTAAGCAAAATCAAATACGGGGTTGTTATGCCAAAGTTAAACAATTGTTTGATAACTGTTTGGCACCGGAATTTTGACATTTCGTTTACTTTAACAAACAAACGTAACACTACATGAGTTACAAATAAAATGGAGTGGGAAAGAGGAAATATTCGTGAAATATTTGCAAAGTAAATCACAGATAGGTGGAAACTTTGTGCAACAAATTTTTCAATTTACAAATAAACGACAACATTTCTTGCGAACATTTCACTAGGACTAAATACATCGTTAGATGTACTATAATATAAGAGATTGAATAATATAAACTCAAACGGATGTAAATTCGAAGACGGTACACTCTAAACGCCAAACTCATGGCAATCGTTACTTCTTTTTTGAAACAACAACACATATGCAATGGCTTTCGATGAAAGCATGCATAGGAAAGAAATGTTGTGAATATTGATGGTTATGGTAATATATTGTTGTGAATGTTTTCGCACAAGTAGGAGTTTAGACAATTCTCGCTTACTTGAGATTTGTTTATCCCTAGAATGTGTGATGATATACCTAAATACTTGTGGAGAAGGGAGCTGATGATATGCCTTGGTGGGCATTGAAATATGTAGCTACATTCCCAACCATCCACCATAATAATCAATTTAGTAATATTTTTATTAAAATGTACTTTTTCATAGAAACTGAACTGAACAATTATTAAAATCATGACAACTAAAAGATCGAATAATATAAACTCAAACGGATATAATATAAAATAAATAAATTGAATTGTTAACTTTCTACACGTCCCTCGTAAACTTATTAACAATGCTAGTAATAATGACCACAAATTGTAACAGATTTAGTTGTTGCTGTGGTGATTTTAAAACAAGACCGACTTATTGCATTATTTTTCAAATTGGAATTGCAACAAGCAGCACTAGCCACCCCACCCCACTCCTCTTTACTACTCCACTGCCATCATCTACCACTTTGATACAACAACAAGTAAAGTTATTTATGGGTTGGGTTGGGCCGACTAACTTGACTGACGGACTGAATTGAAGTCTCAAAAAGCAAAAAAAAAAAAAACTAAAACTTTACAATACAGATACGAGTACTACAATAAATTACGAGTTGAATAACTGTTCGATAGGTGGCATTTAAAAACATAAATAAAATAGTAAATTGAGACAATTTCTTTCTTGTCTTTTGTCTTGGCCTATAACTTGTACCATATTGTATTAAAGAAAACAAAAGCAGCAGCATTAAATTGAGGGAACAGCGACAAAGACATAGAGAGAGAGAGAGAGAGAGAGAGAGTGACGGAAAGTAAGACAACGAGAGGTGACATTAAATACGTTTAAAATTCATAAAACATGTTGTTTTCGAAATCTTTTATCAAATTGTTTCATTTCACTACTATAAACGAGTACAATGGCGAATTCAGTTCAAAAAGAAAAAAAAAGATCACAACGAAACAGTTCTTTGATTCCAGTTTAACTCTGGCATTTAAATTTAGCACACACACACACATATGTACGTGCATGCATACATACATTCATATGTAGTATTGATAAACGTGATACACAAATAATTTGAAAAGAATTTAAAAAGAAAACACGAACAAATTGAAATTTGTTTTATTAAATTGGCAAAAAAGCAAACTGGAAGGGAGACAGACACACACATTCTATCAGCCGCAACAAGTTGTTGTTGCCAAGAGCATCAGTCTGCTGCCATTGCCATTTCTAACCAACCAACCACTCTAATATATTCGAATCTTTGAATATTGGTAAGACACTTGTTGTTATTCTAAAATACCTTATTATGAAATGAAAGTGAATTTGAAAATTTGTGCAGATTTTAAGCAAAAAAACAAAAACGTGCAAATTTGCTAACATATGCTAGCAAACACGTTTTTCCCCGAGCATGAATCTATGTCACATCTGGAGGAAGTAACAGGCAGGACCAAAATAAAAAACAACCAACAACAACAGCATCATAGTTTAAGCACCCACGTGGTGCGCCTTACAAACTGCGCAAAGAGCGACACAAACACAGATACAGATACAAATACATACACGCAGCAATTGCAACAACAGCAAATAATTTCAAATGAGCAACTTAGATAACAATCAGCGACGAAACAGGCAGAGACGGACAGACAGCTCTTAAGCTTTCGAAAATAGAATATTTTTAGAACAATTGTGCTCTTTATATTTAGCAGCAACCAAATCGACCATATGTTTGGCAAATCGATCAAAGCTGACATACAACAACATCGTCATCATTATCATCATCATCATCGTCATCATCATCATTCCACCCCCTACTCAGAGACCACCGCCCTGCACCCCGTGAACTGCTCAAACATTTGCATAAAGGAATTGTCACACACAAACTTGAATAATTTCACGTTCAACAATTGTGTTAGACGGACGGTCGAGTTGTTCCATATTTGGTTACTTCTAGCGGCCAACAATCACTACCGGCTTTGGCCAAGATCCCGCCGGTTAATGGCCAATACAATGACAACAATGCACAGCCATGCAATGCGAATCTGTAATGTCTTTGGATGTTGGTTGGTGGTGGTGGTGCGAACTATGGTGTTGGTAGCTAAATCTGCACTAGTACCAGTTTCTGGTATTTTGCTTTTTGTTGTTGTTCGCTTTTGCCGTTGCTAACTGGCGTCAATGTGAATGTTCACTCCAAAGACAACAACAAACTCATTGTTGGATCCATGAAAGACAAAACAATATTTACAGTTCCGTCTCTTAACTTGGCAGAGCAACTGAGCCAACATTGAAAAACAAAATGTCGAATAAAACTTGTACCCACAGCCAAATAATGTAGCCGCATAGGTGCACACGTCCACATGTATGCACATCTGTCCCCTGCATAATAAAATACAAACTCATACATTCTTCGTGCACAATCCACCCCACCTGATTTAAAAGTGGCAACCAACATTTTCCATTAGTAACATCGCTAGAGACACACAGCTCCACTCACTCTTTACAATTTCCGCACTCCGCTACAGCCCTAATTCAACCCAGTGGTACCACAAAGAGATCACAATACGAGGGCAGTTTGACAACTCCGTGACATTTTGAATAAAATACATGTATGTCTTTCAGCAAAAAATCGTTTTATTGCTCAACATATTCTCCTTTTAGCTCGATACATTCTGACAATCGCGTTTCCATTTTTGTTATTCCTTCCACGTACATAATAGGTTTCCTCAAGGTCCTCGAAATAGGCATTTGTTTCTTTCGACCCAAGTCTCTTGTCGCCGAGTCATTAATTCATATTTCGAAATGGAGACTTCTCGCTGGGGGCTACATCCGGAGAAGATGAGGGATGAGGTGGCAATTCAAATCAATGTCGAATTTGTTCACCGGTGATTGTTTTAGCCTTTTCACGATAATCGATGTGAATGACACCGTATGTATCCCAAAAAATGCCGCTTTCGTCCACGGTTACGAAGCTGAATACAGTAAACCGCTTCTTAACCATTAAAATTTATGATATTACTTATCCAGCCTTTTCTTGGGTTCGGTGATGGTTTTCTTTACCCAAAAAATAGTTCTTGACGACCACTAGAAATTTACTTTTTCCATTTTCGTCGAAATTCACCAGGTTGTCTGCTTTCAATGGATGTCAAACACAAACTAAATGACGCAGCTTATGTCCCTATCCCCACTTCTGTTTCAGTTACAAGTTTCACCCACCTTTCCTTCTCCTACAAGACTATGGCTCGGATACTTAGCGACACTGTCGGTCAACGAAATCTCCTTAAGAGTTTGATCTACCCCACTAAAATCAATACCAGGGTAAGCACGAGTTTTAAGACATTCGCTAGTAATTCTTGTAATTTCTCGAGCTTTAAAAACTGTGTTGAGGGTATAAAAGAAAACGTTTCGTAAAAAATGAAACATTAACAACACTTAAATTCTTCGAAGAAAGGTACCGCTAAAGTCCGCCAGATAGTCCCTTCCTTCACTTTAGCTGATGGTCGAGCAAACCGAAAATTCTATTAGCACAGATGGGCCAGCGAGCATGATCGATTCGACCGGGATCACGAAGGCTTAAATTAGATGGGCATGTACCTGTTTAGATCGCCTTCGAAAGTTTTGATCTTTTCCAAGATCTGTAGGCGGAATATCGCGTAATTTTCAAGAATTAGTCAGCCAAGATTTCAAACAATCTGGCCGGTTAATAGTTTCGACCCAGACGTTGCACCATCTATGTTATCAAAGAGGTTTCTGAACGGCAGATCATTAAAATGAAGAAGACATATTATTTCCCATTGAAGAGAACGACCAATTTTGTCTTCAAGATATCTCATGGTTCCTTTCTTCGAATTGTACTGTTTTCAGTTCCATCGCAGCTTACTGGAGGCCTGTTTGTCATGACAGGCTCCAATACAAACGGCTGTGGTTTATTTCGGTACAATATGTGCTGGGTATTTTGCACCAATTTCAAGTAAAATTTAAGTACGTATGTTATTCTTTGATAGTTTAGAAGTTAGACATAAAACCAACGCATCGTTCTCTTGCGGTCAGGGAAGTAGTTGACAATTTCATAGGCAATTTCTTTGGTTGGTCATAAAACGAACAGAAATAACTGAGTTCAAAGCAACCAGCATCGAACTTAATTTAGATTCCATTAGTATCAATCAAACACTATTTAAACTTCGTTTTTTCTTTGTTTGGCTTCCCGTTGATTATGGAATGGACCTCCCATCCAATTCGTCCTCATACATGAATACAAACATAAACATGGTTCCCCGTTACATCCCATGAAGGAATTAGTGAGAACTTCTCACAAACCAGTGAGCTGTGCGCGTTCTAGTTTTACACTCACGGATTAGAAAACTACAGTTTGACCACGGTTCCAAATGATTTTTTTTGAGAAGTTTGAAGCTTTTTCATTCGCCATCACTAAGCGAGGTGACCGCCGTCGAAAGAAATTTAAGGTGGTCAGAGCAGGGATCAAACCCACGTTCTCATGCACAAGAGCCACGCACACTACCATTGCTCCTCCTACGGCCACATGAATACTCCCTAATAAAAGGAACATAAATAAAAGAGAATACGTATTTTCGTTCGATGCAACAAGCATCAAACAATTTAGCTGTCATTAATATCAATCAAACACTATATAAGCATAGTTTACTTCCAGTTGCATATCGCTTATTCTTCTAACCACTTCGTAATCGGCAGATCTCCAACTACCTTTTCGACCAGCTGTGCCATCTGTATTCCAAGTTGTTTCACAATTTATTAACTACTTTTACGATAAACGTTTTTTATTTTTGTGTATATTCAAGGGACCTGCTGACACTTTTCTGTATCTCGCAATGAATGAAGACAAAGATGTTGCTACTACGTTTGCATCATTATTTGTTTGTCACCCTGTAGTTAGCTGAAACTTAAATGTTCAAATCACAAATAAAAACAACAACAACACTAAGTGGTATGTTCGCAAATACTCAATAGATTTTTTGAGGAAAACCTTAATGGTTACAAGGTAACGTACTAAGGTGGTGGTAGTTTGCAAAAGCGTTTGCATACCAGCAACAACGGCAAACATGTCGAACACGCCGAACAAACCAAAACGCCAAACAAACTGAAAAAAAAATAAAAATTAAACGAAACGACAACCAAAAGAGTATCGAAATTATGAGGCAGCTACAAGAAAACAAAATTTAATTTCAAACAATAGATGAATGACTGAGATTAAGCATCGGCTGCTCGGTGGTGGCTGTTGTTGTTTGCACATTTATAGCTGGGAATTATGGATGAATGGAATGGAATGGATAAGAGGAGTGGTTGCATGGTGGCTGTTTGATTCATGCTGTAGTTTTACACACACACACACACACTCCCTCATGATTCCTCATATGCCACTCTTTTCAGCTTCCATTACTTAATTCCTTGTGCTGGCTGGTAAGGAATAGTGGGTGTTTGTTCGTCATTAATCTGGCATTGGGATAGAAAAAGGTTTCCTGTTACTTGACGATGGCGGCGGCGATGACGGATATACACAAGTACATAGATGTCGTCGCCACCCCCGTGTACGATTGAGTCGGCAAAGATTACTACTGTGACTACATATTTGCCGGTGATGGTGTCGTATTGTGATAAGGCGAAATAACGCCTTCATACACAACAACTTGTTGGTTACAACAAACATATTTTGTTAACTGGAAAAATGGAAAATAGTTCTATTTTTAGCTTCCATTCGCGTCATTGTTCACATACACCCATACCTACCACATTCCTAGCCATGTTAGATGAAGATGGGCAAAGCAAAAAACCCAAAGTGAATTATCGTGACGTTCATTCAGACATGAAGAGCTTTTTTGGGATGCAACAAGTATCCGACTCACGCGCTCTCTTACACACTGTTACACATACACTTATTTGTAATTAATTATGTATTTTCTATGTAGTTAAGTTTATTATGTGGGCCGCGGTGTAGTTGCAATCGAGGAGGGAGTCCATCTGTAGCAGGTGTTGGCAGTCCATGGCCCGCGAGCCAAATAATGCAAATCTATGTAATGAGGCAACCCGGAGTTCAGCACTCGACAATGCGGTATTCTGAAAGCAGCAATAACTTAAATTAAAAATCAGCGCAATTTTTGGTTGAAGAGTGCGACTCGTTGAAGGACATTCGTTAGAATAAAATGAAGCAACTTAAGAATAAGTTATTGTTTATTGTTGTGAAAAACCAGAAAGCGCACAGAAGATCACTAGCTGTGAGAAGCTCTCCCCAATCCCTTCATAAGATATAATGGGAAACCATTGTTGTTGTTTGTTACAAACTTAAAAGGCACCATTAGACTGTAATGGAGTTGCTGGACATATTATTAAGGCTTTGGAGGGGCAATATGTGGTAGCCGGTTGTAGTAATGAGCTGGAAATTGCTTGGTGCGAAATACCATAAACTCTCAAGTGCACGCTTGCACACAAAAACCATTTTCCTGCTAAAGGTCACTCACTTTTTTGCAATATGATGGTTACACTTGGAAGAAAATACTAGTTCTGGTTTACCCTAGTTCGCACTACAGGGCCGCAATGTCGAAAATGCCATTTGGATTTAATAGTTAATAGTATAAGAAGGTGTATAGGCTGTAAGGTGTGTGTATGCCGAAATTATTATTATGTTTAGGTCAATTGTGTCCATCAACATTGTGGCAAAACAGAAGATACATTTAAAAAATAAACCAAAATATTATAAATCTTGGGAATAATATTTTAAGACTTCTTAACGAAAGTGTCTCCCAGGATAAGGTAAAATTTAGGAACACAAATTTATCACATTTTTTAGAAAAAATTAATAAAATGTCATTAATGGTGGCATTCTATAAGTCGTGAATCAGTCACTTCGCGTTACTTTTGTCGTTTTGGTAGTTCATAAAACGTTACAGCTGTTCGGTGACTACCTGCGTTGAGTTACGTTATTTAATGGGTAGTTTATAAAACGCAGCGCAACGTTTTTGATCACTTCAGCTGTCAAATTGAAAACGCCACAGTCCTTCGCGTTAGTTGAAGAAATTACAAATTCAAAGAAAAATGTCGAAACTATCAACTCTATTATAATTATATTTAAAAATTATAGACATCAGTTGATGTTGACAATAATAAACAAAATAACCAATACATTACAATGAATACATACCGCCCAATGGCACGTGCTTTTGAAAAGACAACTAATTTAATATAGATGGGGAAATTTATTGGACATTGAACCTATTTTGTTTATACATTTTATGTGAATATTGTTGGTATTTACAGTATTATAAATAATAGCAATCTGAAAATCTGTTGATCTACTGAAATAGAGCTTAATTTTTTCATTCTGAGCATTTCACTCAAGATAACTTTTTCTGATCTATAATTGTTTATTTTAGTTTGGCAACTCTATACACCGCATATGTCAGTGACAGCATTCGTAAACAAACGCAAGCGCGAAGTGATATATAAACTACCATTTTTTGACTTTGGCGTTCGCGTTAGCTTTTGCGTTTACGTTCACTTTCGGGACTTTTAGAATACTACCCTAACTGTTTAAAAGTTACATTCGATACCGTAGGATATATTTACAGGCAATTCCTCTAACTCAAACGAACGATTTCGATCGCTTGCTAAGATACAAAAACAGCTGATTTGTTTTCCACTTACACGCATCAAAACAACAAAGCGAACGGAAATCAATGCGTTTGCGGCAAACGAAAGCGTTCGTTTGATTTACGAGGAAATGGTTCATTCTTATAGATATTTTTGTACGTCTCGATGTCGTCTTCTTAACTATGTGGAGATTAAAGTGTCTCGTTCCCGCATACAGTGACGTATGATACAAATTTCGTGTATGACCATCGCAACAGCACAGCCAAATTTCATACCTGCAATATTATCCATTGTTTTCAATTAAAAATGCTGATAAAAAAATGTATTATTAGATTCAAGTCTTTGTTCCAATTTTAAGATATTATATGGCTATAAATTTAAATATGTAGTTTTGATGTAGCTTATGAGCGACCGGAAATAATCAAATGTTTTTACTAAATCATCAAATTTAAAGAGGAATTAGCAGCGGGAGTAAGTTTCCACTCTTTTGTAAAATTTTGATTTACATATATGTAAATCTAAAAATTACGGGGAAGTTTTTAGTTAACTGCACCCAAAAGATGCCGTAGTGGATAATAACCAAAAATGTAACAATGTCCTAGGTGAAATTCCCCTGACTATTGCGTAGTTAATAAGCAGTAGTTGATATTAACTATGTTTATGAAAATACAAACAAATTAACTAAGTCTTTGGTTGATTTCAAAGCATTTTTTAAATAAACAATATAATCAAATCCGTTGTAACAAATAACTTATACGTAGCTAATTTGATACTAAATACGATTTAGTTGATATTACTTCCATATTCGTATTTTGTTAAAATTGATTTAAACAAATAAAAAAAGTTACATTTTCACATTCACTCTTTTTATAACATCAAACGTGAGTGTTCAACAAATATCAAGAACAAGAATTACTCAGTACATCATCTGCATAGATTTATGTATATGGATATCAAATATGTTTAAAGCTATAAAGTAAACTAGCAGACAATCTATTCAACAGCAGTCAAATATGAATAAATATGCCTTTACTGATCACTGATATTTCCTTATCCGTAGGAATTAGCGATCATATACTGTTTTTACCGATTTGTTTCTATAGTATTTTGAGAATTGCAAACAATAGTTGTTAAGACCCAAATCAATAGTTAGAAATGATTAACGTAGTTAATTAAACTTTTTAGAAATCAACTACGCAACTATGTGTTGTTGGATAATGTGTCCAGCAAAATAATTTTTGATACAACATCATCTTTGAATTTAGGGATTAGTAAAAGATTGTTTATTTTTAATAAAACGTTTAACAATATAATATTTATCGGATTTAAATTAAATGAAATAACAAATCGCTGTTTTTTTTATCAAGCGTTCTAGTTCGATTCTATCAAATCGCGGTTTATTTAAAATCAATCCACGTTATTTTAATTTTTTATATATGTAATGAATTTGAAAACTTTTTCATTAAAATCAACAGATTTATTTCTTATAAAAGTAGTTGAACATTAACCAATTTATAACAACTACGCTATAGTTGGGGGAATTTCATCTGTGAATTCGTTGCATTTTTGGTTATTGTGAACTGCAGAATTTTTGAGGTGTAGAATAACTTTTTTTTAACCAGCTATTATAAGTGTAAAGACTTTTGGCTATAAAATGTCATCTGCAACCCAGTCTGATGTCGTTTACAATTATCACATTGCGACAAATACAATATTCTTGATCTGCCCATACCCAAAATAAAAGTTTGGCTACCCCTGATATGTAGAGCAATGTACGTCACTACAGTTAAGTAGAAAAATATTTTCGTGATTTTCATTAGCTTGTTTTTTGTTCTCCAGCTCCTGCTACTACACGTACTGCTGCTACTAACTGTTATTGTACTTCTGTTCATAGTTAGTACTCGTATCTTTTGTTTTCTTCCGCTTCTGTTTTTTTGTTTTTGCATTTGTTATTTTTTAATTTAATTTATTCACATTTATGAACAGTTATCAATACATAGGGTAAAGATATTTTCATTAAAAATTTTAATTTTAAGACATGACCGCAGATAACTTCACAACGTTACGGCAGTGAGAAATAAAATTGACATGACATTTAACTGGGTTGGTGGGTGTGGGACTTGTGTAACAAGAAGGATGTGATATACAGAAGGAGGAAAGCATTTTTGTTTTCTGTTATCAAAATGGCGACAATAGGCGGACGACAGGAAGTGTGTTAGTTTGGTTACTATCGACGACAGCAGCAAGAATTTCATAGTATTAATACAAATTTATCTTCGTGTAACAGCAACTGTAAATGAAAGTGACAGCTCTATTAATAGGTATCGTACCTACGAGTATTATGAATGAAATCTTAATGATTTGAAGGCGGCCGAATTTTAATGACGGGCAGTAACTTAACCGCCTTATTCATAAAAATTTGTGAGAGGTTTGAGAGACTTTTATGAGTCAGGCCGTAATTTTTTAAAGACTCAGAAAGGTGTCACATTGAGAACAACGTGGAGAATGGCTACAATAGGTTTATAAGAAGAAACTACGACATTAGGAGAATGTCTTAATGCTAATGTTAAAAATTCAGAAACTGACAGCCGTAAATCTTTGGGAATATGTATATGTACATATCGTTTTTAAATCTGATTTTATCGCACATACTATATGATAAAAGTATAAGTTTAATATCTAAGAAAAGTCATAGAAGCCATTGCCTTCCTCTCTATTCTTATTATGCATCTTCTGCATAATATTTGGCCTTTCATTTGTTGTGCTACACTAATGTTCGCGACTGTAATCGTATGGAAGCGCGTGCATGGTAAACTACTTGAGAAATGTGTTGCCGCTATTTCTTCGTACATATTTGTTGTGTTCACAAGAGTGGCAAGCTGTCCCAGCGGCGGAAATCAGGAGCTGGAAGGCCTCAAATCTTGACCCAGAAGGCATTCTATAGAATACGGCAGGCCTTACCTACACATTACCTCCTCCTTTCTTTTTAACATTGCGTGAGATTGGGGGGCAAGGCCTTTCAAGGCTCTCTACCAGAAGACCATATGAAGGCCTGCAAAAAGAGTAGTTTTAAAAGGACTTAAGTAAAAATAAAAAAATATATATGCAAATTAGTTCATATTTCAGATTTATACATTAATCAATTGTAATTCCTATAAATTATTTTTTCTAAATTCTGCAGCCACACGAATCGAACACATGACCTTAGGACTTACAATCGGACGCTTTATCTACTGGGCTATCGGATGTTATGATTTTGCAACGACGAATTGAGAACATGTGGAAAGACAGGTTTTCATGAACAACAGCGCCTTCTGGCATTCTTTTAAAAGGCCTGTGGAAGCCTTATAAAATCATGCATTTCGCAGGCTTTATTAAAGTACATAGGCATTACCAAAGAAGGATTCCGCATGCCTTATTCGTGGAAGGCCTCGCAAATTCCGCCGCTGGGTTACTTCTTTTTATAACAATTCATTTCATTTCGTTATAATGGTGCAAATTTACTATGTATTTTTATCAATTGTTGTGTTTCAACAAGTACAACACTTTACATCGAATGAACGGTGGGGCTGTCGGGCGGCAGGCAGGCAGATAGACAGACATACAGAGAAGACAGATTGCCAGACTCAAACAGTTGTAACAAACGAAACGAAACGAATCGAAACAGACAATTGCTGCTGAACGTGGTAACAACAGTTCCTTTCATTTGTTTGGTAACAACAACTTTCTTTTCAAGGCACTCGATGAATGAAATAAAAGAAAATGCTGCAGCTGCAACAACAGCAACACCAACAATGGAGAGCGTGATGCGAGTAGTTGTTGTTGTTGCCTCTTTGGTTTGTACGTGAGTGTCGTTATTTTGCATTATCATTATTGGGTTGCTCGAATTTGTTGTTGGTCGGTTAGCTGGAATGGTAATATGAAGCAGCGCTCTGAACTTTGAGTTGTGGGAGCGAACACCTTTCACTTTACCACCACCATCACCGCGATCACTGTAACCTACCAACTAAATATAAATGCGCTGCGCTGTCGGCCGTTTTCGTGTCTGCCGCGTAAAGAAATACATCATCAAGTTTAGCAAAAACCTACCAAACACACACATAGCCACATGCAAACACACATACCAAACCATCCAGCCACGCAAACTTAGCCACAAGCAAAAAAGCTACATAGTAATGAAAACTTTTCAAAATTTTTGTGTTAAAAGTGACAGGGTATTTTTTGCTGGTTGGTGGAGCTCAGTTCAGTTCAGCTCACCTCGTCTTGGCTCGGCTCAGCTCGGCTTGCCACACAATGCATACCAAATAGCGGCATAGCAACTTGAACACAATTTGACTGTCAGATCTGGTCGCTCAACAGAGCCCAATTTGCAGAAATGTGAAAGGTCCCAGACGCGACTGAGGTGGATTTTTTATTAACACCACAGCAACAAAATTCAAAAAAAAAAAACGCTGATAAAGAAGGGTGGTGATGATGGTGATCTTCAATTTGTTGTAAGTAATTTTTTTCAGTTTTGAGTATTCGATTTGAATTCCATAGCTAAAGCAACAGTTAATTAATTGTAAGGAAAAAAAGAGATTTTTGAGAGGACGAAAACTTGTAGTTCAAGATTTCGATTGCAATATGAACGAGGTGAAGAAGGTCGTAACGCTTTCTATTTATTCATGACGAAGAAAGGAAATTTTGCGCGAAGAAAACTCGCCCAAAGATTTGTGTTGGAAAACCTCTTTCTACGCAGTTACATTGCAACGCTTAGTTGTAAAGGGTGGGCCCTGTAAAATTTAGGATTTGAACCCCCCGCCCCCCTTAGTACAGAGCAGATCGTCAATTTGACATTTATGAAGTGACAGTTTATTAGTTCAAGGAGAGAAATTTACGAATGTATCACTTTACGCTTGAATAAAATTGGGAAATATTATAAACTTTCCTCCAAAGTTCCGAGTCTTCAACTCAAACTGAAAGAAATCTACGAAATAAATTATACGATAGATCGATGGAAATAGAGTGGCATCAACTCGTCTAGTGCGTTCAGGAGAAAATATTACCGCTGTAGCTGAAAGTGTACTCGAACAGCCATCAAATCAACTCGCCACCTTTCACAACAATGGAACATTTCTCGCACATTTTTGCGCAGAATTTTGCATAAAGACCTCGGTGTAAAGGCATATAAAGTCAAATTACTCCAACAACTGAAGTCTCGTGATCATCTGATTCGTTTTCGCTTCGGTGAATGGGCTGAAGATCGCTTGGCTGAAAATGAGAATTTTTTTTTAACCGAAAAATCATCTTTCTGATGGAACTCATTTTCACCTCGGGGTCTTAATGAACGTGAACAAACAAAATTGTCGCATTTAGGGCTTGAAAAATGCACGCGTCGTCGAGGAGAAGCCGATGTATCCACAACGAGTGGCTATTTAATGAGGTTTTTGGCATAGCGGCAACATAGGCCCATTTTTCTTCGAAAATGTGCAAAGAGCCACCGTTACCGTGAATTACGAGCATTACCGTGCAATGCTCAGCGTTTGTTTGTTCCCAAAAGATGAAGAGGATGACATGGACGAAAAATGGTTTCAACATAATAGTGCTGCGTGTCACACAGCCCACGTTACAATCGATATTTTGCGCACTGTGTTCGAAAACTGCATACTCAGACGAAACTCGGAAGCCCATTGGCCGCCTCGCAGCTGTGATTTGACCCCGTTAGGTCACCGTGAAAGATTAGTGTTACCAGGGGGTATTCATGACACAGCAGATCGACAATGTAGTAAGAAATTGATAGAAAACAGAGAAGATAGGCGAGAAAGCAATAAGCAACAAGAAACAAACCATGCAGCAACCTAAGTTTCAATAGTGTTTGATTGATACTAATGACAGCTAAGTTATGTTTTATGTTGGTTGCATCAGACACGAATACGAATTCCATTTTATTTATGTCCAACCAAAGAGTAATATACAAAAGCAACTCGAACTCGATAAATGACCTACTATCTCTTCGTCATCGAGAGAACGTAAACAGAGGGATGGTGACTCATATATGTATATTGCTCTATGGTGTTACACAAACAATCCCGAATAACTTGAGGCCTTTAAAGTGTAAACACAATTATTTTCTACGTATATTCGCCTCTGTAGAATGACGCTGACCAACACCAAATCAGCAGTGAGGGTGGAGAAAGACCTCACTCAACCATTCTGTACCAAGCGAGGACTTAGACAAGGCGACACACTTTCATGCAATCTCTGCAACATCTTAATGGAGATAATAATGAGAAAGACTGCAGTAAATACGAGCAAGACCATTAACACGAAAAGCCATATGTTGCTGGCGTATGCTGACGACATAGACATCATTGGGCGAAAGTTGCGAGAGGTTACTGCAGTATTTTCAAGAATCGAAAAGGAATCAGCTAAGGTGGCTCTTGCTGTTAATGAGAGCAAGACAAAATTGATGGTGTCAACGACTAATGGCCAGTTTTTCAGTCAGTGGTGATCTTCGTTTCTTAGTTAAATTGTGGTTAAACATCGATTTGTGTTTTTTAGTCATTGTTTAACTATGATTTAACCACCCAATGTTGGTTGGTTAACTTGTAGTCAGAACCATATTATTTTGACAATCAAATTACTGACTGTCAAAGTGAGAATTGAAGATTGTATAAAATACATGTTTCAGATTTGCATATTTGTACACATACGTTGAGTCTAGATCATTAAATTGTTGCGCCTATATAGTTTTTTACACATTTTTGTTAAAATTACTTCGATTTTAGGCATCTATTTCTTATTTTACATAATTCCATTTTGTTTGTTCCCCTTTGTTGTTTTGGTATTTATCCCAAAACACACGTTTTTTCCAATAAGAATACAAGGGTTGCCATATTAGTTGACAATATGGCGACTTACATTAACTCACCACTGAAAAACAAAATGCAAAGTTAACCTCTAATTAACTTAGAATTAAGATTAAGTAATATGATAGTTAACTACCCACTTAAAAACTGGCCATAAGAAACCTCTCGACTTGGTCCGCACTTGAACGTTGACAACCGATTTAATTTTGAAGTGGTAGATGAATTTGTCTACCTTGGATCCGCGGTGAACAAGGACAACAACGTCAGCCTGGATATAGATAGGAGAATTGTGCTTGCAAATAGATGCTATTTAGTGCTCAGCAAGCAGTTTAGCAACAAAGCCCTCTCTCGACGGACAAAAGTCCAGCTATATCAGACTCTCATTTTACCTGTCTTGACATATGGCTCCGAAACTTGGGTCATTTCGCAGGCGGATGAAAAACACCTGGGAGTTTTCGAGAGAAAAATTCTCCGTAAAATATATGGTCCTGTTAGAGAAAACAGGGAGTAACGACGTCGCTGGAACGCAGAGCTATATAGTCTATATTCTGATGTGGATATAGCTAGGCGAATCAAATTCGGGCAATTGCGTTGGCTAGGTCATGTTATCAGGCTAGGAATGATTTCGATAACGTACCCGATCGAAGCAGGAAAATAGGACGTCCTAGACGCCGCTGGAAAGACCAGGCAGAAGAATCCTTCCGTATCCTTGGTGTTACCAACTGGCGAGAAAAGGCGACGGATAGAGCCAGTTGGAAGAATATGTTGAAATTTGTTTGTTTAATTAATATGTGTAAGACGCTGACCTCATGAGGTTGTAAAATAGTCAATAAAAGTAAAAGTACTTTAAACACAAATCGCCACTGTCGTTTACGATATAGGGGTCCAACAATCGAAAATGTACAGAACAATTGTGTAGATCCAATGGGGTAGATCCAAGTGATGGAGGCCATTTGAACGATGTTGTTTCATTCATCAATTTCAAAGATGGCCCTTACCAATAAAATCATAATTTTGAAAAACTGTAAATTTGTATTTTTTAAAACGAAATTAAATTCCACAGTTTACATGACCCACCCTTTATAACTCCATTATCAATATTTCTAATTTTTAAGCCGAGCTATGCTGGGTTGGGTTAGGGTTTCTTAGATGTTGTTGTCAGTCGATAAACAACTCGCTTACACATTTTACTCCATAGTGATACCACAGTGAGTTTATGTGCTAGCCCATTTAGTTTGCTCCAAAATACTATCGACGCTTAAATGGGTCAATTATCCTAGGTCCCTAAACGAGGATGCCATAGCAAACATCTTCCGGCTGGCTAGTGCTGGACACGCGCAAAGAAGATGCTCAGTAGACTCTTCGTCATCGTAACATTTTCTGCAAACGTCATAGGCATGACCTTTAGTCTCGCCGCAATCAAGACTGGCACAAGCATTGAGACCTTGGGTGTTGAGAAGTCAGTCAGTCAGATAGAATAAGTTCTTGGTCATGTAACAGGGATAGTTAGTTTGGAATATTGTGCCTCGTAGTGAAAATTACCAGGTCTGTCTTGTTGGAATTTACTTCCAGATTACTTAGTGATTCTTATTACTTCGTTTTTCTTCAAATTTCAAATTATCGCTTATCACATCCACACACATTCCATATACCTCTGGTTTTCCAATCTCAGAAGGATGGATTTATTTATAAAAAATCACAGCAAAGTTGAGATAACCCCTCCTTATGGTGTACCTTACCTACTTG
Source organism: Phaonia tiefii (assembly GCA_963931995.1). Lineage (NCBI taxonomy): Eukaryota > Metazoa > Arthropoda > Insecta > Diptera > Muscidae > Phaonia > Phaonia tiefii. The sequence continues at coordinate 296,787,973 of OZ008369.1, read as the reverse complement.
GCTTAGATTTCTCGCTCTGGCCTGGACAAATCTCATCTCCAACACGGTCAAGGTCCAGATGCATAAATTGCGGCTGTGGTCGGGAGCATTATTCAAAGCTCCTCCCACGTGCAGGAAGGCAATTCTGCGTATAGTTTGAACACTATATATCTCTCTACCTTTAAAGTATACACGTTCACTGTCCGGGAGATAATAGCTAATCCTTGAGTGGTTGTCTGATGTAGGTTTGAATATTGTCAAATAGTATAATCAAGCATACACACATATGTATACGGTGCGAGGTCTCTTCTCGCAGAGCCAAATTAGAAAATTATTTGTTGTCGGAAAGTGTACAAACAGGACGATGATATTGTTAACGTTTTAGTTTGAGTGTAGAATTTATCAGAATTTTGTTACATTTTCATTATGATTGGCCCTCAATGATGCAACCACACATTATTGTTTCCTTGTAAGTTTGAATCACAACTTTTGTATTTTCAGACTAACAAACTGGAGCAGTGGGCTTATCCGCTTAATGTAACCGCTCTGCTGGTTCCTAGTATATAAGTATAATCAAGCTTGCAATCTTTCTGGAAAAGGTAAAAACATAATAACTGGTCGCTTTGGGCCATCGTTAGTAGTGTAAATGATTTGATACATTTGTTGTTGTTTGTATATTTAATTTATTTCTTGTTTGTATTTAAATGAAGTGTTGTATTTCTTTTTTGACAGGCCTTTTTGCGAAATGTAAACTTGTTCCTACACATACGGGCACACACATGTGGCCATAAGATCCATTCACTCGCATTCGGGCTTCATTTGGATGAAGTGTAATAAATATTGTTTTTGGTTTCTTAAGAGGCTAAAATGCGAACTTTATAAATTAGTTCAAATACCACAACAACAACACGAAACCAACAAAACTTGTTGGATTCGTATGTTTCTGTTGGGTTTTTTTCCGTAGTGGTGGGGGGAATAATTGTGAAATGTTGATACCCCCTTAGCACTCAGAAAAAAGAGAACAAAATTTAATTCCAAATGAACTAATACATAGGAAAACTGAACTTTGTATGGCTCCAAATATTTAGGAACTCAAATAAAGTTCGAGATGCACCTTACGTTAGTAAAACAAACAGTATATTTCATTAAATAAAATACCAATTTCCTTAAATTTGGTACATTTCATTACCAACAAAACAAAAGTCCTTTCTTTAAATCAAGTTTCTAATTTTCTTTCCGTGAACTATGTAATTCTGAATTGGGAAGGTAATAAATGAACACAATTTTCTACACTGAATACTGAAGTATCCTGTGTATTACTACTCTAGTTAAGTAAAACCGTTCATAAACTAAGTACCTACACAGTAAATTCCTAATACTGAGAGCACTTTAACTTAAAAGTATTACATACTGTATACGTATGTACTCCAATTAAGTACAACTATGAACTTAGCTTTAATATTTAGGTTATTTTAATATACGAACTTACAATACGAACTTAAAATCTTTTCGTCCTTACAATTATTTGTCAGAACTTTGTGAATATCCCTTGACTTGCATTTTAAGTCCAATGGAGTAGATTTTTTGAACTAAATGTTCAAAAGTTCTGAACTCACATTTAGGAAATCTTTTTTTCTGAGTGTGAAAGAAGTTATTGCCGATGTTGTTGTTTTTATAAGTAACAATTAAAAGCCCCAAAATAATCGGTTAACCTTCTTCTGTTGGGGTTTTCGGCCGAAGTCATGCGTCAGTTTTAAAAATATAAATGAATTTCAGGTCTTAAACAATAACTTGATCGTGCGTATAAGTGTGTGTGAGTGAGTATGTGTAGTGCTTGTGTTGCCTTAGTTTTGTCAGACACTGTTCGTGTTTTTGAGGCTTTAATCGCCACCATGACCAGCGGCAGCTCAGCTAAACCATAAATGGTCGAACGTTCTTGAGGCCGATGATGGGTTTTCATTTGTTTAACGACGGCAACGACGCTTAACGCCGAATAAAGTGTGTGCTCAGCATACTTTCGTTTCGGTTCTGCGAAATATCACTGCCTCAACCTGATTCTTAACTAGTATGTATGTATGTAGTAAATATGTATGTATGCATGTGTACATATGTATGCAGTAAGTATATGCACATGAATAGCTGTCCTCCGTTCCACCCCCTGCCAAGATAATGAGTACGTGAGTACGACTGTTTGTGGCTCGTTCATTTCCACGCCTTTTGTGTGGCTCTTCCATACGCGACCCTATTCTTTAATTTTAAGTTTCTTTACTTGTATTCTTCATTCTTTCGTACTTTTTTCTTTACAAGAATTGCTAATTCTTAACAATTTCTCAAAACGGAGAAAAGGTTGTTGAACTCTCAGCGCAGTTTATTCACGCTTGGTTGCTGTCAAAACACAATCAGCCGCTCGCTTGTTCGCTTTGTGTACAACCAATAAATACACTCTGAATGTACTCGACTCTTTAGTTACCGGCTGATTGTGGGCATAAACTTGAGGCTCTGGCGGTCATCGCAGTAACACACATCCATAATGAGAAGATGTTAAGAAAGTGGTTGGTCGGCTTGGTCAGTGTTGCTCCATTGAGCAGGTATTATTCATTCTACTACCACTTGGCCGTGGTCGTCGTGCCGTATGACCATTGTAGATGATGATGGCTACCGGCCAGTCGGCCAAGTCAAGCAACCAAAATCACAAGAGCTTCCATCCAACTGCAGTCGCATTCATAATCACACACATTGCCAGCCTCGCACTCTCTCACACACACGCACAAAACCCAAAGAAAAAATGCCACAAGCATTACGCACTCATCCATCCATCCATACCTTTGCGTTGCCATTCTTCGTGTTGACAGACGAATGCTGCCTTGTTATTGTTGTTGTCGTTGCATACGATTATTGTTAATGCAAAAGAAATGTTTACAGTTATTTCTGTGTGATTTCTGTTTGTATTGGTAAATATTGCGTTAGAATTCATCGTCAGGGATGGTATAACAAGCATTTTTGTACATTCTTTGGTGACGTTGTTCACATTTCTAACCGTCTCATTTTATAAAACATGCGTTGTGTAAGCATGCGTTTCTGCAACAAACAAATCCGTTTCGAGATAAATGACAAAATTTCGCACGGACTGCACTTGTCATGCGTCCGAAAAATGTTTTAGTTGTACGAGTTTCATACAAAGCTACCAAAATGCACGCAGCGGGAACAGTTGGAAATTTTCACATTGATATAGCGGAAGAGAAAGAGAATACCTTGACGCATTTTCCGCAGCAGACACAAGTGAGCATTTGGGTCGAACCCTGATTTTGGCCTTGTCAAACATGCGTAAACGTTATTTGGTATGTGGCGCATTCTGGAAGTCCAACTTTTGACAAATTATTTAAGCAAAGGGGTCCGTGCGTAGGTAGTATTTCGCACAATGTTGTATTCCAAAGTTTCCGGTTAGTTCACATAAACCAATGTGCTCATGTAACCCCAGACAAAATAATCCAGAGGCGTTAAGTTGCACGATCTCGGTGGCCAACTGACTAGCCTAATTCGAGAAATAACGCGTTCACCAAATGTTATCTTCAATAAGTCGATGGTTTGACGCGCTGTATGGTATGTAGCGCCGTCCCTTTGGAAAATCATGCCTCCAGTCAACATACCATTTAATTGGGGCTCGAAATAATCGGCAATCATGGCTCTATAGCGCTCGCCGTTGACGGTAACGTGGATTCCCTTCACTCCAAATGCGAAGAGTTTGCTCATTGACGTGGCGCTCGGATGTCAATTTGCAAATGTTGTTCTGTCGCTAGTCTACTTTATTTGTGATCAACAAATAGCAAAACAGACTGAGTGCGATTGATAATAGCGTTTCCAGATCTGAACGACTTGTAACCGTTCAGTTGATATTGGAAAATATAACATCTAAAAAAACTCGATATATCATATCTAGTAGGCTCAAATATAGTTCAGAATTTATGTATAACTATCTAATTAGATTTCAAATTTGTCCCGGTCAGGTGTAATAGAATCGTATGAGTTAGGTCTGGCGCGATATAAGGTTGTGTGTAGGTCCTGACATAAGACTATATCTCGTTAGATATAATCAGACATTTAGCTAAATAAAACCGTATCTCTCTCAAGACCTAATTATATCTCACGTTAGATTCAATTATAGCTGGCCGGGACAAAATAGACCAGTTCTGATCAAATTAAGTCTGCTAAGATCCTATCATTTATATACATTTTTACACGGGTTGCCAATCTGAATACTTCCACATTAATGTAAATCTCTTGAATAATACAATTAGCATAATAAACACAACAAATGGAATTCAAGTTTCGTTTTATTTAGAGAAAAAGATGATGGCGTGATGGCGACGCCATCTAGTAATTAGCCATGAAAAAGCTTGTCAAAAATCCGTTCGGAATCGGTGTAAATCTGTAGGTCCAAATCTACAATCTAAATTTAAAACTAGAAGTGCACAGCTGTGATTGTCAGGCTTTACCAATCCCCTCAAGGTACTCGTATGTAATGGGGGACCATTTATTTGATTTTACTTTAATTTAACAAATATTTACTTTGCTTTAGTTTAACAAATATTTGACATTTTTTTTATTGCCAAAACGAGTAATTCCGACTACAACTCATAAATTTCAGTTACCAAATTTTGTTGCCCCAGTGAATTTGAATTTTGATACACCTGTGACACCTAAGACGCGGTAGGAATTATTGAAATTGTAGTTAATAAACACAGGCATTTTGTTTGTGTTCCGTATTTCTTTTCTGTCAAATTTAATACATGTGTGTAGCTACAATACAAGTATGTATACAAAAAAGTATATAAACAAAATACATGTGAATTTGACATAAGAGAAAAAGGTTCACATCAACTGTTCTAACGAGATGACATTACTTATTATGCCATGATCACATTGCCAAAAAATATTTTCTCCATAATACGCATTCGTAGATATTTTATAGTTACGCTGCTGTATTACAACTGAGTTTACTTCCAATTAGTTTTCATTAAAACAGTCACAGAGAGTTCCTTCAATTTCACATGAAATATGAGTTTTTTTTAGTACCTTCCATCCCATCTCTAAGTTTAAATGAGCTTGCATAGCATGCACGTGTGTAGCCCACCAAACATAGTTTTCTGGTGTTTGTGTGTGTAAGAGAGCTAAAGAGACGGAGTATGTGATATTGGGGTGGCTTTGTTGGTATCCATCCAAGCACTGCATAACTGTTTCGCCGCAGCCATGCAAAGCAAAAACAACTTCAAACAAGCGAGTAATACTAACAGCAACAACAACAACAAGTAGTGCCAATAAGTGAGCAGCAACAGGTAATAATTATGTCAACAATGCAAATGAACATTAGTTTTTTGCCCAGACAGCCAGCAAGCAAGCCCCCATGGCAACATCTCTCGGCCATCCGATTTTCAAGGATGCAAAGACAATATCCATCTATATATGTGTATACATACATAGGCATACATATGGCTGTATGTATGAATGTAATAAGTTGTAAACGTTTGTTTGTTTCAAAAACATCGGCAATTGATTGTCTGTCACTCAGTTTGTACCTGTACTATCTATCGTTAATGACTAGAAAAAGTTAATGTTTTTTTGACTAGAATGTTACGGTAATCGACGACAGCGCGAATATGTTACTAAAAACGCAGCAACAACAAAATAAAAGAACAAAGGTGCCAGTTTAGGGGATTTATCCCCAATTCGGGTATTTTGTTTTAACAATGGGGCTTTTTCATGTTATAATTTATAAACACATAAGTAATTATTTTGCCATTACTCTCACAAAACGACAGAGAAAAGCATCAAAGAGGGAGATGTACAGTTTTACACCGGTGTGGAACAGTTTCTTGAGAAACATTTTTTTTTGTGTGTAACTATTCTAGTATCGCCGTCACTAAGCGAGGGCATCGTCGTCGAAAGAAATGTAAGGTCGAAAAATCGGTCAAACTTTCACAGCCCACAAATTTAAACTATCTCGGCGTTGACATATCAAAACATCTCGATAAATATTATCGTTTGAAGTCAAAGTCCAAGGATGAAAAATCACTCTTAAGCCAAAGATAATAGAAAACCCTAGATGGTGAAATATAGGTGGTGGATTTTAAAATCAAGCTAAATTTTCTAAATGGCGCAGAAATGGGAAATTTCCCTGAAAACAAAAACTACATACATAGGTATTTAACCAATTTTTTTTGCATGTTGTGTATATTCCTTTCTATTATCTATATTTGATTTTAGAATTCAAACAGTATAATCGAAATAAAAATGATGTTTGAGTACTTTTTCATCGTATCCGAGTGAAAAATGGTCGTACGGAAACAGCCTTTACAATCTCGTGAAAATTGTGAATAATCGAATTCATAATCTAATATATTTGTCTTAAGCTATAAAAATACAGCAAAAAGCGCGAGCCACGTGACGGTTTCGATTTATAGGCTGTGTAATTAAACTGTGGCCGTCGGTGGTGCAATGGTTAGTGTGCGCGCCTCTTGTACATGACATCCTGGGTTCGATCCTGCTCCCATGGACAAGAGGCGACCACTTTAAATTTCATTCGCCGGCGATCACCTCGCATAGTGGCGGTGACACTATCGAGTATTTAGCCATGGGAAATCTTCAAAAAAATACGTGGGAAGTTCAAAAAGTCACGAAGCCTTCAAACCGCTGTACTTTATTGGACGAATGTAAGTTCTCACATGTTTGGGATGATAAGCGGTAGGTTGGGGATTTTCCGGCATAATAAAACATAGTTTGGGGAAAATAACTGGTAACACTGGTAATAAAAAGCCCAGAAATGAAGTCATTTTAAAAATGAAGCAAAATTTTATTTTTCCATAAATTATTGTAATTACTTGGGTTAGAACAGCGTATTAACCCATTACAGGTTAAGAGTGCCATATGGCACTCAAATCAGTGATAGGTTCAAAGTGTAATTGAAACGAATTGAGTTTTAAGTAATTTTAAATGAATAAGTGAAGTGAATAAATAGTGAGAAATACTCATTCGAAATTGGAATTTAATGCACTAGAGGTAGTCAGTAGGTTACTGGGCAAAATAGTCATATGACACTCTCACCTGGAGCCATCTAGGTAAGGTGACCAGGTAAGGTGATATCAAAAATGAATTCAGAACATCAAAATTAACATATGTATATGCCATGTTTCAATAAAACTGATCTACCGAGAGCCACTGTCCACTAATGGATAATATCAACTTTTGGCGACTGCAGAATGGATTCAAAGTTCGGTCGTAGTAATAAACACCATATCGGAAAAGTTGCCAAGGGTCATCGATGCAAGTATACATACACTTTTTTGACAAAGATCAGATTAATAGGATGATGCGAACATAAATTATAACCAAAATATCAAATTGTAGATGCGCCTTTGTTTCTTATTGAGGACCTCAGGATTTCCTCAAGTCCGTAAGACGGTTGACGCCTCAGGCTGTAATCTTGTTGTAGTAAGTGCTACGTAGTGGTGCGATATCGCTCTCTGTGATTCTCACAATTAATCAAGTTAGTTACTGATTTTCTTGGTAAATCATTGCCACTTGAAACTGTCTGACACTTGAATTCAAATGATAATACTTATCAATGAACGCTAATGATAGTTGCGCAATATCAGTTATAGTTTAATTTCCCCTGATTGTATCTGTGTTGGACAGTGTAATTATAATTGCAACCGATCTATCAGATACTGTCAAAACTTTCGTAATGATTTACTATTACGTACATATATATATAGGTTGTAGTATATCCCCCACAAGGAATGGCAGGTCGTGAAAGTTGCAATCCGATGATAAAGATTTGACAAATTGACCATGGGTGATCACTGCCACTGGTTGGATGGAAAATACAAATGATATGTACACAGAGGGATGGAGAGAAGGGTTAAGGAGGAAAGCAGTACAAAATATTAATAATAATATAACAAAATAATGAAATGAAAAGCCAACGAATTGAACAGATAAGATATCTAACAAGCCAACAAAAAAACTGGCAAAAACAAAAAAAGCGCACTGCGACAGACAAACATTTCACCTCCATGTAGATTGTATACATACACGCATAAGTACATCTGTGTATCTGTCCATACGTAAAAACATCTAGATACAAATTTCTACTAACTAAATAGCCGAGTGACTATTGCTAGAGCGAACTTTGCTTGGGGGAGTGTGATAATGACTATTCAGAAGGTTTGAATGCAATTTTGCCAATTTTCATGTTCATGTTTTTATATTTTGTGTTTGGTACTTAGTATTTATTGTGTTTGTCTGCTCTCTATCTGTATTTGCTTTTAGACCGATTCATTGAAGTTGTCTACCGACAGTGATATGCACGATTGGTTTCTGGAACGAGATGTCAAAGATGCGGCTGTCATACTCAACGACAAACTGATATCTGATGCCCTGCTCAATGGCACGCTACCCATTAAATCGGAACATTCCTACAGCCTCAACAGTGACGGCGACTCTCTGCCCGAATCTCCGCACAGCCTTCATACGAAAATGGATGGTAAGTAACTATCGGTCGATAATAGTGAACACAGGGTACCCCATATATTCGTACTACTCACTCGATTAATACTAACAGGTACAGAACGCGTGTGAAGTCATACATTCTAACCAACACTATAGTAATTCAAAAGCCTAACCGTATAAACTAAGAAAACCCGGGATGTCATTGGTCTGCTCATATCCGGTCTGAAGGAATTTAGGAATCTTTCGTTGCACCGGCACCTTACACGTGCGACGGAACTGTCTGGCTTGGTTAGGCTGTGGTTGATCGGCGGGTTCGGCAACTACCACTTGTTGTACATTGTTGAATTGGTTCCAAAGGTGTCAAATTAAAGTAGCGAGCTGTTAATAGCGACTAAGTGTGGTGGCCAGTTCGACGTTTTCTTAGCTTATGCTATTAGCAACTTCGAAGAGAAGCTCAATCTCGGTAATTTTTGCATTATCAAATATCATATCATATAATTCTTAGTCGGGTAGTTATCGGCCTAATATGTATTGATAAATAAATAAATACCGTCACATCATAGGTTCCCAGCATCTCATAATCAGTGGGATGTAGATTTTCTAGTTTCACACTCACTGATTGGATGGTTTACACCGAGTACGACCGGATTTTGAGAAGCTTTTCATGGCTAATTACTTGACAGTGTCGCGAGGAGATCGACGTCGATAGAAATGTGAGGGGTCAGATCAGGAATCAATCCCAGGTTCTCATGTACAAAAGCCGCGCAAACTTGTCATTGCATCACTCCCCAAAATCATGAACCACCTCCCAAACTTTAGCTGTTTTCACTGAAACTCAGCAGTGAATTATGAAAAGGTAATGGGTATCATGGATCCATCATTCTAAAGCCCGATAAGTACTTTGGTGGGTTCCATAAGAAACGTATCTACATAACAGAGTAGTGGAGACCTGACATAATATCTTTCCGATAAACCCAAGAAGACCAGGAGGTTAAGCAATTACCTGATATCGGAGTTAATTGTTCTAGTACATTGGATACTTTTGTGGTTCAGAAAAACAAAATGGCAGTGCGTCAAAATACCTTGCATGCGAATAATCTACATATACATACATATGTGTATGTTCTTATATCCACTTGGATATCAACAAGGTCTTACCATCATTTCAGTTCGAGATTAAAAAGTATCGAAAAATATTCCCATTGTCATTGATGCATGGAATCGAGGAAAACGAAAACACAATAGGGAACTCAAGAAACAGTTGAGCAAATATACTAGACTACACACATAAACTTAATATTAACACAAGTATGGGGGGGGGGGGGGGTGGTGTTTCACGGGAATGACGCGTGTTTACGTTAAACAATAAACCAAATGAAATCGAAAACAACATTTCCCAAACGCAACCCATAACTCAGATAATGGGAACTGTGACGAAGATCTATAATTCTAACACATAACCAATCATATATTTGTCTTAATTACCGTTGTTTTTCTTCTTTACAGATATGGAAGATGAGTGCTATCCCGCCATTTCACTGAAAACTGCCACGAGCAACATAAGGGGTTTGGGAGGCGGTACCATAGATCCAAAATGTTTGACATTTTCTCCCTGCTCTCCAATGGTGACGGGCACTAGTTTGGTGACGGGACTGACAATGAATCACATGGTGTCTGCTGTATCATCTGCCAGTGCCACTTTGTCCAGTCAATCGAATGCAACCTTTTCATCGAACATCGGCGCCAGCCATGTCTCCGGCCTTTACGGTGGTCTGTCAAAAAACGCCAGTACGCCGATTACACTCAACATGCGCAATGTCGAGAGTTGCCAGAGTTTGAGTAACATCATCACCTCCACAGATGCCAAATTGTTGGTCAAACAACCCGCAACACAGATACAGTTACAGCAACAGCAACAATATCTACCTCAAGACGAGCTTGCTGCTATCATGGACAACGACTGTGGCTCGAGCACGTCCTCGAGGGAAGGCAGTCAATCGCCTGACATTTGCTCAGACATTGAAATTGACGAATCCTGCATCAAGAATGAACCCATGTCCCCGGACTCAAGTTGTCCCGCCAGCCCGGAAAACATAGATGTGGCTCACAACACCAACGCTTCCGGAACTCTTAGTTTAACCATGGCTAATATGGCTGCATTTACAAATTCAGACTTGGTTTTTGAACACAAGGTAAGGATGGAATGTAATATTGATGTAGAACAATATTAACAGGTTGTTTTCTTAACTCTTTCAGGATGGATGTCTGCAGCTTACACCCTCTTCGCAAAATCTGCTTAAGTCCCAGCAAATAATCTTAAGCTCGAATGCACAAAATGTAATACTACCTAAATTCTCCATCAAGTCGGAGGGCAATGTCTCGAATGGTGGTACGTTTGTGACCACCGGTCCCGCAGTTACCAAATCATATGGCCTACCTTTGACTCCACCCTCGTCGCTGTCAAGCGATGGCTCCGAGGGTAATCTCACACCTGAACATATGCTGTCGCCACAATCACCCACGTCTTCTGCCATTACAAGAACGAGCGTTGCCTCTGGCATGCAACCAACAAGTGGCGTGCTCACCGTCACCTCGATAAGGCGTAACACCAACAGCTCTGCCTCGTCCACTACCTCCAGCTCAAGTTCCAGTGTCAGCATGGGCCGACATACAAATGGAGGCTCCACCCGCCAACCAATACATACTCCTTTGATTAGCTCACAACCGGTAAGTAACGTAATGTCCATACTATTTATAAGGACACACATAAGTACATATGTACATCTGTATGCTATAGTTTGTATGGGCGTGAAGATAAATTCGAATATAACTAGCAAAGACACAAACCACTTCAGTTAGCTGAACACTGTTATTGTGTTAACAGAGCTATGTTAAAGCGCTTAAAATGGGAGAATATATAAAAATAATTACTTTTTAGCCGATTAGAACAATATTTTAAAGTAAAATTTAAAAAATAGAAAGCATATATATTCGGAATTTATATTGTTAATGTAGTAATTCAAAAACATGTTGCAAAGTATATAATTTTGTCGTTCAAAAACTTCAAGTTTTTATAGTACATAATAAACACTGTGGCCAAATGCGGCTTCAAGCACGAACCAAATATATAGCCACTGATAGCCCTTGAGGTGCACTTTTTGAATTTACTATCCCCAATTTCCAGCAGTATTTCAGAATCGCGTAATTTAAGATTTTCAGTTTCGGGACCCTTTTTCGAATTTCGCCCACTGTGACCAAATGAGGAGTCAGCTTTCGTATATGAATTTAAAAAGCGTATTTGGACAAACTGAAATTGTTCTGAAATATATGGTAACCATTTTTAGAATGTACTCCTCGAGCGCTCTAAGAGCGTATACACTTGGTCCATGGTTGACTCCGCATTTGGTCACAGTGGGCGAAATTCGAAAAAGGGTCCCGAAACTGAAAATCTTAAATTACGCGATTCTGAAATACTGCTGGAAGTTGGGGATAGTAAATTCGAAAAGTGCACCTCAAGGGCTATCAGTGGGTATATAGTTGGTTCGTGGTTGAAGCCGCATTTGGCAAACAGTGTTTATTATGTACTTTAAAAACTTGAAGTTTTTGAAAGACAAAATTTTATACTTTGCAACATGTTTTTGAATTACTACATTAACAATATAAATTCCGAATATATATGCTTTCTATTTTTTAAATTTTACTTTAAAATATTGTTCTAATCGGCTAAAAAGGAATTATTTTTATATATTCTCCCATTTTAAGCGCTTTAACATAGCTCTGTTAACACAATAACAGTGCTCAGCTAACTGAAGTGGTTTGTGTTTTTGCTAGTTATATTCGAATTTATCTTCACGCACATATAGTTTGTATTCACTGTACCTACTAGTCTCGTTTTGTCATCTCTTGCAGAAGGGATCCACAGGAACCCTGTTGTTGACCGAAGAGGAGAAACGTACTCTATTGGCCGAAGGTTATCCCATACCACAGAAGCTACCCCTTACCAAAGCAGAGGAGAAGTCACTTAAGAAGATTAGGCGAAAAATTAAAAACAAAGTAAGTACTCGTAGAGAAGAAATCAGAAGCACGAATTTTGCGAAAAGTGTCCGTTGAGATACATGTTTCTATATTTACACAGGGTGCGGAAAAAGTAACTATGTATGTATATGATTTGTGTGTTTTTCTTTAAATAAATATTGAATGGAACGAAATATGCAAACAAATTAAACTTAAAAAAATTTGGCATTTTCCATAACTTCGTGGAATTTTTCTTGCGGCATAAGACCAATTTTTTCATGAAGGGTTTCCTTTAGTTGCTGTAAGGTTTGCGGCTTAATCACATACACATTTTTCTTGCGATAGCCCCACAAGGAAAAAGCTGGAGCAGTTAAACCAGGCGATTTTGGTGGCCATGTGGACATTTAAAATTGTTATACTGTATTTCAAACGCAATCCAAGGTCCCCAAGATTAACTTTTTGGACGGGCCTCTTTCAAAATTCGCCGTAGAAAGCTGAAACTGAGAAAATCTCACAGCACCAATATTTTCTACAGATTTACCAGTTCGAGGTCTGCCCTTACGTATTGAATCTCCAACAGTCCCAAATGCAGCTAAAATATCCACCTGCGAACGACTGGTTGGGCAGTTCTTTCACCATAAAATCTCCCGTATTCCCGTTAGGTACTAATTATTGAACGAAAATACTAGAGAAACAATCTTAGTTCTTTATACAATTATCTTATCAAGTTGTATCTGTGAAATACAATACAAAGAAGAGTAGGCATTCGGAAACAAGTTAAACATTTTTTACATCAGACAGTTACCTTCGACGCACCCTGTTTTTTATTCACTCGTCAAATTAGAAGTGTCAATCATAGATAAAGTAAACTAATAGATGAAGCACAAGTGTTGGGAAAATTTTTGTGTAAGGGGTAATTTTCTGGATCTCGTTGAAAGCATTAAATGGGATTTTTTTTGTTCCCAAAAAAAGGAAAAAATATGACATTAAAATTCCATAATTTCATATCAAAACAAAAAATAATTTCCAGCAAAAATATCACTTAAATTAGAATATCTGATGGCCATCGAATTGCAAAGCCATGTCACCACCCTCTATGTCCTAATAAATTGGATTTTCCTCCGGTTCAGCTACCATTCCTTGTTGAGAGTCCTCAGACACTCTAACGGCTTTGGCATCTGTGACCACAGAAGTTGCTACAGTTTTTGGGGCGGGGAAGGTTTTAGATTAAAACGACGTTCCGACATGTTCATCTTTTGACGGTTTTACGGGTTTTCGCCTATTGACATCCCAACACCGGCCTCATGGCTTTGAAATAGTTTTTTATATAGGAATCAAATGCTATTATGTAAAATCATTTATATTTTGTCAAATTTTCCCTTGTTTAAATTACTTTTACAAAAATTTCCCACAGTTTTGAATAAACGTTAATGAGAATTATGGGAAACTTCAATGAAAGTGATAGTAGTACAGGACAGCACCCAGCGAACAAAGCTGACAATGGGCGCGCTATATCTATTATTTCCTTTATCTATGCTTTTTACGACGGTTTAGTATATTTTCCACTTCTACATTTTTTTGTTCAGATATTTTTGTGATAGTGACATCTATCCACAGACTTTAAGACAATTATCTGTCAAACATACTACGTGCTGAACGACTCTTTTCACCTTCCAGCGACTCTTTAAGATACGTAAATGCTGCGCTCTTGACTTTACAGTGCATCATCTTATTGTCTTGATTACTCGCTAGATTTCGAGTCAGTATAAACATGAGTTTATAATTATTACTGGTCTAATAATGACAAAACAAATACTGATGATCGATTACTACACTGTTGTATGTGTATGAACCAATTTTCAAAGCACTTTTGACTCTGCAAATGATGTTGATCCAAAACATGCGTTTTGGACGCATCAACAGCTTCTTCCATTTGCTTTGAAGAATTTCGTGATCGAACAATTTTTGATGGATTTGGCTCATCTTGGAAGCCCAAACATTCACATGAATACATACATATATATGTATGTATATCCATGATTTGTCACCTGTCGTGATTTTATAGACGTCTTATGAAGCAACGCCATTGAGTTTTTCAACATTTTCTTGCATCAATCGATTCGAGCTTTCTTTGAGCATTTGACAAATTATGCGGTACTAACCGCGAGCAAATTTTATTTTACGGCCAAATCTTCGTGCAGCAATGCGCAAAATAAATACATATGAATTTGACAACTGAAGCGAAAAATCACATGAAAAAATTGAAATAAGCTGTTCAAACTACTTTACCATGTACATATTATTGTACCATGTGAGCACCGTTAAGCTGTGGTGTTGCCAGATTGAAAATATTAGTACAGTTGTTTATGTTATGATTTCTTATCTCTTTACAGATTTCCGCCCAAGAAAGTAGGCGTAAGAAAAAGGAATACATGGACCAATTGGAGCGTAAAGTTGAAATCTTAGTGAACGAAAACTGCGACTACAAGAAACGTGTCAAATCTCTGGAAGATTCAAATGCCGGGCTACTAAGTCAATTGCACAAATTACAGGCTCTCGTAAACAAACATAACCTCAAAAAGTCTTAAAGACTTCGTAAGCGTAAATCTAAGGATTATAAAAACAACTACAACCACAATTGTTAAATATTTAACAGGATTTTATCCTACAACTACTACCTAATTCCCCCTGCCCCCAACCCTTCTCGCTCAGTCTTTATTATCATAACATTAAATCAAGTACATACATTTAAATACATTCCCCCTAGACATAATCGTCGTTCACGCAATCCAGTTTGAAGTCAACATCATAGTTGGATTGGAGGGAAATTGTTATCAGTGCGTCTAACCAAAATGTAATAGCGCCTTCTTTGGACTTTCGCAAGTTAAGCCCCATATTCAGCAAAAACTTGTTGCGTACGAAATAACGTTGGCAAAACTTTGCTCACGACGTTTTCGCTAAAGCCCAGTATTCAGTTCTTGCGAAATCTGCGTATGAAATTTTGTCATTTATCTCTGAACGGAAAAATGAGTTGAGTTACCACCTATCTTTGATTTACCGTTCGAATATTTCATTTGTAATTCTTCTACGCACTCCATATTATTTTTAACGAGTTTTGATTATTAAAATTATCGAAATGTCAAAATTCCGGTCCAAACAATTATAAAACAATTGATTTTGTACGAAATAACTTTGACATAACAACACTGTAACTGATTTTGCCAACGAAATTTTTTCGTTATTTTTTAATACACGTACTTCTTAGGGGAACGGAAATTTCATTAGATCAGAATACGAGGCTTTAGATGGAAATTGTGGGTAAACGCAGACAAAAAGTGGTTCTATATGTAACCCGTAATTTTTTATTTATTGGTGGACATGATTTATATGTATTGTGCTCCCGTGGTAGTACTTTTATACGTTTATACCAACCACCAAATGTACGGTGTCCTTTGGATCTCTTCGCCACATCGTGCTTAATGTCTTTCTCACTTAGTTTTCAAATGTTCTAAGTTATATATTTCTGTGCCTGCATTTTGGAAGGGTTGCAATAATAACCAATATTTGAATTATAGTGTAACTGCCTCGCTGCATGCCAATTGCCAAGTTTGGAAATTTGCTTTAGACACTCCTTGGAGCGGCTGGCTATACTGACAACGTTCAGTCTCCACTGGAAGAGGTTGCGAAGCGAGCGAGCGATACTGGCGACAGATGAATTGTAGATCTGTCCTATATTGCGGAAAGCAGAAATGACGTTATGTTTTAATAATGTTTTTCTTTTGTTTTTGCAATTTTAATAATTTGCAAACTATTAGAGAGAAGAAATGATAATTGGCCTAACCAAAAACCAAATGATAAAGATGAATCGCACACTTCCTGTTCTAGATAGAAAGTTGTACATTAATTGTTACACCTTCTTTGCAATCACATTCCCATTTTTACTTCTGATTACTTAGCCCTTACAAACAGATATACATATGTTAGTTAAATAATAATTAAATGAATGTATGTTGTAATTTAGGAAAATTAATTTTATTAATTATTATGAGAAATCTTCTCCGAGCCACTATAAATTGTTTTTTTTTGTCTTCATGTAAGTTTACTTTGTACGTAGATGTAATGCGTTTTATATAATTTACTTAATTATATTTTGTATGATCAGGACACAGCCCCCACTTCCCATCATGGTGATTCTGAGACCACGACTAATAAAATCGGGACATCGATCCCATGACACCCTTAGTTCGTGTTTTTCACGACCATGTAATGAGAGCCAATCTTATCATCTTTAAGACTCGAAGAGTAACGCCTATGAGGCTTAAAAGCTTTATTGTTTTTGTTATTAGGATTTTTTGTAATACTTATTATCTAGAGTGTTATTGGTCTCTATCGCCACTGCACTTCAGGTCCCAAGACAATTCGTGTAACCAGCTGTTCCGACCTTTTGGCCGCGCCCGCCCTGTCCACTGTCTTTTAATTTTAATAAGATTATTGTTAAGTTTTATAATGTCTTCTTATAGATGTATCTACTATAGTATCTAGTATGTCCATCTACCTTTGTATCTATGTATCTCTAAGCCTTAGCATGTTGATTTAGTTGAATCGTTAGAAGTCCACTTTGTGGAGCATAGTCCAATTTTAGTTCAACCCACCCCTTGTAAGCGATTGATATTCTTCCTGTTAGTTCGTAAGTGTAGGGAGTGAGTGAGCCAGCCTTCCTTCCAGCGTCATGTAATCAATACCCCATGCCCGCTTTAAGTTATCGTATTGTATGTCTTATATAGTTTCAGCCTTAACGAAGTCATTTGTTTGTAAGTCAATTTTAAATATTATTATTTTGAATTTAGAAGAATTTATATTAAATTTTTTGTGTTTGTATTGCTGTAGCAAATGGATTCTGATGCATGTGAAATTTGTTGGTCTCTCTCTCTCTCAGCCCCGCTTTCGTTCCGCTGTCGCTCTCTTTCTATGTTCTATGTTATACTTCTCAAATCGTTTGTCGTTGTCGAATGGTCAACCACTTTTAGTAAAAATCGTCAAATTTATTTTGAATCGTTTGTTTTTTCAAACCATCTCCACATGTGCAATTATTTAGCGAAAATATTTATTTTTTTTATATCTTTTTTGTTTATAAGTTAAAAGTGTTAAC
This sequence comes from Phaonia tiefii, assembly GCA_963931995.1. Taxonomy (NCBI): domain Eukaryota; kingdom Metazoa; phylum Arthropoda; class Insecta; order Diptera; family Muscidae; genus Phaonia; species Phaonia tiefii. The sequence goes on along the minus strand of OZ008369.1, from coordinate 296,770,326 downwards.
AACAAAATCGTAAAACAAATCAATGTTTTCTGAAAAAACGAAAAAAACGAGGCGCAATATTTTTTATAAAAATTTTTTACATTTAATTTGACGACGAAGTACATAATATATCTACACTCATACAAATTCATATATATATATATATGCAAATATATATACAAAGTATGTATATACATATGTATGTCAGTACATATATATTTACAATATATATATAGTATATTTATTTTTAAAACTATATATGAATCACCATGTTGCATCTTCAAGTGCAGAAACTATGAAACGAATGAAAATCGAAACACTAAAGTTTATTGCAAACCATGTAAATATTAATATTTAAAACAGAATAAAACTATTTTCGGTATATATATATATACACATACATACATAAACAATGTTATGTAATAAAACAAATACAAAAAAAAGAATATATACATACATACATTAAATATTACAAAATAAAGTGCAATTGAAAGAAATCTATATTTTACAGCAGCAAGGAAACCAAATAGTCTTTGCGTTTATTTCGAATAGGGGGTAAAGGGATTTAAGTTTGGTTCATTTCTTTTCCAGTACAAATCATCCAGTGGTTTGAAAGCTCCATGAGTTTTTGATCTTCTCTCGCAGTTAATTTTATATGAACACTCGACCATAACCGCAACCGTCTGACCACTGCAAAGGAGTGGGTGGGTATATTCAACAGCAATCCGAAGAGGTTTTTGCGGCGTTTCGTAACCGTGGAGACACATGGATTCATCATAACCCACCTGGTACCAAGTAACAGTCACAACGGTCGATTTCTCCGGGTGAAGGTGTTCCAAAGAAGGCCAAGGTGGGTCTGACGACCAACAAGGTCATGGCGGCAGTTTTTAGAAATGCATACGCTGTCATTCACATCGATTACTTTCAAAAGGTTCAAGCGATCTATTGGACGCCATTCCTTCACTTTCAATATTTTAGTTGAGGAATACAGCCAAGGCGTGTTTTTGCCTTCCACTTCCGTTGTTGGACTTAATTGTGCATCTGCATTTATGGCATCAATTGTATACAGGCTGTCCATGTCCATAGGCGATTCATCTTCGTTCGGCAAAAATATTATTTCGTCGAAGGTTTCTGTTCCCGCAACTTCCTTAGCAACAGTTTCCCGGTACTCTTTATCTATTAAATTACAACGGTTTACATTTTATATCATTATATTACCAGCCGAAACCCTTTGGAATGTTCCTGGTGAACATTTTACATTTAGATTTTTTTGGTTGCTCATTTTTTAATTGCTTATTTAAAGAAAAAACAACGATAATTATTTGTATCTTTGGAATCAAACACTTTTTGAATCTTTAATTATTTACATCAGCTGTTTTCGTTTCTTCCTAGTTTTTACTGGATCTTGTCTGTTTACTTTTTGGGATATTTTCAACTTGAGAGTATAATCTGTCTTATCAAAAATAGTTACTGAGTAATTCTTACTGGGAAAGTAAACAGACAGACCTATTGTATATGTATAACTATACAAATTCCAACCATGTTGAGGTAAAATTACATAAACTATGCAAAAAGTATGAAATAATTAAGATATTACGCGAGAGAGAAATACGTGTGAGTGAATTGCTACCAGTTTTTGGTTCTCTTTTATGTGGGTTGTCAAATTGGGCACATCTTCTGGTCAAGGCTGATCTAGTAGAGGTTAGAGCATTATTGTAATTTTTTGTTTATTTTGTTTGGTTATATGCATTTGTGTTGAATTTGACATTTAGAGTCATAGAACAAAAACAATGTCCCTGTTGTTGGTGCATTTTGTTTTTGTTTCAATCGCTTAAGCTGTCAATCTATACACGTAAGTATACCAACAACACAGGAATACAAAAAAGCACAAAAACAAAGTACATATGAGTATGACAGCTGAAACGATCAACCACAATGAAAAAATTGAAAACAGCTGTTCTAACGAGTTTACCTTCCTCATTTTACCATGGTCTAACTCTTGATAGTCTTTATAGCAAACAAAGAGGATGAAAGGGTAGAGAAGAAATTTACTCAGGGAGAGGAATGCCAACAAAGAAAACGAGTGAAGGGCCTCGTTTCTCTGCTCTCTTCGTTGAATATTTCAATACACGAACAATTTTTTGATGATGTTATTGTATCTAACTGTCGGCCGTCGGTAGTGCAATGGTAGTGTACGCGGCTTTTGTGCAAGAGAACGTGGGTTCAATCCCTGCTCTGACCACATTAAATTTCATTCGACGGCGGTCACCTCGCTTAGTGACGGCGACACTATTGAGTATTTAGCCATGAAAAAGCTTCTCAAAATAGGTGCCAATCAGTGAGTGTAAAACTGGGACGCGCACTGCTCACTGGTTTGTGAGAAGCTGTCCCTAATCCATTTTTGTTAATGTATCTAACTATAAAAATTCCAACCATGTTTAAATATACATAAAGTATGTAAAACGTATGAAATAATCAAGTTATGACGCGAGAGAGAAATGCGTTTGGGTATATCGCGTCGATATACATATTACATAATCATACGTTATGTAATTTTATTTAAATATGGTTGGAATTTCTATAGTTAGATAGAATAACATCATCAGAAAACTGCTCGTGTATTGAAATATTCAACGAAGAGAGTTAGAGAGCGAGCAGAGAAACGACACGCTTCACTCGTATTATTTGTTGGCATTCCACTCCATGAGTAAATTTTCTTCTCTATACAATAGTTGCTTTATGTCTATGATATAGCAAAAAGGATCTACAAGTAGAGAAGAAAAAACCACCGCAATTTGGCAACCCTAGTAGAACAGAACCAAAAAAGTCGAAGCGATTCACTCAAACGCATTTCTTTCCCTCGTCATAACTTGATTATTTCATACTTTTTACATACTTTATGTAATTTTATTTAAATACGGTTGGAATTTCTATAGTTATATACAATAACATTATCAGAAAACTGATCGTGTATTGAAATATTCAACGAAGAGAGTAAGAGAGAGAATAGAGAAACGACGCGCTTCACTCGTATTCTTTGTTGGCATTCCACTCCATGAGTAAATATTCTTCTCTATACCACAGTTACTTTATGGATATAGACTATATCATAAATCTAATAAATACAGTGGTAACATATCAAAACATACAATACATCAATAACAAAATCAGTTCTTTACAGTGTTGCCAGTTTAGCACTTTAAGTGCAATTCTAGCTTCTTTTTTTTGGCTTCTGCACTTTTTTTCTGGAAAAACATGCTAAATGCTTTTTAGCACTTTTTGGGAAATTTTTGCTAACTTTTGAATTTTCTTGCTTCATTTTTAGCATTTTTTGTTGATAAATTGCATTTTTTTTTCTATAATTCATGGCTGTTTTTCGGAACTAATCTCTGAAAAAATAGATTAATTTATACATAGTTTTGTTATATGTCTCATCTGACGTCTCTCTTTGCGCTTCTTCAATGAGGAAACGAACTTCTGTCAACAACGTCGAACAAAATTCTCCATTTTTAGTTTTATGCACTCACGATGTTCCTATATTTACATATTTTAAAAATTCACAGTAACAATTTATACTGTGTTTGTCAAACATTAGCAGTAGAATTCTTCTCTTGGCAAAATTGGCTTCCCTTCAAACACAAATTGGCTTCCCTTCAATCATTAAACCGATGAGCGAGTTGACAAATCTATGCATAAATTAATCTATGATGTTAAATCCTTAACGCAAAAGTATGTTGGTCTAGACTTTTTATTAGCAATTTCTTTAAATTTGATGTACGGAGAACATGCCTCTAAAAAACAAAAACTAAATTTTTAAATGCAATATATAAAAAAATTAATTTAAATCGAATAGACGGTTCAACCGTCTAATTACGTTAATAAATTAAAAAAACGGATACAGCTCTCATTTAAGCGGTTAACTTGGTTAATCGCCCAGCTTTTGTATGGGAGGGCGTAGTGATTTTCTCTACTTCAGTACAAATTTACTTATTAATCAATTACAGTCTACATTCTGACAGTTCCGACAACGTTATGAGACTGATTGGCTTTGCCGCGACAAAAAACATGGTTGCTAGTGGCACAAGATTCCAGCATAAAGACTTTCACAAGGCTTCTTGGGAATCCCATGATCAAAGAACGAAGAACCAATTGATCCCGTGGTAATTGATGGTAGCCACTCATCCCGTGTAATGGAGGTACGAGTGATCAGAGGAGCTGACATCGATTCTAATCACTACCTGGTAGCAGCAAAGGTTCGCACAAGATTAAGTAGAGCGAAAATCGTGCGAAACCGGACGCAGAGACAGCTAGACATCGGAAAGCTGTAATTACCAGATGTAGCCAGAGCCTACTCAAGCAAACTCTAGCCACTTTTGCCATATAGCCCACCCCTCCCGATGACGATCCTGAAGCGCAGTGGAAACCCACTTCCGACTCTATAAAAACTGCCGCAACAACCGTACTTGGTTTTGAAAAACCGTTTCGCAACAAAACTTTGTACGATGAAGACTGTCGCATAGCAAATGATGAAAATAACTCTGCACGTATGGCAATGCTTCAGTCAATTGTAACGCGAGCTATTACTGAGCGGTAAAGTCAAAAAAGAAAGGAGGTAAACCGTCTTTATAGGCGTAAGAAACGGCAGTGGATAAAGCGCGAGAGTGAGAAAATTGAGACATACAGAAGGAAGAACGAAGCCCGAAAATAATACCAAAAAGACAAAAGCCCCTTTCTGTAAAGACAAGGACGGAAATCTCATTGCAAATATGCACAGCATGTTGCGGATATGGAGATAAAATTTCTCCGCGCTACTGGTACCTGAGATATACAAATCCCCTTCTAACCAAGGGCAGACAAAAAAGTTTTTTGTGTGCGGTTTCATGTCAGTTTTTTCCGGATCATTTTCGACTTTTTCCGGATCAATGACTGTGACATTAAATCAGTTTAGCAAATAAAAAACCAGCCAGCAATTTTAAACCCTGATCAGAACTCCCATTTGCAATCCCAAACTAAGTTTGGTTAAATAATAGGCAATGACAAAATTTAATTGTGGTCGTTAAAGGTTTATGCCAGTTACTTCTTCTATGCGTTAAAATTTGTTCCGTATCAAATGATATAATGATATATTCCTATGGGTAAGGATGTTCGAATATGCATGGTTTACGAAATTGTGTTTTTTTTATTGAATATAGGCCGTAAAGTGCTGCAATACTACAATTTTTGATTGTTTCAGTTTTAGCTCTTTTTTTTGCTAATTGCACATTTTTTGGCATGCTTTTTTTTTACAGCTTCTGGCAACACTGGTTCTTTATATACACACGACTCTTAAATTAAATCATAGAGAAATACTTAAGAGTTTCCATTACCCTCTTCGTTGCCTCTTCATGGCGACGAGGTAGTAGGCCATTTCATAGTTTTATTTGCTGCGGTATTTTACCAATTTTACACTTTCGTTGGACATAAAACGGCCAGAAATCAAAGGGAATGTGTATTTTCTTTTAATACAAACAACATAAAAAAGAACTTAGCTGTCATTAGGATCAATAAACACTATTTAAAATTAGTTCCTGTCTTCTTTGCGCTCTCATTCTCCATCATCGGCCTAGTACCTTTTCGATCAGCTGTGCCATAGAATCAGTGTTGCCAAGTTGGGGGTTTTCCCACCAAATTTAGGGGGTTTTCACGGTTAGGGGGTCAATTTATTTGGGGGAATTTTAGGGGTAATAAATAAATTGGACTTTTGCTTATTCAGATCTATCTTTTACTCAAAAGGTTAACTTTTAAATTTTGCACCTTATGAAGATCTACAATACATACACATAAATATTGCAAGTGTATTCTTTCTAAAAAAGATATTGTGTCAGTTTCAACATATTTTAGTCCAGCCGAAGCAAATGACCCAAAAATAGCAGAACTAAAACTTGCGGCTTTTGTAGCAGAGCATTGCTCAGTAAGGAGTATCGACCACCTTGGAAAATTGATTAAGCAATTAGGAAAGGACTCAAAAACTTTAATGTATATTCGACTAAATGCACTGCTCTGATAAAGAATGTTCTTGCCCCAGAATTTATGAAACAACTATTGACAAAGTTGGAAAACACATACTATTCCCTCATAATAGATGAAAGTACATCAATAGACACAACAAAAGTTTTGTGTTCTAGTGAAATACTTTGATAATTCTATAGGAAGAGCGGTGTCAAATTTTTATCGGTTGATTAGTATTGAGAGTGGATCTTCAGAGGCTATAACTGAAATTATAACGGGTACTTTAAAAGGTGATGGATTGAATATCAATAATCTTGTAGGTATTGAAGTGGACGGGACAAACTCAATGGTAGGTAGAAGAAATTCCGTAAACACTAGGTTAAAGGAGATAGTTCCACATATGATATCAGTAAATTGCATCTGCCATTCACTACATCTTGGTGCAGAAAAGGCAATGAAAAAGTCTTTACTACCTGAAATCAATTTTATAGTTCGGGAAACAAATGCTTGGTTTTGCCATAGTAGTAAGCGACAAATGGAGTATGAGTCGACAAAGACCCGGCTAAAATTAATAAACTCAGTGGCACACGGTGGTTAGCCAGGTATGCAGCCATAGAAAACATTTTGGAGCAATGGTATGCTTTGGACCTCCATTTTAAATTAGCAGCTACTCAGGAAAAGTGTTTTACTGCTAGCATTCTATCAAAAATGTATAGTAATGCAAATAAGTTATACTTTATATTTCTAAAAGATGCATTAAAACCCGTAATAAGGCTTAATACCATATTTCAGGCAGATCATAGCGATCCATTAAAACTATTCGATGATTTGAAAGTGTTTCTATGTCTCTTAAAATGAATTATACAACCCGACATATTGGCAGGTCAGGATAAGTCCTTAATAATAAGTTTTGAATTTACGGAATATTTAATGCCTGCCGAGACCATTCAAATTGGATACGCATTTACGCAACTAGCTTCATTACTGCCTTCTGAAGAGTTGTTTGAAATAAAAGAGAACTGTAGGGAATTTATTATTGAAATATTAATATCATGGATGAAATTTCTTTATTTTCGCCCGATAATGCCCAAAAAGCAATGAAACCTGGCAGAACTGAAGTTGTAGTTCACTTTAAGAATATAGTCAATGACATTGATGACACTATAAACGAGTGGAACAGTCTACACCATATAAAGTGGAACAATTTATCAAATCCTGAAAAATTCTGGCATGAAGTTGGAGCAAAAAAAGATGCGGGAGGTTCCCAAATATAAGCAAGTTGGCATCCGCATTACTTTCGCTTCCCTTTTCAAATTCTTCTGTTGAAAGAGCATTTTCAATGCTCAACATAACAAAAAGGAAATTAAGAAATCGGACGTTGACTTCAACAGCTAAAAGTATTTTAAGGTTTAAGTATTCATTAAATAATGGGTGTCATAATTTTACACCTACAAGTGACATGATAAAATTATTCACTGCAAGCAATATGTACACTACAGCTGAAGAAGATTTTGACATTTTAGACTCTTTTGGCGACGAATAGTTCGTAAACATGTATTAACTGATTAATGTATTATTTTTGATTTTTTGTCTACCTTTATTACTTATATAGTTTCGGATGTGAACATGGTTCATTTAACTTGCTTTAAAATATTAATAATTTAATTTATTTTTTGTACCTGTTTTTAAAATCGAAATACATATTAAATATATTTGTTTGTTAAATAGCATTTGTAGTTTTAATTTGGAGTACATCACAACATGATTTTTCTTACAAAATTTGGAACAGAATTTTGTAGGTATTTAAAACTCCTAAAAATTTTTTGGGGTTTTTTGAAAAAAATCGAGAACAATTTAGGGGTTTTTTTCAATATTTAGGGGGAAGGTTCAAAAACACCTGGCAAAACTACATAGAATCCCCCTGATTAAATTGCGCTGAAGATTTGTATTTCTTTCATTTCACATTAAATTCCAAAAATTCTATATAATTTGTAGTTTTCCGCTTTTCTCTTCGTTTATTCTCTCCGACATTTTATCTCCCGTTCTCTATTTTATCGATAACCTCAAAGAACTTGTTTGTTTTTCAAACTGTTTTGAAAACCATCAGATTTACCGGAGCTTGTTAGGACACGGTCTGCGCTCCGTTTTTTTAATTTATTCTGGGCGTGGCATGGGGCGTGAGAAAAAAAGAGTTCAAAAAAGGCTCATGGCAAACGCCTTTGGTTTTGTATAAGGCAAAATATAACGGTTTTAACAAAAAACCCGGTTCCAAAAAAACACTAATTTAGCTCCTGTTCGTAAGGGTCTAAGGAATTTTATATTTTTTCTCTTGATAGGAAGGCGTTTAGCCAAGCTTTCCAATGAGGTGTATCTTGTTGGGAACAGAACCGAAAAACCGGTTACAGGTCCTATTTTCTATGCGAACTTCTGGGTCGAATATTTCAAGAAACGGTTGCGTGCCGCGGAAAGTTTTTGCATTTTTGGAGTCAGCTCGTCGAGTTCTATGAACCACTAGCCATAAAAAGGCGAATTCGAGAGCAGACCGTGTCCTGTATAAAAGCCGATTTATCTGACCACATCGGTTCACATTAGCTCTGTTTCTTTACTTGCACAATTTTACACAAAGTTACACAAATTTACACAAAGTTACACAAAAGCGTTTCTTTACTCCAAAATTGTGTAAATGAGAGAGATTTTTTTTCTCTTAACGTCAAAATGCGTTTCTCTTTTACCCAAATTTACACAGACTTTTTCTTCGGGTAAGTTTGTGTAAAGTAGTGAACAATCAGCTGTTCGAAACGTCAAAATAAAAATAAATACAATTTTGTGTGTGAAGTGTCAAAGTGTTTTGTAAATTGATCGTGTTGTTAATCGTGTTGTCATTAGTTTGGGAAGTTAAAATTGTTTTTGGTTTAATCGTGTTGTAAATCGTGTTGTGAATTCTTTTTATTTGTGATAAAATTAATACTGAAAAGATAAAGGAACGTGTATTAAAAATCAACAAAAAAATAAAAAGTTTACTTTAGAAGACGGACGGCTGTGGCCCGGCGGAAGTTTCTGGGGTGGCAGATGTTAATGGAGCAGCAATTTATAGTGAATATGTAAGTGAATGTGCAATAATAAATGATAAATAACAAGTTAACTTCAGCAGGCGGACGGTTGTGGCCCGGCGGCAGTTTCGGGGGTGGCACAACAGTATGGTGCAGCAATAGGTTCTGAAGCGGAGCTAAATGCTATTATTGATGAGCTCATGGAGTCTTTAAGTGATTCCAGCGATTCAAGTGATAATGACGATGATGATGACTTCTTGGAATTAATTGCCGAAGAGTCAAGCAGTGAAGAACTTGATTGCTTACTGTTGACTTACCAAGTGTTAGAGAGGAAGAAACGCAATAGTATTAAAAACTATCTTGAAGACGTAGTGCCAACGTACACAGAAGCGGAATTTAAGCAACACTTTCGCATCTCCAAAGAAATGTTTAAAAAGTTGTCCGAACGGATAAACGATGCTGCGTGGTACCAAAAGCTACGTGCAGACAAGCGGCTGCCCGCAACAACATATATGCCCGTTTTTTTATGGTTTGCTGGGCACGAGGCATGCAGTTTTAGGGATCTTTCAGATCGCTTCAACTTATGCCTTGCGACTATAAGCCGTATAATAAAAAGAGGGACCATGTTCATAAGCAGTTTGAGTCCTGAAGTTATAAAGTGGCCTAACGAGGACAAAAAAAAAGGAATCTGCACTATTTTTCAAAAACAAAATCGGATTTTCAAAAGCTATTGGTAAGTGGTGAGTTTTGAAATAATTAAAACTCTTCTAATTTAATTTTTTCACAGGTTGCATTGATGGCACTCATATTGTCATAGATCCTCCGAAAAATCGTAAGGACGACTATATAGACCGGAAAGGGAACATAAGTCTTTGCATGCAAGGTGTATGCGACGAGAACAAAAAGTTTATTAATGTTTTCGTTGGATATCCCGGATCTTCGCATGATAGCTGGGTCTTCAAAAATTCGCGTATATACCAAACGATGGCATCGGCTTGTGGCGGTATGTAACCATTTAATAAACATAACATTCTTATAACTTATGTATTTTTAACTTCCTTTAATAGATTACTACTTGCTGGGTGATTCAGCATATGGATGCACGCAATATCTGTTAACGCCTTACAAAGATAACGGCCATTTAACAAGAGACCAAATAAATTTTAATATAAAACTGAGCTCAGCCCGCGTTGCAATAGAGCATACATTTGGGATCTTGAAACAGCGCTTCAGGCAATTATATTATTGCAAACTTCGAGGCAATGTAAAACTCTGCCATTTTATAAGAAGTTGCTGCGTTCTCCACAACCTCGCTAATGAGGACGATTTAGACTTTACAGTAACTGATACTACAGACGATGATATTGTTTATAGTGAGCAGTACGGAGAAACTGCAAAGGGCAACGCTGTCAGAAATGCTATTTGCAGTGAGCTTTATTTATTTTTTTTTTATTTTTTTACGGTTTGAATAAAATATTTTTCACTTAAATAAATTTAATTAAATTAAAACTTTTAATTCCCCTGTCTTTTACTTAGGAGTCTCTGAAGAATGCTCCCCTCTTCTCCGCTCTTTCCTCTTTCCTTTGTGCTCTTTCCTCTTTCTTCTCTGCTCTTTCGTCTTTCTTCCTCATAATCTCCAACACCTTCGAGTGGAATTCTTCTTTTGCTTTTCGTATTTTCACCATTTCCGTGAAAATATCATCTGTTGGGCTAAGTTTTCTCCGTTTTGGGGCCTGTCTTCCTCAAGAGGCACACTATAGACATCGGTGCTTTCTAGGGCAAATTCCAGGTTGATGCAATTCTTGTTCCCAAAAATTTGATCTAACTCTCTATAAAAAAATAAGCATTAATATTTGCCAACTTTGCCATTATTTGTTTGCATACTTCTCAAACGGACAGGTTTGTCTACTCCTGCCCGTTTGCCGATTGTTGAGCACAATTTTTTTGTACTGCCGCTCCATGGCTCGGAATTTATATTCTGTTTGAAGCGGCGTAAACGGGCATTTGGCTGCATCCATCCGTTCCGACACAATCGAATACATTTTTGCTCGGGACTTGACAGCAATACTTTTACCCACCTTCGGCTGCAGCTCTTCGATCGAAGCGAGCATAAGCTTTATAGCTGCTTCGCTCCAATACTGCTTCGCCTCGTCACCTAAGGGGTAAACATTGACTCAGCATAATCGGATGATCCCATTGTCTCAACAGTCTCCGTTGGTGTTGGAATTTTATCTTCCGCTTCTTTAGCCAGCTCTTCTGAAAAAATAAAACAAAACCTTAATGTAATGAAAATTTATAACGCCTTTGGTGTAATACTTACCAACATTTTGAGCGTTTGTTACCGAATACACTACTTCACTATAATGCATATCTTCTCCAGACAGCACATGCTGAGTGACCTCCTTTCGGTACTTTTCATCTAAGAAAAATAACAATTAAACAACAACTAATTACACGAACTAATTACTTTACTTACCTTCCTTAACGCGATCAAATGTTCCACGAGAACAAAAAACTTTGAGTTTATTTGCATCCATTTTTAAGTATCACAATTTATAACACAAATACACTAGTGATGGGTCGGTTGTATCGAATTCGTTACATGTACCGAGTATTCTAATGTAACGATGCGATACATTGCGTTACTTCTCAGAATATGTCGGTACTCGGTACTTTCGCTGAGAGGCAGTGCTACAATCTGCTATGCCTGCGACTAGCGACTTGATTTTAACAGCTGATTTGTATTTGTGCTTTCAGTGAGGCTTGTTCTAGGAACTTTTTATCAACTTTAAATTAGTTGGAAATTTAAATTCGTTGTGTAAACTAATTCTACAACCAACAGTAAGTATGTAATTTTTTTTAAGTTAAATAAATAGAATAGAACACATAAATTCACATAATAATGTAGCCCCTATTGGAGCTATATAATATTTCTCTATAAATTAATTTTAGAGAAATTTTTATATACACATATAGCTCAATATTTTAAGGGTAACATGAACTAAAATACAGAGATCGAGATTGTTATTTATTGATAGTACTTATTTAAATTTTTGGTTATTATATTAGGCTAGCCAAAAGTTATGGCATCAAAAAAAAGGAGCTTTATGTGGGATCATTTCTCAGAAAACCCCAAAGTACCCGACTCTGCTGTTTGCAACATTTGCAAACAAAAAATTTCCATCAAAGGAGGAGTTACAACCAACTTAAAAAAGCACTACCAACGAAAACACCCTACAATCAATTTAACCTACCCAAAAAATCCAGCTTCGACACCTATTGCAACACCAGCAACTGTAGAAATACCGGATTCTTCAACAAGCAACGCAACAAGCAACACCAGTCAAGGAACTTTGCAGGACTTTTTGCTAACAAAAAAATTGGAGCTGTAAAAAAACGAAAGATTGACAGCCTTATATTGAAAATGATGTATGTTGATCTTCAGCCGTTTTCAATAGTTGAAGACAAGGGCTTTCGGGAGTTAGTCCATGAGTTAAACCCGGCGTACCAAATTCCTTCAAGGAAAATATTTTCAAAGACACTCCTTCCAGCCAAATTTGAGGAACTCTCGACCGTTATTCGCGAAGAGCTTCGAAGTGGACTCTCATTTTGCGCAACGTCAGACTGCTGGTCGTCCACCACAGCAAAAAGCTTCATTGCAGTGACTGTCCACTTTTTAACTGAGGACTTCCAGCAGAAATCTGTGCTATTAAGCTGCAGAGAGATTAAAGAGAGGCACACTGCGGAAAACCTGGGGCAGACCATAAAAGAAATTTTGGAAGAGTGGAACGTGCCAATTGAAAAAGTAAACTTTTTTGTAACGGACAATGCCTCAAATGCTGAAAATGCAATCAAAAAAGTTTTAAAACTAAAACATTTTGGATGTTTTGCACACTCTCTAAATTTAGTAATGAAGGAGGCCCTAGAGAGTGTTCAAGAGCTGCTGGAGAAAGTCAGAGGCATGGTTCGTTTCTTCAAGAAGAGCAATGTAGGAAATTACAAACTTGAGGAATATTTCAAAGCAAGAAACGAGGAGCCCTCTAAACTAATTCAAGACGTTCCCACTAGATGGAACTCATCTTTTTACTGTCTCAAACGGTTTGGCGACATGGAAAGTGCTTTGAGTATCATGGGCACTATAGACCATGATTTTCCTATACTCTCCGTATCCGAATGGAGGTCAATCAAAGAGTTGGCGGAGGTGTTGGAACCCTTTGAAAGCGCAACTAGAGAGGTTAGCCAAGAGAAGCATTTGTCGGGATCATTAGTGCTACCTCTCAGAAAATCTCTAATAGGAATTTGCCAAACCATACTGCAAGATCCCATTTATGCGGAAACAACCAAAAGGGTTATAAAAACAGTGCAGGAACAATTAAACAAACGGTTTTCTAATTATGAAAATAGTCAAACGCTGGGACAAGCGACATTTTTAGACCCCAGGTTTAAAAATGTGTGCTTTATGGATAGTGTAGCTGCGGATAATTTTCAAAAAAAAATAATTGAGCAGGCCGCCAATATTTCACAGAAAATTCCAGCTCCAATAATCGCGGAAGTTGTCTGTGAACAAAATAAAAAGAAGTTTGAAATTTGGGCTGGTCTGGATAAAGTTGTGCAGACAGCGTCGTCTTCTGGCGGCACGCCTACTTCAAAAGCTATTGTTGAAGTTCAAAGGTAAGATTTTATTTGTCTATTATTGCTTGTTAACACTATACAACACAATGGCTCTACTAATAGACAATGTATTTTCTTTCTTTCAAGATACATAAATGAGCCGCCTATTCCAAGATTGCAAGATCCCTTGGTATGGTGGAGGGAAAACAAGGTTTATTTCCCCGTGCTTTCAAAACTAGCACTAATCAAATTAAATATAGTTGCGTCGTCAGTTCCATGTGAGAGAGTTTTTTCTAAAGCAGGGCTGGTTGTTTCTGACAGAAGAAGCAGATTGTCTCCCGAGAAAATTTCAAAACTTCTATTTTTAAATTTGAACCATAAGTTTTTAGAATAGATAGACATGTCATTATTAATAGTAACAGTTACCTGACTTATGTAAAAAGAAAGCACTCTTGCCCAAGCAACAGAAGCAAAGCATTCTAGTCCTTAAAAATAATAAGAAAAAATTGTTTTAACTATTATCCTGTTCTAACTTATTTTATTTCTTATTCATCTAACGTGTATTACACAGTAAGAAAATGGCGGGTATGGAAAAGCAAATACAATAGTTTTGGATCAGTTGTATGTATTTTGTATCATGTTGTATAAAGTACCGATTCGGTACAATGTAACGAGTATTTGTATCGAGTACATTTTGGTACCAGAACCGATTCGGTACGATACCCAAAAGTACCGATCCAGCCCATCACTAAAATACACTACAATATTAAAATACCACTTCACACAATTTTTCGATGACTTTCACAATGTTCAAACATAAACAAATGTCAAACATATGTTTTGTGTTTTGACATTTGTTTGCTCTTTACTTTTGTGTAATTTTGAGTATTTGACAGTGAATTTTGCTTTTACTCTCATTTACACGCACTTTACACAAAAAGTAAAGAAACAAACCTATTGACAATTTTTCTTCAGATTCTACAAATCGTCAAATCCGTCTGATAATCTGAACTCCGCTCATAATATGCTAAACTTCGCAGCACCGTTGTAGTACATTGTGTACTTGTGACTTGGCTGCATTTGCTCGCCCCCGAAATACATGTAAATCGCAAAAGAATAACAATCGCACACATTCATTTATTAATTACCGATCTGAGAAAAAACGAGAATTTAGGAGACGTTTAGTTTGACAAAACAAAACCTACAACGGATAAGGAAAGAAATACATATAAATTGAAGAGGCGTTGAAAAATTAAACAATCTACTTCGAGCAGAAGTCAAGAAAACGATTAAATTCTAGTGTAAATACAAATTTTTTGGAAAAAAAAATACAGGAAAATTCCAAGCCTCCCTTTGGGACTTTCGGCACTTGCAAAAAGAGGCCATTCATCAACAAATTTGTAGGACGGGAAACAAACAAACAAAAGGACGGGGAATAAAAAGAAACAGCAGCAAAAGGTAATGAATGACATTTCTTTACATTCTGATTCATATTTTGAATTTCGCTCATGTTGACGGTCGCTCTGTTGGTTGACTGTGTCTGCCCTCCCTCTGGTTTATTTGGTTGGTGTTGTCAGTGACGGCTTCTCTGAGCGGTGGCCAATTCAATTTGCTCACTTCTAGATGGTACAATTTGGTATGTTGTGTGTGTTCGTCGTGAAGAAGAGAATTAAAACGTATCGTACATAGTGGTCCGTGCCCGTGTGTTGATTTTTATTCTAGAAAGAACAAAAATATTGTTTACTCAGCGAATTCTTTTCGAGATAATTGAAAATTGTTGGTTATACCGCTTGAATAACATAACACGGCGACCACAGTTGCACTAAAATTGGGAAATCCATGAAACTTTCTGGCATTTTCGGTTATTTTCTGTATATTTCTGTTCCCATGAAATGTTTGATAACATATTTGGCAAGTTAGGGAAGCGTCGGCGTGTAGATGAAAGTGCTGGCGCCGATACGACACAAAGCGCTTTTGCAGCAGGCGCCGGTGTTGCTTCTAACTTAAATAGCATCTGGGATCACTTATTTGGAACAACTGATGGTAACGCAAATACTGCCACAGCCACTGCAAGCTCAAGTGCCACAACCAATGGCAGCCGTTACGGTGGACCCTCTAGCTCTACCAACTGGTCAAGTAGAAACAGCGGCGGCCACAACGTCGACGAAGACATGAGCATCGATAGGTAATAAACAAATAAATAATTTTCGTTGTTCTTTCTACTCGTTTCAGTGAAACCGACAGTATTACGAACTGTTAGAGCGATTGATAAACAATAAAGTGACCACTGAATGAAACAAAAACAACAGCCTTTTAAAGAAACATTCGTCACATCACATTCATTTCTGAAATATAGAGAACACTCGGTACGGATCAAAGTGTAAGATAGGAAAGCATCAGTGCCGCGAATTTAACGATTGCCGCCCACATATCCTCGCTTTGCTAGACCGAAAAAACTCCGCGTCGCCAATTGCTAACATTTGAGTTTAGACCGCTAACATAGCCTCTCCAACATTTCTGGCAAGCGGTAACAAGTTGTAAACGCCTTTTGTTTGTGTAGTATTATCGGAGAAGTAACAAACGAGACGCATTGCACCAGCAGGAGGAACAAGAAGAAATGGAAATTGACCCCTCTCCTGTGCCACCACCTCAGGAATATTCGGATAATCCCTCCGTACCATATCATTCAGAGTCGTCAATGAACTTCGACTACCTGCATGGGCTGCACGCCGACTCGGCCATGGATGCCAGCAACAGTAGCTCGTCGTCACGCATCCATGTCGGCGGTGGCAGCTCGCCACGACATTTTGCAGGGATAGGCAACAACTCCAACATTTATGGCGGTCAGGTGGACGACAGTAAAGCATTGGACAGGTGGTTACCCTAGTTGCATTACTATTCTTCATTCTAATGTTTAGTTCAATCATTTCCTTAGCATAGACGTGTGTGTGTATGAACTGGTTTATTTTTGAATAGAGTTGATTTCTGTTTTACTTTCAAATCAAGAGCGTTTTTCAAAGAGGCATGAAACAACTTAACAATAGACAACAACTTTGACACCCACCACTTTACAATACACACGAAATTCGCAAGTATCGTTTTATACGATTTTGATTTTGTTCGAGTCTGTCCAAATTTTAATAGATTTTCCCAATAAGGTTGTGATAAACCACATCCACATTTCAGCCGCCGCTTTAAATAAACTCGGATACCATCAATCGCGGACAATAGACTATGTAAAACACTCAGATTTGTCTTAATGTTTTTGATATTTATTTTCCAGTTCGTTTTTAGATGTTATTTATAAAAAAATTGGATTATTTCGCAAATTATAGTACATATTTTGATTTTTCTTTTCTTTCTATTCTTCTGTTTCAACTCCCGTAATTTTTTTGTGTCGCATCCTCTATCATCACATCGAAACAAAATGCACTCATTTGATTCCAACATAAATCTTTTGTATGGCAGACCTTTCAATTTAAATGAAAGGTAAATATTAATTTTGTTTTTGTAAAGTTTGGCATCTACTCTGCTTTAAATTTTGATATTGATTGATATAATTGGTTTTTGGTTGCAGATTTGTCACGGTGTTGGACCAGTTGGATGCTCGCGTTGAGAAGTTCCGTAAAGATGCGTTGGGACTTCAGGAGAAACGCGATTTTCTACTTATGTCTATGGACTTAATCAAAAGTAATGATTTGATGCAAAATCTCCTTGAATGTAAGTAGACACATGTAGTTGAGAAAAGACTAAAAGAAGGAGTAACGAGTTCACATACAGGGTGCCCCAATCTTCGAGCAAGATTGAATGGAATTCAATGAAGGCGCATGATTCTTTAATTCACAGACTCCTTTAAAAAAAAACATTACCGCACACATGGCACGAAATTCAAATCTTACCGAAATTTTCGAACTGCCTTTACATATAAATATATGTGCCTTATTTATTCAAACAGAATAAAACGTTCAAGTAGTACGTCACCGAATTCTCTTCATCCATTTCGGTCTCTGGCAAGTGATTATTCAATCCAATAGAGATGTTAATTGTGTGTTGACAGAGGTTTTTATTATAAATTGTATTCGGCCAGTATATACAGAGTATTTGCCTCAGACAGCTAATGATGACCGTTTGGACCTTCTCTAATGTTATCTTCGTCGAGCTCCGTGTATTGCAACTGTATTTGATGAGATGAGATCTTATTAATGTTACATCCCAAATAGTTGACTGAGTCAATGTCTTCAGTTAACGAACCATCAACTGTTAGAAAAATTTTCCGTCCAATTTGAATGCTCAGTAGATGTTTCGTCTTAATATTCAGTCTCAATCCTACTCTTTTTTATCATTTCCGAAGTCCTCCGGAATCGTGTATAGGTCGTGTTGGGAATTTTAGGTCATTCAAGTGAGCGATCTTTTTAGTTCAGCTCAACAGAATGAACTAGTTGGTTCATTTGGTGCACTAGTTCAAATTAGTTCATTGTATCATTTCAGTTCACATGAGCTGTGAACTAAAGAAGCGATTTCAGTTCAATTTGTCGTTTTATTTTAATACATGTGAGCAAAGGAATTGCCTATTTCTGAATTTTTTATAATAAACCTGGATATTTAAGGCAATATTTGATGTAAACTCACGCGGAGGTCAACATTTTTCGGAACAGTAATAACTTAGTCCCTCTTTCCACTCCGTAAAAATTTGATTGTTTATCCGTGCACTTCTAATGATATTTCAACAGTTCCGCTAGAATATTATCGGGGCCAGAAGATTTGTGAACCTTAATTTTTTTGTAGGATGCCGAGGATGCTGTCCGATTTCCTTTATTTGCAAGCGCAAACATTCACGTCATCACTATTTGTTGGTCTGGTGATGCTAGCTCTGTGCCACCATTAGCTTTTAAAGATGCGGTACTCCTAAAGTTGCAGCCACTCAGCTTTTTATTGCAGTGTATATTCCGCGCAGGTTATCTGTACTTGCAGCCTTTCGTTTTTGTACCGCTATGTCGTTAATATAGTTGTAACCGGAACAAACCATGTACTCCACATTATGTGCCGATTATTTGCTCTTAATTGTATTTTTACCATTGGTGTTTTGGATCAAAGACGCATATTGTGCAGACGTTGGCGACTTTGAATGTCGATCCCGTATTCTGTACTGGTTTATTATTAGGTCTTGTTGAGGCAGTTTTATTTAGCAGTTTTATTTAGCGTTCTAACAATGTCTGGATATGTATTTTGACTGTTCTGTGTCAAATTAGCTCGTAGAGTTTGATCGTACATCACTGATATGGATGAGCATTGCAGACAGTTTGTAATGTACGATATTTTACGATTTTGCTTCTAACACTGTCGTTGGAGGGAGACGTAAGGTATCCACTAAGAGTTGTCAATATCAGCACCACGCCTATACTTGTCGTCCAGCAGGAAACCCGAAAACATCTTCCCGACAATTTGATTGAATCTTTGAAAATGTATATATTTTTATAGGGGAATTTCGTTCCGTAAATAAACTGGAGTACTGACATCTATGAGCCTGTTACAATTGTTATTGTTCAGAGTTCTATACCCATGTCTTTCGAGAACTTCTCCCAGAAATATTTTTATGTCACCAACTGATAGGAAGCTTAATAGGTAAAATAAGGCCGACTCCGATACTTCGCTGTGTGTCATTGCAGAGTGGTCTCAAATTCAACGTAACAATCACAAACTATGCTATCAGAATGTGTTCCCAACTTAAGGCCCTGTGTTCACTAGGGGAAAGCGATATGAACACTTCTGCTTGAAAATTTGAGAGCTGTCCATACACATTTTTGTTCAATCAATGCTGCTTTTCATGCGAGGTATAAATAAATGGGTGGCAAGCATTTCGTTTAATAATCAGAAAGAAATTAAAAAAAAATAATTGGAAGATATCTAATTGTTTGGTGAATTCAAAAACCATCTTACAACGTACAACAACAACCTGGTCCTTTCTCTTAATTGATTTGCTGGCCGAGATCTATAAACTTGTCATCAAAAACGTGTTCTCCACCTAGTGCGATGTTCATTTTTGGTTTTCTTTTTACATTTTTGATGAGAGCTATACTTGTAGATTGTCTAGGTCATATACTCTGCTATTGGAGAATAGGGTAAAGTTGAGAAAAAATGTTCAGATCTGTTAGATTTCTCTAATTTTTTGATTGCATGTTAAATGAAATGAACATTTATTTCGTTGCTGTTTTTCAAATGCTTAAGCTTAGTTCACGATTTTCAGCTTTGTTCTCTATTTTTTTTATAACTGTTGTATTTTGTTTCAGCTGAAATCATAAATCGAAAGCAGAATCATGGTACGATTTCTTTCAATTGGAAGAGGATTGCTTTCCATTTCTCTCCCGCGAATCATTCTATTTGCACTAATAGTCCAACACGACTTTTACCAATAATAACAATACATTGTTCTAAATTGCGCTTTGATTATCTGGGAAGAGTAGAGTAATTAATGTTTCATTCGTACTTTGGTTTATACCTTTAAGAAAGGTAAAACTGTTTGCACAGATGCTTCTCAGAGTCCAATTAAAATATGACTTACTGAGCGATTTATCTATAGAAAATTTGTCTGTTTAGTTTTCATTGATTCCATCTTTACCTCAGACATGTTTTCGGCAGAGATTTAAATTTTATTTTAGAATCGTTACAGTTTTACCTCGTTGAGCTGTTAGTACAACCGAGTAACATGCGTTAAATCCAGATACTGAATGATCTTAAGCTTTGATATTGACTAAAAGTAGAAACGAAACAGTGCCTATTCATCCCACCCACATCAATTGTTTTCTTTATAAATGTTTGGTGACCTCCTTTCCGCATCTCCTTAAAAGTATTGCTTTGATGTTATTTATATACATACAAAATGTTTCCGTTTATGTGTAATTAATTATAATTATTTATTCCTTTAATTTTAGCGGAACGTGAAGAAATCTCATGTTACATACAACGTGTTAATTCGCGTCTCTCGACCGTTGAACTGCATGTTCGCACCGTACGCGATCATTCACAAGAGGATTCCCTAAGTCAAATAAATGCCCTCATCGATATGATGATAACACTGGGTGATCCAGTAATGTCACGACAACGATGTCAAATGTATTTGAATGCCTGTTGCACTGCCGGCGAATCAATCGACATGGATGCCGGCCCGGTTGATAAAAAATTCGAAAGTGTTCTATTGGGCTGCACTCTAGACGACCAGAAGAATATCAAGAAACGTCTGCAAGCCTTAATGGGTTATCTGAATAAGCAAATCATACATCATTGAGAACCATCGACTTTGGTGTATTCATCTTTATATTATCATTATATTATAGTTTCGTATGTTCTTTTATATAATATAAAAAGGTGGTATTCTACACGGACTCACTCATAGACTTTATGTAATGAGAACATTATCATTGCCATTGCAGAATGTGGTATTATGCGAACGCCAGTGATGGAAACAAGTCGAACGGACAAATACAAATTTACATTTATTGTAGCCAATAAGATGTTCTTTTTAAGGTTTTAAACTTAACATATACATATGTGCTTTCGATGCATTCGACTTCTTCCTGTCAATCGATTACTTTAAATGATATATTCAAGTTTGTGTTGTTTTTACGTTTGTATTATTTTTCTTTTTAGTTTTACTTAAGACATTTTTAATATTAAAACAGAAATCAAGCGTTATCTGCAAATTAACATTGTATTTTAAAATCGATAAATAAATGGAACCTACATACAAATACTTAAACCTTAAATGTGTGAATGAATGTGTTACTTAAAAGCCTGATATGCACTGATCCTGAGGCCTCAGCCACCTGTCCGACAGAAGCCACACTGATCCTTCGTTGCCGAAGAAGATTTGCTGTATGTTCTTTGAAGTCATATGCACGATTTCGCTGTCCTCAGCGGTCATATTCTGTTTGTACTCACAACGAACAACTGCGCCATACTTCGAAACGACATAGAAGAGAACTCCGTGAGAATCTATCAAGAGACCACGTGTTGGACCCAACAAAGCACCCAAAAGAGACATCTCAATGGTATCCGAAGAAAGACTGGTGGCATTGTGGAATGTATTTGGAGCCGTATAGAGATTTCCATCTTCATCGGATAGCAGAATTTCTCCCAGCCTCCCAAAGGTTATGCCTCGGGGTGTAATGGGCAGAAAATCACTAATGGTACAATACTTTTTGCTTAAAAGATGCTTGTAGTGCCACTTTTGTTCCAGAACATCGTATGCTAACAAATGGGGATCGTCGGCAACAACAAAATAAATGAACTTTTCACTTCCACATGGTGTAAGCCGAGGTCCCAGTTCGATATCCAGTAGCTTGGTATAATTTGAGTGTATGTACTTGCTGCAGTCTATGCGTAAAACCTTGAAATACATAATTGCACAGACATATATCACAACATTATACGTATGTACATACCTCTATATTGTTGCGTATTAGATCGAATACTAAAAGTTTGGGATTGCATTTGTGTTGGTCTGTGGTATTTTGATCTTGCCATCCCATATCCATGACCCAAAGACGAGATAAAGAATCCACTTGCGACCACCTGGCCTGTTGTATGAGGGAGCAGTCCATGTGATCGCCGTTGGCATGAGCTCTGCGATGGGGATACAGAATTGGCGTTACGGCTGGCACATACGCGTCGGGCCATTGCGTTTCTATGAGTGTGGGAAACGTTCCACTCTTCACCGTAATACTGAGAAAAACCCGGTTAAAATGCGCTGATAGGTGTAGAACACGATATGACTCATTTAGGCCACATTGTGTCAATAACCATGCCCCACTTACAGCGAACACCGACAAGAAACACAACAACGCGCTCCCAAAATGAGAGGAGGAAACCATCACTAACAACCAACTCTGCCGCTCCAAAGTCAAAAACACTCTGAACTCTTATGGCCAAAAATGTCAATTAATCCATTTGGACTTACCACTAAATCCGTATGTATGTTTGCATGCATTACATAGTGTATGTATGTATGTTTGTATTTATATACAGACAATTGTGTAAGTGATGATCTTGGCAAATTTTGCTAGACAGGGTAGAAAAAATATTTAAAAAAGCCAAATGAAATTAAGTTGCGTTTTTTAGTCCGAAGCAAATCAATGACTGCATTTTATTGTCTTAATTCCAATTAAGAATTAATGGTTGTCGGTGATGGAATGAATATGTGTGCACGACTTTTGCACACGGGAATGTGAGTTCGACACCAGCTCTGACCACTTTATATTTCTTTCGACGACGGTCACCTCGCTTGCTGACTTAGACACCATTGAGTAATTAGCTTCTCAAACAACCGTTCGGAATCGGTGTAAAACTGTAGGTCCCACCCAACCGATTGTTAGAAGCTCTCCCCGGTCTCTTCATGAGATGTATCTATATTGTATATTCAAATATAAGTGGATTATTGTACTTGTTTAATTGGCCAATGGGCTGAAGTTACAATTTTGTATAATGAAATGAAGTGAAATATACATTTGTTATGAGGCACTTCTGTTTCGCGGGATCGGTCAATGTGGTTTAGGGTTCAATAAAGGTTATGACGCGTTCATAGTCTGCATCAAAGGCATGATAGTATACAAGTCAAAAATCACTAGGAGTAATTAACAAATTAACACACTCAGAATCGACATGAATCACCATTCGACCGAGGGACTGGCAAATACTTTATATATAATTGGTAATATAAAGTACGTGGAAAATGTGGCCAGTAGACATTTGAAAATAAACTATGAACGGAATTCTTAATTTATCTGTGGTGTAAACATTTTCAGAGAGAAAGATCTTAAGAATGTGGCTTCTAAGATCTTTCGCTCTGGGGAAACCATACACACTTAAATAGACAATGGAACGTTTCCAATTTGCGGCTATCTGCCAATTGGGTTTATTGTGATAAGCCAAGTCAGTGCTAGTATATATGACCACACTCCTGACACCCACCCAACAACCACCTCTTCTACCTCTTCTTTACCGTGTTCTGCACAGGGCGCTCTCGCACTTATTGAAACTGATAAAAGCTAATTATCAGTATTGGTTTAAGCGTTTCAAATTGATATGACTTCATTAGCCACAACTACAATCAGTCTAAGTTGAGTCGGCCGTTAACTTGGATGTGTTTTTATTTATTTTTCTGTCAGCTGAGAATTTCAACATAATCGAGAAAAATGTGTAACGCCTGTTGGGAAGTAATCAAATGTCCTGGCAAAGTTCTATGCTGGTAAGTGAAACATACCAGACTCCGTCAGAGCGAAGGTTCTCATTTTGGGTTGTCTGTGATAGCAAGGATAAATGACTCACATACCAATTGTACATATGTACATATGTATGTATGACTACGAATACATTGAAAAGTTATAAAATATTTATTTGTTGATACAACTGTGACTTAAAATTACGGGGTTTTCGAACACGAAGAGTATGACAAAGTTGAAAGAGGTGCGACATTTGCAGTGAGTCGTTCAGACACCAAAATGATTAACTCTAACTTAAATTCGAAAAAGGAATAAATTAATAAGGTTGTTTGTATAAAAACAATATTTTAGGAACAACTTGTTTGCGTATGCAATAAAATAGGAGGAACAGTTTCCGGCATATGGAATTTTCCTACGCTACTTAGCCTTTTATCTGTGTCTTTCAGCTATAAAAAATAGCGTCGATCTGAAGGTATTAATCTCAAAAAATCTAGCTTTAACATTTATGGTTGTAACAATATGTTTCAATTTATATCCTCGCAACTATTGCGAAATTGTTAGAAATTGATTGTTTTTGTTCTGGGAAGGTTGCAAAACATTTCCCGACTTGAAATGCAGTTGATACAGGCTAATTCAACTTGTTATATACTCATACCAATATGCGGTAGCCAATTGAAAATTTAAGAGTGACACAGAGTTTGATGTGATAGAAAACACCCTTTACTACGTGGAAAGGAAATCTTTGTAATTAATGACCCTTCTCTGTTCCGTTTCTTTTCAGCTGCTGTGAATGTGCCTGTAACATGATATTGGGCATCATGTGTTCCGCTGTAGTGCTATTGGTTGTGATTGGCCTGATTGTCTACTTCACTGTCTACTACCACAAGGATACTGGTGGATCGGATGAGGGAAAGAAAATGGCCGAGAGGATAATCCGCGAGGTGCCTCAGAACTTTAGAGACTACTTCAAGACCGTGAATTAAATTTGTGCGTGTGTGTGTTTGTATATATGTATGTATAAGCTTTAGGTTTAGTAACTGCCTTGATTCCAAATAAATTGTACACTTAACCAACAACCATTACGTGTTGCTATTTCGGGGCTATTAGAGTGATGCATTTGGCATTGTTTCAAATCAAACTAATCTAATCTCAGTGCTATTTTCAAATATAGGGGATTTTTCATTATCTGGCTTTTATGACCGACCATATGTGTTTAGGTACATACAATGTATGTACATATTCAAACAATTACATAGTTCCGGGAAGGGAAAATATTTCGTTTTGCCAAACATTTTCTTAGGATGGTCGCAAGGACCTGTATAAGAATAAGGATTACAGTCAGGTAGTCCTTTGTCTCAAGGCCACACTTCAAATCTAGAAACATTTTACAAATGATTGTATAAAACTAAGAAATACCCAACAGGGATGCCTACACATATGTGTATCCTACAGATACAGAAAAAAAAACAGAGAACAAAAGATCTCGTAAGAATTTGCTCTCTGCCTCTCTTGTCGCTCAAACTATACCGGTTTCTCTACCTGATCGAAAGTGAGAGTCTGCGAGTAGTGCCTTGCTTTGGAGTGACCCTGCCGTCTGGAATTACTTGTATTACTGAAGTTGAGTTGTCAACAACACACGCGAAAATCAGGAAGAAAAGAAAACTGTGCAATCCTTTTATACAGAACGTGAAATGTCTGTTTGTGAATCACAATTAAATACCAGCGACTTGTATCACACTGCATTGGATTCCCTGATGGACTCACTGCTTATAACTTCCACTCCCAAATTGGAGACACAACGCCATACTTCGAGACTTAGGAAAACACAAAGCTGTCCTGATTCCGGTGAGGAGGCGTTCTTTTCAGTTTGCAGTTCAAGGAGTCTGGACAGCGATAAAGAAAGTAAACACATTAAAAATGAAGCTGCCGAAACCGAAAGCCCTTCTACTTCATCTTCGGTGGGAGATACTCCCAAACGGTTTGTAGCAGGAGCTAGAAAACAAATATTATTTACTGAAACCGAAGAATATCAACCACGGACAAGATTTTCCAATACCAATGATTTGACGCCTCAATCTAAGTTGCTTAAGAAGGCTATCATGCGCATGGAATGCCTTCAGCGTAGACAAGAGAGAATAGCGCTGAGCAAAAAGCCAGCACGCACATCTTTGCGTGTTTAACAGCCGGAGCAAGGTGTGATGATTGACATTTGTCACAGGCGAGAGGGGTGAATTCTGTTCTTCAAAAATGCTTGTTCTCTCTCTCTGTTAGGGGTGTAAGAAAAAAGGTTGTGTTGTTAATGAACCTTTTAGTTTAATTTGAGCTCTACGACATGGGCTCGCGAAGGACTCATTTTCGACAGGACGATTATGTATGTGTGTTATTTACGGGCACATTAAATGAATAACTTCGAAAACGACTCCTGTAAGTAGAACTTGGCGTGCAATTGCTGTCAGTGCCAAATTTATATATATTATATTTCAAAGATATATCTTCTTCGCAATGAGTAGAAGAATAATTAATCTCATTTTTCTAGTTAATAATTTTCATTTTGTGCTTTATTAATAGTTAAGTTATCTTTAAAGTTTCTAAACGTGAATCATTGAACGTTCTTATCAACTACATGCATTTGAATTTTTGTATGAAATAAATTGATTGATATTGACTAAAACAAGGTTTTACTGTGTTTCTGTTCAAATAAGCTTTTCGTTGTGCAAGGTGGTTGTCTTTGCTATAGTGTACTAGGCGAAAAGCTTTTCACTTCCTGTTACTGGTAAGATGTTCCACAGAATAAGTTTTGAGAAAACTGCTGGTGGCTACGGCGTTACGCAGGGTTCAGTGGCAGGTCCATAGATAACAATTACGTTTGTGGACGTTAAACTTGTTTATATGAAAACGAACGCAATCTGGAGAAGCAACAGTAAAACGTTACGAAGTGACATAGCTGGATGTCATGTTTAAAACTGGGTTAGATTTTTACGATTTAGTTGCAAAATAGCCAGCCATGTCACTTCGTAATGTTTTACTGTTGCTTCTCCAGATTGCGTTCGTTTTCATATAAACGAGATACAACTGAACCATGGTAGAAATATAATGGTAGATGCAGTACGACAACAAATACAACAAGCCAAAAACAACAGACATTTTGTTTTTGCTCAGTGTTTGTGTCATAGAGTAAATATGGGTAGAGAAAATCTTTCACTCACCAAATTTCTGACATTTGTCCTCGTGTGATGTATACGTTTGATGTTGAAAAGAATTGCTTTACTAATACCAGATAGAGGCAATGGTTCAAAACAACAAACAAAATAACAACAACGGCATTTCGTTTTGTGTGTTAAAATTAATGTGTTAAATACAACACAAATGTATGCTAACACTAACAGTCAATAAAAAAGTTTAAAACACATTTAAATTTCACAGTTTTGCACCAAAATGACATGAAAAATTAAAGCAAGAAGTTATTTCCACCTGGTGTATATCACTTTTCGTCAAACATCTCACCGACCGCATCACGAAGAGTGTGAAAGGAAACGTCAGATGAGACAAATGGCGGCTCTACTATAAATTTACTCTATGGTCTGTGTTGTGTCAAGTCAGCTGATAGAAAAATGATGAAAATGTAAACAAATTTGCAAAAAGTGCCATTTAGAAAATGATTGAGTGTTATTTGATATATTGAAAGTGTTTAAGTGGGAAAATTAAAACGATTCTATGTAATTTTTGCAGAGAAATATTTCAAAACCAGCATTTGCTGGCGAAGGGGGTTGCAGATAAACAAATGTAAACAAACTTTGACATAAGAGCAAAACTTACTCACACTCAGTCCAGAAAAAAGTTCAAATCAGCTGGGCTAGTGCTTCTACCATTTCTTTGTACCATGAACTGAACTCTGCGGCACAGCATGTAGCATGGTAAAATGAGTAAGGTAAACTCGTTAGAACAGCTGATTTCAACATATTTCTTGCTTAGGTGTTACTCTTATGTCAAATTCACATGCATTTGCGTTTACCTTACTTATTTTACCATGGCATGTAGCCAAGTAACTAGTTTTCGGAGAGTAAGAATGATTTTGCTCGCTCAGTAAAAAATATCACAAAAAGTACGGGCACGACATCCAGTAAAAACTTGCAAGACCTAAGAATTTTGTACGTAAACAGCTGATTTGCAATGTAGACATAGGAAGAATCAACAACCGCAGTTCGACTAGAACATTACAAGTCACTAAAATTATCTTATTTTTAAATTCTTTATATTAACTTCTTCTCCTGTCTGTATGAATGTACATATGTATGTATGTATGTATGTATGCATACCGAAAAAAATTTGGATTGCTTTTTAACCCTTTTCCCGTGATCCAATCGAGCTGAAACTTCGCAGGTAAACTAATGGCGATGACAAAAATTAACTATCAAAATATGGGCGGGATTGGACAAAGGGGCGTGGCTATATATAAAGAATTTATAGTCAAAAACTTTGTTTTTTACGGGTTGATTTTTAAAGAAATAGTTAATGGTTAATTACAGAGCATAACAATTTTAGTTTCTTTTAAAAAATAAATTTTCCATGATCTATTTGTTGTTTTATATTAAGTCTGCTTGCGTACTGATAATTTGCACAAAAAAAGTCACGTTTTCTCCTAAAAGAATAAAACTCCAATGATTAAGTTGTTATTTTATGTCCATTCTTTCTATTTCCTAATTTTGTTTGTTTACACAAAATATATATTCGAACTTGCGAATTCTAAATCTGTTCGATTTCTCGAAAATTTGTGCAAAATTTGTGGCGTTTTTAAAGTTTACGTCTGAATTTTTTAAAAGGGGGGTGGTAAAATTGTTGATGCAAAATTTCAAAAATTTTATGTACAAATTTGCGAATTTGTACATAAAATTTTTGTGGACTACTTTAACCTACTACCGCCTCAATATTTGGGTGTTTTTTGTTCTTAGGGCGAGTTTCACACTCCTCATTTAAAAGCTCAATTTAAAAGCTCATAGACATTTTTCATATTAAATGTCATTTAAATGACAAGCATCGGGCATTTAAACAACATTTAAATGGAGAATTTTCAACTGTGAAACTGGCCATTAGTGTGGAAAAGGGTAAAAAAAACACTCCTAAATGAGGAGTGTAACAGGTTGAAATGTACTACAAAAATATTCCTCATAAAATTGTTATTGTGTTATTCCTCATAACACACCAAAGCTCAAAACTCAACTTGAATGCCGAAAATAAGTCAAAACTGAAAATCAATTCAAGGCTAAGTCCGTTCTTATTCCCAGTTGGCCCTAAAATGTCCCACTAAACTGCATTCTAGGGTGGTGGTATGTATTTTAAAAATATTTTACGTAAAATTTCGCTATAAGTCACCGAACAAAAGAAAGCCGTAGATTAATATCTATAAATAAAAGATCAATATAAATTTGGGTATCTAAGAAAGAATTTATTTATTACATTTGGGCCAGCACAAGATTTATTCATTCAGATTATAGCAGCAGCTGTTGATGAAATTAAAGTGGCTAATATGCCAAAGTCAGCTGATGTAAACACAATGTCAGCTGATGTAAACACAATTTAGTGCTCAGAATCACGATTCAAGCCAATTTTGGTAAAGCCCTTTAATATTTAACAAATAACTTTCGTAAATAAATCCATCTATTGTATTACAAATTCTTTGAAACTTTGTGAACAATCTAATAATGTAAACAAAAACAGAAATGTAAACAAACTTTGACATATTAGGCACGAACAATAGGTCTGTCTGCGTACTGATAATTTGTAACAATTTGTACAAATTGTTTTTTTTTAAGTTGTTTACATTGCAATCAGCTGTTTACGAACCAGCTGATTTTAATTTCTTGCAAGTTTTTACTGGATGTCGTCTGTGTACTTTTTGTGATATTAGGTTTGTTCGAGAACTTTTCCAGCAAAAAATAGCAAGCAAAAACTATCTGGAGAGTAAGAATGATTTTACTCTCTCAATAAAAAATAGCACAAAAAAAATAACAAGCCTGTGTTAGATAACACGGGCGCATAGGTCAGACGTAGAATACGTTAGTCATTTTGCAATTAAAATATATGAATTAAATATAATTTTTGATAAATGATTTAAATCTATCTAATATATACGCATACAGCTGATAGCTAGTTATTAACTTTTTGTAACATAAGTAGGCGTTTGCATGTATTAAAGTTAATTAATTTTAGATAGGATAAGTTATGTGTGATAAGTTATTTTGTGTATGTACAGTATAATTTTTAGTAAAATAAGACAACAACAAAACTACCAAAATGATGGCGATAACCCAAATAAGTTTGGAAACCACTGATCTAAACGATTGGAATAGTTTTGAACAAGATTTATTAATTTATTTTTTAGTTTGTGTGCTCGAAGACTGTATGCCATATGTTTAAGGATGAAACTATATCTAGTTTAACGTATTACATTATAGCGACATCTTCATTTGAAGTACAGCTACAGCAATACATTTTATGATATGGCAGCACAATAGATTAGCTGCTTTCCAACTACTTCCCAATGTATTCACAGAAATGTGTTTAGGAAAAACGCCATTGATATAGTGAGCGTATACATCACCAATCCTTTGTATTAATGTACATACACACACATTTACACGCTGCTCGCAGAAGTAAACAAACTACAGCAAAGATATGTAAACTTTCAAGCACACACAAGTGTCCACGCTCCCCTCCCTTCATTTTATGTTCCCCCCCAAACGAACTAATAACCGACCGATCCAACAAAACGAAATGTACACACACACACATTTACACGCTGCTCGATAAATAAACAAAGCACAGCAAAGCCAAAATCATTTGATTTCACAACAACAACAAAAACAACAGCGGCATTTACAAACCAACAACAACAGCGGCATGTACAAAAAATGTCTAAAATATCATGCTCTTAAATATTTATTTCCTTAACTACATAAAACTTTTATATATAGACATATAATTTTTTTAATGTAATTCGAAACAAAACATATTACCAAAACTGAGTAACATATAAAAATTGCTAAAATATGTTTTAATATTTAAGTAAAAGTGGGTGAAAGTTGACAAACATTTTCTCAAAATTTTGTGCTCCAGATCAACACCCCTACCTTACCGTATAACGTATTCTACGTTAAAAGTACGCGAACGACATCCAGCAAAAACTAGCAAGAAATAAGAACTTTGTATGTATATGCAACGTAAACATTGGAAGAACCAACAAACGCAATTCGAACAAAACATTACAAATCACCAAAACTGTTTTCTTTTTCAACAGAAATACTTAAAGATTTATAACAAAACATTCAAAAATCACATTTTCTCTTAAAAACTAAAATTCCAATGATAAATTTATTCAGCCTTATTACGTATGTCGTTGTCGTATTTCGACTACGACAGTTTTGTAAAAGATTAAAGACAAAGTTGGCGTGTTATCTTTAATCTTTTACAAAACTGTCGTAGTCGAAATACGACAACGACATACGTAATAAGGCTGATTATTTTATATTCTTTCTACGTCCTAATTTTGTTTGTTTACTTAAAACAGCTGTTATGTTTGGCTAGCTAATTCGTGCTGGCAAAAATTTTCCCACCACAAACCATCAACTTCTCCATCATTGAACTGTCAAAATATTCACTCTCTGGCTCTCTCGTTGCTGGCTGCTGGGAGTTATCGAACACTTTCCAGCAAAAAATAGTGATAATTAGTGCTAATTATCACGTTCTCGAACAAACCTATTTTCTACTGAGAGAGTAAAATTTTTTTTACTCTCCCAAAAAAGTTACTGGATATTTCTTACTGGAAAAGTACCCAGACAGACCTAATATGAAAACAATTAAATCAGCTGTGCTACTGATATAACCTAAATAAATAATTCTTGGTCTAGCATATGTCAGAAATATCAGAAACATAAAATAAAATAACAAATAATTATTAGTTATTTCAAAAATTAAAAAGAAGAACTGTGGTTGTTTGTTATTTATTAATTTATTTGTACTCAGCCGTTTGGTTTATATTAGGTTACAAAATACTACTACAAATTGATATAATACGTTCATATAAAAATGCTTAATATTACAATAATAAAATGATGTAAGCAAATTATGTATTTTCCTCATGTTACCATGTTATTATTACAATTAATAGTTGTGTTCGTTTACTTTCCCAACAATAATTTGCAAGATTGTAGTTTGAGAGAGTAAGAAAGATTTTACGCTCTTTTTGAAAATTTACAGAAAAAGTAAACGAACAGCATCCAACAAAAATTTGCAAGAAAACAGATGATGAGTTTATGTTTGTTTTTTAATTGTGATTAAAAAATGGAAAGGAAGCAATTACTTTTAAAGTGTTCTCCAGAAACTTTTTCAAAAGTTTCAATTGGTAAGGGAATAAAAGGGAATAAATAATGTTTTTTTTCAGATGTTGAATTAAGAAATTCAATGGCAGAGGATATTGTCTTTGATAATTTATTTTTCATTTGCTTTGTTTTAAACGGCTGTGCTACTTACAAATTTTGGTTGGCTAAAATTTATCCAACCAATATTTGCAAACTCTCTAACATCGAACTGCCAAAATTTACGTTCTTTAGCTCTCTTTTGGTGGTTTTTTGGAGTAAACGAACAGAAAACTTGCAACAATTTGCAAGAATTTGCAGGTAAACTAACACACTTAATATAAAGAAAATTAAATCAAACTTATTCAACTTATTATTTATTGCAAGAAAACAGCAACAAGTGTAAACAATTGAAATGACCAAGCCACTTGCATTACGGTCGCACTGTATGTATGGACGTTTCTAGCATAAAAACAAATGTTTTCATATTCTAATTTACAATAGACGTTAAAAAACAATACAATTTTAAACACTTACCTCTGCCATTGTTAAATTTTAACTTTGTTCTTCTTTTTCACACAAAAATATTGCTATCAAAATGTAAATAAAAAACAGCTGATCGAACTTGCAAAATCTTGATAGAAGAAATTCCTCCAGTGACATTTTGCAAGTTCTCTATCATCCAACTGTCAAAAAATTCTCTCTTTGGCTCTCTCGTTGCAAAAGTTTTGCAGTAAACAGACAAAATTTTGTAACATTAGGTCTGTCTGTTTACTGCAATATTGTACAATATTGTACAAAATGACAGACCTAATTACATTGCAAATCAGCTGTTTACATACAAGAGTTCTTATTTCTTGCAAGTTTTTACTGTACTGGAAGAGTAGAATCTATCTTACTCTCTCAAAAATAGTTGCTGGATATTTTTTTACTGGAAAAGTACGTAGACAGACCTATTGTCATATTGTCAATACAGTGACCAAGTGGCAACAACATCGTTAAACAAATAGTCGTGTACAAGAAATAGACTTAACGATATTTGGCAGATAGACTAGTTTAGTGTTCGCTTTACAGTCCTTATGCCAACAATGCGCCCTTAATTCATTTCAATTCCAACTTAATGCTATATTGTTCAATTTGTATTATTCGATCTTTAAGTTGCATATTCTTTAATAATTGTTCGGTTTAAGATAAATAACTATTAAAAAGTACTTTTACAAAAGATGTACTGTGAAATTGCATATTATGGTGGACGTTTGGGAATATACATACTTATGTATCTATTTTTTACTAATAATAGCTGACCCGATACACTTTGGTGTTCAGAAGATATACATAATGCCCTGTCCGCCCACAGACCTAATTTCGATATGGCATAGGCGAATATGGCTTTCTCTAATGTATTATTCATATCCATGCAAAAATTGAAGACAATCGGTGTTTTTTACATATGTTTATGTAAATATGTAAGTATGGATGTATGTATGTGGCTTAATGCAAAATCTGGAAATTCTTAAACAATTTGGAAAATTCAAATCCACTGCATCTTAAGAATATACATACAGTTACTATATACGTTTATGATCTTGATGATTTTGCATTTAGTGAAATCAAAATAATCGAGAATTTCGAATGAAATGAGAGGACAGACTTCGAAGCTAAACTTGTGCACAATTATAATGATTAAGCTGAATTTTCAGCTATGGACAGATCAGCCAGTGATAAACCCTATAGATCTAGCCAATGACTAGACATCTTTCAGAACTATCAACTGTAACCTAGAAAACAAGGAATATGAACCAATTCTTTGTTCTGCCGAGTTGCTAAAATTTGTTTTATTTATTCAAGCAAAAGACGTTTCAACAAAGTTTAATTTTTGTTGCTTCCAATGCATGTTCAGGCATAACATGTATACAGTTCATACGAGACAACTCTGAGAGCCAGCGAGAACAGTCGGTTTCATTTCGGCTATTGGCCGGTCATTGATGATAATTAACGTTGTGCTTGCCTATAAAAAAAATGTCTGTATGTACGTACTATCTTGTGCACTCTTTCATTTGCTGTCCACCAAAATAAAAACTTGCTCAATCACACCCCACTCTTGCCCACCTACCACTCACCATTCTGGGAGAGACGCGACGGCATTCACTAGCTGCGTAGTACAATCACAGCTGATTGTATCTTATGTTAATACTACTACTCATATGCACGTCACAGACTCATATATAACAAAATATTTTTAAAAAATTCCACCTCCCCTATTTGCTATCGGAATTGAATGATATTTAGGCTACATACAGAAGAGCCCCTGATGTGTGTGGAGTTCAAATTAAAAACAAATCCCTCAAGTACTTTCCGAATTATTGGCATTAAACTGTGGGTGCTGAAGTTCTTCATCGATTTTTATGATTCAAAAAGAATCTGATTCTGGGCATTGAGACAAGTTTAATGGTACTAGTGTCATCTGAAAAAGAAATGGATTTCACATAGAAATCATTTTTTCAAAATCTTTGTAAATATACTTTATTTTGTAAACAATTTACAAAACATTAATCGCAAGTCTTTGGATTTGTTGTTGATTACTTGAACAGTGGCACATGCTCGCCAAACAACTCGCATTGATGATAATGAAATGAACAGATAAACCAAATGTGGTCTTAAGAGACAGTATTTGGGAGAGATCGGAGTGCATTGCAAATATGTGGACTGATTGTCAATGCTTTAGAATTAGCAGTGTGACTCTCTCTCTCTCTCTCTCTCTCTATCAGTGTCAAAGGTAAACGTTTTGATGAATGAATATTGATTCGCAAAAAGATAGGGGGATACTGTGTTGGCTTCTCCAAAATTCACTTGCTAGTTTGGATTTATACAAGGATCTTCCATTGCCAATACAAAGAACACAATTTTCAGCAAGCTTTGATCGTTGACTGGAATTCTAGTACAACCTGGAAGCAGCAACAAGTACCAGACATTAAGTTACTTTTTTTTTAATAAATTTATTTAATAAATTTTCTCTCTCTTTTGATCTCTCTCAGTCTCGCATGAAAGCGATAATCACATTCGCTTAATTACACATGTACGAATAATTCGGCGTCGACTATAAAAGCCCACTCATAAGGCACCCGTCTAACAGTTTAATTGAAAACTTTAAGCTAAATCTACAGTGTCTTCCGTGCCAACATGTCAATTGCTATTAATCCTGAAGATATAAACGCGCCACAACTCAAGGACTTGGTAAGAATAACTCACAAATAAGATTTGCCCACTGAAGTGGCTGATAACAAATCATAATTTATTCAAGCACAAACCTTATCACAGGCGATTACTTTGTTTGTTGATTCTAAATGACATCAAATACGACTGAATTTATGTTTCGAATACATACATACATACCGACATATTTAAACTGGTTAATACCAGTTTCAATGATTGATATTCAAAATTCAGTTTGTTCTACTCCGCAGTGTCGTTGTTGAAAATAAGGTGGATTGGGTTTAATAAACCCACCTCCTCCTCCAATTAGTTAAATTTAATGGCAATGTCAATATTTCAACAGGCGCTTGTACACATGACTCGAGAGGAACAAAGTTTTCGGTTACTTGGCTACCGGCTAAAAAGCTTTTGTGCATTCAGTGAATTCTATTGTGCAGTATACCAGAGACTGTTAGTTTGCGACCAAGTGCCATGCTAACCACAAGTGTTGACGTTTTACTTTCATTCAAGTTACATAGCAAAATGTTCAAGAACTTCCTCAGCCTCATTCGTTTTGATACAAAAGGATTTAAGGTAATTTCCAGGAGTACTTCATAAAGGATAATTCTTCAAATTAACATAAAAAAGTTAAACAATTGAATTGCAATACGAAATTATGATTCGTGGGGTGAGTCAACGTAATCGCGTAATAACAAATACACTAGTAGCCATCATCTCTTTAAATGGCCTTGGCCTTCTCGAAACATTGCTAAGAGTATTCTTTATGATGCGTGTTCTCTTTTGCTTGACGGCTTGTGTTCTCTGCTGCCTGACAGAGAACATGTTTTCAACACATGTCTTCCCCGTAGTTTTTGGTGTTGCTGCCACTGCTTTATTTGTTGTTGTTTGTACTGTTTTGTTTTTTGCTTTCTATCGCATACGTGCATTGAACCTGGTTTTCCAGTAACCAAAATGTTGTAAAGACGCGACCATATCATCTGACTTGATTTAGTCTGTAGTATACGTCTGAATCGTTGTCGACGCTATCTAACCCTCTCATTAGCCGCAGAAATGAGATATTTTTTGTTGTTTTTCATAACATTAGTGGCTGGTAGACAGGCCGCTGGATACATTGACGAGTACAAGAACTGCAATTTCAGTTCTTTAATTAGAATCTTCAAAATACTTGTAAATTTTCAGCACAATAATAGCTTTCCGAAGTTAACAGAAATTCATTAGATTAGCATTCCTTCTTTCTAGAGTATTGTGCGCAATGAACAAAAAAATTTAAGTATTAGTCCAGTCCATGTGCTGGACGTACCATACAAAACAGCCACATTTGGAATGGGTTGTTTCTGGGGTGCCGAGTCGTTGTATGGCGCTACTTTGGGTATTTTACGCACCACAGTGGGGTATGCCGGTGGCACCAAGGAAGGACCAACGTACCGTAACTTGTAAGTTTACTTGCGAGAATTGATTGCAACTAATTTTGTGGTTGTTTCTATTTTTTATCCTTTTCATTGCCTTATCCAACCTTTCGCTTCTTCTATTTAACTCGCTTTACTAACAAACTTCTTAACAATATAACACGTCACTATTGTTTAGGGGTGATCACACAGAGGTCTTGGAGATCGATTATAATCCCGAGTTAATATCGTTCAAACAACTCTTGAAATTATTTTGGAATAACCATGAGTATGGTCTCACCACACCCATAAAAAGGCAGTATATGTCCATGATTTTATATCATGACGAGGAGCAGAGGGCTATCGCTGAGCAATCCAAGCAAGAGGAACAAAAAAGAAGAGCGCCCGAAGTAATCACTACAGAGCTACAGGCTAAGGGCACTTTTTATGCAGCAGAAGAGTGAGTACACTAATGATTATATACCGGCCTTATGATTTTAATCAACGATCATCTATTGCCATAGCTATCACCAGAAATATCGCCTTCAGGGTCACCGAGATTTGTGCGACACGTTAAATTTGAATTCAAAGCTTTTGCAAACCTCATATGTAGCAACCAAGCTAAATGGCTACTTGTCCGGTGTGGGAGGTATAGAACAGTTCAAAACCGAAGTTGATACAATGGGCCTTACACCCACCCAAAAAGACTACTGCAACTATTACATAGAGAAGAACGAGGGCCAAGGTCTGTACTGCTGACACCCTTCTGGCCGGAGTCGCACCTGTGGCAAGTTAGATGTCAAGCTTAGGAAATACACATCCTAATTTAATGTATTACATACGATGCTTTCTGTCATTTTCCCTTTCCCTGCGAATGCACCTAGCAGTTCCACGTAGTAGTTTAGTTAATAATCCTTAGGTTAAACGACAGTTCTTTGTTCCCTATTTAAATTGTGATGATTGTATTATTAGAGTACATATGTATGTATGCCATAAATCTATATACATATACTAAAAAATAAACAGAAATAAAGAAAACAAAAATGCATATATGTGCATACACGACTTCGTCTTTTTATGGTTATTGGAGGAGACACATGATGGGAATAATTGGTTTATGAAATAATAATTGACAATATACACACTCGCTCGTGTTGGTACAATGTGCGGTGAATTTTATTGCAAGTCCATATATTATATTTTATTGTTGGGCGAGTTTGATTTGTTTCAATTAAAAGATAAATGCAAGTACTTTTGCAAGTCACAAGAGAAAGCAACGAAGATAAATAAATAGACAACAACTAGAGCGTAAGCGGACCAAAAGAACAAAAAAGATGAGTTCATAAAACTTAGTATTATCTTTGCATTTCATTTTCATCGTCAACTTTTAAACTACACCAATTTATAACAACGGTTAGTTACTTAACCAAGTTAAGACTAAAAACATCCACTCCACTTCTGGAAGTGATCATTGATGACAGATTACTATGTATTTTACGCGTTCCCTTATCACCGCGAGGGATAAACTCCGCAATATCTCTTTTGAGATATAACACAGGGAGTTAATAAGAGATACTGCTCCATTAATATTTGTGAATGCTACCTACGTATCAACACTTGGAACTGCAAAATCCGAACTACATATTGGCTTGCTTATAAGGTGTTATGATACATATGACATAAATTATTTATTCTGTCCAAATTTGATACGTGATAATCTTAATATAAAATCTAGTAAAAACATTTGTATTTTAATCTCTTTTGGATTGTCCGTTACATAAAACCCAGCAACGCCGGCTTTATGCAATGTGGATTGCTGGTCACGGACTTTCTGGTCCAACAGGGCAATTAGTTTCATATCTGTCTCGCGCAGTTTCTTGGTGTGTTTGATCTTCATCAGTTGCAGTATATGCTGTAATTCTTCCTGATCGCTTATTTTCACTATCCATTCTTGTACTTCGATTTCGTACTCGTTTTCCACCTGTTCCCTCAGTTGGAAGAGGTGCTTTTCAGTCACATGCTGTATCTCCATGAGGCCTTTGACTATTTCGAAAATTGTGTCGTTTAGCAACGAATTGGCCAGTTCGTTAAGCAATTCATATGAAATGCGTGATTGGTAAATTCTTCGATTGTAGCCAGGCGATGACAAAACAAAAGCTCTCATATATTTTTAATTGTCCATTGAATATATGGTTAACTACTTACTCTGGCAATTTGGAGTGCATTGACTTCAGCTTGTCCACTAAGAAATAAAGTTTTCTTTGTAAATACTCCGGTGTCAGTTCCGCGGGATCATCGTCCAGATTAGAAATCGCTGACACAGATGTTGAG
This sequence comes from Phaonia tiefii, assembly GCA_963931995.1. Taxonomy (NCBI): domain Eukaryota; kingdom Metazoa; phylum Arthropoda; class Insecta; order Diptera; family Muscidae; genus Phaonia; species Phaonia tiefii. Next base: position 296,731,204 of record OZ008369.1, on the reverse strand, counting down.
GAACTTTCCGCCATATTAAATTGAATTATATTTTTGGTAAAACCTTCCGCCTGTTGGTATATTGGAGCTCCTCGTAAAATTGTTTACAAATGGTGCGAATAGATAATTCACAATAAAACAATAGGGTATTGCCAGAGTAGTGACAGATTTTGTGTGCTCCGAGTAATAGCTCATTCGCACTGCAAAATAGTTTGGTGATCAAATCAAAATATCAAATGCAAATCCAAATCGTATCAAATGACCAAACAAAATCTAAAGTGTTCGCATTTGATTTTTTTTCCTTGATTGAGTCAAGGCGCATTGACGAGGTAGTGTTAATACGACAACAAACACATCAATCCATAGGCATTTTGCATTGTCTGGTATATTTCTACAATCAAATTCAGCACAAATGTATTCCAAAAATAAAAGTGAACAACAAAGTATAAAAACTATCTGCCTTATTCATAAAAAAACAGTAATGTAGCTCTAAAGCATTAATCAGTTATTGAAAGCTTTAAGATTTGGCGAAGGTTTTATTAGAACCGTATTCTTAATGATTATTTTAACTAGGGAACTTAGTAAAATAACCAAGTAGTAGCAGTAGACGTTGTTGTTGTTGTAGGCAGCAACAACAGGCTTTTTGTATCAATCGCATAAGTTGTCAAGCTATACACGTAAGTATACCAACAAAACAGGAATACAAAAAGTACAAAAACAAAGTACATTCAGTCTGACAGCTAAAACGATAAACCACAATGACAAAATTGAAAACATATGTTCTAACGAGTTTACCTTCCTTATTTTAACATGCTAGGGAAGAGATAATTGACTGTAAAAACAAGATGAACAAAAACCGATAGACCGAATTAATTTTTTTTATTTAAATGCGTTAATGCATTTTTGCAAAATTTTAAACATTAATGGGAACAACTATTCAATAAAAACATCAATTAATATTTGCTATATTCATATATTTAGAAGAAGTGCCAAAAAATCATATTGAGTTGGATTTCAGTTTTGGGTAGTCGAATATAAAACTTTTTTGTGATTTTATATACATCACTATGTAAACAAAAGTTAATTTTGGTTAACAACTACAAAAATTGGAACGAAACTATTTGGTGGCTTAGCAGGATAATGCGACAATATAAACGCTGAAAATATACACAAAATAATTCCAATTGTTTATATCACATAAACATTTAAGTACGGCACGCGTGAAATGTAAAAAAATAATTTTTTTTTGTGTATTAATGCGGATAAAATAGCCTTAAAGAAGGGTTAACCGTGCAACAAAAATGACGACTTTACCTTCTTAAACCTTTAACAAACCCATGACAACTTTTTATGAATAAGGCCGTATATGTTTGAAAAACTAGAAATACATAAGAAATGAGAAAAATAAATATCTCGCCTATTCAATGCGCCTTGATTGAAATGGTTGTAAACAAACGTACTATTCGTGCGTAGTGTGTCGTCTGTCAAAACGTAAAAGCAAATTTTCTTGATTTTTGCTTAAAATGTAAAATGCGAATGCTGTATAAGCTGAATTTCATGTTGGCGTTTATACGGCATTTACAGCGAACATGATTAGAGCATTTCGAAGGTTAACTCCGGTATGTCGCATTTAGACCTCGTTTCTGTAGTTCTCGAATCGAAAAAATTTTCACGTTAGCATGAAAATAAATTCCATCGTTTCCAATGTAAAAAGAGACAACACTACGATTATAATAAAAAATAAACTAGTACGAAAAAAACAAAAAGAGAAGTTGTATATAACTCACCAAATTGTTCTCTTGCAAATTCGAAATTAGTTGACATATATTCAACTAATTTGTCTGTTTGATTTTTTGTTATTTTTGAGTTGTCTGTAATATTTAGGAAAAATTAGTTGAAATACATCACAAAATTATATAATTCATACCTTCTCCATTTAAAGTACAATTTTTCAATTTATTAAACAGACTTTTTGTAGAAACAATATCACAATCTCGCACCGTTTTAATTTGTGAGTATTTTTGAATCTTCAAATTTAAAATTTATCGAGTGCCTACTTTTTAGAAACAGTTGTTTCGAATTTTTCCATAAGCATAAAACAGTACATGATAGAAAGTTTTCGCAAAACAATGATGTAGAAACAGTCCCATGTGAGAAGGAACTTTTTGTACCGATTGTAGCGTTTTTGTTTCAATTCACATGTTTCATGTGACAACTTTTTCGATTCGAGAACTACAGAAACAAGGTAAAGGTTAGCGATAACCTTGTTCTCTAATCTTTTCCGTTTGGTTGCACGCTCTCTAGCCCACTTAGACTAAATAAGCCCATTGTGATACCTGCAGTTTCCTCCATAGCAACTATTGACTAGTCGTCCAGCCAATTTGCCCTTTCAATAAAATTGTCTATAAGACCTTCAGGAATATCCTGTAGGGCTACGGTGCTAACTAGATGTGTGCCGAATATTCTACTTCTCAGTCCTGCCAGAGCAGGGCAATCCAAGAGAAGGTGTTTCGTCGTTTCCTCGTCCTCTTCCATGAAGCATCTACAGAGAGTGGAGTTTCTACGTCCCAATGTTAGGGCGTGTTTTCCTACAAGACAATGTCCCGTAAGTGTTCCTATCATTGTGGATAACCTGCCTCTCGGCAAGTTAAGTAGTTGCCTAGTCCTCTTCTAATCCACCTGTGGCCAGAAAACCTTGGCTTGTTTGCAAGTTGAAGTAAGTCTCCACTTGTCCTTGGACATATTATCGGCCCCTTCCTGATCTGCTAACGGCAGGTAGAGATTGGCATACTAACACCTTCTTTCCCGGAAGAACCTGTGCCGTAGTGCCCTGTCTAGCTAACGCATCCGCTACGCAATTGCCTGGAATGTCGCTGTGTCCCGGTACCCAGATGAGTCTGATGTGAAAATACTCTGCCATCACCCTAAGTGATGAGTGGGGGACGTAGCAAACATGGCTTCCAGGAATTTTATTGCAGCCTGGCTGCCTGTGTAGACACATATTCTCCGGAGGGTTGTGCCACTACTTTTCAGTAGTTCAGCAACCTCCAGTATGACGGTAATTTCCGCCTGAAATACATTACAGTGATCAGGCAGCTTGAATGGACCCATAGTCTACTTGCTCGTCCAACTTTAATCTATCCGTGAAAAATCTGATACTACTGGTATCCCCTTCCAGTGACTTTTTCCAGGTATTCCTGTTCGGAATAGAAGTCCTTAGATTTGTCGGTGGTAGAAGGTAGGGGATACAGTAGTCCGTTTTTACGGGAATAGAGTTGATCCGGTGTAGTAATTCAGCGTGTCCGGAATGCCCCGATATCAAAACGCCACATTCTCTGATTCTCACCACTGATGTAGCGGCTGCCGATTCGGCCATGATATCAGGGGTACCGACGTTCAGGATAGCACTAAGTGCAGTACCTGTCGTCGTGCTCATTGCCCCACTAACGCTAATCAGTGCTGATCTTTGAATTTTCATCAATATATTTCTTTTGGAGGGACCTCCACCAAACTACGATGCCATAGAGAAGTATTGGTCTGACTATTGCCGTATAAATCCACTTGGTGATCTTAGGAGACAGTCCCCAGCGCTTTCCTATCGCCCCTTTACAGCGGTAAAGGGCAACAGACGCCTGTTTCACCCTCTCCTCCACATTCGGTTTCCAAGACAGATTTCTGTCGAGAATTATCCCGATACTTGACCTTTTCCGACAACTGCAATTGCACCCCATTAACTGATAAGCTGGGTTTTAAGTGAGTTAAGTGATAGTCCGTTGTTAGCGCTCCAGTTCGAAATCAGACTAAGTAGGCTGGTTGTACGAATGCTAAGTAAATTGAGGTTTCTACTCGTACAGATGATAGCAATATCATCGGCATAGGCAAAGGCCTGGCATTCGGTACTGTCCAATTCAAGAAGCAGTTCATTGACAGAAGTTAACCATAATAGTGGAGACAGAACTCCCCCTACGGTGTCCCCCTGTTAACGTTCCTAGCAATTGTAACACCACCCCATTCAGCTTTGACGGATCATCCGTTTACATCACCCAATTTAAGTTTAAATTGACATTTCAGGTGGCAACTTTGTGCCACACACAACAGAATATTTAAATTGACCGCTCTAACTGAAGTTTTGAAATTGAAATTTGATCAATCGGTCAAATCGACTCACATTTTAAACCGATGAGAGCCAATTATATAGGCTGCGGCGTGAGCTTAAACAAAATATATGGTGCCGGCGACGCGTCGGAAAATTTGCGATCGGCTCCCGGTCTGATAAATAGTTGATTTTTGTGTATGTTTTTATTATGATTCCAATTTGTTGGTACTTAGCAGTGTTGCATCAAATTGTACACCAGTTTAAAATGAGATTAAAACTTAAACTTTAGTTTTTACAGATTAAAATTGTATGAATATCAGTCACAACTTGATTAAAGCAGTATCGGAATTTAAGGAGTACATTGTTTGGTATTTGACATTTGAAATTCTGATAATAATGCCTCCTTTTCGATTGTTCTCTCTGGTGCCATTTTACCTCTGGCTCCTATTTGTTGTTATCGAAAAACTGATCACAAGGGAGATGTGTAAACATCTAGTAATGAAGTTGGAAGTACTTATGCTTTTAGTATATTTTTTTAATTAATCAATTAAAAGTATCAAAACTTTCAATATTGTAAATACATAGGAATTTGCTGGTTTTTGTTTGTTTTATTTAACTTATTTGGTTAGTAAATGGGCACACTGCAGTATATATGTATGTACTGCATTAAAAATTACAGTAAGCAGTAAATTTACTGATTACTGAAAAAATTCAGTAAATTTTTACTGATAATGAAATTTAATTTGCATTACCAGTCAAATCATAGGGCCGTATTCATAATAATCAGTAATCGGGCAGTACTGATTACTGAAAATTAATTGCACCTCATCATAATCATGTAGGCACTTTATAAAAATTGCTGAAAAAAATTTTAGTAATCAGTAAAAATTTACTAGTTAAAGAATTATTTTTGCTGAAATTGTAGTAGTACTGCAAAGTGCCCATCTATTGTAAATGCTTTAAGTACAAATATTTAATATTGGCTTATGGTAACTAAAATAAGATATATAAATTTTTGATTCGATTGTATTTAAAAAATCTAGTTGTGGGGGTTTGTGGAGAATTGCTCATATGCAAGTGGAAAACGTCAAATAAAAATTTTAATAAAGCTTGCGACTGTGGGTTTGCACAATTTGTATTAAAATCTCCACCCATAATAATTGGCATGAGATGGAGATTGTTACCCAATTGTCGTGCACTAGTTTCAGTGTAAGGCAACAGTTCGTAATGAAGATATGTTATAATCTTAATTTATATTGGAATCTAATAGAAATTTTATTAGAATTAACATTACCTCCATTCAGCTTTGATACACTTTGTGTTGTTTTATGTTCTGAGTTATAATTTTTTTGGTGTTTTGTAAAATATTTTATTATTTTGTATTTGTTGCGGTTGACAAGTTATTAATCAGCTGTTTACTGAAATGTAATGTTATTTTACAGCAATGGTTTTCGAAAATTAGTAGCTAATATTGCACACTAGACGGTGCTTATATGCAGCTGTTAAGTATGAATGACAATCTCAAAGATGAAGAAAACTTTTAGTTTTTAGTTTTCCTTATATTTGACAAGTTTAGTTTTAGTTTCCCTTATTTTGCTTTGTTTTAGTAAATTTTTTATTAAAAGTGCAAAAAATCTTTTTAAAAGTTATTAAAATTAAATGTTTTTGTATTCATTTTATTTATTTGTTTTCATTTGCCTACGATAACATAATGTACGACAATTAGTGAAAATTAGTCGCTACTATTGCACACTAGATGGTGTTGAGTATATTGTATGCAGCGTATGAGTACACTAATACACTCATACATAGCTCACACCGATTTGATAACGCTTTACGTTTGGTAAGTCCCAATCCACACACGGAATCTTTTGTCGCCGGCGACACGAGTTCGTGGGAGAGAGAGGGACGACGTAAGTACCCCTCTTCTTATTTCTCGCCTCCCTCTCCCACGAACTCGTGTCGCCGGCGACAAAAGATTCCGTGTGTGGATTGGGACTTAACGATTACATCGCAGATCTTACTCTAAATTTGTGATTGTATTGTGAAAAAGATTTTTACCCCCAGCGTATAGATGTTTACACATCAAAAATCCATCTGATAGTCAGAACTCCAATTAATACCCCCATTTACATACGATATTACTTATGTTTGTCAAAATAACCCAAATATGTTAATCAAGTACCAAATCAAACAATAGTTTTCGTTCGAATAACTTAGCCAACATTTTTGCAAAGTGCCGATTTGTTTGAATTTGTATGAAGATATAACAGCTGTAACATCAACAGCATTTTAAAAGCCAAAACATTTTCGGCTTGAATTGTAAATTAAAGGTACCTATCACGTTAAAAAAGGCATATGAATTCATTTAATTTCGCTTGTGGAAAATGTGTACTTTTATTTATTTGTTACTTTACAATCATTCAAATCGAATTATCTTTCAGATTCCCATCAAATATTTCTAACTCATAAAAATCTTCGTTATTATCCGCATGATCGAATTCATCTTCATGCTCTTCCTCGGGGCAGTGCCTGCAACGGCTTTCGTTTACTCCGTAATTAATGCAACTCGAACCTACGCACTCACAACAGCCATCATGAAACCATCGGTAACCGCTAGCGCCTGTACTTCTGCAACTTTGGCGACACTTGTTCCATGACACGCAACTGTCGAAATAAACTACTGTGCAGTTTATAACTCCATTATCAACGTCTGTTTTACGATTTCTGTTGGGTAAAAGCTCTTTCAGGTCGATGTGGAATGTGAGTATGTTCCAATTGTATTCCAGGCTATCGGTGGGTGAGGACACTAGGACATCAAATAACTCAGGGATACCCTCAAAATCTTCCACGTGAGATTTTTGGGACATTGGCGGCATGTTACTATTGCTCATCCTTGGACACAGATCGACACAACCGCAGCATTCTTCAAAGTGTTTCTTACCCATGCACATTACACAATCTCTGTAGCATGCTGAGTCCTTTTGTTCGCACTTGCAACTTTGTGTTAAGGTACACTTGGAAACAATCGATCCGCATACATCTTCGTTGCAGAGATCTGCATAAGTCAAAATTGTCGCTTGAAGTATCACAGTGAAAATGAGCATTGTCGCCGTTTCTTTAAACATTATTCAGAACTTGTAACTTCTGAGTGCCGATCCACAAGTGAGCTCCAATGTGATACACGCTCGTGTTTTTATATCAAACGCCCGGGGTATATGTTGTAGTCTTCGTTAGATGTGTCAAAACTATAGCTTTCCACATACACTGATTTTGACGAATAGAACGGAAATCGTTGGATTTGATCGAATATTGAGTCAACACCTTAACTAGGGATGCACTATCCAATAAAAACGCAAGAGGGTATACTGTTACGGATGTATATTTTAACTTAAAGTAGTATATAAGTATATCAAGGGAGTCAGGCTTGTTTAACTGTGTATCACTGTATTATTGATTTGCAAACAATTAAATGCTTTGACATTCCAATGATTTTCTTGCTTTCGCCAATGGTTTGGGGGTGTAGAATTGGTTGCGTAGTATTTGCTGGTATTGCTTCTTCACATTAAAATAGATGACGAATGACGCTGGCGTTGATGGTGGTACGGTTGTTGCGACACAAGGATATGTTTTATTCTGGTCCTCTTTAGCAACCAAGTTACTATCATTATTGCTTAGATTTCTCAAATTGTTGATCCACTGCTGTGCAACATGCTTTCCATTTTTGCTTTTCGAAATGTTCTTGAGGAATAATATACTATTTAAGAAGAAGACGGAAAGGAACTGCTAATGCTGGATACTGAAATCCCATGTATTTATATGCTTCCACTAATTACATGGACGCGTTGTATTTTATTGCTTGAGGAACACTATACTATTTATGAAGAAGACGGACAGGAACTGCTGATGCTGGGCACTGAAGTCCCATGTATTTATATGCTTTCGCAAATTTCATGCAGGTAGAGTACCTGGGTGACCATGGTAATAATTTCAGTAACCTGTTGGCACGCGTTGTATTTTATTGCCTGAGGAACACTATACTGTTTATGTAGAAGACGGACAAGAACTGCTGATGCTGGATACTGAAGTCCCATGTATTTATATGCTTCCGCTAATTTCATGCAGGTAGATTATCTGGGTGAACTATGGCAATAATTTCAGTTACCTGTTTGCACGCATTGTATTTTATTGCCTGAGGAACACGATACTGTTTATGAAGAAGACGGACAGAACTGCTGATGATTGATACCAAAGTCACATGTATTTACATATATATGTATACTTCCGCAAATTACATACAAGTAACTTATCTGGGTGAAATATGGCAATAATTACAGCTACCTACTTATACTCGTTGTACCCTATTATAAGCGAGTAAATTTGCAAAAGTTCGTATCAGTGGGATATTCCAAGTTTCTGTGCAAAACGTCTTTCTTGGAAGTATGGCTGGCTAAGAGAGAGCGCACTATGTTCATTTTGATTACCTTTGAATTCAATTTATTTTATGATCGCATAAACAGATGTTTTCCTAATCTCTGCTAATGGAATTGGGAAACTGCATAAAGTAGATTATATTATTTACCTGCAAACTCCGGGCTTCGAAACTTGGGTCATATCGCAACCGGATGAAAAACACCTGGGAGTATTCGAGAAAAAAATTATGTTTAAGAAAACGGCGAGTACCGACGCAAATAAAACAATGTATTTGCCGATATCAAATAATTTTTTGAAATTATTTGGACCATTCAATATAGAAATACAGTTTACTACTTTTAATTTACTTACACTAAACATAACGTTTGTTGTTTAATTGAATGGGAATTGACAACATTTATTAAGGACCAATTTTTGACTAGTCAATCATATTTGATCAACAATCAATCATAACTTAAACTCTGAATTAATTTTTTGGGTTAATAGTTGATTGCTGTTTAAACAGCCGAATTTGGGCATTTAAACTATGATCAAGTGACCATATGATTTTGACAGAATACAACAAGAAGAACAAACACAAAGCTTCTTTAGTTGTTAATGTGAGCAATTATAATCACCATCCTAGTTTAAATAACAATAAAAACGTATCATTTAACTCGTAGTGCAGTTAGAACTTTATTTCTGCTCAAATATTTTCTAATGTCATTAAATATTTTGTATTTTATCACTCCACTTTTCTTTTGCAAATGGCGTCCGTTTGATGCATTGTAACGAATAGCCGATAAATGTATGAATACCGGTTATTTTTCGTAGCATTTGCCATTGTTGCCACATGGTAGAAAGATTATTTGACAAAGCACTGAAAAACTTTTCGTACTTAAAGTCAGATCAAACAAAAATCAAAATCAACTGATTACCTATTCCAAATAACCAGTCAAAAATTGTTCCTAATTCGTTAAGGTTCAATGGTCAATAAGTTGTTCCTAAAAACACTCATATGTTCTCGATACATTTTACTATATTTCTCGCTACATTCCATAGTTTAATATGAAAAGTTAAAAACACTTGCATAATTTTATGAGTTGATATTTATTTATCTTAAATTATGAGGCACATACATACATACTTACATATGTAGAATTAAGGTAGCTATGCTTGTTTAAAATTACAGATACATATTTTATGAGGAGACGCATTGGGTCTGCTTTTCTATCACCGGATAATCTAATTTTTCGAAAAATTTGTATGGGGAGCACTGAACGACTTTAACTCTGGAAAGTCGTTTATACGGTATAAAAATATGAACGCCTGTAGAGTTAAGCAGCTTCCCATACTAAGTGGTCGAAAAATTAGTTTAACAGGGGATAATAATTAATTGGAATGATGTGTTTGACAATTGCTGGGCAAATATTTACTTATTTTGATTAAAAAATCAATGATTTTCTTGCCTTCACTGATGATTTGGAGGTGTAGGGTGTTATGCGGACGATTTGTTTGCGCTTCTTCTTTAATTCGGTGCAGTAAGCAGCGTCAGATCTTGGTGTGGTTGGTGCCAATCTCGTTGATTCAGAAGGATATGTTTTATTTAGGTGGTCATCTTTTACTGCAAAGTTCCGGCAGTTACTGTTCAAACTTTTGTTCAGGTCATCCTTTGCAACAGCGTTCCGTCCGTTAATGCTCAAACTTCTCAAACGGCTAACCAATTGCTGTGCCAATGCGTGTTCCATTTTTACGATGATTGCCTGAGCTTCAGGATGTTGAGTGCAATATACGTGAGAAGGTACTGATGAACATTCATTGTAATGCAGGCGGCTTTTATATGCTTCTGCTTCCTCCGTGCAGGTAGATAGAAGTCAGGAAATTTGCATTAATCTGGAAAATCGGGATTACAAATTTTCGTCGATAGAGCATTTGCTAATCCCTGCAATTAGTATTACACGAGTACAATTTTCGAGTTGGAGGTCTTGGAAATCAAGGAGATAATTACCGCTTGAGCAGATGTTTAGAATAATTTCTTTTAACGGGATTTGTAATTCCTAATAATGTAGATGGAAGTTTTGTTTGGTAATTATAGATTCGTTGGAAATTGCCTTTAATATGAGTGTCACGATGTATTAATGAAGGCTTAAGGCACGTAATAAGATACATACATACACAACTAAATGGTTGTTCACGCGACATATCAGCAACATGTATCGAGCAACATTTTAATATTTCTAAGAAAAATGTAACAACCAATTAAATTAATTATATTTCTCAGAACAAGATATTTTTAGTGTAAAAAGACATACAACAAAGAAAAATATATTCATCAAAACTGATATATTGCTGGCGCATTTCATAGATAAACAAATTGATTTTGCTCAATATATTTTACCGGGCGGATTTATTGAGTACAAATCAAGCTAAGAAGATCTATAGTAAAGTAAATACAGGAACTTGCACAGAAACATAACAACGTAGAAAGCCTCGCTGCAAATATTTGCCTTTCAAAATAAGCTTTATGTACACCTTGTCAAGCCTTGCATGGTGGTGTATCATGTCCTCTCCAATGTCATGTCATTTTCTCCAGCATGAAGTATATTTTGTCTATAACTTCAAAACAATTCTCAAATCATTTAATTTGTAGATCAGAGAGTGATTTTTGTAATTAGTAAACTTTTCCAATTCCACGTTTCGACTCACTTATCTAGATCTAAGACTAAGTAATTGAATGCAGGGACTAGTATCAAAAGCGTACGTAGAAGGTTCCAACATAGTTCAATTATAACCGCTATTTTCGAAAGGCTTGTATGTTGGCCTACAGCTAGTTGTATACATATTTCAAGTTTGGATCAGCCAGTATCAATGGTTATAAATGGTGGCTTATATGCCTCCAAACACCGAATGTGATCCAAAATATACAATAAACCCTACAGTCAGCATTCTCTGAAATTGTGAAATTTTACGCTCGGGGGTGTTTATATATTTTTTGTAGATTGAAATGTTCTTAAATATAAGCCAAAAAAGTAATAGATCCCAATCATAAATGACCTAAGGAGATCTTAATATGTTAAATGTCTAATTTTGATAGATTTGTTTGGGATTACAAATTTCTAAGTTTTTTTTACAATTTGGAAAAAACGCTACCCCGAAAATTACAAACTTTTTCAAAGTGAATAAAAAAGAATGCATGATTGCAAAAAATCAAATTAGAAATTTCTGAAAAAGTACGAAGATTAGTTAAAGTTGGAGCCAAGGCGAATTAACTAAGATGGATGCACTAGATGTTGTTGGGCAAATTCAGGCAAATTGAGAATGCAGTCGGTTGTCAAAATCAGCTGATTGTGAGTGTGCATTTTTAATGAGCTGCAGACACATGCAGACATGGCAGAAAGCAAATAATTAAATTGTCAGTTTAGTGTTCACCAATAAATTCAATTGTGGAAAATTTATGTATCTTGCGACCAAACATTTGACTTCATTGATAATTGAAGACACGGAACGCGAATGTAAACAAAATCGATCAACTGGACAAATGCTTTCAGGTTTATGAATTCGCCTTGGTTGGAGCTGTCAATAGAAATGGACATACAAGTTTCTGGTCGTCCAAACAAGGAATACGAAGCAACGAGATGAAATCATTAATACTTATTAAACACGTAAAATAGTTTTAAACCGTCATTTCTTAAAACTCACCCCACAGATGCAGGTCAAATAGTGATCGCGTTACCAACAGCCTCACCGAAAAGATTAAAAGGAAGGGTAGAAAGTCTACCAATTCTAAAATCTAGTATTAACTTTACCGAGGACGACTCGCTGGAGCTAGTTCTAAACTTAGGGCTCTCGAGGTATAAATATGAAATTCTAAGGAAGGCGCCTATTGAAAACCGTCGGTGGTTTTTGCCATACACAAAAGTATTCCAAGCTACCAGAGCTAAGATATATCCGAAATCCGAAACATAGGTTGATGATACTAGTGCAAGAAATAATCTCTTACATCTTCTTGAAAATACTGCTTCAAGTATTGTATCAGAAGATTCTGTAGAAGTAATTGACAAATGTCATAACTCAGAGCTGACTTTAATATGCAAATGTGGCTGTGATGTATCATTTGAGTTTTCAGAACATAAACAACAAAGTGAATCTGATGCAGATATCTCAAAAAATTTTTAGGCGCCACTTGTACCATTAAGAAGAATGCGCTATATACTGACTCACCAACATCTTCTACCGAATCTTCGTTTTAAGATAGATGAATTAATTCAACTCCTGGATCCAAGTTTTTATGCGGTCCAAGCCGCTTTGGATATGTAAAGGAAGATCGAAATACAACTCAAATACTGGTGGATGATATCAATGAAAAAATCGCTGCTCTGACTCCCATTTATGTGAAACTATACGGAAGAGTAATAAATAGTTATTACTTTCAATTACACATGACTATGATCTATGGAATGGTAGCCAGTGCTATAATTGAATTAAGATCGTATTTAAGATGTAATATATGTGGGGAAAAAATTCTGAATTCGATGACGTCTGTAGTTAAGCCACATGTAATAAAGATGCTCTCCAATTTGGAACATCGCCGCTTCATTCACGAATACTATTTATGGAATATTGCTTATACTTGGCTTACGATCTTAAATCAAAATCAAACTGTTCCTGTAAAGGGTAATATAAAATTTGCACAATATGGGAAAGAAAGACAAATTTTGATTATAAAGAAAATTTAAGATGGTTGGACTGATTATAGATAAGCACCAAATCGATATGGGAATTCCAACGACGACCACACTGCAAAACGCTTCTTTGAGGATCCTGAAATAACTTCTAAAATCACTGGTCTTGATCAAAATTGTATTAGGCGCTTCAAAGTTATATTCATAGACCAATACTTTTATTCGCTCAATAAATTAAACGTTATATGTACGGTAGAAAGTAAACATTGGATGGTGGAAAATATGTGTTCAATAATACCAGATAGTGGCAATAGTATACAACGATCAACAAAGGAACAACAACCGAATTTCGTGTTTTTGTGGCAAACTAGTTGTGTTAAATACAATACAAATGTAAAAATGCAAAATATAGTTAAATTTTTCAGTTCTACACCAAAACGACAGGAAAAAGTTAAGTGAACATATTTTGTAACTCCACCTGGTGTAAGGTAATTTTAAATTCAATTGCTCTCATTTCCACAAACCTACAACGAAGAGTGTGAAATGAAACGTCAGATGGGAGAATAAAGTATCTATGTATGTATTGGTCTATGGTTATATTAGCTAAAAATATGGTTATATCAAAGACGATTTACAATTAGACGATCAGAAGATGTGCGCAACTTGGCAACCCTGGTAAAAGAGAACCAAAAAGTTCTAGGTCTTCACTCAAACGCATTTCTCTCGCTTATTTCATACTTTTTGCATAGTTTATGTAATTTTACTTCAACATGGTTGGAATTTGTATAGTTATATACAAGAACACTATCAAAAAGCTGCTCGTGTATTGAAATATTCAATGAAGAAAGTAAGACAGAGCGTAGAGAAGTACTAGGGTTTCACTCGATTTGTTTGTTGGCATTTGAGTGAAGAGAAATTTTGACTGTCTACTTGTACATCGTTTTTGGTTATATGCTAAAAAAAAACAGAAACCACAGAAAACGCAGTGTTGTATTTGCAAAAAAAAAATGGTGTCCCTTAACATCCCATGAAGGGATTGAGGAGAGCTTCTCACAATCAGTGAGATGTGCGCTTTGTAGTTTTACACTCACTGATTGGGACCTACAGTTTTACACCGGTTCTGAACGGTATTTTGAGAATCATTTTCATGGCTAAGTACTCGATAGTGTCGCCACCACTAAGCGAGGTGACCGTCGTAGAAAGAAATGTAAGGTGGTCTGAGCAGGGATCGAACCCATGTTCTCATGCACAAGAGCCGCGCACACTAGCCATTACACCACCGACGGCAATCATGTTCGAAAACATTACTTATGAACATACTTTGAACCAAAACGAGAATTTAGAGATGCTTTGCTAGCATGAAAAATGTATGGCTGAGCAAAGTTGCAAAGCATGTGTTTTGCGAAAGTCATCAGGAAAACTAGTCTATTAACCAGACTTTATAGTCCAATACATTAGGCCCCCTATTCAGTTCTTGCGAAATTTTCTTAAGAAAATTTGCAATTTATCTCTAAACGAAAAGGTTTGTTGCGCAGAGTTATCACCTATCTTTGATTTACCTTGCAACTATTTCGTTTACAATTCCTCTACTCCATTTAATTTTGATCGCATGTGGTGTTACTTTTGGTTGTCAAAATGATCGGAATGCCAATATTCCGCTCCCAAAAAATTCTCAAACAATTGTTTTCGTACGAAGTAACTTTGGCGTAACAACCCTGTAATTGATTTCGCCTACGAAATTTTCGCGAAGAAAAGTGAGAGAAATTTTCCTTATTTTTTATACGCATACTTCTTATGGCAACGAAAATTTCGGAAGACGAAAAGCGTAAACCCACTCACAATAGGTTTTATTTGCTTGTATTCTTCCCCGAAATAGCGTTGACGCAAGTTTTAAAAATGTCAACTTTGACAGATCGCTGGTATAGCGAACAAGAAGAGCACACAAAAACAGTAATAAAAAAACAGACTTATACCCTTTTCACATTTACCGCGTTTCAGCTGAAACGCCGGCGTATCGCTCTCTTTCGATGATTTCAGCGAAACACACTTTAATTGGCACTTATTTCCATACAAAAAAACGCAAACATTGTGCTCTTTTTACTGTAGTTTGTTTGAAACCACAGTAAAAATGAGAGAGAGCACAGTGTTGTACTCCAATAGTAGTTAAAAAAAGGAGTAAAATGAAAAAATTTCCATTGCTGGTTCAAAGCAAATGTCAGAAAAATGAGGGAAAACAAATCTGTTTGTTTACATTTCTAGTGGTGGTAAGTACTTATTGCAATGTGATTTATGAATATAATCATTTATATCTTTGAATGCATTCATTGCTTTATCATACAATGATATAAATTTTAATATTATAAAAATTACATTAATTTTTTGATATTATTTTATATTTCTTTATTCACAAATGTGCGTTTGTGTTGTTTACAGTCAATACAGAAAACACAAAACAGAAATGTCACATGAAACCACAGTAGTTAACAAAAGCACAATGTGAACACCATGGTTTCGAAATGATCTCAAGAGAGCGAAACGCCGGCGTCCCAGCTGAAACGCGGTAAATGTGAATAAGCTATTAAAGAAAATAAAAATGTGAAAACAAAATATGAATATGAAATGTTGTGTGCTATTTTATTGTGTAAATAGTTTATCTTAATTTTGAGCGTATTTCGGGATAGCGAGCATAATAACAAACTTTTCTGTAATTTATAGTGCATATTACGCTTTGCGTCCTTGTTTAGGTAATGGCCGAAGAATGTAAACGGCGCTGTACGATTCACAATAAAGTAGTACTGCGTTGGCAACCCTTTCTTGCTGTGAATGGTACAATTGTTCCTAATCTGACAAACAGCTGATGGAAAATTTCTAGTATGAGTTTCTTTTTATCTCTTGAGCGGGTTTTCTCAATGGGCCAAAGAGCATTTGGCTATTGCACGTTACTTTTTTGTATTATAACAAATTACATAGTCCCGCAGTGAAGCAGATTTATTGGTTTTCGGATAAAGTGACTCCTCAATCAAAATCGACAGATCAAATACATTCTATATGTGAAAAAAGGAAACAAAGTGAGAGTTGCGTGTGCCTGTAGTCCGTACCAACAAATAAAGTGGTAAAGTGTTCCAATAACAGTTCCTACAAACATAAGATGTACACAGTTTCCAAAGGCCCCAGTAAAATTGTGGCCAAAACACGCAGAGGTAAGTAGAGCACCACCCCGTCGCCAGCAACGGCAAGCGTAACGAATTCTGGAAAGGACAAGGAAGTTAACAAGAAATATATTGAAGTTATTTGAATTGTTATGTCACACATGAAAATGTGAGTGGGAAATGTCAAAAGACAGAGAGAGAGAGAGCGCAATAGAGAGTTTGCAAGTACGAGAGCGACACTAGAGTAGAAATTTGCCGGTTTGTTTATGAACGTTTAGGCGGCAACTTTAAAAATGACTGTTAATGTTAATCACAGTAACCATACTTAAACCATTGACATCTTTATGTTTTTGTTCGTTATAGGTTTATCACAAAACTTTGAAAAGTTCGAAACCATCAAAGAGAGCAGTAGGCGCAATAACGACACCAATAGTCCGGAGAACTTAAGGTATGTTTTATGATAATACTAATGATAATACTAGACCGATTCTATCTCGCGTATCAACCTTCCCTACTAATATATACATACACATACAATTATTGTCTGCGGAATCCATTTTCTGTTAATTACTTAACAAAACACATGTTAAGTGCATCGCAGCAAAGCGAAAATCAACTGACTCGTTTTCTGTTTCGTTTGTCGTATTTATGTAAACTTAACCACGTGCTTTGATGTTCATGCTACAATATATTCAGAATTTTCCTTTCTGAAAACTATTCATCGTGAATCTCTTTCACTTGCAAGCAGTGTCATATACTACATATATTAATATGTATAAACACGGATGTACATACTTGGACTGTAGAATGTGGTTTACACCCTATTCAGGGATGAGTGAAGAAACGGTACAATTTGAATATAAAATATTTTAAAAAAAGTTTTGAATTGTTGATATACCTATCAATATTCCAGAATAAATGTAAACAAGGTCTCTGAATTTTTAATGCTTAAATTATTTAATTTAATTTAATTTAATTAATTTATTGAGCCTTGTTAAGAACATTGAATGATTTTGAATAGTGTTAGAAGACAATATTTAAGAATCGTGTATTATCTTAAAAACATAAATTTGGAACAGTTACATACTTTGCAGGTTTTGTGTCAAAAAATGTTTTAGAACAGTATGATGTATGAGAACGCCCTTGCTCCCGGGACTACAATAACGTGAGAGTTTGTACCTATTATCTCGAATATAAATAAATGTATATAAAAATAAATGCAGATATAAAAATATATAAAATGTACAAATTAAACTTAACAAATATATAGGGACGTATAAAAACAAATGGAAAAATATTATATTAACCTCTATGGGTTCCCGCTATTGATCTTGAATAGAAATTGTAACAAATGTTCACATTTGTATCAAAATTTGGTGGACTTTCGTTGAGGAATCCAATTGGTGATAAGTAGTTCGTATTCTTAAATTATTTAAAACATTAATATCAATAAATTAATAAGTATCATTTTCTGCCGTTAAATAACATGGAAGTAAAGAATTTTATTCGAAAAATATGCAATCGAAGTGCCAATCGATTTCGAATCGTTCGATTTCCATCATATAGGTACCCGAATAGTTTGCATTTTCAGTTATTTGCATTTTTAACAGAATTTTTAAAAAATCAAGTGGTCAATGAATTTTTTTTTTAAAATATCAATTTTTTATTTTCGTTCTAAAGCCTCAACCAAACCAAAAAATACCCGAACATTGTATCACAAAACATTCCTCGCATTTGCCCAGACCCAGGGGAGTTCTATGCCACAGCTGATTAACCCTAGAGTTGGAGAAATATGCAGAATAAAGTAAGAAACAGAAATAGCGATAGATGCCTGGGAGTATATAGGGTTGCTCAATACGTTTTTCACACATTTGCCTTTATGCATTGAACCAAGATTTATTAATTCAGGTTATAGCAGTAGCACAGCTGATTTCATTGTTTTCATTTTGTTCGTGCCTAATATGTCAAACTTTGTTTACATTTCTGTTATTGTTAAGATAATTAGTATGTTCAGGAAGTTTCAAAGAATTTGTAATAAAGTAGATGGATTTGTTTGCGAAAACAATTTGTTATATATTAAAGGGATTTACAAAAATCGACTTGAATCTTTATTATAAACACTAAATTTAACACATTTGCAATTAAATTGCAATTTTCACATTGTGTTTACATCAGCTGACTTTGACATATTAGGCACTTTAAGTTCATCAACAGCTGCTGCTATAACCTGAATTAATAAATCTTGCGTTGAACCAGAAGAACAAAACTAATCAACTGAGTATTTTTGTGATAATTAAATCGAGGAAAAACGGGATAATAAATAAAGCAAAATGTCATGAAGTGTTAGAGTAAAATTATTTGTAGGGATTGCAACTAAAATTAATCCGATATTCAAAATTTGTAAAAATTTGAATGAATTTTATAACTTGTTGTCTATAACTGATTCTATTGTCTCCATAAAACAAACGTTTGATTCTTTGCAATAATGTTTGATAAGCTAGGATTTGCCAGATTACTAAACTTCTGTACAATGGTAAACCACTGAGAACCATTATCATTGATTGTTTATTATGTGAAACACTGCCATCTTCCTATTTCCTGTTTCATATTCATTGGTTACACCTACTTTTTCCGTCGTTGCTGCCATTTACCATTCCTGATTTCACAAGTGTCATGCTTATTGTGTAATTTTCCTGCTTGTATTGTTCCTGCTCCTAATGTTCCTGTATTCCCGTGTTCTTGATGTTCCTTGTGCCTGTATTCTCACTAATCCTGTTACTGCGTTCAAATATTTTCACTTGTGTTTATTGCGAAATAACCTATATTTCCAGTTAGATACTTATCCAGTCACATCTATGTATTTCAATGTTTAATTGTTGCTCCTGATTTGACTACGCCATCTATGCGTGGGTCCTAATTCGTGTTTCGTATTCATTTATTACACCTACTTTTCCATCGTTGCTGTCATTTATCGCTTTCCTGATTTCACGGGTGTCATACATCTGTTGCAACTTTCCTTTTTATATAATTCCTGCGCCTGATGTCCTGTCTACCGGTGTTCCCCCGATGTTCCTTGTGTCACGCTAATCCTGTTGCTGCGTTCAAATATTTTCGCCTCTGTTTAATGCATTTTTTTTATTTTTTTGCAATTTTCTTGTTATTGTTTTTTTTTGTTTTTTCCATTTTTATTTATTATTTTCCGGAAATCATAATTTAATAATTTTACAATTCTTTATCGTTCCGTTCATTAACTATATTTTTGTTTTTTCAAGTTAATTTTTTGGTGCATGTAAATTATATAATACATTATTTTATGTCCCATCCCGGCTGTGTGTAGCTGATGAAATAAATAAATAAAACACAAATTTATTAAAATTAAGATTTTTCTCATTCTGCATTGGATGACAAGTCTGTATAATTCTCGCTCCAACTTTTCCGCTGACTTCTCTTGGTTTCCGGTTCTAGAAACACAGCTGTTGCAGACTCTATGTATGTACATATATTACTCTATGGCCAGACCAGTTAATTATGTCTCCGTTGACAACTATTTAAAACTACTCTGAAAACATGGTAGAATAAGGTAGACGCAGTAGGTGTTGTTATAATTATGTTGTTATAACAGCCATTTTGTTTTTGTTGCGTATTTCTTTACTGTCAAAACTGCCCGTAAAAATTTTTCTACTTTAGAGACAGAAAGAACGATTTTACTGTAAACAAATTTGCACAAAAAGTACGCGAACGACTTAAAGTAAAAATTGCAAGGAAACAGCTGATGTAGTTTTATCCTGTGCTACATACAATTTGGCTTGTAGTTGCATTAAATATCTACGCCCCAGTTGTCCTAATATTATTGCTTTCCATTTTCTTTCCAAATTTCAGTGATATATTAAAAAACTCATTTGTACTTGCGGTTTTAATTAATTTTTCATTTTTATTTATTTGCACAAAACAGCTGATTTCAAACAGCTGTTCTATCTTGCAAATTTTTGTTGGCAAACATTTCTCTAAACAAAATTTGCAATATCTTTTCAACATCGAACTGTCAAAGTATGCGCTCTCTGGCCCTCATTTACTGGACTTTTGGAGTAAACGAACAGGATTCAGGAAAAAGTACAGAAACCGGTGAATTTCACATAAGGGAACACATAAGTAAGAAAAAAGTTCAAATCAGTTCTAACGAAATTACCTTACTTATTCTACCATGTCAGAAAATGTTTAAAAATAGTCAACTACATCTGAAAATTATAATACAATTTTTGAAATTTTTCCCCAAAATTCTCATTGACGTTGATTCAACACTGTGGGACATATTTGTGAAAAAATTTAAACCAAGGAAATGTGACAAGCTATAAATTTTATATAATATATAATATTTTATATAATAAATAAAAAACTATTTCAAAACCCCAAGGCCCGGTCAAAGTCTGAAGATTCTGGAAAGCCTTTTTAATTAAAAACTTCTACCACTCAAAAACTGGAGCAACTTCCGTTGCAGCAGATTCCGAAACCGTTTGAGTGCCATTCTCAATCAGGAATGGTTTCTGAATTCTGTGACATTTTTATAAATGTCATGCTTTTTTTTTTTGGGAGCAAACAAAAAATCCCATTCATTGCTTTCAACTATAGATAATGGAAATTTACACTAATATTATACAGAAGAAGTATTTGTGAGTTTAATAGTTTGTATGTAGGGGATAATCTTTTAAACCACTCATCCGATTTTAAAAATTCTTTCACCAGTAGAATGCTACGTTATCACTGAGCGATATACATAGACTTTATTCTTTTTTTTTTATCATCGGTTAGCGCTTGAATGAATTTCGGGCAATGACAGATATCACACGACGAAGTATGCCGGGTTTGCTCGTAATAGATAAAGCGCCACCATAGTCAACTTTTTTCAATAGGTGTTGTTCTATACCATTCTCAGTTTTACTGAAGTTTCCCATAATTCTCATTGACGTCTGTTCAAAATTGTGGGACATTTTTGTGAAAATATTTTAACCAACGGAAATTAAAAAATTGTTCATAATTTTTTTGCTAATTTAAAAAACCATTTCAAAGCCATGAGGCCGGTGTTGGAGATATCTAGAGGAGAACATCCGGAAATCCGCCCAAAGTCTGACTTGCCGCTACGTCTTTTAATCTAAAAACTTCCACCGAACAAAAACTGTAGCAACCTCTGTGTTCGCAGATGCGAAACCATAGGAAGAGAAAATGTATGAGGGCATAGACGGTGGCGACATTTGGCTGTTGATATGAAATTTTGAAACGCAACGTCACCTACAAAATTATCGGATCTATTCTACGGAACGGCCTGAGTTTCACTCGGCCTAGGATTGTCAACTCAGAAACAGCTGTATCACCCACCCGTTTTTTACCCAGGGACAAACGAGTGGAAACAGAAAATCTGTTACAACAACAAAATTACTCATTACGCTATCAATTTCCCAACACCTATGCTTTATTATTTTTCTTTGTCTATGGCTATAAGGCAGCACTTCAAGACCCGTCTTTTGATACAGTGCACCCTACTCTGCATATCGCATTACACATTGTGTCCATTTTTAGGGATAGTCCTATGTGTAGTTCCCGAGATATAACACAAGAGTTATTAGCATATCTCGATCTGTCACTACATTACTTACAAATGGAATTTGAGTCTTTAAAATTAAATTAATAGAACATCAAGTATGACTATGAAATAACGTCAAAATTGAGCAACAAAATTGAGAAAATGATAAAGTTAGTCAGTGGCAGAGTTTTAATACAGACAATTAAAAGTTTTCTTTGCCCAAATATGTGTTTATTATTTATTACCTTGTCACTTTTTAGTGATAAAATAAAATCATAGAGTTACTAAAGAAGATTCGAAGAACATTATTTTTTTTTTAATAAAAACAACAAATATTCATTTTATAACCATTAACTAACTACCCTCCATCTTAATATAAACACAGTTTTTCTGCAATTGTACCAAAAAAGGTACAACTCAGCCAAAAGTACACATCACCCTCAGACAGACTATAAAACAAATAACACAGATATTCTTGGATCATCTCGATGAACTGCCGTGTGCCTTTCACTTGCATCGTTTGTCTACGTGTCTGTCCTGCAATACTTGTGTAATTTGTTTTCATTTTCCTTCAAGAGATAAGATTTGTGTTGTTTTATTTTCTTGCTTGGAAACTAGCTGTCATAGCTAGTAACGTGCCGCTTTTTGTTTCAGCAGGCGAGGGCGCTTCATATTTCAAATGTCAATCAATTTTGTTTTCGCTGAAAATACTTTTAAAACGTTCGTTTTATACGCGTATCCTCTCCCGCTGTAGGGGTTGTCGAATCACATTTTGATATAAGTAGGTGTTATTTTAAGTTCCTTTAGAACTAAATGCTTTGTATACAGCGATTACTCTTTAGTTCATTATTAATCTAACAACGGCAACTTATTTTACTTCTTTTTAGTGTTCCCAAGCCTGTCTTTCAAACTAAAAAGATATACACTCATCCGAAAATCATCGAGGAGGAAGTTTTAACACCACAACACGAGGAAATCATAAAATATATAAATGATTGTAAGTAAACCTTAAAACTTATGAAAGAAATTGATATTTAGATTGTATGTTTTTTTCTCTGGCAACAGCTTGGAACATTATAGTGGCGCATAATCCATATGATAGAGCGCCAAAAAGTACCCCCGCTTGTGATGCTAACAACAATAATACCGGTAATTGTTAGGTCACATTTCCACACATCTGCATTTGGAACTTATGTTTTTGTGTGTTTTATAGCTTCTACTATCCTAAAATCTGCGACAGGTTCAGCCCAAACCGCTTCCTCCTTGTACTGTGTTGAGCCACCAAGTCCTGTTTTAAGTGACTTCAAACCATTCGATCTGGAATCATGGTGGGGCCGTCGTCTCTTCAATAACATCACCAAAAGCCTGTGAATTGGGTCTCATTGTTGAGTTTTAGTGTTTAATTGTAATTTGTATCTTTAAGTTCTAAATTTAATTTAATATTTAAGAAGACAAGTCTCCCAATTCATTTTGGAATATTTAAATATGTAGCCATTATTGTTAACCAAACAAAGTAGTCAGGCAATTGATTGATATACCGTCTTCCGTTGAAATTGTCGTAATAGTTTTTATACGTTACCCTACATATACATATACAAGTTAGCCAGTTTATATTTTTTGTTATATTACGAAAGCAGAATCGAAAATTATAAAATATTTAAGTTCCCTATGCAAGCGATAATATGCATCATTATTAAAACCAACAAATTAAATTCCTATAAATTATGAAATTCCATGTTTTGTATCAAAATTATAGTTGGGGTCTGAGATATTTGCTCGATTGTGAATAGCAATATATCGTAAGTTTTAATAATACTTTCGTTTTCAAGTTTATTTAATTGATAACCAATTAATAGAATGCAATTTTGATAACGATGAAATTTCACACAGTTTTGGTATAAACTCACAGTTAAAAGTAGTTAGGTATTATAAGTAAAGCTGGTTATTAAAGATTTTTCTAAGCTAAATCCATTTTTTCATAGCCCTTTGCCATTTTTTTTTGTGGACACCATTTTCATTTACAGTTGACATTGCGCACTTTTAATTTATAAGGCTTCACGTTTTAGAAGATTTTAAATACATCAAACAAGTCGGAATATTGACGGGCGATCGTTTCAAAGTGTGCATTATTTCTCATTAGCGGCTTAATTTGTTTATGGTGTTGTTAGTAATCAATCAATAAAAATGTTATATGTATGTATTTATTTATCGCCCAGCTGCTTGGGAGTTTACCCGGCAGCTAATTTCTTGGAAATTATTTACGTTGCTTTAGTACTTCTACATATTTCAAAAGATATAAGATATCACAGCTATAGTTTATAATTGCTGACTTTAAATCTGCCACCTCACCTCATATTATTTACGTACATTTTATCTCAAAACAAGATAAATATGGTGGCCGGTTTGCTATTTTAAATAAAAACTAATTAAACACCAAATTCGACAACAAAATAAATAAAATTCCGCTGCTAGCTAATCGTTGCTTGTTAAATTTACTAAATTTGCAAGAAAGAAAACTACGCCAAGACCCAATATAAATTAACGGCCGCGGCTCCATTGGACAGAATCATTATTCGGATTTTTCATATAAAATTGTGTTAACATAAGACGTATTGGGAGTTTCGTATTGAAGGTATCCTTGATGAAGTTATGGGCGATATTAAAGGTGGTACGCTAAGTAACAAAACAGTGGAAAACCCTCTGAATAACTGCTCCCTTTTCCGTCTTTCGATCAAGTGCAAAGAAGTCGCGGAATCTAGTCGAAAATGGGGAGCTATTAATACAAACCAGCGTTTGTGAAATTCATGCGAAACACGAATGCATATAATCCAAACGACAAGAGAATGAATTAAATGAATACTACACCATAGACTAGTGTGATCCGTGTATAGTTAGAGCAGACTGAAGATATGAAAAAATAGGAGACTAATATAATTTATGCGGGTTTGAAAATCATGTTCTGGGACTCTGAAATCATGTTATTTTATGATTTCAAACAGACTCTAATAAAAAAGGGACATTTAAATTCGCAGTTTCATATTTATGACCCTTCCTAAGTCATAGAACACCGATCAGAAGGAAGGGATACTCTCAAATGCAAAAACATTCTTATTCGGCTTTATTCCCGGCCTACACAATTGATGTTTTATCAAACTTAACTTCAACCACTTTAAATGGGATACGATTTTAAAAGACATCTAATCTATTGTTTTGAATTTATGACTTTAAATTTACCACCTAATATTATTTATGTACATATTTATCTTATCTCAGAGCAAGATAAATATGGTGACTAAGGTGGTTGATGATATATGTAAATGGCCTACATATGGTTGGGCATTTAAGAAAAAAAAATTGGAAAATAAAATATCGCACCTGTTCCACAAAAGTGTAACAACTCAAAATTTGAACATTTTCAGTAGAGACGAAAAACTGTGTCCGTTAATATTGATGATATATTACAAGAAAAAAATATGTTATTGCAAGAAATTATCATTAAAAAGAATATAACCGTTGTTTACATTTTTAATTGTGTAGTAGTTGTAGAAAAATAACAAGTTTTTGAGTTATTACTCTTTTCCTGAAAATTTTTTATATACATAGTGGTATTATTTTGAGTTGTCCCTGTTTAACTGAAAATTCTAACTGGAATAAACTTACCTAATGCAACTAAAGAGTGATAAATCAAAATGAAACGCAACTTGAGCAAGCCGTTATAAATTGTGAAAAGGCAAAACTAAAAATGTTACTCTTTATATGATAAAAAACAAACCGATTTGCTTAAAAATTTAGAGACAACTAAAAATGTTACTCTTTAGTTGAGTCTAAAAAAGTTATTCTGAAAACAAAGAGAGAGTCATAACGGTTTTTTTTTGACGAAAGAGGAGACAAAATAATAGATGATTTTTACAGTGGGTAGAGATGACCACAGTGTGTTGTTTTCTTGCAAAAAACGAAAATTTAGAAATTTTGAGTTGTTACACTTTTGTGGAACAGGTGCGATATGTGAATAAAATTCTTCTGTTTTCGTTGCCATAAGAAGTACATGTGTGAAAAGTTCGTGATGTGGCCACAAAATGTTGAACCACTAGGAACCCACACTAGTGAAAATAGAGTTTTTACATTGATGGTCTTGCCATTGATATGCAATTGAAATCTGGTGTTTATCATGTAAAATATTAGAGTTTTTGTTAAAAAAATTAGCCCGAATTCCGAAATCGTGCAACGGTCTTCAAATATTTTAAAGAGAATTGTACAAAATAACTAGCGTAGTTATGCCAAGTTATTTAAGAAAAGTGTTGCCAACCTCAAAATGCTTTCAGGTCTAATCTGTGTTGCCAGATGTAAATACGGGCAGTAAATAAAACTGTCATTTTTCACTTTCGCCTCTCCCCTCGAACACTCTTTCAAATTAGGTTGAACCAGTAGTTAAATCTAATGGAACCCACAGAATATCTTCAATTGTTCTGTTTACGTTTAATTCCTAGTTGTTGTTTTTGTTGTACCACACATATAGGGAAACTATCGCACTCAATTATTGTATTGTTGGTTCTGGGGGGATGGGGTGGGGACGAAGGCGTAACACCACCACAGTCATGGATTAATGTACGTAGTGTCTGATGTAGCAGTCGAGAGGTGCCTTTGATATCGAACACTAGCGTTGATTTTCGGTCTAGTCGTTAAAAGAATCAACAAAAAAACCAAATTAGTTTATTTAAGCATTTATCAGTTGAATCGCCGCCAAGGACAAGAATGGCAAAATTATTGAATGTGATGGGAAAATTGTTTAAGCAACATCCTTTTCTCACGAATAGTGCTGTGTATGGCACATTGTATGTGGGTGCCGAGTATTCACAACAGTTCCTGACCAAGAAAGTGTTGGTAAGTCTCTCTCTCTAGCTGGAGGATATTGGTGGACTGTGATTTATCTGCCCTCCCATCCACACGACCACATGCATACAATTTACACACACACAAATGCGAACACTTTCAAATCAATTCTTCACCAAATCCAACACTATTTTAGGTTGAGAAAGAATCCTTAAAGCAGGACATTGATTATCCAACAATAGGTCGGTACGCTGTTATGGGGACAGTTGTTTATGCACCAACCCTCTACACATGGTTTGTTTACAGTCTTTTTATTTCCCCTCTGGCCCACCCGTCCATTCACTAACCACCACAATCAATTTTATGCTCATCAAATATTTATTCCTCATTTGTTATGATTAGTGTGAAATCACAAAGAAATTAAGATTAAAGAAGCATGGCACCAAAGCACTCACGATAACAAAGTCACGTTCTCACTCTCAGTTATTCGCATCTGTCGTCTCTCGTTTCGCCAGTTAAATGACAGTGGAGAAAGCTCTCTCGCTGAGCTTTTTACTGCTTTCAAATTAAACGTTATTCTTCACATTCATGCATTTACTACTCGTACTAATAACAATAATAATAATAATAATGGCACGTGCCAGCCCGAGCTTTGAAATGATTTCGTTTGGTTTCATATCACAGCATCCATCTACCGTAAACTATACTTGTATCTCTGGGTGATGTCACGGTTACAGTGTAGTCTTCAATGTCACCAGTGCATTGTGGTGAATTTACATATGTTTGATTTTTTGCTTTGAAAACTGATATGCTCTACACTTATGTTTGAAGTTTTAAATCTGAAATCATTCTTGTTTGGTAAACCGAATTCAGTCACATGGATATATGTAACGATTTATCCAAAAGTTGAGATGATTGAATTTCGTTGTGAGCTGGTACGATATACGACTATTTGTCTTCATCATAATAAATACGTTCGTATCGATTTTAACCTAAGTTTACAATACGGATTCTAGTTTGATTACAGATTTGAAGCCTGGACACTTTACACCTAACCACATTTATGCACCAGTTGCACAAACAATCAACAGTCACCATTTTGATACTAATAATTTGTTTGCTATAAAGGTACAAATGGTTGGATCGCACATTTCCTGGGACAACAAAGCAGATCATCTTTAAGAAACTGGTGCTGGATCAGTTCGTTCTGACACCCTACTTGCTGACAGTCTTCTATGCGGGTGAGATATCGATGTTTAAACATGTTTTTATTTTATATACAAATGTTTACTCTTTGAAGGCATGGCCTACATGGAAGGAGCTGATGACAAATTCCTGGAATTGAAACAGAAATTTCTTCCCACCTTTGAGAGGTCTTGTATGTTTTGGCTACCAGCTCAATTGTTTAACTTCGTACTGATAGCGCCACGCTTCCGCGTCATCTATATGGGAGTGTGTGGTTTTGTGTGGGTCAATATTCTGTGTTGGATTAAGCGCCAACAAGCACCAGTATCTGGCATAGCCAGTAGCGAATGAGGAGTATTGTAGTGGGTACTAAATGACATGAAATAAATTCTTCCAAACTGACAAGAGAATAAATGAACTGAACCGAACCAAACCGAACTAAAATCAAACCTTACGTATGTTTTTAAATTAAAACTTATCTAAGTGAAATCTGTGAATGGACAAGAACACCACAAGTCTGTAATTCATAAAGAGATGAAATTTGAAGTGGTAGGAGTTTAATAAGATCCTTTGGTGTTGCTGTCATGTCTTGTGTGTGTTTGGGTTTCAAATTGTTTGCTTAAGTGTCCAGAGCAAAAAAAAACACAAAAAAGTATAACTGTGAATGATTTATAGCAGATCACTAACTGAGTATCTATTACGAGGGGGAAAGTGGGGTTGTTTGTATGTAATCTGGACAGTGGTATATTCAAATTTCTTTGTGACCATGAATTTCACTTAAACACACAATTATTCACACACTTACACCGACATACTTCCAGGGGGACAGGGACAGTCATTTACTCTTTGGTCTATGTATTCCACTTGTGGTCGGCCATCACTGGAGGGGTGCGTTCGTCAGTGTGCCAGAGTGCAGAATTCTTCAACACCAGTTTACATTAACAAATAGGATTTTTAGCCTTTGAAGATGTTTGTTGTGTCCAACTCTCGCTACCACCAGCACCTCTATACATATCTCCTCCATGGTTTTTAGTGTTTGTCTTCGTCTTCTGTGTACAGTTAAAGTTGGTCTCCTTATTTACTTCCGCTCGTTTGTTCAAAGCGGAAAATTAATTCCATCTTGGCTTGTTTCCGTTTATCTTGTAAAACACAATGTTTTTTGTTATTCGTCTCCGTAGTTCATACATCTGACTTTCTTTCCATCCTTTGGCATACTACTCGTTGTAGCGTAATAGTACTACCACCAACTATCTGTTACTGGGTTGATGGTCTAGTTACTGGTGGTGCCGGTGGTTTTCTTGGGCTCTGCTTTGGCTCAAAATGAAAGTATGAACTACGGAGTTTATTATTATTTGGCCGCAGTCGACTTTTTATTTTCTTTAATGTTTGGTAGATGTTTCATTTTCTTGTTCCCATTCCCCAATTTAATGGTTCCTGTTTACCGTGGGGCGAAGGAGAAAGGAGGGGTTGGAGAAAACATAGGCTGGAGGTCGCGATAGATATCATGGGGAAGCAAGAGAGAAAGGGAGTGGAATGAGCTTCTAAGGATATTTATTGTGTTGGATTTGGCTTTGAATTTTCTTTTTCGCTTTCCATTTTTCTTGTTGTTATTTGTTTTTTAAAATGTTGTGCTATTTAACTTTGCGTAACGAGCGAAGGAGAAGAAGATACTGGGGTCCTGTGTCCCGCTTGTTTGTTGTTCGCCTATAGGAAGGAAGTGACCAAGGGTACTCGTATTCTACTAGTCACTCGGTTTTAATAAACTCTACTACAGCTATGTATGTATGTGTACTCGAAAGGCCACTCGCACCAAGATGTCGGAGGGTACTTATGGATGGCATCCGCATACAAATGGAGTGGACATTTACGTTGTCTTCAAGTATTTGCCACTCACTTCCTTCACTCGACCCGTGGGCAGGAGCGCGCAGACGGGATGAGAGGAGCCGAGCGTATAAATATTAATTTCAAAAATTAATTTTCATGTTTGTTGTTTTAGTTAGAGAAAAATCGTTGTGCTGTTTTTTAATTATTTTAGCATTTCATTAAAATGTGAAGAGACGACTCCCGTCAAAGTAAATCTGCCGTAGACGGCGCTTCACTGCCACTGCCGTCATTGCTGTTGCTGTTACTGTCTGTTTAATACCATTTAATTGCTGCGAATTTCTTGGTAAAGCTACTTGAGGAATCTTGGCACATAATCTCTAAGCTCACACACTACGCCTGTCAGCCCCCGTTCTACGTACACACGACTAGGAACACCCACACTCCGACTGCACACCACCAAATCACGTTAGTTAGCTGCTGTCGCCGTGTATCCTCCTCACTCCCTGACAGCAAACAAGTTCGTAATTCGTAATTACCGCTAAAACAAATACATAATAAGACTAAAACGAGATATTAATGGCAATAGAAACAGCATTCGAATCTGCCTCATCATCAGCTGTAGCAGCAGTCTCAGCCGCTGCCGCCTCTCCCGCTCCTGCCGAGTATCTGAATCCGACACCGCACAAGATCATGTCTCAGATAAAGAAGATGCTGCACTGCAACTCCTGCGCTATCACCCTGTGCTGGTTAAACACTTCTGTTTGCTTTGTTATCTGTGTGGGGAATATGGTCGGCATTTGGTATTTGCTCATCTTTCCTGAATCAGGAAAAATGTGTAAGCATAAGGGGAGGAACCAAAGTGGAGAAAGCAGGCATTAGAAGTTAACCATGACAGAGGAAAGGGAAAAAATCCAAATCAATTTTCAGTTGTATTTGCATTTCTTTTAGGCGATGGAAAAATTAGTAAGGCGTAGATTACAAAACAGGCCTTTTTGGAGACATTACAATATGCCTGCCTTGAGAAGGCCTGCTACAATTCTTATTTAATTTTGTCCTGTAATATGCATTTCCGAGTTTTGTCTCCTTCCTGGTCAAATAGCTGATAGAATCGTTTGTTTGTGAAGCCAAGATAGGTGAAGTATGTTTGGGTGTTTGATAAGTTGGAAAACCCCCTAGATCCAGTATGCTGAATCCAAACAGGTTTTCTGGGTTAGCTATGGTGGTCAAAACTAAAGGCCTGCAAAGAACCATCCTAACACACTTGTTGCTTGTTGTTAATTTTAATTATATCTGCTT
The DNA here is from genome assembly GCA_963931995.1 of Phaonia tiefii. Lineage (NCBI taxonomy): Eukaryota > Metazoa > Arthropoda > Insecta > Diptera > Muscidae > Phaonia > Phaonia tiefii. Next base: position 296,700,175 of record OZ008369.1, on the reverse strand, counting down.
GTAGCTGTTTCGCTCGGTTTGAATTGAGTGCGTATGGAATATTTCTCTTTTAGATGTCGATGGAATAGGTATGAGAGAGTGAAAGTACCAAGTATCAAAAATACTTGTATGATTACATACACAATAAACAGATATATCGGTATTCTTGTTATCTGTGCTTGGAATATGAGGAGAGCGTGTATTTACTTACCTCAGACATTTTTGTTTTATTTTTTCTTAAAATTTGCCACAGATAAAACTTACACCATCACTTTTTGTAAAAAGAATGGAAAAGTAAGAGAACAGCATCAACGCAAAGCGTACGATCTGGAATATCCATATTAAAGGGATATATCCATTTAAAAAAGAGGTACAACAGTTACTTCACTGAGTGGAACAGATAAAGAGAAAAAAAACTTCCACTACAATGAGAGCCAGAGAAAGAGATGATACGGTCTCTACTCAATCCAAAACGCATGAACACATGTTGTGTTCTACTCTTTGTTGTATTTGTACCGATAATATCAGGTTATTACTTGTTTTATCTGTTTGTACAAGTAAAATGAATGGAACGCTGCAGGCCTTTATTCAAAACATATTCGATTGGAAAATATGCATCTCAAGAATCAAAAAAAAAAAATTCTAGGGTTTCAAATCTTCGGACAATTAATTAAATTTAAATCAATCAATATCCCTCTAATAATATATGTCGCTGATGCTCATGTTTGTTATTGTATTTACTTATATTTTTTTTGTTTCTATTCATTGCCCTTTTTGCCATATTATTAGCATTTGGTTGTTTATGATCATTAATTTGTTATTATTGTTTGCCTATAATGATCATTTGTTTGAGTTTTTTTAAATCATTTGTTTACGACTTACCGCAGTTCCCCCTTTGTCGCTACATTGTACTTGTTGTGTTGGAAAGGAACTGTTAAGTTTTGTAAACAAGTACAATGTAGGGCTCCAGCAAAGCAGTTGCTCTACTGTTAAGTCAGGTTGCTGGGGATAAAGCCTGCGGTAAGTAGTGTGATATTTTTTGTGTTTGATTTTTTATTATAATTGTAATATTTTTTTAGAAATAAACCCTACCCTGCCCTATTAGTATTAAGCACATATTGCCGTGTTTTTATTGGGTGTTAAATTCGCATCCCCGCAGGAATAACTCAGGTCGCAGCCAACGACAGTATACATATTGTGGATGAAGATACATTAAATATCAAGTATTCGAAAAAAAATCATCGATCACGTTGATTTCAGGATCATGTGTCATAAATCTGGCCTATTAATTATTCGTGAAAAATAACTGATAAGTGCTACGTATGCGTGAATGATGGTTTGGTTTGAATAGAAGGGCGTCGACTAGTCACCAATATAAAAGTGTTCCATCTGCTCAAACTCCTCTACCTCATTCAGGCGCAGTTCTGATTCCAAGATAACGGAGACCGGTCCCCTCTTTAAAGTACATACCACTATCGCCAAATTCTGAGCCAGAATCCAGAGTGAGTCTACCATCCATTCCATATCACGCAGCCATGTAATCACATTTAAATATCGCAGCAGTGCCTGGGCATAATGACACGACAACTTAAGTTGTCTCAAGGATGGTCCATTATCCTCGATCAACAACTAAAAGAGGTGAACAAATTTATGGGGCTCGCAGCCCCCAGTGTGATTTTTTTTGTATTTTTATTTTTATTGCAATGATATTCATGGCTTGATATCGGCCATGAATTGCGCATTCAAAACAGGTGAACGGCGGTTGGTTATAGACATCAGAAAAGCAGATTAAAAGCAGTACTTCTGTTTTCCATGAAGTTTATTCTGAATTCCGTGATGTACAATGAGCATCTATGGAAAAATTTGTGCTAATTTAAAAGCAGTATCTATTCTTTGTAGTCTTCAAACAGGCTACATCAAATATTTATTGTAATAAATGATATAAGTTTTAGGAATATTATATTCTGGCCCGGGTAAGACAGTGTCGTTAGTACTCGTTCTCAGAATTAGTGCAGTAGCCTCTAAGGTCCCTAAGGTCAGTTAGAGGCTTAATGCTTGTTATAATTTATTAGATTATTAAATGAAAGGCGGGGAGCGCTTTAGTTTTAACGTCTTTATCCGTCGGAGGATGAAATCGAATCACACTTTTAAACAAAAGTTACGGGCTAGTAGTAGTAGTAGTCTAGTATCCAATGAGAGTAAGTAAAAATGAAATGGAAATGAAACATACATATGTAATTATCTTGTATAAGACAAAGTTAAGCAGGACGTTTGATAATTTACAGCAATTTTAACATAACAATACAAATAATAGTTTATAAAATACAATAAAATAGGTAATAATATATTCGGTGAGTACATCCGCTACAGCCTCCCCCTCTGGTGCATTAATCGCCTCGATGATGCCACCAGGACCACAGTTATGGCTTCACTTGTTCATCAATCGCTTTGATCTTCTCAACGTCTCAGTGTGCGTGGTATGTTGGTTGCTATTTGTCGTAGTGCCCATATCCGCTTTTGATGATTGTGTTGCTATTTTTGTGTTATTATTCTGTTGATTTGCGTCCGCATTGGTGACTTTAAAATTTTCGTTGTTGTCTTGTTCGTTAGTATTGGTTGTGGATTTTGGACGTCCTCTTTTCCGCATCGGATAAATCGGTGTCGAGGAATCGCCATCGTACAGTGTAAGAGCTGACGCGTGATGTGTTGAAATTGGTGTGTTTGGATCATCTTCTGAAGCTACAGTATAACAGCAAGATCCTTTCTTTGCAATGACGATATACGGACCATCACGACGTGGTGTAAAATTGGATGTTAGCCCTTGGCTGGCTTTACTTAGTATATGGGTTGAAACTAATACTTTATCGCCGATTTGTATATCTTTTTGAAGTTTACGTTTTCGATTCACGTATTATTTATTCCTATCCTGCATTTTCTCTTGTGACTCGTTTGCGATCTCGAGAGTAGTGGCCAATCTAAGAAAATGATGTGTAATCTGCGGTATGAATTTTCGCTTTTAATAATGCTTTTGAAGTCATAATGAACTTCAGTAGGAGTTCTTAATTCTCTTCCAAAAGTTAAGTAAGCTGGTGTGTACGTTGTGCTATCGCATTTGGCAGTGTTCATTGCGAACCGTATATTTGGTAACATTAAGTTCCATTTAGTGTGGTCTTTTCCAACTAAAATTGAAAGTTGAGTCTTTAGGTCTTTGTTTTTCCTTTCCACAGGATTTGCTTCGGGATGATACACTGGTGTAAATGACTGTTCGATTCCTAAACAATACGTCAATTTTTGCATTAGTGCCGATATGAATTGTGTTCGGTGTGAATTCTTCGTGGGACGACATACCGTAGAATCACTTCGTTTAAAAGCATTAAGGCACAATTTTCTGCCGATGCTTCTTTAAGTGCAAACATTTCTACCCATCTACTACATATGTCTTCGACGATTAAAATCCATTGATAGCCATCGATGGTGCGGGGTAAAGGGACAAACAAGTCAACTGCTATGATTTCAAATCGTTTGCTGCTGCTGACGGTTTGTAACAATCCTACAGGTTTCATATTGTTGGGTTTGTATTTCTTACACTCGTCACAGACTTTAACGTAGTTCGCTATATCTGTACGAATTCCAGACCAGTTAAACAACGGGGTTATTCGGGATATAGTCTTATCGATTCCATAATGTCCAGCAGTGGCATCTTTGTGGTATTTGCACAGGATTTCTTGGCGTAATGACTTTGGAACAACTAGCTGTCCATTTTCCGAATCCTGTTCCGAACAATATCTGTATAAAATTCCATCAACCATTATGTAACCACGGTTTGTATGTCGAAAAACATTTTCATCGTTATGTTCAAAAGAGGTTATTATTTCCTTTAATGCCGGGTCCTCAAGTTGTAATTTTCGATACTCATCAGATCCTTTTCTTGGAATATCAATTTCGATCACAGGATATGCAACATTGGTCACTAGTGCATGGTGGTCGTGAAAGTGTATCAGCTATGACGTTCTGCCTGCCAGGAACATATTCGAAGCGTAAATTGTAGCTTTGTAAAAGCAAGGACGACCATCTTGCCAGTCTGCCTTCTATGTAGCCCCTGAACTTCTGCACGGCCCATACTACTGCCAAAGCCTCGCGTTCTGTAGTTGAGTAGTTTCGTTCCGCCGGTATAAGCAGACAGCTTGCGTACTCTATTGGATGCTCTTTGTCTTTCTCCCCCTGGAGTAGTACAGCCCCAATCGCGTAGTTGCTTGCGTCTGTTCTTAGAAAAAATGGTTCGGATTATTGAACTTGTTGCAAGACTGGAGGAGAACTTAAAAGTTGTGTCAGCTTATTAAATGCATGATCTTCTTCCTGTTTCCATTTCCATGTTGCCTTCTTTTTCGTTAGACTGGAAAGTGGTTTTGCTATTTTCGAAAAATCAGGAATAAAACGTCTAAACCACGAGCACGTTTGTAGAAATGACATTAACTTCTTCAAGTTCTTCGGGATAGGGCGTTTTAATATAGCCGCTGACTTTTCAGGATCGATTTTTATACCATTTGTTGTTAGTATATGATCTATGTAGGTATTTGACCTCTGGTCGGCAAAAGAAGCATTTATCATTATTTAAATGAAATCCAAATTTTTTCAATCTTTCAAAAGTTTGATTTAAATCATTCAAATGTGATTCAAAATCTTTAGAGCATACAATAATATCGTCTAGGTATGCTAATATTAGGATTTTTGGCAGGCCTGCGCGGAATTTGTCGATTATCCTCTGAATTGTCGCAGGAGCATTTTTAAGCCCAAAAGGGATTCGGTTAAAAACGAATATACCGAACGGCGTAGTAAATGCTGTTTTTGGCTTATCTTTTTCAGATATCTTAATTTGCCAATATCCTGATTTCAGGTCAAGTGTGGACATATACGGCGTTGCTTTGGCTGCATGAAGGAGGTCATCGATTCGCGGTAAAGGATAGATGTGGGTAACGGTGATCGCATTTAATTTACAATAATCTACACAAACACGTATTCCGTTATCCTTTTTAGGTATTAGAATCACCGGAAATGCTCATGGTGATTCCTTTTCTTCAATAATACCTTCAGACAGCATTTTGTCTAACTCCGATTTCAGCTTTATTTTCATAGCTGGTGAGATCCTGTAGGGTGTGTTAGTTATTGGTGAATGAGTTCCAGTGTTAATCTTATGATCAATACCAATTATTGGCTCGAATGCGTTAATGTGTAACGCTTGCGGTATTTCTTCTTTTCGCTTCTTTTCTAGCCCTTTTTAATGGGGGAAATATATCCCTTTCTTTGGGGATTTCAAAATCTTGTGGTATAGCATCAGCAAAGATTTTTGTTATACCTCCTGGGGAGTAATCACTGGAGTAAATGGCAGCAATAGTTGGTGGATTTTTGAGGTCATCTTTACTGTTCGACTCAAACCATGTTAGGAAATCTTTAATACCTTGAGGTGTATTTTGTGAACTTTTTGTGACATCATTCGTTTGGCTATGTTTTTCAATAGGTTTTGGATCTTCTAAAGTGCCACGTCCTCTGAGCTAAATCCATTACCATTCCTGTTCGCTGCAAAAAATCTATACCAATCAATGTACGATTGTGTCTTTCGTTTGGTAAACAAACAAAACGAATTCGTAAAAAACGCTTGCCTATACATATACAGGCTACGGTTGATAAAACCGTTTCTTTTCTGGAACTTCCATCAGCCAATGTAACTTCCGCAAAAACTTCTTGAAATTCAAACTCCTTCTTCTTCAAAATTGTGAAGAGTTCATAACCAGCTATGCTTGTTCTGGCAGCTGTGTCCAGATAAGCTTCTTGGTCTGATCCGCATAAATTAATATTTATTGTAGGAACATCTCTACCAACTAATGTGGTTTGTATACTATTAAAATCCATTTCTTTGGGACTCTCCATCATATTTTTATTGTTGCATTTCGGGCAATTTGACCTGTAGAATTCTGGAGCTCCACAGCCATAGCAGTTTAACTGGAATTCTTCTTTTTTGCTTGTTTTCCCCTCTTTTCCACCTCGATACGTTTGTCGCATACGTCTGCGGTGTGGTTCTTCTTGCGGCAATATGTGCAACGAGCATTGGATTTTTCTCTAGGTGCTTCTGATCTATGGAAAGATTGTGATTGGCTTTCGTTTATGAAAAGTTCAATTTCACGAGCTCCTGAAATGTTGTAAACGTTTCTCTAGGTATCTTCTCTCGGATTTGTACATTGATTTGAAAAAATATCATGTCTATTATCGCGCTCTCTGGAACTTTTTCTTTGAGTAGAGCAAACAATCGCCTTTTCTACATATGAAGCTGTCTGTGCTTTCTGTTGGTTTTTGTTTGTCTTTAAATATTTCGGAGTAAATTCTCCAATCAGATTTTATCGGCGCAAAGGCGCTACGTAAATGTGCGTAGAATCTTTATAAACCAGGATTGTTGCTATAAAATCCTCTATCTTCTCCTTATCACTACCACCATTGAATCGTGCACTGCAGGTGCTGAATGTGGAGTTTATTTGTGGTCGGACTTGTAGACTACCTACTAATGCTGAAACAAGCTGTTCGGTGAGAGCTATGTTGACTGAACCATTGTTTGTGGAGTGTTCGTTATTTTGATTCATTGTATTCACGTTCGGTGCTGAATTAGCCGTACTAGTATTTCCATTTGCAGATGGGTCATTTGACGTTTGATGCATATTTGTATTTGGAATAGCCGAATAATAACCCTGGCTCTTATTTCCGGATGAATTGGAGACTGTCGATGCTACATTAGTCCTACTAGCATTGGCATTAGCAGACTCTGCATTTGACATTTGAACCATATTCATGTTTTGATCAGCAGAAGTTAAATTCTGGCTAACATTTTGAGTGGGATTGTTCACGTTCGGTACTGAACTAGCCCTACTTGTGGTTGTATTTGAGTTTGTTGCTACCGTTGGTGAGTGACTATTGTCAGAATTCAAAATACCATAGAATTCATGGTGGTTCTGGGCATTATTTTATCCGGTAATCCTTCTAATTATGCTCTGTTGGCAACCCTTTTAAAAACGTTCTCAGAGAGGAATTTGCAGTGACCAGTGATATCACTCGAAAGCGTAGGAACCAAGTGATAATGAAACAATGCGAGCAGTATGTGATAATTTTCACAACACCAAATACCAAAATAAAATGTAGATGGTTTTGAAACACCAACAATATCACCAACGTACTGCACTTGCATATAATGTGATGATCGTCGAAATGCAATAATAATATACACATTCGTGGTGAAACGAAACGCAAAGAAATGAAGTATTCAACAACAAAAACAGTGTAAATTGATGATATCCAGACTGGAAGAACGCAACAACAATATTATAGGTCAAGTGTGATGTGTAAAACGCCAAATGTAATGCAGTACAATAACAAACTCTTAGGGAAACCGTTGTCTGCGTTGACTATTTGTCACAACAACTGTATTGCCGCTGGCGTATGGGCCCCACGTTGGGCGTCAAATGTAATAAATGATATAAGTTTTAGGAATATTATATTCTGGCCCGGGTAACACAGTGTCGTCAGTACTCGTTCTCAGAATTAGTGCAGTAGCCTCTAAGGTCCCTAAGGTCAGTTAGAGGCTTAATGGTTTTTATAATTTATTAGATTATTAAATGAAAAGGCGGGGAGCGCTTTAGTTTTAACGTCGGAGGATGAAATCGAATCACACTTTTAAACAAAAGTTACAGGCTTAGGTGCCTCCAAGTAAAATCATTAACATAGTCTAGTATCCAATGAGAGTAGGTTAAAATGAAATGGAAATGAAACATACATATGTAATTCTCTTGTATAAGACAAAGTTAAGCAGGACGTTTAATAATTTACAGCAATTTTAAAATAACAATACAAAGAATAGTTTATAAAAATACAATAAAATAGGTAATAATATATTCGGTGAGTACATCCGCTACATTATGTCATAAGGGCAGTATCAAAAACAGAACGGGTTACTACGAACAAACAACTTGACCCAGTGGAAAGAGTTCCCCTGCCTCCAATGCACATCAAACTGCAATTTTACTAAACTTTATCGCGCAGATATTAGAAAACTTTTTATTTTTGCAGACAGAAGTTATGGTAATCGGGGAAGTTGCCCTTTAGCTGGGACGAAACGTCATCAGCGTCTGAGGTACCAATATTTACTCTGATAATCAGGCTGCTATAAAGTTAATGCAATCTGTATTCCTGACTTCAAGAACTGCCCACAAATGTTGGGGAAGTTGTTCGATATACACCTTATATTATTGCCGGGCACAGGAATATTCCAGCCGTTAGGGACTACCTTACCTATGGCCGTCGGTAGTGCAATGTAGTGAACGTGGGTTCGATCTCTGCTCTCACCACCATACATTCCTTTCGACAACGGTCGCCTCGCTTAGTGACAGGAACACTAAGCCGTGAAAAAGCGTCTAAGAGTCCGTTCGGGATAGGTGCAAAACTATATTTTTTGCATTATCATTATCTTTCAGGCAAATTTACTGTCACAATATACGGAATCCTCTGGTTCTTGTTAAAGAGTACAAGCTTGATTTTATATCGGTTTACTCCCAACAGATTTTCCGTTGCACACATATAGACATTCCTGATAAAGTACATCCTGGAGCACATCTCTGCAAATGGAAGGGTATTTTCTCTGTTCTGCAATTGCCAGGTCATAAGCATATTCAACGACTTTGCAAGCTGATCCCTCTAGCTCCAGCAAAACAGTATTCAGTGCTGAATTCCATGGAAGTGGCGATAAGATTCCATTATTCACATTCACATCACAATTTAAGTTGGTGAGGCCGAAAGACACCTACGCGTAAGTAGTCCACAGATGAAATAAATGATCGCCTGATCAGCAGATGGTGCTGTTAAGGCAGATTTTATAGATCCTGGTAAAACTTTGTTAAAAGCACGCTCTATATCAACAAATGAGCCAAGAGTGTACTTCCTCAAATATTAAGATGTCTCTATGAAGATCACAAGAGGGTGTAGTGCGGGACCCGTTGATTTCACCTTGATGTATGTGTGCTGGCTCAAGGCAGATATGTGCCAATCCTCCATTCCAATATATTCAGAGGAAAAGAGAAGTGGATGATTGGACAATCGATGTGGTCCACCGCCCGTTTTGTTCTCTCAGGTATTCAATCAAGAAATGTATGAATGTTTTGCACATTGAAAGAGTAATAAATGAATGGGAGGGAGTGGGGCGTTCAGTTTGAAGGAACCAATAAAGTAAAGTAGTTTTGGTGGGTATTTTCCAGCATTTTGAGGGATGTTAGTTATTGGTATGGTAGATATTTGACGTGAATAGTGTTTAGTATCACTGCTTTGCCATCGACTTGTAGTTGATGTTTGTAATGAAGTTCCGATTCTTGAGATGTGACATTTTACTTTCAACTCTCAAGGAAGGCATACGAGAAGGTATTCCCAAAGGAATAAGTTTGCATGTGATATACACAAAAAAGGAAGGAATATACATTGTAAGAAATGTATTCCCATGAATTGCAAGCCACTGTAGGCGGTGAAAGTGGGTTGCCTGAAGTGGACCCGTTTTCAACTTCTGTAAAGACCAAATAAGCCCAAAGTCGGACTCGGATCCGATTCGGGTTTGACATTTCGCTTTTGCTGATACGATTCGGGTACGACCTGTCGAATTTTTCTGCTCCGATTCAGATCCGGTTTGTGTCCGACTTGTTGGATATCACATTCGCTGATCCGATTCGGATCCGGTCAGATCCGCTTTCGCTGATTCCATCCAAGTAACCTAGAACATTTAATTTACTTTTTTTTAATTTCTTTAATGTACCATATAGTAGTGTATAAGCTTCTTTCTCTTTCGCCATTTCATCATTTTGAAACCCGTTTTTATATCTAATATATTACTCCGTATGGGACTCTTCGAATTCAATATAATTAGTGTTGAGAATATAATTAAGTCTAATGCGAATTGAAGGAGAACGTGTTTTGACTATTTTCAATGAATAGCCATGCGCAATATAGACCTGATACACTCGTTTAGATTGTTTTATTTTGTATATTTATCATTATAGAAATAATAGTTATTTGGGAGCTTCAATGATAATTATTTTGCTGTGACTTTGTTGTGATATAATTTACGCATCGGATCTGTTATCGTTTCGAGATTGCATCCGATATGATTTTGAGGTCGGTTGCGTTCCCAATACGATACAATACGACTTCGAGATCGGACACAATTCTCGTTTCGAGAATGAAAGGGGAATTACATCCGCTCGCGTATCCGATCCCGAATCGAGAACGGGTCCGTCTTCGAAATCATAGCAGAGAAGTCGAAATCAAATCGATTTGTGTATCGAATTTAGATTTTGTCAGCCTATTACATCACTAATACGTTTTCTCGAGTGGCTGAGTGGGTGGTTTCGTGTGTACGATGATTGTAGTGCTTGAGTGTCAACCGTGTGAATAAATGTGAACACGTCAACCTACCCAGCGAAACCTTTTTCCGTCACAAATCGAACAGAACGCAGATCAAAGTTTACAAAGTTGACCCAAATAGTTGCTTGGGCAAATGCTGAAGGTTGTGCAGGTTTATCGGAATGAATTCTGTCGAGGTTTTGATCGAAATTTGGAGGGAAATTCAGAGAGATTTTTCGAATTATCGTACCGAACTTGCAACAAACTCTGACAGTGTTGATAATCACAGTTTTCTGACATCCATTTCCGACAAAATAACCGAAGATAGTGGAACTCTTCTGACAATTTGCCTGGTACCATTTATTAAATAACTGTGTAGTTTTACAAATATTTTAATATAAAGTATAAGAACTATAATTAAATATTTATTTTATATAACATTTTTCTCTATTGTTCACGATTTATTTCAAGATTGAAATCGGCAATGAGATCAAACAGAAGCGAATGCCAAAACAATAATCCACTTAAGGGAACGTTCACAAAATGTGCGAACACGCATTTCGTGTGATTGCCTGATAGAATTACAGAGAATTCATAGACTTCAGACATGTCGGGAAAAATTGTTCGCTGGGTATGCACTTTATGCAAGTGTACGTACATATGACATGTGTGTGTTTGTATGGATGAGTGAATGCATTTTGTCTAAAAGTTGTTTTGCATTGAAATCTTGTTGGGATCTGCGGTTGATTTTGATTGTAAAAGGATTTTAAAAATTGGCTTTCATCGGCAACAACAACCAGGAAAGCGTAACCAAAAAACCTAACTGGGACATACACATACGCGCACAAAATCGTACACCAAAAATTGATATTCGGGTTGCCCTTACCAATGCTCGTGCATTCACACCAACACAACAAACGCATACACATAAACATGCACAGTTGCACAAACAATCAAATATCCTCGTATAGACATGAAGAGCTTTGGCGTGGTGGCACACAATCAGTTGCATATTAAAATCGCCAAGCTTCACTGAACTTCAACGGCATAGAGCAAAAGTTTATGCGTGTGTGTGTGAGCGTAAAGCAATTCGAAGGATGTGGGTGCGAGGGGATGGGGTTTTTTTTTAATATGAAATGCGTGTAAAAAGCATTACACATAAGTGGTTGAGATAACTTTGTGCTGTTAAGCCAGTTCGCCCGCCCGAATGTTCGACCGACCATCTGCATATCTGTCTCACTGTTCCACTGGTGGACAACATGTGTTATCGCCTGCTGTGGTTATTGAAGGTGGCGCAGTGGCCAGGGAATTTCCTCCTCTCTACTTCGTCGTGGTTCTATTACTGCATAACTGAATTCAACTTGTTGTTGCTGCTGTTACTATCGTAGATTCGAAGGGAGCGGAATGAGGAGGAGGGGTTCTATTTCTGAGTTATGATTATTGTTTATGACGTTTAGTTTCAACCAGATTTGCAAAGATTTTATTGGTTTTTATTTGCATTTCTATCCGTTTTTTGTGTGCGCTTTAAAACTTGGTTTCTAGATTGGCAAGAAAAACAAACAAGGACCAAAGTGTTCTCACTCACATACACGTCCGAACTGCACTCACATGCACATACATATGGAATATTTTCTTATGTAAATCCATTAAAAGGTTGTTGTTACTTTGCTATTATTAAATGCTAGTTGTGTTTGTTTTGCATTAGCGGTATTCACGACCTCTTGCATTTGTAGTAAATTTGTGCAATAAATCACTTTTTTTTAAAACAGACTGGGAGCGCATCCGTAGTAAACTTGACAAAGAGTTTATTCTTGATTAAACCCCTATAAACTCATAAATTATTATAATGGGTGCTTATTTTCCATTTGATTTTGAAAATTGCAGAGAACACAGAAAATGTTCACAACTTATGAAATATCTATTAAATATTTTTTCGGCCAGTATCTCACCAATGACGACAGACTTCACGTGCCCCCACTGGTTGCCCAATTGACAGTGCCACAACGTGAGATTAATAGCTCACTAAATTCGCAACTCAATTGGTTCATGATATCGCCTATAGTGTGTCATGTGACATCGTCCTGTCGAAACCACATGCCAACCAATTCTTTCATTTTGAGCAAAAAAAGTCCGTGATCATCGAACAATACCGTGCAACGGCGACGGATGGACATATCGTGACCTTCATTAACACTGGCAGCGATATTCTCCGCGGTACGCTCTCTACGTATACCGGGTGGTGGATTGATGTCCAATAAAGTCAAACTATTGGGAAATTTGGTCACTTGTGGGGTTGAATACGACGAACAGAAAATTTACGTAAGTTGCGGTACTCATTTTTCACAGAGCACGAATTTTGATAATAAAACCAGATCTCGCAATAATTGGTCTCTCTCGTGCTTGTTGTCAGAAAAAATTACTCGTTCACTGACACGATACGAAACTGTCGCGAAAAAACCCTCAAACTTCGTTCTTCTTTGGCTTGCTCTTCGCTAAACTGTAGAGCGTTTTTGTTTGCTCACTCGAGACACTTTACGTCGTCAAAACTCGGCCAACGGTCTTCTGAGCATGTATCCGTACGGGGTCCTATCCTCTTTTCCCTTCCTCTTTATTGCTTTGTCTATGACGAAATATCTAAGCCAACAACATAAGGCAAACGCAAGAACAAAAATAAACACCTTTTTAGCGGACTCTTTGCTTGCTTTGCTCACTTATTCAGTAAGATACCGATTCGTGTGTTATGCTCAACCCGAGAGAGAGAACACGAAACAAAAAATAGGGTTGCTGTTCAGACACTGAGCGATTCCATCTCATTTTTTCGGTCTTTTGAGTGAGCAGACCGCGCAGAAAAATTTGGTTGAGCAAATTTTGCGAGCTCTGAATAAAGCTCAATGATTTGCAAGCGTTGTTCGTTTCCATCCATGCTCTGAGCAGCTTACATTTCTTTCAACGACAGCCACCTCGCTTAGTGACGGCGACACTATCAATAAATAGCCATGAAAACCCTTTCGGATAATTTAAAATGCAATAAATTAGAATTACTTCAGGCGTCTCAATGTGTTTTCTCTGTTGAGAAGTTCATCCCTTATATCGAGCCTCCGCCTATTTTCGGCACACAAACCTAATCTTCCCTACGATATATTGTCTTAGGGAGTTCCACACAATAAGACCACTAGCTATCTCTTGCGGGGCATATTAAATACTATTAGCTAGAATTTGGTGTGATTCGATGTTCGATGTTAGGAGAAGGCACACTAGAGGATGTCACATGGTAGTAGCAATTTGTTATTTAATGCAAGTTATTTTACTCTCACAGACCGACTGGCCGAGTTGGGCCAAGTGCTCCAACACTTTTTATTTATGATTTATTTGATTTTCATACTGCATTTTTGACCAGGTCACTAGGGAGGGAGAAAGGATTTAATTTGGTCATAATATCTAAATGAGCAGACAAACAACAGACGATGCCCCAACATTTTGTCGATCATTTGATGCTGGATTTTGTAACCATGTAGTCGTGCATTTATGTGCAACAAAAACACATTAGCAAACATTATAGGTATTGGAACAACAAAGAGAGTAATGATGGCCACGATAATGCTCAGGATAATGACTACTAAGAGGATGTTGCTGATGATGACGACGATGATGAACAAAATTCTACATACATGTAGTGTAAAAACTTTGTTACCATAATGTACGTGCTGTGGTGTATGCCAGGGTGGAGTAACTTTTAAATGTGGCTATTATTCAAGTTTCCGGCACAGTTTCCTTCTGTTACAAAAATGCAAAAAAGTTAACACATACAGCTGAAAGCCGACTCGAAGCTGTTGCAGCATCCGCGTTTGCACAGAGCGGGAAAATGGGCATTTTGCAATTTCCAATGCATTTATTTGCTGTCTTCAATAAAGACAAGCAATCGGCTCGACTTTCACGCCATTGTTGTCGTTGCTTCTGCTGCTGATGTAGTAGTTTGAATGTAGTAGTAGCTGCGCTTTTAGCTGGGGCACGAATACTCGTGCGGACGACAACGTTCCGTTTGCAAATTACATTTCGTAGCAGTTTATGGACACATATGAGCTTTTAATTGCAATTTAATGGTGGGTCATTTATTATCTAGAAACACTTTTAGAGAAAGAGACCCAGTCCAGCCCATCGTGTGTCGCGCAGCGCTATGCAATGAACGAGATTCCATATCCCAGGATGAAATGGTTGAGAGGTATGTATGCATTTGGGTGTTTGTGTGTGTATACGAATGACTGCTCGTCTACTCAGCTCAGCTTCTTTCTTAGTTGTTGAACGTATGAATCATAGACTAATACATACCTAGATAAACTTATTCTCTCATCTGACGTTTCATTTCACACTCTTCGTGATGCGGTCGGTGTGATAGAGAGATGTTTGACGAAAAGTGATATACACCAAGTGGAATTACAATAACTTCTTGCTTTAATTTTTCATGCCATTTTGGTGAAAAACTGTGAAATTTAAATGTGTTTTAAACTTTTTTATTGACTGTTATTGTTAGCATACATTTGTGTTGTATTTAACACAATAATTTTAACACACAAAACGAAATGCCGTTGTTGTTATTTTGTTCGTTGTTTTGAACCATTGCATCTATCTGGTATTAGTAAAGCAATTCTTTTCAACATCAAACGTATACATCACACGAGGACAAATGTCAGAAATTTGGTGAGTGAAAGATTTTCTCTACCCATATTTACTCTATGGTATGAATGGTAGCGTATTAATATGCAAATGTATTTGTGTTTGTGCACACATACATCCGGATCCTGATACAATTGTGTATTGGGCATTCATGTACACACATGAACAAAGAGAGAATGTCATTTGCGTTTGTGTGCATATAATATCCATGCATGGCTGAGAGTGCGTGTGTGTGCTTGCGATTCCTTACAATCGTCTATACGACTACTAATAAAGTAAGAGCAGACTTTATGCTTAACACGCGCTCTCACATATGGCAGAACCGGCGATTGGGACTGGATGTCGTGGCGGTGGCTGTGACAGTGGCAGTGCCACTATCGCTACTTAATGGCATTTTGCAAAAATTATGGTTATAAATTTCATTGAGGTTCCTTTGGCACCCGAGTATATGGTTGTTTTTTTTCTTGTTTGGACTCGCATTCCCGGGGAGTGCCACCAAAGTCATTACGCGACTGTTGCAAACATAAATTAAACGCAATGCTGGGGTAAAATAAATATTAAATGACTTAAGTAGTTCACAGTAAATGCCAGTACTGTATAATGCTTTACAATGATTTGGATAATATATATGTAGGTTAGGGCGGGTTAATTTTTTTTTTGATGAAGCGTATAGCAAAAACGTAATCTATAGGTGATTTTGAGAAATTTTGCTCAAGAGACCATAGCTCTAAGTCGGATTTGGAGCCCCCCAAAATTTCAAAATAGATATTTTTCCATATATACATAGAATAATTTAATTAATTAATCATAAAATCGGATAGAATTATAGTAGATTTCTCAATGTGGGCTTGTTTGAATCTGTATTGATACCAATATTTTTCTTTATTTTTAGTACAGATATTAGGAATTTTTGTCGAAAAATAGCCTAAAATGAACTTTTAACTAATAAATTCTGAATTTTCTTCGATTTTTTTCGAGATTTTTTTTTTGCAGATTATGAAAGTTTACATAATTTCCAACAACTTTTATTACGATCAATTTTTTTGTTTTTTGTTTGTTTCAGTGTTACAAAGTTGTTCAATTGAACAATGCTGCCATTGACGACTTATTCTACAGGTATCAATACAGATTCTGAAAGGTGATAAAAATACCTTTTGGGGGGCTCCAAATCCGACTTTCAATTCAATTCAATTCAATTTATTCATCCAAATTTTACATTTTAATATAAACTAGGTTACATATGTACAAATAATTTTGAGATTTATCAAGGATATCACAGCAAATATATACAGGTTAGAGTTAAAGATTTCATTATAAACTTATCTGATTTTATTTATCGTAATCGTTATTTTTAAACAGGAGAAAAGGAAAAATGGGGAAAACCTTTATATGATATGTTGTTATACACTAAAATGGGGAATATAAGATGCATATCATTCTATTATTATAGGATAATAGAGCATATTACATAAATTCCCAGAGTAATAAATTACAGAGGCTAATATAACTTATTTATAAGTCTGTAGATTCTCTAATTATTTCATAAAAAGAGTTATAAGCTCGGTTAAAAAAGTTTGAATTTTGTCTGTCGATAAACTGTGTAAAGAATTCATAGTTCGTCTCTAGATGTAATCTGCAGGTAGGATATCTCCAATGTTTATTGTTGATAATTTTAAGACATTTATTCTGAATTATTTGGAGCTTCTTAAGATGACATTTTGCGGCATTGTACCAAACGGGTGATGCGTAAGTTAAAATTGGTCTCAATACGCATTTGAATAGTAAGTTTTTGTTTTTGTGGCAGAGAAATGACCGTCTATTTAGGAAAGCTCTGAGAGACCGAAGTGCGTTGTTAGCTTTTTTGCGAGAGTATTCGATATGCTTTCCGAAATTTAGTTTTTTGTCAAGAATAACACCAAGGTATTTTACCTCATCCTTCAATTCAATAGTGTTGTTTTGAAACTGAAGCTGTCTATTTGGCCTCCGCTTGTAAGACTTGTTGTAAGGAAATATGATAGCTTGGGTTTTTTCACAATTCATTTGAATTTTCCATTTTGTAAAGTATTTGTTGCATATTGTTAAACTCCTTTCCATTTTCTTTAGCAGGGCACTTGTGAGTTTACTTGATGCTATTAAAGCTGTATCGTCTGCGTAGTATGCTACATCTATCTCAGAGGGTGGTTTAAAATCGCTTGTGAATATGTTGTACAGAAGCGGGGAAAGAATGGAACCTTGAGGGAGTCCCGCAGGGATCGGTTTTGTTGGTGAAAAAGTATTATTAACTGAGACAACATATGATCTGTTATCCAGAAAGTCGGCAAGAATTTTACATAGATATGTGGGCATGTTTGTTTTTGTCAGTTTGTATATCAAACCATTATGCCATACAGAATCAAAAGCCTTTTCGATGTCTAAGAGGATTATACCAGTGGATTTTTTGTTACACTTATTTGTTATGATTTTATTTTTGATTCTATTTATTTGGTGCACTGTGCTATGTCCTCTTTTAAATCCAAATTGTTCTTTCAGGATTATATTGTGTTCTGTGGTGAAGTCGTTTACTCGAAAATATAGAAGTTTTTCGTAAACCTTTCCGAGATTGCTAAGGAGGCTGATCGGACGGTAGCTCTTAGGATCGTTAGTAGGTTTGTTTGCCTTATGAACAGCAATTATTTTGGCTTTTTTAAATGCGGTCCAAATCCGACTTAGACCTATGGTCTCTTGAGCAAAATTTCTCAGGATCACCTATAGATTACATTTTTGCTATACGCTTCATAAAAAAATCGTTCCATACAATTTGACCCGCCCTAATGTACATAGGTACATATGTATGAATGCATGTTCCTCGTCTTCACCTTTTTAACACCGTGTCGATCATCTTAAATACAAAACAAAAACACACAAATTGGCAAATATATTTAGTCTTCCTTGTTCTTGGTGGCTCCTAGATCACATGTAAACTGATTACATTGGCAGAACATTTATAGGAGTTCAAAATTATAATAATTGTGTTAGTCCTTTCACACGGGTTGACAATGTAGACAAGTAGGAAGGAGAAGAAATCACATTCAGTTTGAAACTCAGACTCAGCGCGTGTCCAAATATGAGGCATTTCACAGTAAGAGCGGGGGTAAATGTCGCTTTATATTCTAAACAACTTACAAAGGCACAACTAAAGCGGACCTTACATTGACAGACTTGCATGACCGACTAATAGTCTTGTACACATATGTACATACATATGAAAGTTACTGTCTCGGTGGCACAGAAACCACCAACTGTGAGATCTTTGTCGACACAGTATTATTTTTAATCAATCAAGAGCGCACCATTTTCTCTGTTAGACCATAGAGTAATTCTGTAAAGAGAGAATATTTGACTCATCTGACGTTTCCTTTCACAGCCGTAGTGGTGCGGTCGGTGTGATAGAGAGATGTTTGACGACAAGTGACATACACCAGGTGGAATTTCAATAACTTCTGACTTTAATATTTCATGTCGTGTTGGTGAAAAACTGTGAAATTTAAATGTAGTTTACACTTTTTTATTGACTGTTATTGTTAGCATACATTTCTGTTGTATTTAACATAATAATTTTAACACACAAAATGAATTGGTTGTTGTAATTTGTAATTTTGTTGGTTATTTCGACCCATTGCCCCTATCTGGTATTATTGAAGCAATTCTATTTTCAACAGCCAACGTTCATATCACACCAGGCCAAATGTTATAAATTTACTGAGAGAAATTTTAAGTCTAGTATAATAATTAGTCTATCTGTTAGACACTGTTTTGTGTGTGTGCCATTGCCTCGTGTCGTAACACATGTTTGGATCAAATTTTGATCAAGGTTCATAAGTACGCTGCTTGTGTTGTCCTTGCAATCACACATAACACAGTATGTGAGCAGAAATAAGTGAATATGTGATCGAGAATATAAAAAATTTGGAAAAAACGTCTATAACTCGAAAACGGAGCATACAATCGAAAAAATAACAAATTTTTGCGAGTTTCTAAGGGGTTTTAATAAAGTGGTACAATTCGTATGCAAGATTTTTTTTTCAAAAATTCGCCAAAATTAGGAAGTCGTTGAGAGAAAAATATGGCTATAACTCGGAAACGGTGCGTCCAATTGCAAAAATAATACATTTTTGACCTCGGTGAAATGGTTTAGCCAGTGGATGTCCGTAATATGGCATCACTTTTTTTTAATAATCGCTTAAGACATGTTTTTATTTTGGCGATTTTTTGAAAAAAAAATCTTCCGTACGAATTGAACCACTTTATCAAATCTCCTGAGTACCCGCAAAAAATTGAATATTTTTCGATTGGACACTCAGTTTCTGAGATATACACATGGTAGTTTTAGCGGTTTTTTTTAGTTGCGAAAGTTGTAGTTATAGCGATTTAAAGACAAATGATATCATATGATAGAAATCTGTTAGATAAAAACGTGTTCCTTTTGTGACGCATGGTTTCCGAGTTAAAGCCATATTTTTATTTTAGCGATTTTATTATTTTGACGATTTTTTGACAAAAAAAAAATACCATACGAAATCTCTTAGAATCCCGCAATAATTGGTTATTTTTTTTCGATTGGATGCTCCGTTTTCGAGTAACCTAACCTTTCTTAAGCCCAATATTCAGTTCTTTCGTAAGCTATGTTGTCATTTATCTCTACACGGAAATTTTTATTGCGGAGGGTTACCACCTAAGTCTGATTTACTTTGCAAATATTTCTTGAATGACTCCTTTTCGTACTCCATTTTTCTTTTAACGAATACTTTTGTTTGTTAAAATAATCAAAACATCCAAATTCCGGTCCAAAACAAATATCAAACAATTGTTTTCGTATGAAATAACTTTGGAATAACACCACTGTAACTGACTTTGTTCGTGAAATTTTCGCATAGTACTGACAGCCAAGCAAATGAAAAATGAGTGAAGTTTTCGGTTCTCCAAATATACATACAAAATAAGTGATAATATAAGCAAGCGGTGGTCCAAAACATGTCTATTGTATACTTTAAATAATCGAAGATGGTTCTGAAGTAACTCCAGTTCCTTTAATCAACAAGTATAATTTTCTGTTGTCCGCTAAATTAGTTGGCCACATTTAATCGAATACCGATTAATCGAATATATGTACATATACCATATTTCGCACACACACAATTGTGACTTTCATAGATACGTATATCGTGAATTATTAGAAATTTCTAGAAATGCAGAAATAAGATTTATAAACGTAAAAATTTTAAGCAGCATTGCCGTAAATTAGCGCGCACAAGGGGATAAATCGATGATTTCGTTGTTGATTTAACATGGCAGACATTTGCTGTGAATACGAGTACGGAAATGTCCTCACAATTTGCCATTCCTCCGAACGGAGCTAATAAATTCAATTTTGCAAAATTTATGAACTATGATGGTGGTATCGGATGTTTTTGTTTGTCCATTAGTCGGACAACGGGCATTATATCGCAGTTAGAGTCGCCTCAACGAAATAACAAAGGCGAGGGCAGCGACAGAGGCAGTGGCACAAGAGTTTGGGTGCTGGGACACATACAGTCAGCCATTGCCATTAAGCTAAAATCAAATTTACTAATGATTTGTTTTCCCACTTTACCACCGCCATTGCTATCAGAATCACCAAAATTACGAGAGAGAAAAAAACTATTCATGCGATTATGGGAATTTTTATGAGATTTTCCAAATGTACTGCCATATTTTTGGCCCAAAAATAACTAATATGAAGGCATTATCATCGTCGCTATGATGATGATTATCATCATCTTCCACGCCATCCTTCTATTGGTAGAGTAAACATTGCAGATAGTATGTAAGCAGAGGATAGAGTGGCATGTTTTACGAATTTCCCAATTGAGCACCTCGAAATGGGCATTCAAAATATACCAGCGCTACCAGCATGTGCCAAACATTATTCTAATCGGGAAACGTTTTATTGTAGAGCATGGAAGCTTTAAAGAGGATCTGTCATTGAGCTGTTCAGTATATATGTATGTACATTTAATGCGATGGGTAAAGTATCCCACAAGGTGTATTATATTTGAGAGTTTTAGATAGTCAGACACAAGCAATGTAGGTATGATCGTCTCGCAAACATAATATAATCACCTACAATCATAATAGATGTACCTTCGAATCATAACATATTCATACAAAATCACACATGATCAGACAAAATCATAATATATAAGGGCAATCATAACAATCATACCATAAAAACCGCACATTGGATGATAATACGATCAGTACATTCGTATATTTATCGACCCACAATCATACAATGACCCCTCCATAACAATAATATGGTCGTTCGTATCTGCTTTTTGGACAAAATTGCCATGTAGTCATTGATAAAATTATCCGGCATTACTATATTGCAGAAATTATTTTTGACGTCATTTTACGACTTTGCGTAATGATCGTCTAAACCCAGGCGACAGTAGTTAATGGAATATCTGCACTTTTGCAAGGGACGATCTTGAAATCTCTCACTAAAACGATGACATAGACATAGATGGCTCATCCGCGATATTCTAGTCGGAACGAGCACTGCGAGGCCTTTCACGTGGTATTGCAGTCTCTTTCGAGGAGAGCAGCTAAAGCTTTAGTGTTTGACCTGTTACTTTAGGACAGCCGAGAAATCTGAGCCGAAATACACGTTGCACCAAAAACACTGACTGCTCATTACGTAAACAAATAATCACGAGTATTCCGCGTTCTTGAGGAGTACAGGTCCATGGGTTGCCGACGTGTATTCTATATCTGTTTACTTCACAAATATCAAAACAAAATTGATAGATGTCGCCATTTTCAAAAGTTATAGCATTTTCCGATGGGGTGATACATTTTGTGTCAACGTGTGTGATTTTTACATGTCAAGGTATGAGAAGTTCACATAGTTACTACAAGCTCACGAGGTCAGAAACCTTCTCCTACGTGAAAAATGGTTGGGGTTTATTGGAATAATAGACACTTCAGTTAAGCACACTCAATGGCATAACTAGCTTCGAACTCAGCGGCGAGTTCATCATCAGATGCCTAACTACTGCCCCCGAATTGATACCACCGATAGATCATCAACCCTCTATAAAAAAAATTGCAAATATGAATTAGTATAGATCGAAACCAACGTGCCAATACACACTGAAAAGTCAATTATTTCAATAGAAACAGATTTCGTGAAACAAATTTTCGTGGCGTCGTAAGTTACATCGACAAATATTTAAAATTTGTCAGGAATAATGAGGTGAACAATGGAAATATTGCTCGCATCCTTTCTGTTATACAGTGGGTTGCTACTATTACTTAGATTGGAAAAGATCAAAAACGATCAACTCTAATAAAAAGCATGATGGTCTGTTCAATATTTGTAACTCTAACCACAAATATCAACATACAAATGCTTTTTCTACAACAACACAACAATAACGCATATTGGAATTTTCCACAAAATTATGAAAAATAAATATGAGTATTTGTGTGCGGATGGATGTGTGTATCTACACATGTGCCCGCATGCATACATTCGGGTCTGCGTGTAAAGCAATATTAGGTGGTAGGGATCCATTGGACTCGAGCACTGGCTGTTTGTCGTTCTCTTGTGCCGGATAATCACGAAAATAATAGAGGCTTAAAAATGAAGTTAATTTTGCAAATGTCGTTGTTAAGGCTTAACAATGAAATACTTGTTATTTTTTCGAGGCTGCCTTTGGTTTGGTCCTTTTCTCTGCCTGATGTCATGGAGCGACGTCCTCCTTTGGCAATATAAACATATAAATTTGCACTCAAATAAACTCTTTGGCATAGATTTTCCATTTCATTATCGAGTGGGAGGCTGAAATTGTATACCCCGTTATACATCTGTGTCTACACATGTCGACAAGGGTATTTGTGTGCTGTATTCATTCTATGGTTGGAATTGTTTATTTTTGAGCCAAATAATGACTTTGGTTAACTTTCACTGGAATTGGAATTTATTTGTTTACAGTCGCTTTTGAAAATTCGCAACAATGTTAAAATAACGACAGAGGAAGACACGAAATCAAACGGTTATAAATTTACAATTTGTCAATATTCCTGAAGCCGCATAAAGTTAGAGGTCTTCCTTCGCATTAGACTGCCACAACTGCGTACCAAAGGATAAGTGATGGTCTTGTTCTTTGAGGACCTTGGAGTAGTACAAGTACTTTTGGATACAAATTCTTTAAATACATTCCACGTGCTAAAAACTAAATTCCAACAACCTATATAAAGAGAATCCTAGACCAGGATGTTGTCATAATCGTGGCTTACGTTTAAGGATCGTTAGTAATTACCAGCATTACCAGCCTCAATTCGTTTTCGTGAGTTGGTCTAAGGCACATGTCAGATGTTTGTACATTCATCTGCATATATGTACATATGCATGTATACATATGTATATAGAGTAGTACATTTGTCATTTCAATTTCCAATACTCGCGCACATCCAATTGAAATAAAGTTTATTGTCAATATTTTCGTTGGACAAATTAAGTTGAATGGCTTTTGTGGAAGCAGTATTGAGTGCGACATTTTGTTTCAAGGCTTTGGATCCAATTCATAGGGGCAAGGAATTAAAATCGGTCAAGGTGGATCATACGTATATGCAAATTTGTTGGCTGTAGTCTGCAATCAATAAAATTGAGTATTTTGAATAATTTATTATTGAGAAGAAGAAATGCGTTAGATTTAGTTTGAACTAAGATTTGAATACCAACGGAGAGTGGGAGGTTTCGTATTGTAGTTCCGTCTTGTGGGCATAAAGTTAGAATAGTTGTTGGCATGAATATTACGTTAGAATGGTAACGTTGAAGACTTCGTTAATTGTAGAACAGGTTAGAAATACTAGGTTTCAATGGATTTTTGTCAGTGTTGGAATTTTTTAGTTTGCATTACTTTATCTAATGCAAATGCAAAAGAATTACCATTGTTCGCATTGACAATTAAAAAATATTGAATTTCCGTTTGCTCAGGCAATGCAAATGCAGGTTGTGGAATATTTATATGTAGAGGTTTGTGGCTTCGATGGGTGTTGTCTCGTAGTACTTTCAAATTTAAAATATTTGAAAACCAAAACTGCCAGATATGAAGGAAATGCTTTGAAAATAAGTACAATTGTCAACGGTATTTACATTTGTTTGAATTTGCATTTGTAGAGGTAAAAATAAAAACTACAAATTATAATTTCATGTAATTAATTTGTTCTATGTAAGGTTATTGAGAATGTAATAAGCCAGCACACTTTTACTACAGTTTATCTGTTTCTTTCTGTATAGGTAAATTCCAAATGGTATTGAGCCTTATCTCGAAAATTTAACGGATATTTCCAAGCAAAATGGTGGATTAATCTAACGTTCACAAAACAGTGTATTATTTTTAGGCGATTTATTTATTTATGTTTCATTCAGGCACAAGAGGATAGATATGAAAAGATTTCTCTGGGCAAACTTAGCTCCAATAAACGTTACAATCATAACAATTTCCATGGTGTCACACGATAATTCCTCATGTTACAACATCCTTAATCAAATTCAATCAAAAGATTGGTATTAGAACCATTTCGAAGGTATACCACGTCTTAAACGCAACCCTTGTCACATCTCCTCCACAGTCCAATCCAAAGGGATGTGGCATAATATAAATGTTGCATATAAAGGATATTGAAGGAGCAGCATTATCACATGCATCTAATTTGGCTTTTACAAGCTACAAGTTGGTGGAGGACCACGAGTTAATGCTCCTCAGAAAAATGCGAGTGTTTTTTTTTCATACGCAAATATCCTCGCTATACAAAAGGATAAATCAACGTGTCAAATCGACTGGAAACGACATTTTGGTGGTATCCGAAAAGGACAGACACGGCTCGGCGCTCACGCAGATATGATAACGGGGTGCGTGAATGTCGCTAACAAGCTTGGGACCAAACCACACACACGCATCACGCATGACGCATTCATTATATGTAAGGAAGAACGATATGCTGCCAAAAGGTCGAGTAAGATGGAGAAGAATGCACGAGAAGAGCAACCAGCAGAAGAAAAATTTCTCATAGGACCTCATGAGCTTAAACTCGATGTGTTTAAGGATTTGTGTCAGACACTGTCAGGTGCTGAATATGTAGCAAATCGAGGAAATTTGTAAAGTTTCAACCCAACCACATACACACATACATCCCCACTCAAATACATATGTATGTAGTGTGTATGGCAACCATGTGAGCACATTGATGGGTCTTCAAAGCGAAAAAGGATGTTGTAGCTTCAAGCACTCAACATACAACGACTAACACATGACAACCTATTGTCACAAAATTGACTTGTGACAGTTTCAACTAACCTTGCAACATCTTCTATTACTCAGGAAGGTCCTGGGCAGAGACTGTGTGTGTGCGCTTGTATATATGTGGGTGCTCTTCCAGCGTTTGCAAAGCAGGATCATTTTGTTAAACTATTGATTGAAACGAGAGTTATTTGCCTTCAAATAAATTGAATTCAAATGTAAATGACTTTAAACGTTGGCCCAAGTACTGCGTTGCTTAACGGTGGTAGGTTGGCCTAGAAGGTGTTTGCAACATTTTTCAACAAATTGCTGCCAAGATAACGTTAGAGGGAAAGCGGATATGGAAATGGGAAGTGGGGTTTAAGCTGTTGACTCTTGTGCTCTTTCGTGCTGTTGTTGGCGTTGTTCTTAACCACAAGACAAGTTAAATTGTTAACATCAAAGTCAACAATGACATTTTTCATTCGAATTCAATCAGAAATCCTCGAACGGAAGAAATGAATGGAAGGGATTTCTTTAATGCGAAGGTGTTGCCCTTTTCCTCGTCCTCATTCCCAATCGCAGCAGCTCGTGGAGACTAGTCTATCAAATGAAATTTATAACAAACACTTTAGCGCCAGAGATTTACCAGACGTGCTCAATAAAGCGACTTTTGTGGTCGGGAGCGAGAATATAAAGTTCAGCCCCTCCCTTATGCGGTCGCTGCTAAAGCTGTTCGCCGGAATATGGCTTTGACAGCTTGTAATGAAATTTGATCCTTAATACCCGCGACTTGGTATTGTTAACACCGTTCTAGTTGGTGTTATTGTTGCTGCTGTTGTTGATGCTGTTTTTAGTTGCCTCTCAAGTTCCAAAGTACAAAATATTTCCTTTTTCTTGTTCTCGACTGAGGTTTCTCCTGCTCTCCCTCCTGTACACTCGCGACAGACGAGAAGTCATTTGTGTTCAAGTTAGTGCCGTGCACTTGAACTCGTTGTATTGAATGGATATTGACGCTTGGAATAATGCGAAAAGGGCAGGTCATGCTTTTGGCAACGAGCGCAGGAAGGTCTCCTGATTGGCATTTGATTAAAAAAAACCAACAACAACAGCAACAAAACTTTGGCGGTGTCGCATTCTGTTCTACTTTATCGCTGTTTGATATCGTTTTTTTAAATTCATTCCGCTCCTTTCGGGCCGTGGTGTGAATTTGATGGTGAGTCAATCAATTGTTTGCTCATAAATTTTACTTCATTCATTCATTTTCATTTCTCTCTTCCCGCATCTTCTCAATACTTGCAGGGGAAGGGGGATTTCTTTTACTTTATTCTTCTTCTTGTTTTCATTTTTTTCTATTGTGCTGAAGAGAAATGTTTTGTAAATTTGTTACTAAATGATTAATGGGCTTTTTGTTAAGGCAAAATAGTGATTGAAGATAGACAAATATTGAAATTTCATGAAATTATTGTGAGAAGTTAATCATTTTCTTTTTTGTTCGTTAAAACGTGAAAGTGAAACGGATACAGCCAAATGATAAAGCAGTGTAGGAAGGGGCCTGTGAATGATGGCAAAAGGATGGATAGATAACAGATGGAAGGAGCAACGGGGCGGGTGTGTTTGAGTTATTTAACACTCTAGTGCTTTAATGCTCCGCTGATTTCGATATTAATAATGCAGATTGAAAAATAATTAAAATTACCATATTTTGTTAAAGAATTGTGCTTGGTTACATCTTAGTGGTGACGGCGATTGTGATGAAAAGGGCGGGCCCACTAAGACCATTTTCCTAGATAGTGTGATTAAGTAAAAGATTCAGCAGAGTGTCATTTATGTAAACCCTTTTTAAAGATGTACAATTCAGTTGGCAGGTGTCTGGATCCTAACAGAATATGATACACGTTAAGTGGGGTTGTAAGATTATGCTCCCCTCCTATTCATTCTCACAACAAATGTGGCGGCGCCGTACTAACTATCTACCGGCGGCCACATAATCTGGCAACCACCCGTTTGATTACACCACCACAGAACTTGGCACGTACCACCTATCTAAAATGCATCATGGCATTTGTGAAACGAAAAGTAAACATCATTAGGTTTGTTCGAGAACGTGATAATTAGCACTAATTATCACTATTTTTTGCTGGAAAGTGTTCGATAACTCCCAGCAGCCAGCAACGAGAGAGACAGAGAGTGAATATTTTGACAGTTCAATGATGGAGAAGTTGATGGTTTGTGCTGGGAAAATTTTTGGCAGCACGAATTAGCAAGCCAAACATAACAGCTGTTTTAAGTAAACAAACAAAATTAGGACGTAGAAAGAATATAAAATAATAAATTTATCATTGGAATTTGAGTTTTTAAGAGAAAATGTGATTTTTGAATGTTTTGTTATAAATCTTTAAGTATTTCTGTTGAAAAAGAAAACAGTTTTGGTGATTTGTAATGTTTTGTTCTAATTGCGTTTGTTGGTTCTTCCAATGTTTACATTGCATATCAGCTGTTTACATACAAAGTTCTTATTTCTTGCTAGTTTTTGCTGGATGTCGTTCGCGTACTTTTTGTGCTATTTTTTATTGAGAGAGTAAAATCATTCTTACTCTCCAGATAGTTTTTGCTTGCTATTTTTTGCTGGAAAAGTTCTCGAACAAACCTATTGTCAGAGTTATCTGACAAAACTGCAATTTTGTAGAAAAATCGAGAAAATTGCATAGGAACGAGTGAAAAACGCAACAACGGAACAAAATTCCCGCAAAACGGCGTCGTCTGATTGTTTCAGCCATTTTGCATATCAATTGTGAAATAGCCAGCGTGGTAACGAGTAACGTCTTCAGCAGCCGACCGGGAGTTATTAAATAATTGGCCATCAAAGTGAAGATTTTTAAGGTAATCCAAGAAAGAAGGAAAACCACCATCACCACAGCACGTTTAGGAGCAAGAATTCCAGAGCATCCGAATGCTAGAATTGTAATCGATTCCGTGTACATAGACGGAAACGAAAACCATTGGGAAACGCATTGTAAGTATGTACGCGTCGCTCGTTTTCTTCCTTACTTAAAAGCAATTCCCTCTGCTGTCCCAGACCAGTGCAACTATCAAATAAGCCAACGCCAGGGAACAGCGATTAACCCCACAGAACAAAAAGGCGAAATTTTCCCCCCCAAATTTTTGCACGTTCACCCCAAAACCGAGGAAAGCAGGTTTCAAAGTAAAAAGGAAAAAAAATACGCAGGTACAAGCGCATGGAACTAGGTAAAGTATATCGCCTCGTATATATTAAACGCGAAGCCGATACATTTGCATACTTCTACAGATTGCAAACGAGAACCGGCCAGAAATGGGGTGAGACCCAGCACTGACGCACACAGAAGCCGAAGACAGCACGAACCAGTCAGAGCTGTCCGGCAGATTGTTTAGGTTACCCATCGAAAGACTGCGCATTCGGAGGTTCGGTGAGTACTGCAGAGGTTGTACCTGGCACATCGGCAGGAACAGGCAGTAGCACCGGGTTACTCTGGGTGTGCATATCCGGAAGTGGGGCCAAAAACGCCAACCGACCAGTCAGCTCTGATCGCCCAGTGCTGTGGCTAAAAGGTGTTATAAGTGCAGAGCGCAGAAGTCGTCTCATTCCGAACTTGGCATCGTCGATTTGAACCCAAGAGTCAACATCAACTCAATAAAGTCTCCCAAAGCCGTAGTGAATACCGCCGGACAGACAGCATCGGCCGCCGACAACTCCTAGCATCCACCCTACTTGCTGAAACCGTCATCTCCAGGCTCAAAAACACTTATCTGCATAGTTTACGACAACACCATCGATCGACGCTAAATAATACGCTAAATCAAGTCCCCCTCCTTGACCAGCTGAAGCGGTAAGTCCAGTTTTGTTTTTTTTTGGACTCCCAATTACGTATGGACCGGATGTAGAGTAGGACATCTGCAAGAGAAACCAATACGTTATCCCAAGTGCATATTTTCAGTGCCTAAATGATAGAGTAGCGAAAAGTGCCATCATAATATATCGAAATGTAATTAAATATCAAAATGAAGTAACGTAAAACTGAGTTCAAAAATACACCCTTAAAAGTTAAAGTAAATAGTCAAAATAAGTGAAAAGGGTGAAAGTTAAGTTAATAATGTAAATGTTAAAATAATATAGTTATGGCAAACTAAAATTTTGAAACAGAGTGAAAAGTAGATTCTTATAATTAAAATTTTTGAGAAAACCGCCTAAAAGATACTCCGATTTTCAGATGAATAAGTGAAATTTGGAAATCTTTTTAATGTTAAATTAATTTTAGAGCTAATTTGTAAGAGCTTTAGCACTTTAAACACAAAGGCACCCTGGAGTTATAAGTGCTAATTAAAATTGAACTCAGTAGTGCTAAGTAAAAGAAAAAAAAGATATAAAGTTTTGAAAATCGGGAATATTCGAGATTGCAATTGTTGAATTGTTTAACAGTTGTAATCATTTTTAGATACAATATGCAAAAATTCCAAGGGAAGTTTGAACAATTAAAGACTAAATGAATATAATCGATTTTGAATTTTGAATTTAATTATTTTTGTGCGGAAATTTAAATTTGAAATTTTCGCGAATGAAATATAAATGCTAAATTGTAAACTCTGAAGAAAAATTAAGAGAGTAGCATTTATTAAATAATATGTTGTAAAATTTAAAGTGCTAAAGTGTTAGTGTAAGAATATCGACTTAAATAATTGTGACCAAATACGGTTCGTTACTATTAACCCGTCACGAGCCGCATTTGCAGCATTTGGTTAGTAGGGTTACCCGGTTTAAAAGTGCCCGTTAGGTTGCAAGTACTTAAACTCGGGGTTCTATAACGTGAATCATCGTGTTCACTGCTATTGATTGTTTTTTTTTTGATCTTACAAATCATTTTGTCATGCCGAAAGTATAAGTCGTGGCTTAAACTTTTTCACCTGTAGATTTTCCTGCCTACTGTTTCAAAGGCATATTAAAGTTAAGATTATATCCATGGAGTGGATTTGTTCTCAGGTGCTCCATAAGAGGCCTGAATCTTGTTTTGCTTTAAATAACGTAGCGCTTCGCCCATGTGGCACCCTAATGTAAATTTTTGTTATTTTCCAATACATTAAGCATGAAATTGTTGGTAAATTAAGTAAACCACATAGGGTATTTTAAGAGCCTCATTGATAGGCCGAAATAAAATTTTATAACGATTGTAATCGATTTTGCGCGTAATGAATATGGTTGTGTAGACAATCATGGTGGTGTAGGGGTAAGCCAAGGGTAAGTTTCCTGGGGCAACGTTGTCTTTTGGGACGCTGAGAAGAGAAACAGCGTCATGGCGAAACAACAATAAGTTTCAAGCGGGTGGTTAAAGACTGACCATAACATCTGTCAGTCCATCTCAGGCGAGATAAAAATATTTCCTGTCGATAATATTTTTCTCCAGCCCGATCACGAATGTCCCTCTTTTTGATTCATAATTGTGCCTTTTCGTTTGGGTTTACTATTGAAAATATAATTCGGGCCCCGTTTCTTTATTTTTATGTCTGAAAATCCCGTGTTTACGTTTCGACTTGGTATGTAATTTTATTGTTCTGAGTCAGATTGTTCGCGCATTGATTGAGTGGGAAGAACCCTCCCGTCCGGCGAGTTACAAGCCCGGCTTAAACGCATGGCATACCAAGCATGCCGCTCAATCAAAGCAATAACTGGTGAAATTTTGAGTTTTTAAAAGAATAGCAATCTGACCACATGACATAATGGCGCCCAACGTGGGGCATCGAAGGTTCACAGCGTGAGTCTAGAGGTATCATAACCACGTTGACGCCTACTGTGTTGTGCACTTGACATAATGGCGCCCAACGTGGGGCCCGAAGGTTCACAGCGTGAGTCTCGAGGTGAAGTAACCACGTCGACGCCTACTATGTTGTTCAATATGACATAATGGCGCCCAACGTAGGGCCCGAGTTATGTGTTCAATAGTCCGATTTTTTTTATTAGTATAAAGTCGAAACGTAAACACGGGATTTTTTCAAAAAGTAAAAAAAAAAATATTGAAAAAATTCGAAAAAATAATTTCCGAACAATGGAAATAATCAGAAAAAATAAATTGAAGCTATCTTTTTACAATCTTTCTTCATATATATAGCTCACGTCTTAACGACGAAAACAAATCTTATCTGAAGAAAATCTGTGGATAGATGTAGAAGTTATGACCCATTAGATATAAGTACCACAATTTTAACTTTTATCGGGTTTTCTTTATTGTTTATTTGTTTTAGTGACCTCGTTTATTAGCTTCGTCGTATTTGAATATACTGTGGTATAAATTATTGTTTTTAGAATCGGGTTACCTTACGATGAATTTTATTTAGAAGCCTCGTCTGATGACAAATATGATTGTAATAATACTCACGATGGTTTCATGAGAATACGAACAGCTGTTTGTATACATTCATTACTTTGGATCAGAATAAAGTAGGTCATAATTTTTGGTAGTTATATATAAAGTGTCATAACTTCTATATTTATCCATGCATTTTCTTCAGATACTCGTGTGATTTTGTTTCCTCGTGCAAACTACATATGTGAAAACAAAAGTGAAACATATTTGAAATTTGTTTTTCAGATTTTTTTTCGTGTTCGTAAAATATTTATTGTGTAAAAGAACCTTTTTACTCACTTAAATTTAAAAACTAACTATGTACATAACATTTCTAACTCACAAACTTGTCTTCAAATTGACACCATACTGGGCTTGAGAGGATGCTTTTGTCTCAAAACTTATATATATTTATATATTTTATATATATATTTATATATTTTTTGAGTCGAAAACATCACAGGCCTGATTTGAAAGTTGGAATACATCTAAAATGTATACACTGTTTTTTAGTCAAAATAGTGTCAATCACCTATGGTATCAATCATAGTAGTAACAATGCCTAGTGTAATTAGTAGGCAACACGATTTTGCTGGTTTGGTTTCCGGTTTCGTTGGTTTCCGAAACGCGAACCTCAACATTAAAAGCAAGGGTAGATTTTTTTAAGTTTTTAGCGAGTTTTGAAGAGGGTACATTTAGTTTTGTTATATTTCTTGAAAATTAAATGGCAAGATCTTTATCAAACCACTCATCAGGAGTGTGCTTGCTTTTGCCAATCGATGAGCAGGTTCAGAGGATATTTACATTTACTTTTGACCATTTACACGAGAAGAGGTCATAAAAATGTGGTCTGACTTTTTATATTTTTAACGACTGTTGGTATCATATAAGGATGATTTAATTCTCGATCCGGAATATCTTTTGTAATGAAGTGTAAAACTAATACTCTAGCAAGAATAGACATTTTTTATTTTTAAATCACAACAATTCTTAATTTTATTGTTGTTACGAATACAGGTTTTATTGGACATAATCCAGTTATATGTCAATTGAAAGTAAATATTATATTTCATCAGAAGAAATTCAAATGTGTATGGGTACGGTTTAATTACAATTAAACGGGAGAAGCTACAGCAACCCCACTTATACTTGTAATGTAATTTAAGAGGACGCTATAACTACTATAATGTGTACTTGATGTGTGGTATTAAGTAATGTATGTATAACGTACCCAGAGCGTACATTAAAAGTACACTACAAGTTTAATTAGGGCTCTAAACGTTTAGTTTGTGTGATTTGTACACCCCTTATTAATAAACTAAATGAGCTAACCTACACTAAAAGTGCTAAAAGTGCAGTAAACTAACAGTACTGGTAGCATTAACAGTTGTTTTGTACTTCAGAGAGAGAATGGAGATAACAAATTGCTCAGTTTTGCGATTGGATGGCCCATTTCCAAGTTATTACCATATTTGAAGTTTAACGATTTTTTTTATTTTGGCAACGTCTTTACAAAATATTGCAACAAAATGAGACGCCTCACTTTATCAATACACCTTAAAATTGGTAATTATCGCATTCAACACACTGTTTCCGAGATATTAGTTTTCTTTTTGATAGTGTTGATAATTTTAAAAAATCTGTAAAACAGGAAAAAACACCAAAATAAAAATAAAAATTATTGGTTTTGTATAATGTGTACATTTAACGGCCGATTTCACCATGTCTAGGTATCCTACAGTAAGATCTCGGGAACAGTTTTACCTATCAGTTTGTGTATAATTATTTTTTAGTGTTTGTAATTTTTTAAATTTCTTAGTATAAACTGGGTCAAAGCCGCTACCCAGCCAAATTCTGACTCGCGGGCCACGAGCCGGCAGCCCAAGTTTTTTATTTGTTAAATACTACTATTTTCAACCCGGGTTCGAATTGGCTTGAAACCAAAGTTCATCATGTCAGCTTCCGTTCGCGAGCTGACCCGCAAATTTCAAACTGTCGGATTTCGTCTCACGAGTTAGTTTTTGGTTAGGTAGCAGGTTGTGAGCGAGCTCATACGTACACTATGTTTGACCTGACATGGACACTAATTATGGTATTGAACTATTTTTTTTAAAGTCAATATCTTAATCAATCTCAATCTTTATCCGTTTACTAATTGTGCGTTGATTTATTTCCCGTTAATTAAACGGTGTTCAATTCAAATCGCATATTTCTTTATTTCAGTTGTACTGCACAAACTTAACACTTTACAATTAGTCTTTTCTAATGTTTTATTAGACGATGTCGACATTTACCTGTTTGCAACGAGACTGACCTCAGTTTGGCTGCAAGTCGGTTATTTACTTATACCAGTTTAGCCGTTTCCAGAACCATTTTGTAGTAACGCTGTATGTTCCCGATTACTTACTTACTTACTTATCCGGTCTCGGACAACCCCAGGGGGTCAGAGACCTTACAAAACGAAGATAACATATTTCGCCAACCAGTTCGATCTTTTGCTTTATCTCTCCAGTTGGCAATACCAAGTGTACGCAGGGATTCGTCAACCTGATCCCTCCAGCGGAGTCTTGGTCTTCCTATTTTTCGTCTTCCTTCGAGTTCGGTTTCGAAAAGTCTTCGCGCTGGTTCATCTTCATCCATTCTACTGACATGGCCTAGCCAGCGCAATCGCGTTATCTTGATCCGCTTAACTATGTCAATGTCAGGATAAAGCTCATACAGCTCATGATTCATGCGTCGCCGATACTCGCCGTTGTGCACTATAGGGCCATAAATTTTTCGGAGTATTTTTCTCTCGAAGACTCCTACAGATGTTTCGTCTGCTTGCGATAGGACCCAGGATTCTGCGCCATAAAGCAAGACAGGTTGAATGAGAGTCTGGTACAGCTGGACTTTTGTTACTCGAGAGAGGGCTTTATCTCTAAAGTGCTTGCTTAGCCCAAAATAACATCTATTCGCAAGCACAATTCTCCGTTTGATCTCAAGGCTGACGTTGTTGTTTTTGTTCACGGCAGATCCGAGGTATATAAATTCGTCCACTACCTCGAAGTTATAACGGTTATCAACGTTCACGCTTTGGTCTAATCGCGTGGAGGCCCTGTTCGTTGAAACCATTAATTTTGTCTTGTCCTCATTCACCGTCAGACCCACTTTTGCTGACTCCTTCTCAATTCTCGAAAAAACCGCAGTAACTTCTCTAATTGTGCGCCCAATGATATCTATATCATCAGCATACGCGAGCAGCATGTGACTTTTGCTGCTGATGGTTTTATTCATATTGACTGCAGCTTTTCTCATAATGATCTCCATTAAGATGTTAAAGAGATCGCACGATAGGGTGTCGCCTTGCCTGAGGCCTCGCTTAGTTTCGAAAGGTTCGGTAAGATCCTTACCAACTTTCACTGCGGATTTGGTGTTCGTCAAGGTCATCCTGCAAAGGCGTATGAGTTTTGCAGGAATACCAAGCTCAGACATTGCTTCATAGAGTTTCTCCCGTATCGGACTATCGAAGGCTGCTTTATAATCGATAAATAGATGATAGGTGTCGATTTGTTTTTCGTGTGTCTTCTCCAGGATTTGGCGTAGCGTGAAAATCTGGTCAGTTGTCGATTTTCCAGGCCTAAAGCCACACTGGTATGGTCCAATCAGGTCTGCGATAATTGGTTTTAGTCTTTCGCACATTATACTTGATAGAACCTTATATGCTATGGATAAAAGGCTTATTCCACGGTAGTTGGCACAAATACTCGGGTCACCTTTTTTAAATATGGGACATAGTACACTGAGACTCCAATCGCCGGGCATGCATTCATCTAACCAAATTTTGCTAATGAGCTGATGCATGCACCTTATCAGCTCATCGCCGCCAGCCTTAAACAGCTCCGCCGGTAATCCATCGGCTCCTGCGGCTTTGTTGTTCTTAAGCCGGGCAATAGCTGTTCTGACCTCGTCTTGGTTAGGAGGGGGGCAATCGACGTCGTCGTCCATATTGTGATCGATTGTCCCATCGTCATCGGATATCTCAGGTACTAGTAGCGCGGAGAAATGCTCTCTCCATATTCCCAACATGCTCTGCACATCTGCGACGAGATTTCCGTCTTTGTCTTTACAGAAGGGGGGCCCTGAACCATGTCCATTAGTTCCGTTTTTAACTTTTTGGTAGAATTTTCGGGCTTCGTTCTTCCTTCTGTATGTCTCAATTTTCTCACTCTCGCGTTTTCTCCACTGCCGTTTCTTACGCCTAAAGAGACGGTTTACCTCCTTTCTCTTCTCCCTATACCGCTCAGTTGCAGCTCGCGTTGCAATTGACTGAAGCATTACCATACGTGCAGCGTTCTTTTCGTCATTTGCTATGCGACACTCTTCATCGTACCACGGTTTGTTGCGAAGCGGTTTTTCGAAACCAAGTACGGTTGTTGCGGCAGTTTTTATAGAGTCGGATTCCCGATTATTCTTGAAAATTCCACATCGCCATAATGATTATCAGACTGTTCTGGTGATATCATCAAATATTCGTGGTCAGTTGGCATGACGTAAATTTTCAACTTGTAACGACGGCATACTATTAGGTAAACTGTATGTTGATATTCTACTTTGGCATAATTGTTAGTTAAGCCAAACATGTAAAGCGTTTATCGTAAAAATACAATCTGTTACTTGTATTCAAGTAAGAATTTCCAGATACATTTTCTTTGCCAACTCTTGGATAAAACAAAGTAAAATTACAAGGTTTCCACTTATGTTGGTCGTTTGATTTTTAGCGTGAATGATATCGAATTTCTGCTGGGAATGACATTTCGATAGGCATATCCCGAGGCTTGTCAGCGGGTGTAAGCTCTTAATGTGACACTTTTGATACGCGTAAGGCTGTCATTTGTGTATGTGTGTCCTTGCAACATTTGACATATTTATGAATTATATTGGCAAACATTTATTAATTATCCAGACCTTCCACTAGTCCTTGTCGCGCCACAAAGGAAATAATAAACGCATTTTCGTTTCAACATAATCAAAAATTAATATTAACAGACCGTGTACGGGAGTGAGTGGGGGTGCGAATGCGAATGGAAGTACTTTGACTTTATGCTCTAAGTGAAGCAAATACTTTTGACATGAGCACAAACACCCACACACAGAAACAGAAACACAAACACACACACCCATACACAGCATCGGGCAGGGAAGGGCGTTAGCAAGGAATGGGATTTGAGTATAAAAAGTAATTGTAAATAAGTAATAAAGCAGTAATATACCGTTAAATAATCCAAAAAACCAACACCATTAATAAAATGCCACAAACACTCGCAAAATCTAACGCACACATACACATACAGCTACACACACTCTCTTACACACGCACAAACAATGCAAAACAAACAAGGCAGCATCGTCCTTTGCGACACAACACAATCCAATCCAATCAACTTAACAATTTTCTATGTCGGCAATAAGAGAAAATAACAACAACGTCAACATCACCACCGACATCGGCAATAGCAATAACAACGGCAGTGGCAGTGGCCAACTAGAGGAATACAATGGCCACTTCATTTATTAGACGGACTTTGTTGAGGCCACGCAGAGCGAGTGTCACTCATAACGTTTCCCAACAATAAAATATTGGTAAATAAAACGATTTTGACACTGAATTTAAACAGTTCCCTTTTCATCATCTTCTCTTCTTCTTCTTAATTTGTTGCTACTTCGCATCATAGAAAATTAGAGGCGCGAAGAGCAACAACGAAAAACTCAATTTTAACGTAAAAGCGCGTACAGTTACCGAGTACGGGTTGTTTTAGTTCGAATTGAATTTTGAAGAACCTACTCTATTAATCAAATTCGCTTTCCAGGAAGATGACAATCGCCCAGGAAATGTTAAGACTGTGTAATATTGTAGTTGTTACGTACAGCTTGGTATGGTAGCTCTTTCACTGGGCATCTTCTTCTGTTGAATATGAGCATTTACACTTTAAGTGGATCACAGCAAAATCATGTCAGGTCTACGATTTTGGAGAAATTTGGCGTATTGGTTTTGTAAATTGTTCGTATGACTCTAATGAAATTATTTTGGAAAGACTAAAAGCGCGCTCAAAAATTAAATTTTAAAATTCCAAAATAGTGTGCACTCGCAGAACTAATTGTTTGAAAAGATTCGGCTGTTGCCACCAAATTTCAGTTACCACAACCGAAATGAGGTTATCCCGACTGAATTTAGTTCCCACAACTGAAATTCGGTTGCAGCAACCTCTAATAACTTGTGACAACCTCTAATTCGGTTGTGATGACATCCAATGTGGTTGTGACGACCTGGTTACGACTAATTCGGTTGTTTTGCTGTGGGTGTGTATTTTGAAAAATTATAACTTCTTGTGGGTAAGAGTTATAAGTATGCGAGAGCCTGTAAAATACTGCTAAAGCTACAGTTATGCTGCACTTGAAATCGAAAGTTTTTGAATTTGACCGAAATCAAGTCGAAATTTATTAGATTTCGTATACATTTTGATAACTGTATGTCCGCTTAGTGACGGCGACACTATCGAGCACGCATCCAAAAAAATGCTTTTGAAAAAATCCGTTTGGAATCGGTGTAAAACTGTAGGCCCCAATCAGTGATTGTGAAACTAGAAAGGGCACAGCCCTTTTATTGTGAGAAGTTCTCCCCAATCATTCCATGGGGGTAATGGGAAACTAGTTATTTATCTGATTTATATGGTGAATGAATCTAAACTTAATGATTCCAGTTCACTCGGTATAAGTGGCTAAAGAACATGTGGTAACTGGTTTATCCCTGAAAGAAGTTCCTCCCGGTACTAAAACCATAATACGTGATGAATTATTGGTTTAAAATGCTACATATTTCATTGTATTAAACAAACGCTCGTGGCTTCTATTGTCGACTCTCTGATGAATAGATATCATCCAATAATACCAAGGAGTCGTGTTAAGTGATCCAAAGTCCAAGGGGCATGTGACAGCTCCGAAACTTTTGTCAAAAAATATTATTTCGGAAAAAAGTTTTATTTCTCAACAAGGCTCCTTTCTCGATACATTTAGTACATCGTTTCCCCAATTTTGTTATTCCTTGTTAGCAATTCGTAGCCCAATTTATGGATTTTAGACATCGCGACTATACACCTATTCGCCGGTGCGTTGTCATGGTGGAAGATAACTCTTTTCGTCGCCCAATGCGGTCGTTTTTGCTTCTAATCTATGTCGAATCTGTCGAACATAATGGGACGTAAATGGATTCAGATCGTATTTGCAACATTTCATTAGAAAACGAACGACGAATGAAAGGGGCAAAGCCTAAACAGTAGGAGAAGGGAGGGTATCTGGAACAAGTTGTATCAAGTCTTATCTAATTGTATTGTTTGCACAAAAGATAGATAGCAGCTCTCATTGCCGGTTTAAATAACTTTCTATCAACTTAATGTTAATGTCTTAATGCAAACATGTACAATTTCCGTTTCCTTTGTGAATACAGGGTGAAACACACACACACCTACTCACACCGATCCAAATGCAGACGGGAAGTTAAACTTCGAACGTGTACACCGACACAAAAAACGACAAAGTAGGTGGGAGGGAGAAAGAGAGAGGCATTACGCAAAAGAGTCGGCAAACAATACAATGTGGTATATTTCACTGCTAAATTACCAATTACGAAAATTACAAAATTATTGTCATACAACAGAGTGGAACATACCAAAAGTTAATCCATACCAGTGATGCCAAATTTGGCATTTATTTGTTTTTAAACGTGAATCCCTTAATCGACCGTTGCGTAATAATAGTTAGGGATTTCACATGGTCTCCTAAAGTCATAAGTCGTAAAGTCATATTTAACAATTTAGTACATATGACTTATGCGTGTGAGCAGCATGTTGTATGTGCTAAATCATAAGTCATAAAAACGTCAAGCAACAAAAGAAAACTATTAAAAAAAATTAAAAAATGCCAAAAAGAAGCGAAAAAGATACAATTTTTATGGTTTCGTGTGATAAGTTTGTGCACAAAAACTTACCGAAGTAGTTTCTTCTCCTTCCATTTGTCCAATTTCCTTTTTTTATTATTTTACCAATTAAAATTAATTCTTGAGTTAATGTCGTAGAAAAATGCAAAATTTCTTCAAAAACACATTAATATATCTGATTAAATAGTAAACAAAAAACAGCTGACACTGAACATACAACATAGTACACTGGAGCAACAGACATGCTCAG
Organism: Phaonia tiefii; assembly: GCA_963931995.1. Classification (NCBI taxonomy): domain Eukaryota; kingdom Metazoa; phylum Arthropoda; class Insecta; order Diptera; family Muscidae; genus Phaonia; species Phaonia tiefii. The sequence goes on along the minus strand of OZ008369.1, from coordinate 296,660,203 downwards.
GTTGTATAGTCGTAAAATATATTTACTTGAAGAATACCAACAACATATTTACAACTGTTGTATTATTTTAGCATATACGATAAATACAACACAATAGTACACCATGTGAACTCCCAAAGTGTTTTTTTTAGTTATATTGAAACGCATTCTGGCAGTTTCCGTCAAAAATTGCGGCAAACAATTTCGAGAAAGTCACCAAATTATCCTCTTTAGAAAAAGGCATAGATTTCGAAAATACTTCATCTCGCCCTTAATTTTTCGACTGAACGCCGTACTAGACTATATACAATAGACACCATGTGAACTCCCAAAGTGTTTTTTTAGTTATATTGAAACGCATTCTGGCAGTTTCCGTCAAAAATTGCGGCAAACAATTTCGAGAAAGTCACCAAATTATCCTCTTTAGAAAAAGGCATAGATTTCGAAAATACTTCATCTCGCCCTTAATTTTTCGACTGAACGCCGTACTAGACTATACGATAAATCGTTGGATATGCCAACATTTTAGTTTTTGTAAAGCGAATGTAAATTTAAGTTTTCTCGTATTTGTTTTTATTTTCTTCAAAAAATTATGTGATCAGGGTTGCGTTTTCAGTAAAACGAACAAAACCAAAAAAAGAACGGATTTATTTTTGTTTTTTCTATTTTTTTTTGTCTGTTTTCTTTATTTTATAACTGTTGGGTAACAGGGGGTATTCTTGGCACAGCTGATCCACTATGACGTAGGAAAGTGATATAAATCAGAGAAGATAGACGAGAGAGCGTTAAGCAATCAGAAGAAAACCATGCAGCAACTTAAGTTTAAATAGTGTTTGATAGATGTCCGTGAAGATAAATTCCGAATTTAACTAGCAAAGACACAAACCACATTCATTTATAGAACTCTGTTAACAGGTTAACAGACATCTGTTAATGCGGCCAAAAAGATATATATATCAATAGAAGAGATTTTTAAACGATCAGAGCATTATATATACAATAACAAACAAAAACAGCTTTGTAAAAGAGCTATTGTCCTCACATAACAATGTATGCATTTTGGAAACATTTAGATGGATTATTACAAAACAAGGAATTCTCCCGTACTCTCATATACCTCGTTGGAAAGGTCCTTAAAAACACTTTCAGAATCTGTAATCAGAAAGTGCAAAAAGTCCTTCGAAGGATCCAAGTATTTCAATTTGGTTTCAGACACCCAACATATATATTCGCCCATTGTGCGAAAACAAGGAATTCTCTCGCATTCTCACATATCTCGTTGGAAAGGTCTTTAAAAACCAAGGGGTACCGATGAGACAGCTGTTCAAGTTAGTACTTGGAGAACAAATAGAGAATGTGCTATCAAAGGAGACTCGTTGATAGGGACTGGGTTGCGTGGTGTGATTTTCAAACTTCTGCTGCCGAGTGTCAAGCCAAAAGTACAAAACACAACAACTGGGAGTCAATTTTGCCAAATAAATCGATTAAAAAAAGGGATATTCAGTGAAAAAAATCAAAATGTAATGAAGTGTTAGAGTAAAGTTATTTGTGTAGATCCCAATTAACACGAAAATTGTTAAAATTAAAGATTGCTCTCATTCTCTACATGTTTTCCTCGTAGGTCTCGGAACTCGTTAGTACAAAAAGCAACTAGTGCACACTCTTATAGTATTACTCGGTGTTAAAAACACTTTCGCACAATGGGCGAATATATTTGTTGGGTGTCTGAAACCAAATTGAAATACTTGGATCCTTCGAAGGACTTTTTGCACATTCTGATTACAGATTCTGAAAGTATATTTAAAGACCTTTCCAACGAGATATATGAGAGTACGGGAGAATTCCTTGTTTTGTAATAATCGTCTTCAATGTTTCCAAAATGCATACATTTTTATGTGAGGACAATAGCTCTTTTAAAAAGCTGTTTTTGTTCGGCCGCGAAAAATTTTTTAATAATATAATGTCATTAGTTTAATATTTAATTTTTGTGTATATATAATGCTCTGATCGTTTAAAAATCTCTTCTATTGATATATATATATATCCTTTTGACCGCATTAACAGACGTCTGTTAACCTGTTAACAGAGTTCTATAAATGAATGTGGTTTGTGTCTTTGCTAGTTAAATTCGGAATTTATCTTCACGGACATGTTTGATAGATACGCATTAAAATACGCATTCCCTTTTATTTCTGCCCGTTTTACGTCCAACCAAAGGATAACATACAACAGCAACAGCATCGAGAGAACGTAAAGGAATGGCGACTCTGGCGACAAAGGATAACATACAACAGCAACAGCATCGAGAGAACGTAAAGGAATGGCGACTCTGGCGACATGGAAATATATGAATACCGCGAATGCACAGACTTAAAAGTTAAAGATTTTGTTGGATGTTGGCATATTGGACGATCTAAAGAACAAAAAAGCTGGCAGAAGTTTGACTTAATCTGGGATTTTTCTGGGATTACCCCGTATTCACAACGGAAAATTAGTGAAATGATATAAGTAGGCCTCGTACAACGAGTGTCCAACTGGAATGTATTTAACGCTTAATCTCTCATTACTCAAGAATTGACGTATAACAGTTACATATCTACTATCTAACTCTAATATGAACATGTATGTTTTAGCCAAATGAACCCCTGATAGTCTTGGTCAAAGAGGATGTAGAAGTAGAGAAGAGAAAACCGCCGCAATTTGGCAACCCTCGTAGAAGAGAAGAAACAACGAGTGAAGCGCCTCGTTTCTCTGTTCTCTCTCTCTCTCTTCCTCTCTTCGTTGAATATTTCAATACACGAGCAGTTTTCTGATGGTGTTACAGTATCTAGCTATAGAAATTCCAACCATGTTTAAATAAAATTACATAAAGTATGTAAAACGTATGAAATAATCAAGTTATGACGCGAGAGAAATGCGTTTGAGTGAATCACGTTGAATTTTTGGTTCTCTTCTACGAGGGTTGCCAAATTTCGCCGGTTTTTTCTTCTCTACTTGTATATCATCTTTTGTCATGATTGTTGCTAGTGAATCGACAGCAGTTTGATAATAGTGACATTTGTTTCGTAGCCTTCATTGCGCAGGGTTTAGTTGAATTCTTATGAATTAAAAATCGTTAGTCAGATGATAGTCGGTACCTAACTTTTGCTATACATACGTGGTAAACCTTATACCATGACACCAAATCTCATGTAAGACCAGTTCACATTCCCGCCATTTTTAATATCAACATTCGATCAAATTAAGACCCAGATGAATGATTTCTATGCAAACATTTAGTCCTTGTGTTGAATTTAACATACGTTTGGGGAATAGGTATAATTGCGGCAAACAAACATTTGTTGAATAAATAAGATGAAGAGATAAAAAACTGTAAACATTAACCTGTAAACTAACAAAATCGGTCATAATTATAATTCAAATTTCCAATAACGGGTTATAGTTGCTCCAATCTCAAGACCAAGAAGAAACGAAAACTGTTTTTATGGTTTACCGCAAACGAATTATATTTCACTGAATATGATTTATATTCGATGGAGTGTAGCCTCAATAATAGAAGTTGTTGGTTGAAATTTAAGTACAAATTTATTTTAGTAAGGGTATTTATTTATATTTATTTGATTATTTATTTGATATATTTCTTTTTTTTAGTGATGGCAACTCTGCATACTTTGACTGTTAACTGTCAACACGCACATTTAGTCATGTCACGCTAACATCATCTATTGGCCTTCTTGAATCAAAAATTTGGCATTTCGCAACATCTAGTTCTCTTCATATATTTTCGAAAAAAAACATAACAGAAGAAATACAAAAGTTCAATAAATTTTTTAATCGACTTTTTCTATATTTGCATTTTAAACGTTATTTTATGGAAATGTTCACAGTGATCTATGCGAGAACTCCAGCTTATTACATGTCGACAAGACCCAGCTCGAGTATTGTGGTAAAAAACAAGAAATCGAAATCTTCAAACGATAGCGGGAGTCATTGGTGTCATATTTAGAGTAATATGGTTCCGCCGGCTCATAAACCGCACCAAATAGTGCATTCTGCTGGTTGCATTGGTAGATGTTGCATTTATTTTGATTGCTCATCAGACCAAATGCGATAATTTTGCTTAGACCTGGATCACAAAGGGCGGGAGAGAGGAGAAGAGAATGGAAGCTCTTTCCCTCTCTCTCCTATAACCTCAAGCATTGCGCAAGTAAAATTTCCCTGTGTGAAGCAAAAGATCGTCCTCACGTTTTTCTAAGGCCCACTTGCTGTATTTGATACGCTCTTAGACCAAAAATCGTCCACGTAGTCGAGTAATACCATCCAAATGAAGACATAATCAACTCAAGACACAGCGTAGTGCATTTGTGTGTTTGTACACACTTGTTTTTTTTCTCAAAGAAGATATAATCAATTCATGACAATGTTCACTTTTTCGTTTCTAATAACCGAGTGTCTTTATTTGCAGCAAAAGTAAATTATGATAATTTCGGGATCTATTATAATCGACAGAAACTACTTTTGCGGAAGAAGCATTTTATTTTGTGGGAAAAGTAAAAAAGAAAAAGACCTCTAAACATTTTTCCTATTTGCTTGTGTCAAGTACTTAATTCGTTCGGAATGTGAAGTACAAATTGGCAAGGGAGATGAATATTACTTGTGTGGTAAGGCAGATTCCTTCATAATTTGCCTAGAATCTACCTCTATAAAATATAGTTTAAAAATGCTTACATCCGAATCTTCATGTATGCCAAATTCACTAGTTTGTGTTTGATCCCTAGCTTCTTTAAAATCAGTTCTTCTGGGTTATATCAGAATTTATGAACACATATATTTACGAATATAACAAGAGAGAAACCAACAAACAAATACGTAAGTATATATGTATACATATGTATCTATATAGTAGACATCTGCAAAAGAATGAAAACGCAATTACCAATCAGAATCGTATTGTACATACATACATTCTGTTTATCCGCCTTATTCGAAATGTATCTGAGATTGAGAAGCTTTGACTTAAACTCAAAAATCTTACGGCCAACAAACGTTGAAGCTTAAAATACTACTACATTTACAGCCTTTCCACGATGTCAACGTTAACGTTCGCTTTCTTTCTATGCGACAAACAGCTCATTTGGTATCCACTAACAAACAAACGAAAACACACACAATTCAGTACAAAGTCGGATCCCACTTACACCCTCCCCCTCAAAATCTAAGCGAACGAAGCCAGTCAACCACTTTCGCCTGAGAATGCAAACCACTATCTTTCGACTTGTCGTTCGTATGGTTTTACGTGCGTTTGTTGTTCAAAACAATAGCACAAAGTTGACGTTCGCCATTTAAATGAAGAGCTACAAAGATGAGTACGAGCAACCAGTATCTATCTGCAGGTGCTGCCAAGTTGGTGTTTTTATGCTTAAATTGGAAATATATTTTAGTAAAAATGTTATAACAATGACGTTATATTCTGTCCATTGTGATTTGTCCATTGAATTCTATTCCAATTGTTTTCGTTTCAATCTTTTATTTGATTTTCAGTGATAGATGACTGCGAAAATAGTTAGTGGGTTCCGATTATGTAAACATTCGCTAATGTTTCTTTCGGGATCGTGGATAAGGCTGTTAAAAAACAAAAGCTAATTGTAAATACCTACACATCTCGATATCAAACGTATTTAACAGTGGAATATGCAAGTACTTACCCACTTACACCAAACATTTTGTTTAACTGCAACCATCGGCATAGCAGAGTTGCCCGATTTAATTAAACTTTAAATATAACACTTATTATTTTTTACAATTGCCCATATTGATTTTCTGCTTATTAACTGATACATTATACTCCTTTTATATTTTCTTTACACACTTGGACAACTTAACACATACAACACATATGTAAACACAAGAAATATACACTATACGAAGGAAACTACATAAACACAAAACAATTTGCAACTCACTATTCCATCAACGTCCGGTAACAACGTTTTCTTATTTTTTTTTCTCTTCAAACGTGATTACTTCTTTTTTACCGCAGATACACACACGGAGTTTTGTTGTAAACTGAAATGCAAAACGACACGGCCGATTTTATTCGCGAATACCGACCAAACTACGGTTTAACGTTTATAGACAACAATTAATTTATTTTATTCCTCAAAAACTTATTAGCATTTATCAAATTATTTGATCTTATGAATTTTTCACTAAATTTCATCGGTTTTAAACACAATTAAACATTAGTTTTAAGAACCATTTGCAAAATTACGCGCACTTTGCCCCAAACTTCTAATTAGACTGAAAGGAATAGCAAAACTACCGTTTGATAATGAAATGAAATCGGAAAGAGTTGTTTGGGAGAGTTCGAGAGAGAGAAAAGCAAAGTAATAGATCATTAGAGGGATGCCAGATTTCACAATTTATCTTTATTTTGAGGATTTTTGGGGTTAAAAGAGGGCAAGTTTACTTCAGAGGCAAATGGCCTATTTTTACTACATTTTTACGCGGAATAAAAAACAAACCAAAAATTTTACCACTGGTCCATATTTTCAGAAATATAGGCCTCCAAAGCTTGAATGTATAATCGGGTATAAGTGAGCCATTTGTTGTCCGATTTGATTGAAATTGGTATCATTACGACGGTCTTTCTAAACTCTAAAAATCTGTGTACAAAAATATTTATTTTTATTAACCCTTTGGGGGATAATTTAAAAAAAACGAATTTGGCACCCCACTTTTTTGATAAAAGTTTATTTTTTCAAAAAAATTGCCTATTATTATTATTTTTTGGTAGGCTCCGGTAATAGACAAGACCTTACACTTTATTTTAAGATATAATTTTCACCAATAACCCTTCAAAGACCGAAGTTATTAAAGTTCATAATATTTTTCTGTAAGAAAGGTTTCTTTGTGGCTTAAGGATTTTTCTCCTCTGGGTTATAAAGATTTCTGCGTGACCGGCCTTCAGACGGGCGTAGGGATTTTCTCCTTTGGGTGGGTCCAACACCGGCTTCGCGGCTTCGGCACAGTATTTTTGTGTTATTAAAAATACTGTTAAATAATGAAAAATGTTTTGAAATTACTTTTTTATTTTTGTTTTATGTAGAAAACTGTTATGAAAAGCGACGGAGGCAAAAAATTATTTAAAAAACTAATTTTTTTTATGCCGATAAATTTATTCCACAATTTTAAACGTAACTATCCCCGGTATTTGACGGGTTAATGCAGTATTAAAAAAAAAAAATAAATGGTTTCCCATTACATCCCATGAAGGGACCGGGGAGAACTTCTCACAATCACTGAGCTGTACGCTTTCCAGTTTTCACTCACTGATTGGGACCTACAGTTTTACACCGATTCCGAACGGTATTTTGAGAAGCTTTTTCATGGCTATATACTCGATAGTGTCGCCGTCACTAAGCGAGGTGACCGTCGTCGAAAGAAATTTTTTTTTTTTTTTTAAGGTGGTTGGAGCAGGGATCGAACCCAGGATCTCCTGTACAAGAGGCGCGCACACTACCCATTGCACCACCGACGTTTGAGCAATACTGGCTTATAAATTCCTGAGAATTGATCGATTATATAATGATATAGGTGTATATCTCAAGAAGTTAGGGGAAGTCAAGGCTTTAATATGTAATCTGCAATAAAAGTAAGTTTTTTGATATCACGAAAATTATAAACGGATATGCATAAATGTCGCAAAGTGTGTTAGAGTTTATTAATCTAAAGTGCAGCTATTTAACCACAAATGTATGTGAAAATATCAAAGAAGAGTAAATTATTTGATTAAGAAAAAGCCGATTAAAGTTCCTTAATGTTCTTTACCAAAAGCAGAGTTAATCACAAAATGTGTTAAATGTAAAAAAGAAAAAAAGAAAATAGCGATAGTTTGTTTTGTACGTGTGTCTAGTGTATGTTGTTTATGTATCCAATGTATTATGTATCCAATTTAATATAAATTTCCAAAGTATGACAGTGGGAACAATATAGGGTATTTTACCAAATATGCACTTCATTTTGATTCCAGTTTCTGAAAGTACATATCAAAGCTAACAAAATGGAATTTGGGGTTTTTCTGGATTAGCTCGTATTCGGATTTTATTGTATCGTGAATATTTTAGCTGAAAATTGATTTCGAGCCATTAAAAAACTCAATTATTCTTACGGCTACATCTAGTTAACCGAATATAAAATACTAATTTGAAACGACAGCATTTAGTGCTTCAAAATCGCAAAACTGTGAAGAAATTCTCAATTTGTTGAGATATTTCTCCACATAGTTTATCATAACTCGAAAGTGACTGGTCCAAATTTAACTGAACCTGAACAAAATTTAAGTTTACATTATCTTCCACTAACGTCTATACTACCACTTTTTAACTTGGTCAATAATTTCGGATAGTTTTTGATCAAATATCAGATTAAGTAACACAACTGCATTTTATGACACGAATTTGGCAAAACCCTATTTCATATTCCTCGAAAAATCATTTGAAAAGTGATGCATTTGTTTATGATTCCTAAAGTAAAAAATAGGTAATAAATGGTAGACTATTTATATTTCTGATTAAATTCTCGTCAAATTCCCACACAAAGGGTGAAAACGAAATTATGGTATTGTATAAGGTCGCTGAAGCTAGTAAAGGGTCTGCCAAATAACTTTTTTTTTTTGGAAATGCTATAAAAAAAACTACTGAATATTTTCCCAAATTTCTTGTTTCATTTGAAAGTACAATCCTTCCGGTTAATAATGGAAAATAATCTCATTCAAATGGCTGCCTCGGCTGGCCATGCAGTAGCCTACACGATCGGTCCAATTTTTAAGCACATTATCGATTGTGTGCAGCTGTATTTCACCAATGGCTTCACGAATATTGTCCTTTAAAGCGTCAATTGTCTCTGGCTTGTCGGCGTAACACTTATCTTTGAGGGCACCCCACAAATAATAGTCCAACGGTGTCAAATCGCAGCTCCGAGGTGGCCAAACGACATCAGCTCTGCGGCTGATAATGCGATCTTCTAAAACAGGTCGCAAAACATCGAGTGTAGTTTCGGCTGTGTGGCACGTAGCGCCGTCCTGTTGAAACCAAATGTTGCCAATATCCTCCTCTTCAATTTTTGTGAACAAAAATTTGTTCAACATGGCCCGATAACGATCGCCATTGACTGTAACGGCCACTCCTTGCTCATTTTCGAAGAAAAATGGCCCAATTATGCCTCTGGACCAAAATCCGCACCAAACAGTGACTCGTTTTGGGTGCATCGGCTTTTCAATGCATGCGTGCGGGTTTTCTGAGCCCCAAATGCGACAATTTTGCTTGTTTACATACCCGCCAAGATCAAAATGAGCTTCATCCGAAAAGATGATTTTTTTTTTGGCAAAATCGGCATCTTCTGTAAGTCGATCGCAGGCCCATTTTTCCCATATTCGTTCAGCGGAAGGATAACACTAATTATCTGTCAAATCAGACATGAGCTAAGTGTTACTATTCACGAAATAAGCACTAGTTGAAAAAAAAACGTTAGATGGCGGACCCGTTACATTCAGTTAAAAAATACGCAGAATTTATGTGTTCATTCATCCACTTTTTATCATTCAACAAGTTTATTTACGAAAGAAAAAACGACTTGGATTGCAAAAGTCATATACATACATACTTGTTTTATTCATAAGATATGTAACATTATGATAAAGTAATAAAATTCAAACACTGTTCCCTCTTTTCGATTGGTCAAGATTTTTTAAATATGTTTTTGATAACTCCAAAACTATTGATCAACTCAAAATATGGTGCAGTCATAGATTGAATATAATGTAAACTTACATTTTCTCAAATTTGGTTCAACAAAATCGGAGAAGTCATTTTCCAGTTATGATACATTATGTGGAGAAATGTCTATATTCAATTTTGCGATTTGGAAACACTAGATGCGTGTTTTTCAAACCAGTTTGCTTTATATTTATTTTCTCCTAGTCTGTACCTGCAATTATGCTGAGGGTAGTTGAATTCGAGCGAATCCATAAAAACCCCAAACGCCATTTTGTAAGTTTCGATAAGTAGTTTCAGAAACTGAAGTGACATCGGAGTGCAAATTTTATGTGTTGAACTGTGTAATCAAAGAATACTGTAGCATAAGTAACCTGACCATCTGGTTGTGACCAAAATGCGGGATACAATGGGTTAAAAATCGGAATATTTTGATTTCAACTAAAAAGTTTAATAAACACATATGTATTTAGATAAAAGTAGACTAAATATATAAAATAAAACATTCTAGTTTGATTATAATCATTTTTTTATGTTAGATTTTAGTAGGGATGAAAAACTAAACCGCGAGACAATTCCGCAAAAGCGGGGCAATATCGCCAAAAGCGAGACGGTTGGCCAGGTTAAGCATGAGGTACCACTTAAAAAAAAACATGTATGAAATGCAATTTAGATTTTCATTAATGCCAAAATCGTGAATATACAGAAAATATAAAACTATGAAAAATCCTTATCATAAAATATTTTTCTTTTCAAAAATATTTAATATGAAAGCACATCCCGTAGGTATGTTTGCATTGTTTCCAAAAAAGTTATGGCCCTCCCAGTTATGACCATGGCCTTGATCATGGTAATTTAAACTGTATTCTTATCAATGCACGTATTGCGCCAAACGCAGATTCGACTAAAATTTGTGAAAATAGTTATATTTTTGAGGGAGGTGATTTTGATGTAGTTGGTATATCAGAGACGTGGCTAAGAAGTTACGTTCTAGAGTGTGACAGAACTAACACAAGTTTTAATCGCAGAGGGGAAGTATGTTTATAGGTGGGTCACAGATTTAAATCAAAGGTTATCATGCATATAATGAATGACGGTGTATGTGAAGGGATTTTTCTAGAGTTAGAATCTGATTTATTTGAAAAACCTTTAATTTTCGTTATCTACCTGCCTCATGGATGTATTTCTAGTGTTGACGAAATTCAGGATGAGCTGTCTATTATAATGAGTGATTTCAATGTTGATTTGTACACTCAGAGTGATTGTATTAAATGCATGTGTTATAGGACAGGACTGAACTGGTGCACAATGTAAGTTCAACACACTTCAATTTATGCTCACCTCAATGTGGCCGTCGGTTGTGCAATGGGTAGTGTGCGCCCCTCTTGTACATGAGATCCGGGGTTCGATCCCTGCTCTGACCACCTTAAAAAAAAAAAACTTCTTTCGGCGGCGGTCACCTCGCATAGTGACGGCGACACTATCGAGTATTTAGCCATGAAAAAGATTCTCAAAATACCGTTCGGAATCGGTGTAAAAACTGTAGGTCCCAATCAGTGAGTGAAAAATTAGAAAGCGCACAGGTCACTGGTTGTGAGAAGCTCTCCCCAATTCCTTCATGGGATGTAATGGGAAACGGTTTTTTTTTTTTTTAGACTTTCCCTAATTGATTATTTTATGGTGTCTGATATTGACCTGGTGGCTAAGAAAGTACAGTTCCAGTTTCCGACCCTGAATTCCCACCATTCGGCTAATTTAGTTTCATATTCTGCGGGAAAAGAAGAAGGACGAAAAAATAGGATGGCTTTAGTTCGATATATTGCACCACGGATTTTGAGCTGCAGGTATCTACTTTTAAATAAATTTTCCTTTATTTATACGACAAGCACGTCCCCGAGAAATGTATGCATACAGCTGCTTCATCTGAATGGATGAAATCTGCAATTATAGAGCAGGCTACTGCTTATGTTCTACCAATGAGGCAGAAGTTTGGTCTGCGATCAGTGGTATTAATTCAATTGTCATTGGTACGAAGGAAATCCTTTTGAAATTTTTGAAATATCTCGCCATCTAAACAACAAGAAAAAAATAAAATCAGCTGTCTACTGAGTTTACCTTCTCAATTCTACCATGAGAGTAATATTAGCAAGACATTGCTAAAGCTGTTTTAAGTTCTACAAAACTCCGGAAAAAGGAAACATATAGTGAATGAGAGAAATTTTTAATTTTAAGAATTTGTGTGTAGATTTTAACAATATTTTTTGTTGATCACAAATATACTACACAAATAATTTTACTCTAAAATGTCATTACATTTTGATTTTTCCACTGAATATTTATTTTTTTAATTGATTTAATTGGCAAAATTTACTCCCAGTATATGTGTTTTGTGCGTTTGGTTTGATACGCGGCTGGAAAAGTATGAAAATCGCAAAGCGCAACCCGAATTCTTCCAGTCACCTATCACCGCTTCTTCTTTGAACGGATCTTTTCTATAAGTTCTCCAAGTACATACTTGATCAGCTGTTTCATCGGTACCCCTTGTGAGAATGGAAACACGAGTGTCTACAAAATGATAGGCAAAATACTAAAGTTATAAAATAAAAATAGAATAGAGAAAAAAGGAAATAGTGAACCACGATTAAGCATTTGGAAAACGGAGAGGAAATAAAAGTTCATATTATCATTTTCTTTGTTTTATTCCAAATGCAAATCAAAAAATTAGAGAATATCAAAAAATTAGAGAAATCTAAGAGACCTGTGAAAATATTTTCTCCAAATGATAATGTTGAGATATCCAACGATTTCTCGAATAGCCTAACGTGGGTATTAACAGAGTTGCATCCGATAACTGTCTATCGTGGGTATTAACATGCTTGCATGCGTCAACTGCTTTTTCATTTCTCAAAACGACTACGCTAGATGGACTTAAAAACTAAAGCCTATGGAATGATCAATTTATCATCACCGTGCTGTTACTTGTGTTTATTGCGCTATCACATCGCATACTGATTACATTTTCTTCATTCTTGACTTTATTTATTTGTTATTCCGGCATAAATTTACTTTAAAAGCAAGACTAAAAATTCAACACCGACAGAGTTTACTGCACTGTGTTCAAAAAGTTGATTTCCCTCAACTTCTTGAGATATAGACCTTTAAAACTTCAGTATATAATCGATCAATTTTCAGCAATTTATAAACCAATATTGCTCAAATTGATACCTAATACAACGGTATTTGTAATCTCTATAAATCTTTGTATAAATATATTTCGTTTAATTAACCCATTGGGGGCTTATTTAAAAATTTTATTTATAACCTCACTTTTTTGTTAAAACAGCACTATTTTCAAAAAACCCCTACTGTACCTATTTTCTTGCTAGACTCGGTTAATAGACAAGACTTCAAGAATTTTTCTAAGTTGTAATACTACGCATTAACCCGTCACATACCGGAGATAGTTACGTTTAAAATTTTTGGAATACACTTTTCGGCCTAAAACAAAAACTAACAAATTTTGTTTAAAAAAATCTAGCGAGTTTTTTAAATAACTTTTTACCTGCGTCGATTTTCATAACAGTTTTCTACATAAACCAAAAAGAAAAATTATTTCAAAGCATATTTCATTATTTAACATTATTTTTCATAACTCAAAAATACTGTACCGAAGCCGCGAAGCCGGTGTTGGATCACCCCAAAGGAGAAAATCCCTAAACCCGTCTGAAGACCGGTCACGCAGAAACCTTTATAACCCAGAGGAGGACATCCTTAATCCACGAAGAACCCTTTCTAACACAAATATAATATGAACTTTAATTTTAACTTTAATAACTTCGGCCTCTGAAGGGTTATTGGTGAAAATTATGCATTAAAATAAAGGTTAAGGTCTTGTCTATAATTGGTGCTTACAAAAAAAATAATAATTGGCAATTTTTTTGAAAACATAACCTAAAATCGTTTTTAACCCAAAAGGGTTAATAAATAAAAATAAATATTTTTGTACACAGATTTTTAGAGTTTAGAAAGACCGTCGTAATGATACCAATTTCAATCAAATCGGACAACAAATGGCTCACTTATACCCGATTATACATTCAAGTTTTGGAGGCCTATATTTCTGAAAATATGGGTCAGTGGTAAAATTTTTGGTTTGTTTTTTATTCCGCGTAAAAATGTAGTAAAAATAGGCCATTTGCCTCTGAAGTAAACTTGCCCTCTTTTAACCCCAAAAATCCTCAAAATAAAGATAAATTGTGAAATCTGGCATCCCTCTAATGATCTATTACTTTGCTTTTCTCTCTCTCGAACTCTCCCAAACAACTCTTTCCGATTTCATTTCATTATCAAACGGTAGTTTTGCTATTCCTTTCAGTCTAATTAGAAGTTTGGGGCAAAGTGCGCGTAATTTTGCAAATGGTTCTTAAAACTAATGTTTAATTGTGTTTAAAACCGATGAAATTTAGTGAAAAATTCATAAGATCAAATAATTTGATAAATGCTAATAAGTTTTTGAGGAATAAAATAAATTAATTGTTGTCTATAAACGTTAAACCGTAGTTTGGTCGGTATTCGCGAATAAAATCGGCCGTGTCGTTTTGCATTTCAGTTTACAACAAAACTCCGTGTGTGTATCTGCGGTAAAAAAGAAGTAATCACGTTTGAAGAGAAAAAAAAATAAGAAAACGTTGTTACCGGACGTTGATGGAATAGTGAGTTGCAAATTGTTTTGTGTTTATGTAGTTTCCTTCGTATAGTGTATATTTCTTGTGTTTACATATGTGTTGTATGTGTTAAGTTGTCCAAGTGTGTAAAGAAAATATAAAAGGAGTATAATGTATCAGTTAATAAGCAGAAAATCAATATGGGCAATTGTAAAAAATAATAAGTGTTATATTTAAAGTTTAATTAAATCGGGCAACTCTGCTATGCCGATGGTTGCAGTTAAACAAAATGTTTGGTGTAAGTGGGTAAGTACTTGCATATTCCACTGTTAAATACGTTTGATATCGAGATGTGTAGGTATTTACAATTAGCTTTTGTTTTTTAACAGCCTTATCCACGATCCCGAAAGAAACATTAGCGAATGTTTACATAATCGGAACCCACTAACTATTTTCGCAGTCATCTATCACTGAAAATCAAATAAAAGATTGAAACGAAAACAATTGGAATAGAATTCAATGGACAAATCACAATGGACAGAATATAACGTCATTGTTATAACATTTTTACTAAAATATATTTCCAATTTAAGCATAAAAACACCAACTTGGCAGCACCTGCAGATAGATACTGGTTGCTCGTACTCATCTTTGTAGCTCTTCATTTAAATGGCGAACGTCAACTTTGTGCTATTGTTTTGAACAACAAACGCACGTAAAACCATACGAACGACAAGTCGAAAGATAGTGGTTTGCATTCTCAGGCGAAAGTGGTTGACTGGCTTCGTTCGCTTAGATTTTGAGGGGGAGGGTGTAAGTGGGATCCGACTTTGTACTGAATTGTGTGTGTTTTCGTTTGTTTGTTAGTGGATACCAAATGAGCTGTTTGTCGCATAGAAAGAAAGCGAACGTTAACGTTGACATCGTGGAAAGGCTGTAAATGTAGTAGTATTTTAAGCTTCAACGTTTGTTGGCCGTAAGATTTTTGAGTTTAAGTCAAAGCTTCTCAATCTCAGATACATTTCGAATAAGGCGGATAAACAGAATGTATGTATGTACAATACGATTCTGATTGGTAATTGCGTTTTCATTCTTTTGCAGATGTCTACTATATAGATACATATGTATACATATATACTTACGTATTTGTTTGTTGGTTTCTCTCTTGTTATATTCGTAAATATATGTGTTCATAAATTCTGATATAACCCAGAAGAACTGATTTTAAAGAAGCTAGGGATCAAACACAAACTAGTGAATTTGGCATACATGAAGATTCGGATGTAAGCATTTTTAAACTATATTTTATAGAGGTAGATTCTAGGCAAATTATGAAGGAATCTGCCTTACCACACAAGTAATATTCATCTCCCTTGCCAATTTGTACTTCACATTCCGAACGAATTAAGTACTTGACACAAGCAAATAGGAAAAATGTTTAGAGGTCTTTTTCTTTTTTACTTTTCCCACAAAATAAAATGCTTCTTCCGCAAAAGTAGTTTCTGTCGATTATAATAGATCCCGAAATTATCATAATTTACTTTTGCTGCAAATAAAGACACTCGGTTATTAGAAACGAAAAAGTGAACATTGTCATGAATTGATTATATCTTCTTTGAGAAAAAAAACAAGTGTGTACAAACACACAAATGCACTACGCTGTGTCTTGAGTTGATTATGTCTTCATTTGGATGGTATTACTCGACAAATTAACAAAGAATTTTTCGTCAGCTAAAATGTAAAAGAACGTAACTACAATTTTTATTTTGTTCAAAACTTATAAAAAGATACAAAAAATGCTTTTTGCTAGTATATTTTCGAATATTACTGAGGTAAGACTCTACTTTAGCAAAGATTTGAAAACTTGAATTGAAAAATTAATTCCTCACCCTTTTACGAGCATTGTTTCTTCTCTTGGAAATAGAAATTTAAATTGTAGTTACGTGGTTTTCCATTTCTGCTAACGATTTGTAATGATTAGAGTATCATAAAAATCGGATGTTTAAAATGTCGGTTTTCGGTTAGTTCGAAAAATCGAAATTTATATTGATGTATTTTAAAATTCAATCAATCAAATCAAATTCACTTCGAATTCAAACTTTTAAAATTAAATTGATGTACTTGAAACTTCAATGCGATTTAAGTGGTGTCTTTTAAATCGAAATTGATGTATTCTAAATTTAAAAGAGAATTGTGAAATTTTAATTAAATTTTTTATCAAATTTCAATTGAAAAAGAAAACAAATTAATCCCAAAGCTGACTTTGATTAAAGTAAATAACTGACGTAAATATAATTCCGATTGAAATACATATTTTGAAACTTGCAACCGAATTGATTTCAAATCCCCATTATGAAACGTGGTTGTGTGAAGCGAATTTCAGTTGTGGCGGCTAACTTCTGTCGTTGCAACCTCAACTAGTTTGTGGCAACCGCAATTCGTTTGCAACATATGAGGATCCCGTTGCTACAACCGCTTTTAAAACAATTAGTTCTGGGAGTGTAGAGTAGAAAGTATTATATTTATCACTCACTATCTCCTTTTAAAGTGCTGGTAATGTTTTCCTTCTAATTTTTTGCTTTTGCTTTACTACTTACTTACTTATACTAGTGTCGAAGATTCTGAAGTTGTAAATGGGAATTGAAGCAGACTTTTATTACTCACACTAATTTTTCGAAGGATATTTTTATTTTCTCAAAAGATTCGAAGTTCGCTTACAACTGACTCAGAGAAACAAATTTGGATTGTAATTTTTATCGAATGTTTGAACCAGCCAGATTGTAGTGGCCAAGTGTCACTTGAACATAATAGGTTGCAATTGAGATAGTTCATCATATCTGCAATTCATGATTATTCCCTGAAATGACGTTGAACCCATGCACCCCGGTTCTACATAGCGCGAAGACGAAAGATACCTTAATATTAAGATTTGCTTCTTTGTTTAGAAAGAAAGTAGATGCAAACTATTCAAGAGAGAGATACTGATTATTTTTGAGTGCATACGTGTTCGTTTTACACATGTTCACAAAGATTTTCTGTATTTGCAGTAACGTAACGCACAAACGTTTTTTTCTTTGCGTGTATTCCAAAACATACAAAATTTACAACACTTGTGTTGTACAATCAGTACTGTAAACGGTTCCTTACAACCCGAAACCCCGGTTAGTGGACATGAAATAATGAAATGAAATAACCGGTGATACCGTTTCTTCGACTATAGTAATTTTCAATAAACTGGCATACATCGCTAAGATTTTTTTTTTACTGTTTAAGCTAAGATCTTCTCACATATTAACATGTAAACTAATAAAATTCGGTCTTTAAAAAATTAAAAATTCAAGCCGGCATACGATTAACCGAGGGAAATCCGGTTACCCGGTTTCTGTTTTCAATAGACTCGTAATGATATTGATGTAAGGAGTTCGTCCTTTTGGGTGGCGAATGTTTATTTAATTATGAAAACATCTGGGTTGTCGTACGAATATTGTTGCTCTTATTGTTGCCTCTCTAAACCCTCTGTATTTCCGTCATTGCATAAGTAATTGGTGTGATGGTAGTGGTGACGGTGCTTTGATTTTGGGCACATTGGTAATTCACGCGCGTATTATTAACCGTATTGCTTTTTACGCTACTTGTCTCTGGTTACATATTCTTGTGATTGTTGTTATTATTGTTTCAATTTAATGTTTTGGTTTTGTTTCGTTGAACACAATCGAATTACAGTGAACATTCATTATACATTTGCTGTTTTGTGGTTTTTTATTCTGAAGTTTGATGGTTCGTTAATTTTTCTCATTGTTTCGCCAAAGGACTCCTTTCAAGAAACACCATTACATACTTTGTTTTTATTACTTTATAATAAAATAAAATATTTTTCATTTCTGTTATTTGATGACTTTTGTTTCATTTCTTGATGGTAACAACAACAACTCAGCTTTTTAACCATCAACTTCCTACTTAAAGAAGAGAAACATTTAATCCACCAACAACTCAGACCACTGGCAGATATCAAAATAAATAAACTTATCTTCTGTATAAATATTTGCCTCTGCTCCTTACAAGTGAAGGCTCTTCCATCAACTTTGTATAGTCATCATTTACTCACAAATCCATTTTGGCTGATTCTTTCAAGATTCCCGTAACTATCACAGCAGCTTGTCACACAGTTCACCCAGTGATGTCGATATCGGCTGCATATGTCAGCAGAATTTCTTTGCTGCTGATGGTGTTATTCGTGAGAACTACAGTTTTTCCCATTATGATCTCCATTAAGATGTTGAAGAGATGTTGAACGATATGATGTGTGAGACCTCGACTGGTATCAAATGGTGCGGCAAAATCTTTACCAGCCTTCACTGACTATTTAGTATACGTCAGTGTTATTCGCCAGAGGCATACCAGGGATACCAAGCTCAGACATAACTTGGTAAACTTTTCTCCGTATCGGGCTATCGAAGGCAGCCGTAATCAAAATTGTAATGGTTGGTGTGGATTCACTTTTCGTGAGGACTCTCCAGGATTTGGTGTAATGTGAATATATGATTCATTGTGTTTTTTCACGTCTTTCGCACATTGCTCCTGATAGGACCTTGTACTCAATGTATAAAATGGGTCATATACTCGGGTAATTGTTTTTAAATACAGATATAGTAGGCTGACACCCCAATTGTCGGACATGTATTATTCTAACCACCCTGCCAGCACGTCACAGTCAGCGTTGAGCAGTTCTGCTAACAGTCCCGCACAACCAGCGTTTTTGTTATTTTTAATTCGGAAAAATGCTGCCCTAACCTTGTCTTGACTGGTAGGATGCAATCGACACCAACGTCTTTTATTTGCTTAACTTCCCTGTATATCAGAGTCACAGTTTACATTCGTATACTCTCCATCACATAGAGTGCGTGCATCATTTGCGGCTCGAACTCTCCGATGAAAAGAGTTTTTAGCTTTTTGGGCACTTTTTAGAGTTTTTTCCAATCGCTGATTTGAAGTACGAGTATGTACCGCTTGTACACATCTTGTCCGTTGAAGCAATTGCCTCCGTCTAATGGCAGGCGAAGAAATGCTCTGTTTTCCTAACAGGCGGAAACTGCAGGGAATTGTTCGCAGAGCTTCCGTGGTCTCTGACGCTGCTATTTTCCGGACTGCAACAGTGCGCACTAGATCCTGTAAACGAATGTCGTAAACGGCCTCCATGTAATTACTGCAAGGTACTGTGTTTTTCAGTTTTATGGTTGATAATTTAGCCGGTTGTTAATAAATCACATTAAAATATCTTTCGCTTAATTCGCAAATATAATTAAAAAAGCCGTACAAAGTGAGAGACTAATCGGGTTTATGTCCTGACTATTTTCCCTTTTACACTCGTTCCTTCGTCTAAAGTCCAAAGTAAATTTCTCAGAAATCGATAAAATGTTTGTGATTTCATTTGCCAAATCTTTGAGTTCTCTGTTGTTGGCCTCAATCCCCAGTCCACGTCCCCAGGGCGAAGTTAATTGTGTGACGTTACTGATTTTCGTTTTCGCGTTCTCTCGTACTGGACTCATTTATCATCGTCAAGTTGACTCGTATCGAGAGGACTGACTACATGTAATTGTGTAATTGTAATAGAACCGTAGAACTTTCGGAAAACACTTTAGTTCATTAGACTTTTCCAACGCTTATGACGGAATGAATTGATGGAAAAGTGGATACTTGGAATGAAAAGCAAAAGAGTACTAGGACAAGGATGTGAGTTCAAAAGCAACACCACTATTTCACTGGAACAGAAGAGACGTGAGAGGAGAAATTAACCAAGGTTCTTAGAATGCAAGTACATCCTCGAAATTTATTGCCATCCTGATGATTTTATTGAAATCTTAATATTTAAGTGCTCTACTTAAGCGTTAATGGCTCCTGGAGGCCCCCAGTGAACTCTGCTGTGATGGAATATTGCTATGACAATACTGTGACATTTATGTTTCTCAGTCTTTTTTTTTGCATTTTGAAAAGAAAACCCACATAAATACATCATTATTATGTGAGGACAAAGTTCAGGCTAAACAAAAAAAAAACAACACAAAGATAAAATTGTAAAACTTTGCATATGAATACAATAATAATAAAAAAAGAAGAAACACCAGCGGGGGTGGGGGTGAAGAGGGCAAAAGGGCTCACACGCAGCCAAATAAAAAGTGAAAGTAACAACATGTAAATTATATCCATTCCTGCATGTGTGTGTGCGTTAGTGTGTTACTGTAGTCTGTCATAACATCACGAAAGGATAATAAATGAGGCTCAATTTTTTTCGTTACTTTCTGGGTGTCGTCTTATCATTTTAATGACACACATACGTCCTTCCAGGAGGAAGGGTGAATGAGTGGGCACCGCGGAGAGAAGCCAACGACAAAGCTCAAGTAAAAGAAAGGAAAGCAGCAGCGGTCGAAGCTGAATCTGAAGAAAAGAATACTATATCATTGGCCCTATAATGGTGTTGCCATTAAAACTTCGACAAAAACTTCAGTTGTGAAAATTTGCTGACGCATTAAAACAGCCTCCAGCGTTAGCTTTATTTCCTGAAAGACATCAACATCGACCGCTGCGCTTTTTCTTTATTTTTTGGGTTTCGTGTTTCCTCTTGGATTTCCACTCTCTGTATACGTATTTGGTCTTAGCCAAAGGATATGTTTGAGTTTACGACATTTACGTGTTGTGCATTGAAAGCAGGCAGCAGCGAGCGGCAGCAAAAGAAAGAACAAGAGGAAAAAACGACATCGATAAAAAAGCGGGCAAAAGCAAGTGTACACTTTGATTTTATTTGAACATTACAATAATTTGGCAGAATACGTGTTTTGGGCCTAACTGTTGCACTTAAATGATCTGTGCGAAACGAGAGAACAAAAGCAGGAAACGACGTACATGAATCAATGAAAGCAACAAGGCACAGTGGCTTCAAATCAGTGTCTCACACATAAATTATTTATGAATAATTCAATTCCCCCAGAAAACAATGGATCATTGACATTTGTAATGACCGGCCAATGTACGGGTTATTTGCCGTCATTTAACTATTGTGATGAGCCTTTTTTCCCGTATCGACAATATGTCGCAGTTCAAGATGACTAATAATTTATTTTCGGTTTACCGAGTCATCCAACACACAGCGATCTATTTACACGCAAACCTATCATTTCATTTGTGATGACCAAATAACTCCAAGCGTTCAAAAAAAGAAAAATACGAGATACTAAAAATGATTGCTACAAACTAAGTAGTCTTTCCAATTATATTTTTGTTGTGACCGATTTTGTTAGTTTATCTGCAGATAGTTTAGCGGAAACGACGTACGTGAATCAAGGAAGACAAGAGAGCACACTGGCTTCAAATCAATATTTCTTTAATAGATTGTTAACGAATACTCCAATTTCTTCGGAGTCATTCCTATTTGTAAAAATTGTATGCCTCTGTAACTAAAATAACCAGCACATGTGTGGCTCTAAAGTCTTTCAACATGTGTGCAGTAGTATCGCCAGCTTTTTTCCTTCCGACTAAGTCCGATTCGAAAATCTCTCGCGGTTCAAGATCACAGATAGTTAATGGGACAATATGTTTTCGCTTTGCCGAGTGAGCCAGCTGCGGCGCCCACATGCCCTAAATTATATTCAGACTGTAAATGCATACAATCATCTTTATAATAAAGTCAACTGTTTTTGAAATTATGTAGTCTCATTATGTTTAAAGTTCTACACGTCAAAAAAAAAAACAACCATAGACTAACTTATTCGAAATAAATGAACTCGCTCTTTTCTCTCTTGTCTGAAGGGAATCGAACGTCTGGAACATGCAACTTTTACCGTCAAGCGAGGATTTTAGTCTCTGTATTAGAAATTAGTCTCTGTATATTCCCATTACATCCCATGAAGGGATAGGGAGAACTTCTCACAATCAGTCAGCTGTGCGCTTTATAGTTTTAATCTTTGGATCCTACAGTTTTGCATCGGTTCCGAACAGTATTTTGAGAACAAGCCCTTTCATTACTAAATACTCGATAGTGTAGCCGTCACTGAGTGAGGTGACCGCCATCGAAACAAATTTAAGGTGGTCAGAACAGTGATCGAACCCACGTTCTCATGTACAAAAATCGCACACACTTACCTTTGCATATGTTATTCCAACAAAATCAACCAGTTTTCAATTAGATATATGTTTTTGACCTTGCACAACAATTTTTCTGAAAATCGTAAGAAAACGTTTGCATTAACTGAACTTTTGTTTGTCGCTTACGAGTTATAGTATGCCCAAACTTAAAAGGCTTTAACGAGAAACTAAAAATGTTTGCAACAAACTAATTTTTCGTTAAACGGAAACGATTTATATTTTCACTGAATAGGATTTATTTTGGACGGAATTGGTACTAAGCTTTGATAACCTTTGAGTGTATGCGTCTTTAATAAATGGGGTTCTTCATTGGCCGCAAAAGTAAAATTTGTGAATTTTAGGGTAAATGAAAGTTCGTTTACAGCAAACTAAACTACATTTACGATAAAGTTTTTAATTTGCGAGAAAGTTATAAATGTATATTTAATATAATGTAAAATTAAATATTAGAAATCAGAGCTCTAACTAAGTCAATCTTTTTTATGTGTTAACATCTATAGGCACGGATAGGGCAATATTTCAAAGTGAACACATACAAACAACACATAGCGTTAGCATCACATACGTGGTTGTTGTACAACAATAGTCTCTGCCTGAAAATAAGTATGATGGTATTGATGTAGCGGCAGCGAACAAACAAGCAGGTCGTCGTCGCCAAAGAGTATTGAATAGTATAGAGAACTCAAGGAATGAATTGTATGACTCAAAAGCACTGGTGACATCTGGCGAATGATCAAAACGTATTACTCTCTCTTTGCCATAACTTGGTCCATTCATAATTTTGATGTGAAACATTGTTGCCTTTTGAAACATTTATGCTTTTTGTATTGTTTTATGTACTAACATTGTCGAAATGGCACTTTTATAATGAAATATTCTATAAAGAGAATAAGACTCGTTTATGCTCTTTTACTCAGACTCTCTACATGAGAGCGAAAAAAGAGTGCAATGAGTACTCTATATCTTTATTTAATTTAACAATATTACATCTAATGTTAAAGCAGATGTAAGAAAAAATAAAGTGCAATAGCAAAAGAGCCTTCAGCACAAAAACTATTCTTTTTTTTATTTTCCAATGCAATATTTACTTTCATAGAAATCGAACAGGTACCGTGTAACAAAAAGGTGTTAATTCATTACGAATTAGCAAAGTTTTGAATTAATTCTTTTCACAAAAAAAAAAAAAGATTTGAATGGAATTTGAATCAATTCAAATGAATTTGGAAAACGTGAATTGCAATTCAATTCCAATGCATATGAATTGCAATTCATATCCAATTCATTTGAATTGAACTGATTTTGAATTAATTCAAATGAATTAGATGAATTGGATTGACGACTACTTACACCAGTCTTTTTCCAAAATCAATTCAAATGATTTGTAAATGAATTGCATTTCATTTGATTTAATTCAAAATCAATTCAATTCAAATGAATTGGAAATGAATTGCAATTCATTTGAATTGTTTCAAAATTGAAAATTCAAATTTGAATTGGAAACGAATTGCAATTAATTTTAATTTGAATTTAATTGCAATTAGTTTTTTTCCAAATTCATTTGAATTGATTCAAATTCCATTCAAGTTGGTGAAAATAATTAATTCAAACTTTTGATAATTCAGTGCGAATGATTCGTGAATTCATTCCAAAAAAAGAATGAGTCGTTTACAGCTGTGTTATAACTTACTTTTAAATTATTTGCAACAATCTTTTCTACCGAATAGCAACTATAAGTATATACCCAACATATATATGACAGTTTGCAAACATATTATAATAAAGTGCAAATATATACAATAATCTTTATTTCTACATGCAAATAATCCCCAAAAATATCGAGTTTAAACCACTGTGTGGTTGAAATGAAAGCAGAATAACAAAAAATCGACACTAAAATCAATATTATTACTACACTCGTGTACTACTACAGTGAGGTGGAGTTAAATCGCAAATCCATCCTTGGGATGAGCGGCAAGTGATAACCTCAAACTGAAATAAATGAGGGGTTATAAATGAATTTTATGCTTAAATAAGATGCCATGAAAAAATATGAAGAAATAACAAACGACAACAGATTTACACAGCTACACACACACACCCACACGCATATTCAGTTTTTGTCTAACTGATGTACATATAGGTACATGTACACGTATGTATGGATACGTATAAATGTTTGCATTCAGACATAAATGCAAATATATATATAAAGTAAAGGACACATTTAAGTCCTTTGAAATTTTTACGACGACAAGGACAGCGAACTTTATTACTCACATTTCGAGAGTTATAGATGTTGTTGTGTACTGATGATAACCAGCGATTCATAAATTTATGACGGCGGCTTCATCGCGACTGCTTTGAGATCAAAGTCGTTGGTATGCCAAAGCAATTAGGATATAAGAGTTGTTTGTGAGGTGTCATCTTTCCGAATGGTTCAAGGCTCTGCCTTGTTTCAGTATGATGTTTTCGTAACTGTCGTACAATCTGTCAAGTCTTGGGAACTTTGTGTACGTTGGATGTTTCAAAGAGTATCGTGTGGTATTCCAAACCTGCCTTATTCCACAGTTACACATCTCCAAATTTACCGTCCATTTTTCATATAGGCGGACGCTTTTGTTTGTTACTCCTAACCTCCAACGGCTAAGGACGCACTTTCTGAGACATTTGAGACGACCACAGATGGGTCGACATATAACCGACGGAACGTCGGAAAGAATAGAAATAAATGTGATTTGTTACACGAAAAACCTTAGATCGTATTAGGATATATCTACAATTTCTCGGACGAGTTGGAACTTTTGCCTCAGTTTAACTTAAAAAACCCTTAAAACTTCCTGCATATTCTAGCTCTTTGTTTTTGTGACAGTTCTAATTGGCGGAACATAAGAATGTTTGATCTTCGCCAGGACCTTCAAAGGAGTTGCCGGCAGTTTAGATTTTGCTTCGCATCCAAAATCTTAATTTGATGAATCGTTTGCATTTCGTTGAACGTCATTATCCACTTTCTGTCAGACGTATTAAGAAATGTACACATGCTTCATCAAGGAACCGAGTATCTCCTTTTTCTGACTTCGTGGAAAAGTTTCTTTTTTTTACTGTGCAACTTATATTTGTGCAAAATGGAAAAGTTTATGTTTTCCTGCCGGTCGTGTGTTTGCGTATATCTGTTTCCATAATCATCTCGCTTACAAGAATTCCGTACTTAACTGTCTTGCTCTCTCTCTGTCTTCTGGGGTAGGGAAAATATTTGTTTTTATGAAGATTCTTTTGATGCACTTAAGCTTTTTACATAATTTACCCTAGGACCGAAAGGGACACAGAGAAGGGGCAAAGGGGTATCCGTTTGCTATACAAAAACTTTCTAGGCTAAAAGAGTCGCAAGGCTAAGCTAATTACCCAGTTTTTGATAAATCTTTTTCCTTTTACTCATAATTTCTCGCTATTGTTATTGTTGTTGTTATCGTCGCTGCTGTTGTTGGCTGTCGTGTCCTCGCTGTTCCATAAAGGATATTTTATAATTTCGTTGGTTCGTCTTGTAGTCAGTTTTCATTTCGGTTCGTTTTGGTGGAAAAACAAGATTCCCATTAAATTTAAGTTGATTAGAAAAAGGGAATAGAACAGGGAAATAAAAAAATATGAAATAAGAAAAGGAATAATTGATAATTTTTCGCTAATTTTATGCTAAACAAGGGTTAATGGAATTATAAAAAAATTGAGATTTCCCTGCAATTCCCTCTTCTCAAAGGAAAGGGTTAAGTGTTTTTGTCGCTCCGTTTTGTATTTTTTTCCATGATGTTCGTTAGGAACGCTTCCCGAAAAAACACTAACGAAGAAATTAAAAAAGCAATTATAGTTAAATTTTCAACACAAAAAGAAGACAGGATGTTTAAATGTGTATGTATGTGCACTGTTGTAGTTCATAGTCCTTCGTTGAAATCTAGTGGCTGGAAAATGATATTCTTCCACATGGCCTGTCAAAGGCTAACTCCATGGTTGCAGGTACATACGAGTTCCTGTGCGTTATCTCCCTCATAAAGCTGTGTTTCCGAACATTTCATTAGTTCCTCATAACGGGAAAGGCTTTTAAACTTTTCGTTATTGATAACATTATCACGTATTGCGAACCTAAAAAAATTATATCACATCTTGCTTTTTATCTCTCTGCTGCGAATCTTACGTATTTTTGTGCTCCCCAAAGATGTGATGCTGCAGACACATCAAAGGAAAACGTAACAACTTGTTAGATTCATGCATCCATCATCCCCTTGGCATGTCAATCATTGGATTATGAGGGACTGTGGGTGGATATGGTGCTGCCTTTGAGGTGTTGGACCGAGCTAAATGTAATGCTTGCAATATTTAATAAGTTTTTGGTTTGTATTCGAACTGAAGCTAAGAACAACAGCAACAACTACAGCAGCGCTACACACAATAACAAGGACATAATGTAGGCAACAGTGAAAGATGTAAGTGACAATACAATTGATAGTTACACTGTTGTCCAGAAAATGAGGCTGGTACGTAAAACTTAGGGACAGTCTGGATCTATAAAAGTAGAGCCGTCACTGTTTGGCGACTTGACGGTCATACTAAAGTACAAATTGTCTACTCATATGAAAAGGCGTAGACCGTAAGAAAATGGTGTAAAAGAGTAAGTTTGAAATCCTTTTGTTACATTAAAATCAGTACGATTGTGCAGACGAGAAACCTTAGAGCTACATATGTACTATTTGTAGGTAGGCAAGAACTGTCGTCGATGGATCAACTGCAACGAGACGGTGTAATCCGTCAACATAACAGTCAATCAAAATTGCTCACAAATAACTTCAGAGAGAAATACACGCACTCTGCCGACGGTCTATAATCAGGGAGAATCCATGCAACAGCTGATTGATATGGTGGTTGAAGTTTTGATAAAGGACAGAGTGGATGGGACAATGAGCGATAAACAACTAGCTGTAAACTAAATTTAAATAGTGTTTGATTGCCACTAATGATACCTAAATTATGTTTGATGTTACTTGCATCGAACAAGAATGTGAATTATAATTTATTTCCATTCGGTTTACGCCCAACTTGTAACAGCATTTAAAAAAAATATGGTGTCTCATAAGATGTCAGTAAGATGTGCGCTTTCTAGTTTTTAGGCATTCAGGTATATTTATGACTGACAAAATATGGCAAAAATACAGATACACATTTACAACTTAGACTGTGAATAATTTATCTTTGTGCCTCTTTTTATACTCTTGCTCACGACAGAGAACAGCGGCAGATCTATTTTTGAAATAAACAGTAAAAAAACAGAGCTGTATTTGTATCACAAACACAGCTATATTTGGAACACAAACACATATTTTATAACATATTAATTATTGTCTCTCCAACATGTAATATTGAACAGTAAACACGATGTGTTTGGACACAAGTATTCTATATTTGCGACAAGCTCCAAACACACGTTATATTTGCATCCAAACATCAAAAAGACAGATTTTTCAGAGTGTATATAATGGCAGCGACAGCGGCTGCCTATTCTTATATATCGGCGCCGACTGACTATTTTTATGTACTTATCGATGGTCACCGGTGAAACAAAGGTTAGTGTGAGCGACTCTTGTACATAAGAGCGTAGGTTCGATCCCTGCTCAGACCATCTTACATTTGTTTCGACGACAGCCAACTCACTTAGTTACGGAGATACTATCGAGTAATTAACCGTGGGAAGCTTCTTAGAAACCCATTCGTTGTCGCAGTGTGTTTAAAACTAGAAAGAGAATAGCTCTCAGATTGCGAGAAGCTCGTCGCTGAGCCTACATGGGATGAATTGGGAATATACATATGTATGTATATTAGACCGACTCACATTGTATGGTGGGGAAAAACGTTTTTTTTTGTTCACCTTAGTTTGTTTTCTGATGATTCCCAAAATATTTTGTGTCTAGCATTAATGTCCCGTGCGCTGGACTGTATTTAAATAAAGGTATTTATAGTAGTTTTTCAAAGAAATTTTTACTTCTTCGTAGAATCTCCCTGGAAAAGGGAATGTATCAGGCCATGCTTTGACATCTTTAATATATCGTTGGACGAGCCTTAAAATCACTTACATATGATTGTGGTTAGTTAAAGTACAAATTTCTTTGAAAAACTAAAAAAATTAAATTTTTTAAAAATTTACTTTTTGTGAGTCGGCCTAATGTATATATGTATACATATTAGGCCGAGTCGATTTGTATGGGTGGAAAAAAACCAACAAAGCGGCTAGCAAAATCGAAAACTACGCAAAATTCTAAGAAAGTTTTGCCAAGAAACCATGGGTCTAAAATTAATTCCCAGTTCGCGCAGAGCAACTTTAGATTTTGAGGTCATACTTATTAAATTGTACTCAAAAACCTATAGTTTCATAAGAAGCGATCCGAAAAATTGTGCTTGGTTTCTTCGATTATAATGAAAGTTTGTGCTTCTATGTATGCAGCATACAGATATTCCCATATTTTTTTAAAAAATGCTAAAATTGTGGAAAATACGGTGGATCGAAAATAAAATTTTATTATTGTAATTAAGTTTTCAAAAAATTATTTAGTCATTATGCTGATGACTGGGAATCTTTTCTAGTTCTAGATTTGTTAGGTTTTAAAGCCTTTTTTGGATTCCATGCGTGGTGTTGTAGTACGACTTTCTATAGTTACGGCCATGATATCGTATCTATTCTTTGCGATAGCGCGTCGGGAAACTGTTGCAGAAGCTGTACACAACGCTCAGTTCCTTGGATATGACATGGAATCCCTGGGTCAGGAAGCGGCGGATCATCAGACTCAATAAACTGCAACAAGTGTTCGTATGGAATGTTTGCTGAGGATGGAGGCTCAGACAAAACACTGTCATCATCTAGGTCAACCAGATCAAAGTAGTCTGAGAATTCAAAATTTATTGCGTGCTTTTTATCATAAACCCTTAGATTAGTCGGATCACAAACTTTATCACGATAATGTAGTATCTTTTTTATGGCTGTTTCGCGAACATCTTTTCTGTTATCATAAAGCATTGCCAGTAAGATATTTTCAGGATGAGCGAAGTATGAATTATTTTGGATTACAGTGTTAACAATTTCTCGCAGCGTTGGTGGTAAATATCGCGTTGACTGTATAAATTTAAAAAAAACAAGAGACTGCCGTATACAACTGAGTTGTAGAACTTAATGTTAAAGTACATCGGTACGTAAGCTTTCATTATGTAAGTTGCCAAAGTTTTTAAATTCGCTGATGGTGAACTAGTTGTCACGTATAAACGTAAGAGTCTGCTTGCCTTTGTTAGCCATCGAGAGTGCAAAATTTGTCCCGGTTTCATACTGGCTAAATTTTCGGGGCAGAAGCCATCACAAACTGCATTTGCCATTCGATACAAGTACTGTACGTCAGTCGGGAGCATTTTTTCATGAATGGGTGGAGGCATATCTCCCAACGAAATGGCCTCAAAGTCGGGTACAGCCTACAGAAAGATTTTATTTATTTAGCTCAGATCAAAATATACATCTTAGGCTCTTTAAAACAATTGTTTGCTTACCGCCATCTGCTCGCATGTTTCGATTTGCTTTGTTATTATCCCACTAGCTGTGCGCGGTCCGCTTGTAGTGGACTTTTCCAATTCGGAAAACAAGTGACGAAGTGGAAGTTCATTAAAGTGTAATAAACAAACAAACCAGTGCAATGGTCTATTCAACATGACTTCGAATCTCCTTAAAATTCCATTTTCAGAACCCTTGTTTGTTGCTTCTCCATCACACCAAATTCCAATCAGTCTCTCAAGGGACATATTTTTTTCTATAAGGAACTCGCACAATTCCCTCTGTTTTGTTTTAATGTGCTTGGCGTCGACTTTTACGTAATCCAAGAATCTGCTCTCAGGCTCTTTAAGAACCACTAAATGTGATTCTTTTACCATTCTAGGATGATATCTTCCATTTTCTTCTTCGCTCGTCAGAGAGTTGTTTTTTCTGCCATCAAAGGAGAAGGCTACCAGATCAGAGTCATTGCGTTGCTTTCTTCGAAGAGAATCCCTACATTTCTTTCACGTGAAACTTTACATTTGTCCATAATTATTGGTTCCCCATTTTCACCTTTAAAGTCAATATCTTTGAAAAGCGATGTGGCCAAAAAAGAAGCAACCCTATTCCCGATTCCAAACCTATCGCACGCCATAGCGAAATGAGGTGTATCGTACCTTTTGGTATTAATTTTTTTTTTCGACGAACTTGGCTCTCTTGCAGTTGGCATGGCAAACATCACCTCTGATTCAACATCCATATTTGTTGAGCCCGGAAAAAAAGTTGGATCAAGACTAGTTGGCGCCAGTGTTGATTGTTGGTCAACAGCAATCGCCTCGAATTCGGGAATGGTTAGCTTCCTCTTACTGTGCTGATCAATCATAAACTCTTGGAGTTCAATGGGTATTAAACCACAGCAGCAAGGCAATGTTTTTGCGCACTGACATTTTCCAATATAAAACACTTTATCAATTGTTTCCAGAAACGTTGAAGACTTACTTGGTCTACTTTATTTAGCAATGTTTTCAGTTTTTTCGAGGCAGTTTTTTCATTGATTAACGGAATGTTTAGTTTATTCCAAATTTCCCAAATTTTTTTTGCCACTTGTGTGTTAAGATTACCGTACGATTGCTTTTTTTTTTGTTGTTTTTTGCTCAGTCACGCGTAAAAATAAATAGTATTTTAATACGTCACGATTACTTGGTAGATTTAGATCACTTTAATCTCTTGGCAAGCCAATATTCAGACTGGGAAGAACACAAGACCCGGAGTTCATTGAAATTGTATCAATTTCTGAATTGGTGGAATCAACTGACATTGCAGACGTTTCCATTATAATTTATTAAGCGAAAACTATTTAAAACTTGAAAAAAGTTATTTAGAACACACTATTGCTTATTCAACGCAGACCACTTGTGTGGTAAAAGTACCGTACGATAGCTTTTTTTGTTATTTTTTTCTCAGCCACTTGAAAAAACATATAAGTTACAAAAGCCTGCTATTATTGCATTAATTGCATGGCATGCTGTTATTTTTAAAACTATAGGTTTTTGAGTACAATTTAATAAGTATGACCTCAAAATCTATAGTCGCTCTGCGCGAACTGGGAATTAATTTTAGACCCATGGTTTCTTGGCAAAACTTTCTTAGAATTTTCTGTAGTTTTCGTTTTTGCTAGCCGCTTTATGCGAAAAAAATTCGACCCGCCCTAATATATATCTAAATTTTTTAACTCATAAACGTTATCACCGGAGTTCAAACCGAGCGAATAACTCGCCAGTCACAGTAACACGTCCTGCCCCGGCGAATCCGAAACATCGCGTGTGCACCACACTAAGTTCCGGATAATCATAAATCAAGCAATCGTCAAGCCGAGACTATTGTGCTCAAGTCAGACAAGTGTTTCCAGTAGGCTATTGCCAAGCCAAGTGCTCTCAACGAGTGAATTAATTGATGTTTTGTCTCTAAATCCTGTCGCTTTGTAAGATAAGGGTTATTAAAGAATCTTAGTTCAACAACGTAGTAAAGGGAAAACTATTATCTTCTTATTTTGAAAGTTTTGGTAGATTCTAAGGAAAGACCCTGGACATAACCAATGTTACCTTAGCCTGCGACATGGCCATATTAAAACTTGATAACTGCTTATGCCAAGCTGATGCAGAAATCCTCACTGGAATTTGGATATAATCTCATCGAAGTATTTTAAACTAATCGATATAATCTATGGTAGGATGGATGTCAGTAACGTCTTTACAGAGATATCGATAAGAAACGCTACAGTGAAACAGATGGGCTGAACTAATTGGATATAAAGTTTGCAGCATCCTAGTTTATTTTGAAAGAAAATTTTTGCTTAGTCGTTATACTTATGGAATAGTCCATATACAAAACCCGCCTCTTCCATCTCTGGAAGTTTTAATGTTGTCTCTGGTAGTGCTCCTTAGAGCTACAGACAAAAAAAAAAACAAAAACAAATGTATTCACAATTTTAATGGAATAATATGAATTTATTGTCTTAATCAGTGAAAGTTGAAACATTTATTAAAAAAACCTTGTGGAAATTGTGTTCCTGTAATGGTCCCATTCTTTGTTATTTCGAATGAAGAGGCAGGACTTTTGAAAATTCTTAAGGCAACATTTGTGTGTTGTTTTTTATAGTCTGTGGATGGGGTGGTGTGCGTAAGTGTGTGATGATGATATGAGTACTAAATAATTGTATTAGTAAACTTCACTCTATTGTTAAAACACCCACACGCGCAAACATACACCCATACATACAGCAAACGAACGAAGAAAGAAGCAAAACAAAATGAACATCCTTATTGTGAAACGAGAACGTAAAGCGTCTACGTATAGTGAAATAATTGAAAAATTTTCAAGTTGAAGTAACTTTTTTAAGTGAGAGTG
The DNA here is from genome assembly GCA_963931995.1 of Phaonia tiefii. Taxonomy (NCBI): domain Eukaryota; kingdom Metazoa; phylum Arthropoda; class Insecta; order Diptera; family Muscidae; genus Phaonia; species Phaonia tiefii. The sequence continues at coordinate 296,627,198 of OZ008369.1, read as the reverse complement.
ACAGGATCGCGTGCTTGGTTTACTCGATATTCCGTAAGTTCCTGAACCTTGGAGTTTGCAGTTGTGCGCCACTTCTGCTTGGGTTTAGTCTTCTACGTTTTCTTTTCTTTTACTTGCAAACTTGTCTTGAATGTTTTCTGGTAAAATCCTGTAAGCCATCCTGCAAACGGAGACGCAGAAGTCCTAGCAATGCATTACAATTGAAAGAGCGAGTAATGCAACATTTTGCTTTCATTTCATGCTCGTATTACTTTGTGGCTTTGTAAGTGCCATTGTTTGCTCAGACTCCTTGTTTTCGCAAAGTGTCTAAGCCAACTCACACAAACACACACATGACCGGGTGCAAGGATGCCATTACTGCATAAGTGCAGTCATGTGTGTGTGTGTGCTGCTCTGTGTGCATATGTGTAAAGTTAACTTACTTTCCGTGAGCTGCCTTCTCTGGCTTCTTCTAGATGTCATTTACGATAAAGTTTTGGTTGTTTTGCCATTTTGTACGTCTACTCGAGGACTTTGTGATTTGTTGCCGTTGTTGTTCCTAGATTTTATTTCAAAACAGAACTAAATCTACAAAGTTTGTGGTTGCACAAGTAGTCCTTCCTACTGTTAACATTACCTAAATTACACTAAATTATAATTAATGATCAAACTTTCCAACAACAGCAACATCAACAGCAGCACAACAACGACAATTCACAGAATTAAATTTCATACATTACCGCAAGAATGCGACACATTCCAAGGAGGATGATGAAGATGGTGATGACGATGAAGAAGACGATGCCGGCACCATCAACGACAACGTCAAAGGCACCAAGAGTGGAAGCCACTGGTCCTTAAGGATGCTGCTGGCTGCCGGCTGTTGTCATTGCTGAGCGTATATGGAGCGTATCTCTGTTAAAACAGAATCTGCTCCGAAACACTCAGTGCAATAAACGCAAAACTCGTTTTACTCACGGTTCGTTGATTTGCGTTGCCTAACATGCGGCGTTGAAAGCTTCCACCAAAATTATGTCGTTGTTTGTTTAAACCATTTGTTGTTGTTATCGTTCTCTTTGTCTTCCTCATCATCCTCGTTAGCTTTTTGATACAAATTTCTTAATGGATTATTTGAGAATTGCCTTAAAATGTTTTTCTTTTCGCTTTTTGTTGATAACACAAATATAATATTTAATAAATTATTTAATTTAATGCCATTAATGGATTAACTTGTGTTAACCATCATGAGTTTATCATCCAGGCCTCTGTTTGACAAAGAACAAAAGTATTTGGGTTTAATTTTTCCCTGCATTGGTGGGGTTTATGAAGTTTAAATCTATTCGAATGTGGGGCTTAAAAGTTTTAATTCACGAAAATGTTAAAGTCGAAAAAATATATAAGCGGACTCAACGGGTTTACCCTGTTTCGAGTCCGAAGAGTCTAACTACATCATTGGTTTGTTTGACCTACAACGGTGGCTTTCCCACTATACAATTAAAAAATAAAAATTATAGAATCGTTATGGGCTAAAACCCTAACGATTCGTTGATTCCGCTCTTGTCTTTTCATTTGTTTTAAAGTGATACAACTTGTACTATATTTTATGTGCGTAAAGTTAGATTGCGAATTTTACTAGCAAAGACAAAAACCCCTACAGTTGACATAACTCTGTTATGGCGTTAACATAACTCTGTTAACATATTAAAAAATGGGCTATAAAGATGATTTACAAACTGACATTTATTTGTACATTTATTTATTTGTTATATATTTCTTAGTTTGTTCTCCATGCATTTCCAACTTCTTAGTCGATCAGCTGATTTAATCGAACAATAACATCATATCAGCTGTTGGTAATTTGTTCTGCTAGATTTATTTTAAATTCCGTTTACGTAATGGAATGGAAGCTCTTACAATTAAATTCGTTTGGAACATATGATGTTGTCAACACGTTCTAACATTTGTTTTGGGCTGAGAATAACAATACATGTAGTATATTTTTACTCGTTAATAAGAACATCTTCGATGTCAAAGTTACAAAACTCAGCGTCTCTAACGGACTACGATTTCTATGCAATAGCATATTGATACAATGCATGAAACTTCTCTCGGAATTAATAGGTTTGGAGGTTAGTTCTGAGGATTTAGTGTAGGACGTTGTGGTTGTAACTGGCAGCCATCAAAAGGGTGTTCAACTTCTATTGCTCGAGGCAATTCTAAACCGATTGAATTCTAAACCGATTCGTAATAGATTCCGATGAAATGGCAGGTAATTCCCACAGGATTCCCATGTCACGCAAAAAGCGCATTACATTTAACGTTGAATGTCATAGGAGGTAAACGATTGCTCCTCCCAGCATTACCATGAAACGAAAACATATGTTCTATTTAACTGCCAGCCACCAATCATGTATGAAATAGACAAAACAATTCTCCTGTTCAAAGACATTTTCTTCCTTTTATGTCTGCTCAACAACATATGATTGCATTGACACCAATCAAGTAATCCCCCAAATGCTCCCGCAGTAAAAGGCACTCGCCAAAAGACCCCAATAAACAGTACAACTTCACATCATCCGCATATATTAGTATTAGTATCGAATTACGAATAATTGATAGCAGGTCGTATAAGGAAAAATTAAAAAGAACAGGACTCAAATGACTCCCCTGTTCTTACCGGAATGTAAGACCTGAGGGTATTTAGGATGAGCGAAGATAAAAATAGTCAAGAATTGCAGGCCAGTGATGCTATACAACCGGAGATTCATATGGTGTAACAACAATGAGTTGATTAATTCACGAAGGTTTCTTGACTATATGTCAGTATAACAACAAATAGGGGTTTCAATTCAGTTTAAACTTAGTAGCAATGCAACTCAATCTATTATATTGTTTCGATAAATCCTTTACATGTTTGGCATAACTAACATTTATGTCAAAATAACATTGGAGTGACAACGAACACGCATCCTTAATGTTATTAAGGTGCATAATGTTAGTGTTAATTATGCCTGAAAGTATGCCGTCGTTACTAGCGATCTCATACCAACTCACCACGAATGTTTGCTGATATCGCAAGAACAGACTGAATTGACCGACAACATATATTATCTCACCATTAATCATTAAGTCGATGTTGAATAAACAATCGAGAATGGACAGCTTTATTACGAGATGGTTCTGGAAATGGCTGAAGTGGTAGAATTAGCCGATTTGAGTCAAAACTGAGGTGAGTCTTGTTTGAAACGAGCATCATTTGAAATCGTCGAGTAATAGCGATGTCGGTGTTTAGTTTATACTGTAAGTAAAGAAAGCTGTTGTACTCATCATAATTTAAAACGATTCTTGTTTTATTAACTTGAAATAAACAACGCCCAATAAGGCAATTTGGAAATTCGTAACAGGATGATAGTTAACTCTACGATTGATTTTTAAGGAAACACTTAAGAAATTAATTAACAGAGGAACAATTCATTCACAGAAAGCAGAAGTTTGACCGTGATCATCTGGTGGAAGAGAGTCAATGTTGGTTCTCATGTCTGCTGCCTTCACTCTGTCATCTCTGCCGCTGCTTGTATTCGCCCTGTCATCCAGCATGAGCTTGGGTAAGAGGAGATGTGCTGTTGAGAATCGCCTCTACTTCGGGCATCGTAGTTTGTAGCTCTTCTGAGGTCAACAGAGAGGCGCCACAGGTATCTGAAATGAGGAGCCCTGGGTGGTATGATGGCGAATTCCATCCCTCTCTCTGTGCAGTCCCTTTCCACTAACGCAGTTCGGTGTTGGCGGCGCCAAAATTAGTTACCTTGTCTGCCTGACGAAGAACATTTGAAGAGAAAGAATAAATGCATCGGTAGTTAAATCGGACACTAACTCAAACGAACACTGCTAAATAGATTTTAACTGGAGGATGGGCTCGAACCTTCAGCGTTGCGTTTATAGGGCAACAAAAGTTGTCTCCACACATGTGAATGGGGTGGAACGTCCTCACCCTATCAGCGTGTTTGTTTCCCCTATCTGTCTCATTAACTTAGGCTTATAATGGAAACAGTGGAAGCATTTGAGAATTATCCTGCTACATTCGTCTTTGGCGTTGCGTAACCCAATCGTATTGCGGGCAGTTTGACAACTTCTTGAGTAAAAATTAGTTTTTCGGCAATAAAACGTTTTATTTCCCAGCAGTGCCTCCTTGTGGCTCGATTCATTTAGTGCATCGTTTTTACAATTTTTATACTCTTTCCAAACTATAGGGTTTCTCAAGGTCCTCAAAGTAGAGGGTTGTTTCGTCGAAATTCTGAGAATATGGCGGAGGAGATAGATCATAGTCAACTTTATTTATTTTCAGGCGACTACACACCTGCGCGTAGCTGCATTGTCGTGGTGGAAGAACATTTTTTCTTCGCCAAACGCTGTCTTTTTTGATTCGTACCACTGTCGAATCTGTGCAACAGATTGTGAATAATATTCGCAGGTGATAGTTTTACCCCTTTCAAAGGTACAGTTTCTTGTTGGCTTGGCGTTCTTTGGTACACGTTCACTCGGAGAAATCCACTGCTTTGGCTGTTCCTTGATCTCTGGTATGTTGTCATAGATTCATGTTTCGTTCGCGATTATAGCACAAAAATTCCTCCAGATTGCGGATAAATGTAGCCAATCACTTCTTTGACGTAGTAACAAATTTGCGATTATTTTGAGAGCGCGAAATTGCGGCACCCGTCTGTGGGACCATGTCCATACGCTGAAAAAATTGTATTTTGTAGTTGTTTAGATGCAAATATAGTACACTTGTGCACAAACACACTGTGTTTGTTATTCAGTATAACATGTTTGGAACACAATGATTAGTAGGTTATAACTTTTGGTGCTTTTTTGCTTGTTGAAAATTGTTAAAAAAAAACGTGACAAACAATAAAGAATAACAAAATCCTCTTCAATTCACGAAAACAATGCCTGCAAACATGCACATGGTTCCTGTAATATGTTGCTGGGGCGTTATTTTTCAGTGTGGAAATGCAAATATAACGTTTAATATACCCGCTTTGTTGAGATGCCTACAGCCTCAGCCACCTTACGCAATTTCGATAATATCTTCCCATGGATTTTATCGACGATTTCTGGCGTGGCGAGCCTTTTAGACGACCTGAACGTTCGGCGTCACTTAGTCTGGTTTGACCGCAAAAGAATTCAGCAAACCACTTTTTAATCATAGAACTTTACGGTGCAGGGTTCCTACAATTCCTTTCTTTCTTTGGTTTCGCCGATGAGGTCTCCACTTACACCTTCTTCCATTTTCGTCGAAATTCTTAATGACTGTCAAACAGAAACTAAATGACGCAGCTTGCTTTTAATTGTACAGTTGTCTTTAGTTAGAAGATTGTAGTTGACAGGAGCAGTCTTGACTTTAATTAACTACGAGAGATGCTCAAAAAGTCTGGGAGCTTCAAACCGCCTCGTACGAAGAAGGCCAAAAAGTGTCTTAGCAGCAGCAGACAATTCTTAATACTCGTATTAGGCTACAAAAGCAAATTTCTTTAACGTAGAAGATAAACAAACAACTAATTCCCCGTTAAAGTATAACCCATGAAGTGGCTGGGAGGAGCTTCTCACAATTAGAGAGCTGTGCGCGTTCGAGTTTCACACACACTGACTAGGACCTACAGGTTTACATCTATTCCTGAACGGGGGTTTGATAAGCTTTTCCATGGCTAATTCCTCGGTAGTGTCGATGTCACTAAGCGTGGTGACCGTGGTGAAAAAAATATAAGGCGGACAGAGCTGATAATTGTCGCCATGAAATTGATCGTATTTCCAATGATTGATCATGATTCCGCAATAGTTTTCTCACAGTATAGGATCACTTTTTAGACTAAGCGACCAACACGACTAGAATTTTCATATGATATGTGGCCGGCTGATATTATTTAAGGAGTTGTCCGTCTTTCCGCCAGTCGTCTCAATTAAGATTAAAATCAAATTATATAATGCAAATACGAGTATGATTCGTTCTTGGTTGAATTTGAATTTGCCAGGATGTACTGATTTGGACGGAGGACGAAAATTATGAAATACGTATGTATGTAATTGTAAAAAGAATGACTCTGGCTATGCCTAAGAAACAACAGCATTGTATTTTATTAACTATTTTGATATTCTAAGTGTAAAAGTGAACATAGTTAGGAATAACTACGAATAACATTAACTTACAGTTAATAACATTGTTCTAATCTTAATTGAATCTTATGGTCGGTTCCTGCTTCAGAGTCATTTCTTGAATTAAAAAGTTGCCTTCCTTCATTCGCTTTTGTGTTCACCTCAATTTATATTTATGTTTATTCATTGTTTCAGTAGGAAGAGTCATAGTTGTTGTTTTCGCTTTTGTTTTTTTTTTCAGTTTAATGACCACACAAGCAAATAATTGTATTGTTTGTTATGGATGTGTGGGTACACACACACACAGTTTCATATACACATAACACCAAAAATTCCCCCTTTTGATATGGTTATATCGTACTATTTGGCGTTATTAAGACGCGCCAAACTACTACTAAAATAGGCGCCACTATCCACATAAAATGTCAATCCCCCTAAGTCGCCTTCTTTTTGCACATACACACACACACACGAGCTCTTAAAAGAAAAATCTCCGAATACTGAGTTAAATGAAAACAATCTTCTGCGAAAATAGTTGGTTTATGAACATGGGAATCAGCGAAGCAAAAGACAAGCATGAAACAAGTAAAAGCGCCACCATCATAAAAGAATTCTATCCGCCCGTCCAGCCACCCACCCACCCATTTCTCCGCTGTAGCTGGCACCATCGCTCAGTCGTCTCTCAATGAAATGAGTAGGAAATAAGCGAAATATCAGGTTTTAAGAATGATTTTCTACAATACGAAGGATTATAAGCTAAGGCGCTATTGAAAGAGTCCGGTCAGAAGCAGCTGGGAAGTACACTTCTTTCATAAGGACACACGTTTTCGTTGAGTTAAAGAAGTAGGATTCCGACAAGTGTTTTGGCTAATAGATAGAAAGGAAGCTAAATATGTTTCATATTGTTTAATTTGTTGTGTTTATTGCAGCTTTGGTATAACAGTTTAATTTGAAGTATATCTTTGTTGTAAGGTGAAAGTCACCGCATACGATCTGACCACGAACGTCTGATGAACTCGCTAAGGAGCCTGCTGGAAGAACCGAAAATATATGCTGCTACCTCGCGAAGAATTAGGAAACATCTGAATGACAATTGGTTGAGAGTTGTGACTGACACAAGTAACCGATTGGAGAGCACTCGCAGTCAGTCTGATGTGAAACGCCCAAAAGTTCGCAACAACTGGTGATAGTGAAGGGTTGAACATAGAGTGATGTAAATGTTAAGTTTGTGTAAATAAATAATTATTAATTTGTCGAGTATAGTTTGACACTTCTTCATCATAGAAAGTTATTGTCCACACAATCGGCGTACTAGATACGCGATATGTTATACCATTGAAATATTTGAAACTCATTACTGGATAATACGCGACCAAATAGACCACACCCAGAACGTAGGGCAGATTATAAATCAGCGATAGCAGAGAGTTCGTTCTCACATAACAATGCAACTAGTCTTAAAAGGCTTGACGATGACCCATAGGTTTCTATCAAAAATTTGTTCAGAGGTTATGGCAATTACTTGCGTAGTGGGTACGTGAAATAATTACCATCATTGCGGAACACATTTTTGATGGAAAACAATGGATCATCGTCAAGCTTTTTAAGAGTAGTTGCATTTTATATGCTTCTCAACCAAGATCATTACATATTGGGCCGAAGAGCAAGCCGAAGAGGTTCTAGAGCTGGCATTACATCCAGACAAAACAATCGTTTGGTGTGGTTTTCAGGACTGGTGGATGGTGGCCCATTACCGCGCGATGATAACACATATTCTGCAATTAAAGCCCGTTATATCGACGACATTTGGCCGCAACATGATGACGCTACTTGATACACAGCCCGTGAAATCAGACAACAATTGCGTGAACAGTTAATTTCACACTTCAAACCAGTGAATTGGCCGCCTAGGTCACGTGTTAGTAGACCTCTAGACTATTTCATTTTGGGGCTATGGAGTTCAAAATCTAGAAGGATAAGCCAGCGACGATTGAGTAACTGGAAGCCAACATTACTCATGTCATTCGACAAATTCCACTGGAAATGCTCGAACACGGCATCGTTAATTGGAACCTCAGAATGGCCGCAGTCACAGCCTACATCTGAAAGAATGCATGTTTAAAAACTAATTGCCTGTTTCTCGATCACGATCGAAAAGCTAAACGAACGAAAATCAGTCACTCACATTCGACTCAAATTGGGTTCCTCTTAGTCGAAATTTTCGTTCGCCTTACTCTAAGTTTGTTCCTGAAAAGTTGTACTGAAAAGTTTTGAAAAATTTTATATTTTCATTCGACTTGACTCAACTTTACTTCGTCTAGAACACGAACGAAAGCTTTCTTTCGAGATAGAGTAAGAAAGAATAAAGAATGACCCTTTTCTGTGATAATGAAGATGATCCAATATAATTGAACTTTGTGAAATCTTTGTTTTTGTAATTTTGAATAAAATTCATATATTTATAACTGAATCGCTCTTTATGTGTAATTTTCCTTGTGTCTAAACTTGAATTGTTCATACTTATTGTCTAACCTTGATTTGTTCATACTCATTGTCTAAACTTGAATTGTTCACACTTATATTATAATTTCAAAATGAATTCATATTTAATATATCTAAGTTTGAATTGTTCAACCTAATATTCATAATTGAGAATGAATCTGCTATTAATTATACATAAACTGAAATGTAGTCAAAGGACTAATAACGAAAATTTCCCACTTTGAGGTGTACATTGTGAATTGCATCTATTTCGAAAATCCCTTTGCAGTTTGTATCTTTGCAGTTTGAGTACAATATATATTGTGAATGGTTATGTTCTAAATGTTATGTTCTAAAACAAATATTGTAAACCTCCGAACCATCTTCGGTTTGTAAAAAGAAAAGAAACTTCACTTTTTCTACAACAACCCACTGGTGAGCATCTCAAACCCTCAATAAATACACTTGAATTCGCATTAATTCACTTGTTTTATTTATTTCTCTATGGTATAAACGTTGCCTAAATTACATATATCATTTCTTTTCGACCTGAGAAATCATATATGCCAATTTAATTTAGCGCAACCACCATCCTTTCCTACAACGCTCTTGCAGACGGTTATAAATATTCTCTGCTTCTGAAAAGCACCAACCCCAACGATACAGTCCACTAACCAGGAGTTCCATTCCTATCATTCCCCTACTCAACTACGATCTAGTTCCACTAATTTAATCACCTTGAGTCAACTGAACTATTTAATTGACCCGAGTCAAAGATATTGGCTTTGTGTAGACTTTATTAATGTAGACTCTAGTGGTTAAGATGTCTGATCTCGGATCATGATCTTTGCCTCTGAACAAGGTTATTGGTCTCCTGCCAAGGGAATTGATATATGGTCAAAATCAAGATCACTGATCTCGGGTCGAGGTCAAGGCCAAATATGGGCAAGGTTATTTACCTTTTGTTACGGCCACTAAATACTGATTTATTTATTTGGCCTTATATCAAGGTCATTGAACAGTGACAGCTAGTCAATATCTTGTAGACTTTATTAGTGTATACTTTAGTGGTCAAGATATCTGATCTCGGATCATGGACATTGACCTCTGAACAACGTTATTGACTTTCTGCCAAGGGCATTGACACATGACCAAAGGCAAGATGACTGACCTCTGGTCGATGTCGAGGTGATTGAGCTCTGGTCAAGGTTAATTAATTTTTTTAAGGTCACTAAAATCAGCTCTATTTAATTGACCTCATATCAAGGTCATTGATCTCCGGTCAGATCGCAAATATTGCACACCTTGTGTTGAACTCTTGTCATGGTTTTGGACATGAAACTAGATTGGTAGCAATACGGATTTTTGATAATAATTACAACTTTCGGGGAGATGAAGCAATAATCAAAATACACTAGCATAGTGTAGGGTGTCGAAGCGAGAATTCCAAAACAAGTCATTTCAGTAGTTCCCGCATAGGATTCATATTATTAGCAAAAGTGAATGTGTTCGTTTCGAAGAACTGCGATAATAAAATAGTGAACAAAGGCAACAACACGCTTATGATTGCTTCTGAAGCGCAAGGAGCTCAACGAATGCGAAACACACATACATACATAGTTACAAAAGAAACAACAATCCAATAATCAGGAAGCAAAAATGGTCAAAAAGTTAAAATTGATATTATGTTGTTGTTTGTGTTGATGATGTATTTAAACAAAATGTCCGTCCGTAATTCCGAACGACCATCTTCCCGCCACCCTATCCCTATTAAATGGGTGTAAATAAAAAACGGCAGGATCGACCACTGTGAATTTGCTAAACAACTTTAAGGAATTGACTCATGTTTTCCAGCGCGTTGATAAATACAACCCTACGTCTTATATGGATTGAATCAGAACGGATTGGATTGGAATTTCGTTATCAATTTTTGCCATAAACTTGTTTAGCTTTTATTGATATCAACGAGGAGATGAGGATGGTTTTGGGGAACACCCGCCTCGTAATGACTATTTCCTATTCATCGCAATCCTCAAGGTTATGACAAGATGGCGAAAGGATTTGATGGAGCTGCCAAGTAGGATGGAATGCGTCTAGTTTCTGGGCGACTGAATGTTTTTCTTTTAAATTTGATTAAAATACCATTAGATGCGTTTGTTGTTTTTGTTATTGTTTAGCAGCGAGTTGTTTTTTGGAAGAAGTTTTTTATTGGTTTGGCTACAAATTAAGTTGAAAACTTTTTTACTCCTTCCCCTCTATCTACCTAACATTTGGAAGGAGATGGGTTGTGAGGTTGTACTATGATGGCCTGGGGCGCTTGTAGGGATGGGCATTAAACGCATTTATTAATTTCCTAAATAAATATTTGTGTTTCTCAACAATGATCTCAGAAACTCAAATAAAAACATTACACATATACAAACACACTCGCATCCTTATCCGCAGGATGTTACAAACTGCGTAAAGGGATGTATTTGTGTGTGTGTGTGTGTGTGCGTATGTGTGTTTGTATTGTGTCAGACATCTAATCCTTTGATTTTGGTAATGTTTACTGCTAAAACAGTTTAACGCCCATTTAAAGCACTTTTGTTTTTTATTCCTTTACACACATCCAACTTTCTATCTACGTTCACTTTACCCTCATGTGAAATTTTAAAAATCAATTCGAATCCTTTACACTGGTATACGGTCCTGCCATTTGTGTGTGTGTGTGAACATGCGAGTTAGTCAGCATTGGTGAGTGAGTGTTTGCCTAAATTTGTAGAGGAAATTGAAAAATGTTCTTAATTTTATGATTGGTTTCAAATTCGTTGTGTTTGTTTCCCCCATTCTGCATAAAAAACTTGGAGGGTTGAAGAAACTTTTTTTGTTTACCAACCCGCAGAAATCATTGGTGTACTCCGGTCTTTGCCAAAGTGCGATTTTTTTTTATAACATCCTATCGTTGTAATCATCTTGAAGTGCATAAAAAAGTTTTTATTTAATCGAATTAAAATTTAGAAGGGTAATCGTCAATATTTAACCGAATTTACTGTAATTGAAATAGAAGCGAATAAGTAATATTCTTTTTGTTGGGGGTGGGATAATGTAAAGAAAGATTTTGGGTCCGAATGACATCTTCATGGTGAGCTTGGAATTGGCAATGCTAATGACTTTAATCTAAGGAAAAGCTTGAGACAATTCCACGGAAATGGGGTGGGGTTTTTTTAGAATAATAGCTCAGTATATGGAATCAATTACATATTCGCATTACAAAAGAGTTTGGTGCAATTATTCGTTGGGATGTTACTGTTCAATTTACTATGGTACATGACGTCAAAGGGGAAAATAGTACCTATTGTGGAATACCAAAAAAAAATGGTTTACATCCCTGAAGGGAAGAGCTTCCCACAAAGTACAAAAAGGACATTTAATAGAGAATTTGTACAGAAAAATTTGGAAAAGTCGGTGAATTGCAACATTTTGATACATGAAGTTGGTTGCAAATATTTGTATTAATCTTTCCAACAAAAAATTAATATTTTCAAATATAAAACGAGGTTGTTTCATGACATAAATGGTCTCTTTTTGTTTGGTACGATATAACATGTAACACTTTACTATTGGAATACTCGATAGGCACAATAAACATTTTTCCAGACGATGTATATGGATCGCTTTTATAGGTACGGCCAAACATCTGTAGTAGAATATTCCAGTGTTTTTTAGAATACTGCACTTTCGTGGTGAACTCTTTATTTTATACTCGTTGTATTCGTTACAGTCAAAAAGTATGCAACGATATTGCGACTTATTATCGATAGTGCAGTGCAATACACATCGCTAACTATCCTTTGACATGCAAATATTATTTTAACCTATGTGTAATACATTTTTCTATCAAAGTAAGAGTAGTAATTATTTAACCCTCATGTCGCCATCCTTAAATGTATGAATATCAAAGTAAGAGTAGTAATTATTTAACCCTCATGTCGCCTTCCTTAAATGTATGAATAGGTCCTATGCAAGGTATTTTTTGAATTGATATCACTATTGGCGACGAAACGTAGCGTTAACCGCGTATTAATACTTAGCGTTGCAACACTTGGGAGTTTAATCACTGACCAACTCCTATACGCTGCTTATATGCTATTTGGACACCAGGTTCTCTTCCATTTTCTCGATACTTCTGGCCGCTACTCGTTATCTAGAAGTTTCCACCCCTTTCCAGAACCTGGGACACTGCCATCTCTTTCGAGAAATCTTAGGAGCAACAAAACTAGACTACCATGTCGCGGCAGAGCATCATTAACTGTTATTACCCGACCAGCCGGTTTTTCGAAGTAGAATGGTCCGATCAGGCTCCCAGCCAAAAATCTGTAACAAATCTATTGCACGAAATTATAATCTTGCCTGAATTTATGCATGTACAGTTATGAAGTCAACAAAAATATAATACTGTTACGAATAAGTAAAAGCTTTTGCTGGCTGTTAATGACTCTACTAACAGTATGTAAATAACAGGCGGTTAGTGTCGCCTGAAAGTACGCATTGTAACAACGTACCAACTCGTTAAACCAGTAGCATGAATTCACCTCAGTAAAGGCAGTTCTCTTGTATTCGAGATTGTTCTACAAAGATAAGCAACAACAACAACATCTAGAAGGTTCTTGAATTTGCTAGATATACCTTAATTTGAGTATGGTGAGTTGGTATAAATAGTGGAGGTCTTTGGAATGGAGAGTTCAGTTTGTGATTAAACCCCGTTAAGTAAGCAACGCGAATTGATAGTAAAATACAAGACTTGTTAAAGTGTTATAAATAAGGAAGTTAAACCGTTGTAATTATCGTAATTTAAAACGAACCTTGTTTTATTATTGGGAATAAAACAACGCAAAAAGGACGAATAAGGAAATTCGTAACATTGGTGTCAGAAGTGAAATTACGAATTAAGGACAACGATGAAGTTTGAAGAACTCAAAGTTGAACAACTAAAAAAGGAGTTGAGTAAATTGGATCAACCGACAGCTGGTAATAAGGTAGAGCTGCAGAGGCGATTAATAGAAGAATTTAAACGCCGAAACATCAACATTGACACATATCAGTTCGAGTGCAAAGACGAAATGGAGGTTTGTGCAAAAGAAGCAACTGGTAATGTAGATGTTTCTACAATGTTTGCTGCCATGATGGCCAAATTGGACGATAATTCTAGAATTATGGACGAGAAATTGAGCGAAAATTCTCGAATAATTAATGACAAACTGGGAATTATGAATGAGAAATTTGGCGAGAATTCTAGAATTATGGACGAAAAACTTGAAAAGAAATTTGGCGAGAATTCTAGAATTATGGACGATAAATTAAGCGAGAATTCTAGAATTATTCAGGAAACATCAAATGCCACAAATGAGAAACTGCAAGAAATCTCCGAAGTTGTGAGCAATATGGAGATTCAAGTGAACGATAAATTCGAAAAGGTTGAAGAAAAATTCGAGGAAATGGGGCAGAAGATTGAAGAAGTCGAACATAAGTTCGAGGAAGTCGAACATAAGTTCGAGGAAGTCGAACGGGAACTAGAAAATTATGTAAGCGAATTGCAAAGGAAAATGAGTGAACTTCAGTTGCAAGAGGGTCCAGTGCGAGTATTTTCTGAAGGCTCTAGTAGATTGAAAGCTCCCCGTTTCGATGGCTCTACACCATTCGACGTTTTCAAATTCCAATTCGAAATGGTCGCAATTAAGAACTTGTGGAACAGCAACGACAAAACAGTAGAGCTAATTTTAGCACTGAAAGGCAGCGCAGCAGAAGTCCTTCAGAGCATTCCCGTCAGTGCCAGAAACAACTACGAGGATATACTGGCTGCGTTACAACGCAAGTATGGTGGCGATCACAAGAAGGATTTATATCGCGTGGAATTAAGAGGCCGAGTGCAAAAGCATAATGAAACGCTTCAGGACTTCGCAACCGAGGTGGAACGTTTGGTGTTGATGGCATATCCTAGAGAACCCCAAACTTTCTTAGAGCAATTTAAGATAGAGGCATTAGTTAGGGGCATTAACGATCCTGACGTTAGACATGCGGTGTGTGCCTCACAAAAAGCTACATTTGTGGAAACAGTTTCGTTTGCTTTGGCGAATGAGATGGCGAGGGTTGTTTCCAGTCAACAGACACATCATGCGCGAAGGGTAGAAACGGAAGGCTAGTCAAAAGATTTGAAAGGCGCCGTTAGCGAACTGAAAGAAGTGATTCGGATTCTCACGAAAGCGCTATGGCAAGCAACAAAATTGAAAGGTGACAATCATGGCGAACGTGGCCATATAGGGCGGGACTGTAGAGACCCGCGAAAACGGTCAAGATCTCCAGCGATAACGGCCGATACCGGACGAGTAAATGACTGTCCACATGTAATCGAGCGTAAGCAGGATTCTAAGGCTGAGATAAAAGAGCAAATTATTGACGTCCGATCCCTGAGAATTGAATCGGACGACGAGTGGTTCACAGCACAAAGAAGCGATCCTACACTGGCAAAAATCATTTCTGCAAAAGAAAAAGGTGAAAGACCAACACGCAATGACATCGCCTCAGAGAGCCCCCTGATGAAAGCATACTGGGCCCAGTGGAACAGCCTAAAATTATTGGAAGGTTGCCTATACAGGTTATGGGAAAGTGAGGATGGTAAAATAGTCAAAAAGTTAATAGTGGTACCTTCCTCCAAGGAAAAAGAGATAATGACAGAATTCCATAATGACCCGAGTGAAGGACATCTAGGAATAACCAAGACCATTGAAAAGCTAAAGCAACGGTTCTACTGGATTGATTGTCAACAAGCGGTAGCCGATTGGATAGCAAATTGCACCCAATGCATGACAGCTAAGGTACCAACGCGAAGAAGTCATGGCCACATGCAGCAATGCGACTCAGGTGCACCCTTTGAGCGTATAGCTATGGATGTGGCTGGTCCATTTCCAGTCAGTAGCTCTGGAAACCAGTACGTCTTAGTGGTTATGGATTACTTCAGTAAATGACCCGAAGTATACCCTGTTCCAAATCAGGAAGCGAAGACTATAATTAAAGTGTTTGTGGATAATTGGATATGCCGTTTTGGTGTTCCCTCGGAGCTCCATTCGGACCAGGGTAGGAATTTTGAATCGACCATCTTCAAAGAAATGTGTGAGTCATGCGGTATTCGGAAAACACATCCTCTGTCTGACGGAATGGTTGAAAGATTCAACCGAACTCTTGAAGAATACATAAGAAAAGTAGTCAGCGCAGATCAAACAGATTGGGATGAACACATACCGAAGTTCCTTTTGGCATATAGGACGGCCACCCATGACTCCACTTCGCGAACACCCGCTAAAGTAATTTTCGGAAATGAGCTGAAGCTGCCTGGAGATTTGGAGTTCGGTACCATACCAGCGTCTGACCCTGCGAACAGTGATGTCAATTACCATGATACGGGGGATCTTAATGATCTCCATGAATTTGTGCGCAACAAATTAAAAATGGTCAGTAAAAAAATGAAAGCCAGATACGACCGAGCGCCAAATTCAAAAGGATTTCATGAAGGTCAGCTAGTTTTACTGTTCAACCCACAGCGCAAGACGGGTTTATCTCCAAAACTTCAGACTCACTGGGAAGGCCCTTACAAGGTTGTCAAACGAATAAATGACGTGGTTTATAGAATCCAGAAAAGCCAAAGTCCAAGAGCTCTGTATGGAAAACGGAGGGTTGAGCCTGCTCGGGACGAACAGGCTTAAGTGGGGGCAGTGTTACGAATAAGTAAAAGCTTTTGCTTGCTGTTAATGACTCTACTAACAGTGTGTAAATAACAGGCGGTTAGTGCTGCGCCTGAAAGTATGCATTGTAACAACGTACCAGCTCGCTAAACCAGTAGCATGAATTCACCTCATTAAAGATAGTTCTCCTGTGTTCGAGATTGTTCTACAAAGATAAGCAACAACAACAACATCTAGATGGTTCTTGAATTCTCTAGATATACCTTCATTTGAGTATGGTGAGTTGGTATAAATAGCGGAGGTCTTTGGAATGGAGAGTTCAGTTTGTGATTAAACCCCGTTAAGTAAGCAACGCGAATTGATAGTAAAATACAAGTAAAATACAAGACTTGTTAAAGTGTTATAAATAAGGAAGTTAAACCGTTGTAATTATCGTAATTTAAAACGAACCTTGTTTTATTATTGGGAATAAAACAACGCAAAAAGCACGAATAAGGAAATTCGTAACAATATGTTAGTAATGTTTGTTTTATTCTGATACGACAAGTCCTATGTATGTCCACATAAGTTATGTATGATTCCTATACAACGTCACTCACTACACATCAATTCAGTAAATAATAATAACTAAAATTGTAACCACGTCGTTGGTGAAATTCCCCTGACTAATACGTAGTTGATATGAAACAAATATTGTTGCATCAATGAATAGTTGATTTTAAGGAAAACATTTTCAAACTACCGATATATTCTTGGCTATATAACAAATAACTTGGACTTTTGTCAACAAATACACAGGAATTGTAATTAACTATGCTTTGGTTGAAATTAACTACGCTCTGGTTAAAATTAACTGGAACGATTATTAAAACATTAAAGCTTAATAAAAAACGTAATTTGCTTTTTCATTTAAATTGAACACAATAACTATTACTGTTTTAAAGTTTGATTTAAAAGTCGTCAAGGATGATTTTTATTTATTTTACTAATCCCTAGATTCAAAGATATTTCTGTGCCAGAGTATTTTTGGTAGACACTTTATATTGCCCTTGTGCCACGGTCCCACTTTGTTTTTATAAATTGAAAAAATTTACGGTTAGTAATATTTTCACTAACAATGGTTTGGTAATAACTAAAACAATAGTTGAAGTTCATTAGGGTAGTTAACTTAATATGCACAGACTACTTATTTGTTCAACTACGCTACTAATGAATTTTATAGGTGTAATGACTTGTTTGAGGCCATCGGTGGTGCAACGGTTAGTGTGTGTGTGGCTGTTATGCGAGAGAACGATTGCTACTTCTTTCGACTACGGCCACCTCTCTTAGTGACGGCGACACTATCAAACTTCTCAAAAAAACCGTTCTAAACCGAACCGTTCTGAATCAATGAGTGAAAACTGGAAAGCGCACATCTCAGTGATTGTGAAAAGCTCTCTCCCCTATCCCTTCATGGGATGTAATGGGAAAATATTTAGTTATTTTTTAATGACTTGTTTGTGCATCCGTGTTAATCGCTTTAAAGCCGGGTTTAAATCATTCAGAACATTGTCGGTTCAAATTTGTGTTGTTTGCCATAAAAAGATGGTGCGTCAAACAGATCGATAGCCCGAATTAGCCGTAACCGAGTTTAGAGGTTATCACAACTGTCATCGCATCCGAAGTAAGGGTTGTTACAAACGCATTTAAAAGTTGTCACAACCTACTAGATGTTGCTTCAACCAAATTTCAGTTGTGGGAGTTTAAATGCCGTTATGGCAACTGCAATTCGGTGGCAACATCCTAATTTATGATTGCTTCTACCTCCATTCAAACACTTAGTTCTGTGAGTGTAGCAGGGATGCGGAAACTTCGACTTCAACTTCAAAATTTTCCAATTCTGATCTCCGAATCCTACTACGAGTTCTTTCCGACTCCGACCCATATTCTGACTCCAACTCTAAATCCGACTTCGATCTCGACTTCGACTCCGAATAGCCCTTGTCCAACTCCACAAATATATTAAACGTTCTTAAATATTTTATTCCCATGTGATTATAAAAATGAATAAATATTTTTTTCCATATCAGCGCTTTACTTTTCTTCTAAGAAACATTAAATGAAAGCTGGTTCTTTTTACTATTAAAAATTGATGGCCAAGTATGGCACTAAAATAACTGGCAGCAGTACCGAAGGATTTTTTATTTCAGGCAACTGAACTATAGGAACTTCAAGTTTCTGGGTATTTGAATATTCTGTGTCTCAAACACGATGCGAAATGATTTTATATCGTAAACGATGCATATGGAGAGATCATTCCAGAAAATATACGTGTTTCCTCAACTTGTAGTAATTAAACAAATATCTACCATTAAAATGTCTGTAAAGGGTTTTCGAGATACTTCAAGAACCTGTAAGCCTGCATGAAAAATTAGAGTGACTCAAAATACCAATTTTACTGTTTGAAAATTTCATTGCATCTCTAGTATTAGCAATTAGAGTGACTCAAAACGCTCATTTTGCTGTTTTCCAAATTACGTTACATTATTTCAGAACCTATTGATATTGTAGCAAAACAAATGACACTTATAACAGGATTAGTTAATATCAGAAATACATTTTTCAGTTAAAAGATCACCATACCTGATTTGTTACTACTATCACACATCGCTGGGAAGAGTGGGGCGTGCAAATATATATGATAGTGTTGTCGCTAATAATAATAAAATCATGACATCTTCAGTGAGGTATTGCATTCCTCCATCTGTTTTCATTTTGCTATTTCACAAATTCGTAGTAATTTTATTAACACAGAGTCGGAGTCGGGCTGATACAAAATCGACTCCAACTCCAACTGCGATTCCGGACAACTTTCCTGAACTCTGACTCCTGAAGTACAACTCCACACCCCTGCTCCCTAGGCACCTATTGCTGCACATGAGAGTTAAGAAAAGTTTAAGCTTTGTCTTGCTTTGTGAAATTCGTAACATCGTTCCTGTATCCTCGCGCTTTGGAGTTGCTTGCTCAAATTTGTGTCCGCATCTCTATCTCCCTCTCTTGGTCGATTTGTCCGCCCATCCGGCTGTCTCCGTTTATTTTCATTTAAAAGTTTCCTTGGCAAGTTGTGAAAATTTGTTCACTTACCTTAACGTATGGTTTACGTTAATTTTCCTTGGCTAAAAACGAAACGAATACGTTTCATATCTTGGCGTTGTTGTTTACTAGAGGCAACTAAGCAAGTATCGCCAAGAAATCAGTGTAACAGTTAGAATGTGTGCTTGTGTAGGTGTCCAGGATATCCACACAAACACACACATACAAAGTCATGTACGAATTTCCCAAACAAAAGACAAGACAAAGTTTGTTTTTGCGCTGTTTGCAATAAAACTACAATAAGAATAACAAATTTAAATTGTGAAAGAAAAAGGTATCTAGTAGTTAGTGCTATTGTGAATGGTTGATTGGTTGTAGAAAAAACACACACACCCCATACATGAATGAGTAGGATATACCGTGCAGTAACGGATTTTGAAGGCGTCCACACAAATCACAAACGACTTTAACGATCTAATGGAACAAAGCGTCCATGCCATCCCAGATGACCTGCAATCAAGAGTCCACTGCACTCTGGATGAATTTTCACTTGTCAAAATTGAATCTGGCTGCTCTATAGAGGCGACAAGCTGAAATTTGGGATCCGGCAACCGACGTGTTGAACTTTGCCTCCTGTGTTACGGGTTGTGACAAAGCCAATGCGAGTCCTGAAATAAAACGAACATCACTCACGAGCATTTACAATAACTTTGTCATATACTTATGTAAAAGGCGCTTAAGTTACGCGACAAGTTAGTCCTTTACAGAGGTGGCCGCTAAACCTAAGTGGCCTTGCCTATACAAATAAATCAAGTTGTGTAACTAGCAGCGTGTATAAAAACCCGCCTAGTGTGGACATCTCTAAGCGCAGTGATTAATATTGAACACGAGCCCATATTGTCATATCTATTTCTTCAACCTCTGTAGGTAAATATTGCACTTGGGCCCACTGGAAGGCACTTCCATTACGCCGTTGAGTAGTTGATAGAGTTCTGGTTACATGTTATCTTGGCGTTAAATTTGTTTCCACCAGGTACCGCCGCTAACTTGTCTTACTTCAAGCGTGTTGCTGTTGTTTTAATATGTCCCTTGGATACGCGTAAAATATTTGTCGTTAGTTTTTGTTTCAACTCAGATTAGTTTCATGTTCCAAAGCGCAAACAATGAACGATGCAGGGCACAGCGGGCAGGAGACAGACACCACGCCCCCAAACAACTTCAGTTTGGTTTGCTTTACCTCAAACAAATAACAATAACCCAAAAATATCTCTGAATATGAAACAGTAGTAAATACTCCAAGGATGGGAACTTTGGGATGTTGGCTGGCTACAGGAATAATTTGCGAGGAGGTAGAAGTCATCCTTTGGACTGACAGTTTCCCACGAAAATTACCATTTAAAGACGAAAAACTTTTTAAACAACTTTAATTACTTGCCATGGAGCGTGCAGTGTTGTTGTTGTTGTTGTTGCTGATAAAAGGGAAAGTTTTATCTATTTCCCATTTTACAAATTTCTACGGCGAGTAGTTCGAATCGCCGAGTACCCGGTAGTGGGTCGTAAAAAGGTAAGAACATCAAAATTATGTTTTATCACGTTCTCGATGAAGGAGGCGGCATTGGCCACCACAACAACGACGTTGGTATTTGATGTTAAGGACTTACGCAGAACATGCTCGTGACGATGTTTATGTTGCTGTTCAAGATGAGGACGACGATGATGATGATGGTGTGGCTGACAGGTCAATGTTGTACATGTCGTTACCACTGTCATAGTTACACTTCTTCGTTTAAAGTCGGCATGGCATCCTAGTTGTTTGTTGGAGGTCTTTGGCGAAGGTGAAGAATGCAACAAATAGATTTTCGTTGTTCTCCTCGCAGGCGTAGGAAAGACATATTTACATACCATCGTACCTAGATGCTTGTTATATTTTGTCAGAATTCCATTCTATGTTGTTCGTGAATCTCGTACACTTTTCCTAACATTCACTCTAAGAAAATCCATAACCCTACAAAATGGCAAGGAATTTCGCAGCGCGGCAGGTGGTTTCTTACCGCCTTTTTAGTGCCATAGTAACAGGAACTAACAACATCATCAGCCAGGCAGGAACAGTTCAAGGTAGGGGGAAGTGCTATGCATGTTCTGCTTTTCCCGTTTTTACATCATTGATGGAATTTCCCTTTAAATCGTTAAACAAATGCATGAGTACAACTCCTGTAACCGCCGAATGCAGGCAGCTGGAAACGAGAGCACAACCAAAGTGCTTCCGTTGTCTTGATGCACTCGATGGTTGTTTATTATGATGGTTTGTCATTTCATCTGTCTGCCAGTTGGTTGATCTGCCCGTCTGCCGGGTTGTTATGGCAACGGTTACATTGGTTGAGCTTAAATCTCTTGATTTCCAACAAATGCAGTTTGAATCTTCTTGGTGTTTGTTTCCCATTTTGGCTGATAATGTGTCACATGCATTACAGCAATGTCAGGTCGAACCAACAAAGATACCTCTCAAGGGGAGTTGTCATAATGAATATTGGCTAAAATAAATCCTCATCTAAGTGCATATGTAGGTGGTGGATTTGTATCAGCGTGTCCTCGAGAGATTTGGGCTTCGATGGAAGGTGGTCCCACAGCACGAACGAAGCGTATGTATGTGTGTATTGACGTCACGGCCCGTGTGTATTGCCAAAGTTTAGTAACCCATTATTTTAGATGGCACAACTAGCAAATGTTGATATATTTTCTAGTATTTTGCTATTTATTATTTGCAATTCTATTTTGAGTTGTGTTCATTTCTCATGCTACAGTTTGATGGCAATAATGTTGCCAAATAAAGGAGGACACTTCGCCAGAAAACCAACCACCAATATCAATAAGGACATTTAATATACTTAATGGATCCTCAATGATTCGATGAGTTCCACCAAAGTTTGAGGCCATATGAGATTATTGCCTAAACTGATGGCTTTCTCGCTGCAACTCCTTAATGGAGGGCATGTAGGGTGCGCATTTCAGTGCATCTATTCATAAGTCACTATCCCCCGTCACCAACATTCCCACACTGGCAAACAAAGTAAAACCTATTAAAATTTCATGAAATGACTGAGTGAGTGTTCCTACATATTTTCAGATATATCATTAAGACGGCTTTTAAAACCAGCAACTACAAAAAAGGAACTCGTCCTTGCTGCTCAAACAATACAGCAACAACTACAAAACAAAAACAAATAATAAAAATGTACTAAGAACAAAGCAGTGGGAAAGAGAGGGGCAGACAGAGACCGTGAAAACACATTACATATTTAAAATATATTCGACCACTTTGTTGGAAAAAAGTGGAAAATTTTGTTATCAACTTTTATGGCCAAAGAATAAAAAAACAGCAAAATGAAAAAAGCAGCAAATTGTACAGATCAGGCGGGGAGAAGACAAAAAGGAAAAATAATCGCATAGAATAAAATAAACTTTTTACTTAAACTGCAAGTATGTGAAAGATATGGACTTGGGAATGGCTGGCAGTCGGCTAAATGAACTGAACAATTTTAATAAAAAAACAACAACCTGAACTGAAATAAAAAACATTAAAAAACCAAACAGCAACAACCAAATTTATGGCAAATTGCTGCTTCCATAATGATGGCATATGATGTTAATTCACGCACAAACAAAAAAAGAGAACTGAAGTGAAAAATGTATGGAGGCATTAAACAACAACACTGTGCTACTCGATGAAAGGATGTACGTGGCCTCATCGATTTCCAGCCCATTGCGGGTTGCATCAATAGTTTTTGACATATAATTAAATTTTAATACTTTCGACTTTTTGGCGCACAAGCCCCCTAAAACCTGATGACATGTTCCCAAAAGTTGTAACCTGGAACATCGTGACCATTTTTGTTCAAAATATTTTATCGAAAAACCAGCCAGGGGCAAATTGTAGACTATCAAACCCCGCAAAAATCTATCTCTTCGTACACAAATTTGTATGAAACCGTCATGGTTGCTCACAGATCCGTTGGTGCACATAGATTTCTAGCACTCGAATCGGGGTAAAACCGCTGAGTATGTTCATGTATTTTACAATTTAAAAAAAAACATGCACAGTGTTATTGTTTGTATTGTTATTTTTTTGACATTCCATTCTTGTGTCCCTGTACACCAAATGGTTGAACATTTTCATAAAATCCATTTTACATTTATCGGGTATTAAACAAACGCGACAGCATTTTAAGGTTTAATGATTCATAAGTTTCCGATTAACGCCATAAATCTTTTTCAGAAAAGTAACATCTTGTGGGTCAACGGATCATTTTTGGAGGTTGACAAATTTAATATTATACAGTAAAAAAGAAACAAATATATGTGAGCAACAACAGCAAAAAAGACTGCTGAAAAGGTGTTTGCTATTTCATCAAACATATGTCTGCTATTCAGCAATATTCCAAACAGTTCGGCTGTTATGTCAGTACAATTCCTGTAATAGCAAACAAATTAACTGTTGATAAGTAGCAAACAGTGTAGCAAACTTTATTTTTTCAGTGTAAATATAATTCTGAATTATCAAATGTAACAAACCAGGGTTCGTATTTCGTGGCTAATGGGTTACCATGGGATACACATTATGATTGCCGTGGTAAGTGGGGAATGAACGTTTACTTATTACCCATAGGGTATGGGGAAAATAATGGGAAGCTACACACGACAATGGAGAATTACCCATCACGATTACCCATTTCCCACAGGGTAATGGGGAAAATAATGGGTAGTTACTCAGGACAATGGAGAATTACCCATCACGATTACCCATTACACATGGGGAATGCGTAAGCGACCCATGGTAACCCATCCCCAGTTTTGATCGAAAATATGAAAAAATTGGAACAAATGTCTATGTATCGGAAAAGTGGTCCAATTCGTATGCAAGAAATTTAAAAAAAAAAGCTAAAATAAAAAAATTATTATAACTCGGAAACACTAAACATCGCTAAACGCCGATGAATAGTCAGTTTTATGTAAGTTATAATTTTTGCCGTTTCGGAACCATGTCGTAGTAATGCCGTCTGTTCTCGATGGTTTCAAAGAATTCTGCAGGGACTCAATCGTTAGCGGTAAGATCGCATACAAACGCCATCTATTCGCGATTATTCCAGAGGATTCTGAGCGAATTTATCAACCGTTCGTGGTGAGATCGTGTATGGTGGTTTCCACCTTACAGTACACATATCGATCTTACCGACATTAAGCTTCACAATTTTGCCAAACTGCCGGAAGAATCAAGCTGTAATATACACTGAAATCTGTTTGTTGGAATCAACTTCCTTACATTTCACAATCATCCTTAATTGTCCTTAATTCACTATTCATCACTGAGTCAATTGGCCAATACGTCTCCAAAGTTGGTGAGTTTCTTATATAATTAGATTAGATAATAAGAAATGGGTCATAGAGTAATACATATATATAGAGTTAACATTTCGCTCAGCAATTTTATGACATTTGGCCTGGTGTAATATGAACGTTGGATGTTGGAAAGAATTGCTTTAATAGTACCAGATAAAGGCAATGGTTCAAACCAATCAACAATAAACCAACCACGGCATTTCTCTTTGGGTGTTAAAATTATTGTGCTAAATACAACACAAATATATACTAATAATAAAAGATCAAAAAAGTTCAAAATACGTTTAAAAACGACATGACAAATTTAAGTCAATAGTTCTTGTAATAGTATAAGCCGACCAGCTCCTATCACACTGACTTCACCACGGAGAGTGTGAAAGGAAACATCAAGTGTGAGAAATTTTCTCTATATATATGTATTACTCTATGAAATGGGCACATACGCCTGTATGAATCCATATACACATATACATAAATGAATCATAGCGTAAATCTTACTAGAGAGAATATTTGACTCATCGAACGTTTCCTTTCACACTCTTTGTGGTGCGATTTGTGTGATAGAGAGATGTTTGACGAAAAGTGACATACACCAGGTGGAATTACAATAACTTCAGACTTTAATTTTTCATGTCGTTTTGGTGGAAAACTGTGAAATTTAAATCTGTTTTCCACTTTTTTATCGACTGTTACTGTTAGCATACATTTGTGTTGTAATTAATACAATAATTTTAACACACAAAGCGAAATATCATTGTTGTAATTTTGTTGGTTGTTTTGAACCATTGCCTCTATCTGGTATTATTGAAGCAATTCTTTTCAACATCCAATGTTTATATCACACCAGGCCCAATGTCATTAATTTTCTGAGATAAATGTTAAGTCGAGTATAGTAATTAGTCTATGAAATAAATAATTCCCCGAAAATGTACATATTCTTGTATTATTCTGATAATTAATGACATACAATTCAGATATAAATTTGTCACTTTTATGTTTTCTCGATAACTTGAATTTCTGTACGCATGACTCGCCGTTGACTTCTCGTAACTATATTCAGCATTTGCATTATTAAGAAGTCAGTATGACATAATGCCGAAAAGTCAATAGGAAATAATTTTTACAGCCGGACACAATTTATATCACCTAAGGCAAAACTATCGACATGTCATGAGCACGTCTTCTATTAAGTGTCAGCAGCTACTGACATTGTTCTAAGGAACTTCTACTGGCAATGTCTTCAAGACAAATTTTCCAACTGGTTGCTGTAATTCAGTTGCTGTAATTAAATTCACCTCAAATTCCGTTACTGTGGCCGAATCAATATCAAATTCGTTACGATAAGTGCGTTTATGAAACACATCAATTCCTACAACCGAATCAGTGCAAAAGTTTGATGCGGTAACTGCGTTTATGAAAAAATAAGTTGCTACACTTGAGTCAACAACACATTCGGTTATTGGATCAGCAGTATTGGACAATGCATTTGATGTTACCAAACTAAGATATGTTTCGGTTATCGCAACCGAATCAACTAAATACCTCAATTCAGGTGCAAAACTCAAATTTTCAGTTGGTGCAATCTCTTGTCGTACAAAATATACCAAGTGGGCTTCCGGAGTCCGGTAGGGTACGATTTACGATTTACGATGTAATTGGGTTGAGAGACGTGTCCTCCTGCACCGCGACCAAGGTAGATCTATTGTGCGCCCTCCATTAAAGTTTAATTCATGGTATCATTCAGGAACTTTACAATATCCTTCACCGCTAGTTTTTTATATGCGTCCTCCATAACTTCGGATCCGCCAAGTATCTTAAGTCTCTGGTAAGCAAAAGCAGGGCACTTCGCAAGTATATGTTCCATGGTTTCATCGTCCTCCAAACAATATCTGCATGTTCCCTCCTCCGCTATTTGCATCTTATTCAACATGAAGTTGCATGTGTAGTGTCCAGTGAGAGCTCCACATAGGAGCCTTAGATTGGGTCTGTTCAATTGAAGAGCATCCTTGCTCCTTTTTTCATTGGGTGATAGGAATTTTTTCGAGTGTTTGAGTGGTCCTTTTTTGATCCAAAACTCCTTCGATTCTCCTTTTGTTACTTTTGTGATCATTGTTTTAATGTCCTTTTTAGTGAAGCCATATTGAGGATTTGGGCCTATGAATGGCCGTTGCGCTCCCAGTCTTGCTCTTTCGTCAGCCAAGTCATTTCCATCAATCCCACTGTGCCCTGGCACCCATACAAGTGTTACCTTGTTATTCTCTGCCAGCTGATTTAGGGCCCTATGGCCTTCCAACACTGATTTGTGGTGAAAGATGGGTTTGTTCAGTGCCTTTAGAACTGCTTGACTATCTGTCATTATGTTTATTTTCGTTCTTGTTAGATTTCTGTCTAACAGCGTTTCTGTAGCCGTGTTGAGTGCGTATAATTCTGCTGTGAATATTGTAGAATCCTTGCTTAGGGGAATCTGGAGCCTACACCTGGGTCCTACTATGCCCGCTCCCACCCCTTCTGTTGTTTTTGATCCATCAGTGAACCATTTTTGGGCTCCTTCACGTAGCCATATAGGGTTTGAATCCCATTCAGTCCTTTTTGGGATAAGAACAGTGTAATTTCGTTTCAGCTCCAGTACAGGCTCTATTTGATCACTACATAAAGTCATCTCTTTAATATGATTAGCTTTATTAAGGATTTTCAGGTGTCCTGTGTGGTCGCCTACTTTAAATTTAAATAATTTATGAAGCTCGATGGCCTGTTTAAAGGCTTCTCCTTGTATTGCCAAATGCAACGGGTCAAGGTTTAAGATAACCTCCAAAGCAGCCGTTGGCGTTGTTCTCATTGCCCCTGTGATATTCAAACAGGCTAGTCTTTGGGTTTTCGACAATTTATTCTGGGCTGTGATTTGAGTGGTTTTCTGCCACCATATTACCGAGCCATAGAGTATACTGGGAAGAACCATTTGTTTGTATATCCATAGTGACATCTTTGGACTTAAGCCCCATGTTTTGCCTAGGAGTTGTTTACTAGCCCAAATTGATTTTGTAGCCTTTTTATGTATCATGTTTAGATGAGGATTCCAGGAGAGAGTTCTATCCAGCATAATACCAAGATATTTTACCTCCTGCTCGAATTGAACCTCCGTATCTCTTATGTGAAGCGTAGGGATAGTAAATGTCCTTCGTTTTGTAAATGGGATAATTGTGGTTTTGTTAGGATTTATAGAGAGTCCCTCATTTTCGCACCATTCCCATGTTAATTTTAATGCATTTTGCATTTGTTCTCCAATTGTATCGTCATGTGTCCCCTCTACAATCACTGTGATATCATCTGCATATCCCACAGTGGTAAAACCATTTTCGTTCAGTTTTACTAGTAGATCATCAACCAGTATTGACCATAAGAGCGGAGAGAGAACTCCACCTTGGGGACATCCCTTTATAGTGTTTATTTTCCTGCTAGTATTTCCCATATTAGCAATAATTTGTCTTTGTGAGAGTATTTTGCTTACCCATTTTATCACTATTGGGTCTGATTCTCGTTTTATCAGCGCCCCTTCCATAGAATTATAGCTGGCATTATCAAAAGCGCCTTCAATGTCCATAAAGGAACATAAGGCTATTTCCTTCCTTTCCAGTGCTTTTTCAATTATGGAGGTTAGTTTGTGTATCGACGTTATGGTTGATTTGCCTTTTTGGTAGGCAAATTGCAGATTGTGTAGTGGCTTTTCAGTTAAAAGTTCATTACGAATATACAGATCAATAAGTTTCTCCATCGTTTTCAGCATGAAAGACGAGAGACTTATTGGTCTGTATGATTTTGGATGATCTGCTGGTTTGTTCCCCCCCTTTGGCAGAAAAACCACTTGTACTTTTTTCCATTTAGTAGGGATAAGGTTAAGAGCGAGACTGGCCCTGAAAACATGAACCACTCGTCTTCTCAGTGAGTCTGGTCCATTTACCAGCATAGCTGGAAATATCCCATCAGGTCCCGGTGATTTATACGGTTTAAATGAGTTTATACTCCATTCTATCTTTTCATATGTTATGATTTGTCTAATTATAGGGTCGTTAGAATTAACTGTATTTTCAGATTCATAGTTCCTAATAGAATCACCTTCATCAAAGCTACATCCGGGAAAGTGAGTCTTAAGAAGAAGCTCCAACGTTTCCCCAAAGGATGAGGTTTGATTTGCATCATCTATTCGGAGATTGCCTATTGTCTGATTTTTCTGTGAAGATAAGGCTTTTTGAATTCTAGCCGTTTCTGGCACATCCTTCAGTTCTTCACAGAAAGTTTTCCAAGATGATCTTTTCGATTTTCTTAGCTCCTTGTTATACTTTGTAAGGGCCTTTCTATAATCTTGCCAGTTACCGCTAGATTTTGCCCTGTTAAATTCTCGTCGTGCCAATTGCCTTAATTTCTCAAGGTTTTTATTCCACCATCTGACTTTTCTATTTGTGTTCTTAGTTTTCAAAGGACAGTTATTTTCGTAAGATTCCAAAATATCATCGGTTAACTTATCCACCGATTCATCTAGATCTACTCTTGAAATTATCGGTGACGCGTGGGTTTCTAGCCTACCCTCAAGGTCAGATTTATACCCCTCCCAATTTGTAGCCTTCGGTGACCTGTACCAGATTTTCTGTATTAGGTCCGTTTTCAACTCAAAGAGAATATGTTTGTGATCAGAGAATGAGTTATTCTGTGAGACTCTCCAGTCTTTGATCATATCTTGAACATTGTGTGAGACAATGGTCAGATCTATGACCTCTTGTCTAATCGCATTTTCAAAAGTAGGGTTTTTACCCCTATTTGCTATTGCAATATTGTTTGTCATAAGGAAATCTAGTAGTGACTCACCTCTTTTGTTGGTATCAGAGCTTCCCCATACCTTATTGTGGGCGTTAGCATCACATCCGATTATTAGCGCCTTGTTGTGTTTCCTGCAGTAACTTACCAGCGCCTTCACTTTTTCAGTAGGCGCTTCGGGTTGTTCTCCCGGAAAATAAGCTGAGGCAATTATCAACTCCTTCCTCACTCCCATCTGATTTGCCTCCGTTAGTATGGTAACTAGGTCACCATCTGTGAACTCTGAAATTAGAAGAGAGTTAATGTTTTCATCCAAGATTATAGCGGCTCTTGGCCTTACTACATTTATATCATAGATTAACTTACATTTTTCTATATTAAGCCCACATATCTTACCCGATCTAATCCAGGGCTCTTGGATCAGACCAATGTTGTAGGTGTTTTTGGCAAACCCTCTGCTAATTTCGGCGGATGCTGCTTTAGCATGCTGAAGATTTGCCTGGACACACTTCATTTTGATGGTTTTGTTGTTGGAATAGCCGACGCATTTATAGGTGCAGAGTCACCTTCACCTGGGCCACTTTCCATTGATGATGAGTCAGCATCATTCGTTCCCTCTTCCTCCACATCTTTTCCACCAGCCTCTTTGAGGTGTAATTGGACCTGGCCAAATTTAAATGATATCTGACCCTTTGTTTCCTCCAGCTTTACAGCTGAGATTTGGTCAATGGAGAAGACCAGCATAGCATTCGTTGCCTTGTTTGCTCTTCGAAGCATCCTCCATGCTTCCACCCTGAGCCCATCGTTTTGCCGTTGGACAAAGGATAGAATCCTTTCGGTCTCAATTGTGGCAGCGTTGGGGAAATAACCAACAGCAATTTTGGGGTGAGGCACTTTAGTTTCCTCCATTGCCCACAAGTCTGCTGTTGCCCATGGTTTAATGTTTAGAGCAAGTTTTTTTATCCACTCAGCCGTGGCATCATTTTTGCAGTGCAGGGTCAGATAGCCAGCTTTGTATGTACTGTTTAGGAATTGAGGTTTTATTACCTCCTCTTCTAGTACCTTATCCATGATGCTGTTTCGGATTTCATCCATTTGAGCTGTTGATAGGACTGTGTTTGGGAAGTCCTTCGCAAGTATCGCTACTTTTTGACCAACCAGTGCATCCTTAAAGGATGGTTTTGTCAGTGGTCTGTAAACTTTTTTGGCCATGGGTTTGTCTTTGACAGTTCCTTCCCTCTGACGTTTTCTTGATGACTCTTCTGGAGGAGTATTCTCTAGGGATCTTTGCCTCTTGTTATCTGCAATTTTTTGCTTTTCCTCTGGATCAAGGGCTTTGGCTCTAGCTTCAACTTTGTTCAATCCTTTTCGGAGAAGAAAGTTCATTCGCTTTCTGGCAGCTCCACTTAGCCTTTTTTGATTGTCATCTTTATTGACATTTAATTTCTCTATTTTTTGAGTGATTTCTTCACTTGCGCTTCTTGCAGCTCTGGAAGTTGAGGCTGTTTCAGTCTCCATAGTTCCAGATTGAGGTTTTTCATCCTCCGGATTTAAAGCAATTTCTGCTTCCATTTTCTTTTTTTCATTTTGTTGTGTAATTTTTTCCATTTTGGTCCCACGAGTAGACAGGGAAGTAAATGGTCCACTACACCTAGCCCTGTACGGCGTAGTAAGGCATTTCGTTAAATGGGGTTTCGCCCGGTTCCCCAAGTCCGCATATTTAGAACTGGATTACCCACCAGCCATTCATCTCTGAGCATATGCTGTTCCACCTTAGATTGGGGGTTTTGTTTTAAGAGAGTGAACCATCTCTCCGCTTTCACTCGCATGTAACCAACATCAGTAGCAGAGACATGACCGTACTACGATGTTGGGTTCCAGCCGTACTCCGAAGAAGAGCATGCTTGAGTGCGCTACCATCAGACATGAAGTTACGGCACGATCAATTGATCATGTTGACCCCCCAACACATCTTTTGGCTGACTGGAAATTTCGAGGCCGCTCGAATTCGCTTCCACTTTATGATCAAGATAAAGTGGTCCCCAGAGGATACCACGCGGAGGCCTATTATACATAGGGATTACTTTACAGTGTACAGTAATCTACGAGTCGGCTGTGAATGATTTACGATAGATCGTGGAAACACGTTACCTTATGCTATTACCGTAATTGGTATGTAGACTTGTTAAGGATTGTCAAGCCACTTTGCTATCTACACCCTTTCATCCTCCGTCCGGTAGGGTAACTTATCCCACTTCTGATAATAAATATTTTTTAATATCCGAGTTGTTGTGCAATTGCCAAGAGTGGTTCTAGAAGTTCACGGGAGTCTCATGCGAAAATTTCGAACAGAATTAAAAGAGCAAAGTACGAATGGGTCCTGCAGAAATTGGTCGATTATCGTAGGGGTAAGTAACCGAGATACAATTTGCTGTAAGCCTTAAAGTCTAGTAAGAGAAAAGTGAAATCTCCGTATTTAATGATTGCTCAATTCTCAAGTCTGGGTGAATCTAAGTCTCTAAATATATATACAAATCTTTGACCATTACATCCCTTGAAAGAACAACACTCGCTGAATAGATGTTCATAAGATCGTAATGTGTTGTTGACTGACACGAAGACATCAGCTGTATAATTTTATGTTAACTTGGACGTTAAGATACTCTTTAGACCCACTAAACTCTATCAGTTTAATGTTTAAAGGCTTCGATTGAAATTAACTGAAACAATAATAGTCTACCACATGTTTATGTGGAAATTCCTGAGTACAAACTTAAGAAGAAGTTGCCTATTATTGTCTGAAAATTTAAACCTGACTCTTTTTGGAAAAAATAATAGTAACGTTCGTTCAAAACTGATGCGAAGACATTTTTTGTCTTCTGGATTATGCACAATAGTTCCCATGACCTTATTCAAAACTTCCTCAATTTTCAACAATTTGTAAAATAATACAACTTTTATTCAACGCATCCATTAGAGTTTTATTAAATTTTCTATCATCATATCACAACACAAAGCCTGCAGTGCTGCTCTTTTCGGCCTCGTCCTTTTCCTATACATGTACAAATATGTATGTGTGTGTGTGTAAATATATTTTATTTATTTTTTGGCACTGGCACAGTTTTATCATGCAAATGTGCAACAATATGCCCTCAAGAGGCGCACAGGATAAAAAAAAAAAAAAAAATAAATATTTTTAATATTAACTTTTGAGTCTGTAAATGCAAATGGATAAATATTCCTGCAGCAATAAATTCCAATGGGTAGGAACACACAAAATGTCGGTCTAAATATATAAAGACCATCCTGATACATTATATGTATTGTATTATATGCAAGAAAACGTATACAATAGGGTTATGACTTTTTGCATTGGACATAATAGCGGGGAGCTCTTTGATGACTTTACAATTTTGTGTGCCACGGCTTTTCTCGTTCTCTTCCTATAAGACTGCCAATAACAGGTCTTCACAAAAATGACTTATTGAAGACTCTCTCAACTAGGCCCGGTGTAAAACATTCCAAAACAGGGCATTATGCATGATAGAAAAGGTCAGGGCTTATAGAAGGTCTTCTAAAAGAATGCATTATAGACGGCGTTCTTAAAGATAGAATAACAGAACGGCATATCGTCTTATAGAGGGAATTACAGATCACCGAAAAACATACCTTATAGAACATATTAAGAAGAAGGTCTGAAGAGGGTCTTCGAATTTCAGGCAATCTAGAATGCTTTTTAAGTAGAGTCTTCCGATTGCCTCTGAACATGTCCTAATGAAGGAAGGAACCATTTGAAGTTTGAAGGAACTACAACATTCCTGGGATGATTTAGAATAGGAAACACATTATACCTTTGAATCATTTATTACTAATATATAACTTTTTAAATTTCATGCGATTTCTGTCAAACCATTTGTTGCAAACTCTACGATCTCCTTTAGAATAGTGTCTACTTCTGATATTTGTGTGTATTTGTGAGTAGCCGTCTATAAAGGTTTCAAAATACCGTTTTCACTTCGATATTGTTGGTTTTATTGGTCCGCAAAACATTCGTATGTATTAAATCGGGAGGAGGCATCGATTCGAGCCTTATGTGGCCTAGGTGATCATCCATAACCAGTAGACGTATGTATATTTCCTTCTCAGCTTTGTCATCCTTTTCATCTCAGTCTTCAATCCCTGGTTTATTTATCAAACTGCCGATATCGCTGTTCCCAGGCTGGCTGTGAGGACCTCCAAATACTTTTTTTACAAGTTTTGATTTCCCAAGAAAAGCTACATCGAATGTCATAGTTAGAAGTATTAAGTTTTGAAAACTTTGGTTTTGCATTAACGATTCCTCAATTTAGAATCCCTATTTATCCCTTATTGCTTGTGTGTTTTTTTAAATTCTTTACGGAAATTTGAATCCATGACGTTATTTTATGGCTCATAACCTATTAAAATATTAATTATAGCAAAGGTGTGTTACACAGTAACTCAGTTGCAAGAAAATTATTGAGGTACTCAACTCAAAACTACTGTGTTATACAGTAAAACAAAAACAAAATATGCAAATTTTGTAAAGTTTGAAATTTTTGTGAAATGTGAAATCTTAAGTCGCAGCAACGCTAAACAATAGGAAGTTCAGGATACACAATTCGCTGGCTCATTGCGATTAGTTTCAACGAAAAGACGTCAGCAAATTCATGCTGATTTTCTCGTCCTTTGGAGTCAATATCTTGGAGTATACGAAACTGTAGGTGATTGCATTGGCTATCAACTTGTTCGGCAAGATTTCATTGTATTAAGGGGATCGACGATCATTGTATTCGAATCGACGGAAACTAGATTTCAATAGTGTACCGACTATAGTTTTACACTGATAAGTGATGTGGGAATTGCATTTGCACTGCCAAAGCTATTTAGGGATTACAATTCCTGTACGTTAATTCTAAAATGCAATATTATTGCGCAGAACAATAGTTTCGAGGCTGCTTTCGGTGCCGCACATTTCTGGTGCAAAATTATTAAAAACAATGATTCTTATCATCAGGTCACTATCGGCTGCCACGTACTGTCCGGTAGAAAATTCGGTTAAAAAATGCATAACCCTAGTGTAAATGTACTAACACTATAAGCACATTCATACATAAAAGAGTAACTCGTTTTCGGCATTTTTAGTATAACTGAAGTCTTAAATCGGCTCACAAGAATTGAACAATTTCTTTCGTCCTGCAGGCTAAGTCCACCTGTTTTCCGTTAAGGAACGATCGACGATGTAAAAAAGATATTCGTGCCCAAATTTTTATGGAAAGCGTTGCAATTTTTGTTATCTTTAACATGTGTGCTATCGATTAATTTAGCAACTTTTATTATTCGTCTGATTTCACTGCCTGGGAGACATCAAAATACTCATTGATAAAAAAATCCTAATAAACTTGACTAAAAAGAGAAAATAATTATTAAAATAATTATAATTAAAAATATTAATAATTAGAAAATATTTATTATATAAAGCTAACGAGATGTTAGTTAGAAACTGAGCTTGTGCAGTTTTGAAAAATTGAGGTTTAAAAACTAGACCGAATAATACAAGGGAAATTAGTGAAATTGTTCGTCGGCTCAACGAATATTTTCCTTGAATTAATTAACAATGTGAATCGTTTTTGCAAAAATTTAGTTTTTCCAAGCGATTCTAGTATAGCCAGTGTTCTATAAGTTGTTACTAGAACAGACCTGGGTATCTTACAATTGGCGTTACTTTTCAACATTGGCTGTCAGTGGTGCAATGGTTAGTATGCCCGGCTCTTGTGCTTGAGGATATAGGTTCGATCCCTGCTCTGTTCACCTTATCTTTCTTTCGACGACGATCTGCTGACGAGTCTATCGAGTAATTCGTCATGAAAAAACTTTTCAAAAAGCCTGATTTAAATTAAAACTGCTGGTACCACTTAGTGAGTGTAAAAACTAGAAAGCTCTCAGTTCACTGGCTTTGAGAAGCTCTACCCAGTCTCTTCTAGGAATCTAATGGGAATCTATTTCTATTGTTAGACCGTTGAAACTCCAAAATGTGCAATAAATGAATTCATTGCAGCATCAAAAATTTAATTGCTGCAGCAACTCAACGATCTGCGGTCAACAAAATCTTGTGAAATATTTCGCTGTTGCAGCAAAAAGTCGTCAAATTTACGAAGTGCATTGCAACAATGCAATCGCACTAACGAGCATGTTGTGACTTTCTATTAGGGCGGGCCACTCTAAACTACATGTATAGCTATGAATGTAAATGTGTTATCATGCCAATATGTAAATACATATACATGTACATAAATTGTTATATATTTATCCTTACAATGAGGTATGAAAGGGAAAGTTATTGATGCTGTTGCTGCTGCTGGTCCATTTGAGAGGCAACATGATCAGGGTTATTGCAAGCAATACCTATCCTTCACTTTAAGTGGTTCCATTGTATTCAATCAATATGAGCAATTTCGTTTAGATCCTTATGAATAAGAAGGACTTTGTCTTGGCCAAGTTGTTTGTTCCTTCAGCTGACCATGATGGTGTTGTTTTTTCTTCTTCAGCTTGTATCCAAACTCAATCTTCTGACACATTAACACTCTTTATTCGTTGATCCATCGTTGTAACTATAACGGAGGGTGGGAGTTCGGGGTCTGTTATGCTTTTTGAATAGACTTTTGTGAATGGAGGATATGGATATAACTCTTTATGTATCTTTTTTCGAGCGACCCTTTGTAATCATCGTCATTATCCTTGTCGTCGTTCTCGCCATCACAATCACCATCGCCATCACCATCATCGGTATTGTATACAATTTTATCATATCATCAGCTTAATTTGCAGTGCACACACATACATTCACACACATGCGAAGGATACACTCGTTCGTTCGTTCGTTTGTATTTGCGAGAGTCGTTATGAAAAGACGAAAAAATTACACATTATATTATGCGATAATGTGTTTGTGTTTGCATATCCTTTTTTGTAGCTTCGCTCTATACAAACACGAAAACTGGTCCTTTTTTTGCTTTTTTTTTTGAAAAACAAAAAAACAAACATAGATTCTCCACAGTGTAGGGAGCGTTAAGGGACTGGAGAAGTGTCCATGTTGTGGCCACTAGAAAATGATGACAATTTTTTTGTTGTTAGCTGGCTGCGGCGGGTATCGCACTCTTAACGTGGCCCAGAGTGTGAAACAACGTTAACGATGCGAGTAATTTTATGAAGAAAATATGCTACAGCTTTCTACTTCATTAAAACTCTAATACGACGCATATCCTTGTGGCCAGTTAAAGCACGAAAATTACAAGTATTTATCTGCCACAAGAGATCCCTTCCAAGGGGCCAAAGAAAATAGCGTTGAAAACCTTTTTCTATACCGTTATCGCACTATAAAAAAGCAATCACTAGAGGAAGATGGAGAAAATGGAAAATGAAAAGACAACACACAACCACAAGCAAGGTGGCCGTCCGGAAAGGAGCAGCCAGTCGGAATGTTTTCCTTTTGGTCTATGTTTATTTTGCATTTATTTGTTTATAATGAAGCGGACGGCAAGGAACGCCATCCACTGCTAGGCCACAAAGCACAAAGGCGAACTGAAAGAAACTGAATCAATTTTATGGTGTTCGATGCCGCCACTTCCTCGCCATTGCCACTTCCGGGTCTGATAAGCATAAATGATAATCGATTTAGAAATTACGCTATAATTCAGTGGAAAAGTGCCACTCGGTTGCTGCCTCAAACGAACCCAATCGAACGCGGTGCCATGACCCGACCCTGCTTTTTATGTGCACCAATTTTAATTTATTGCCACATTAAACACTTTAAGGACTATTAAACAACAAAGTCCTGTGATTTCTATTTCAAATTTATTACGCACTGCTCACGCCACAACCAAGCGCGAAATTCACTCTATTATTTAAACGAATGACCCATATAACTCTGCATACGAGTGTGATGCCAATACAAAATGAAACGTTTCCCACTGACTCGCATTTGGAGTCATCACTCCTGTCCTACTCCCGCGCGGCCGCTGATGGTGGTGTATTGTTTCGCAGTAATTTTTGAAATGTTTAGAATATTTTCATGCTGTTGTCTGTGTTGCCATCAGGTCTTTTAGGGATATTCGTTGTGTGTTGCAACATTTATTTAGTTTTTGCCTCGAATTTGCTTTTGTATGATGTGACATAATCAATCTCATCATTTGCCCATCTGATCCACCATATGATGCAATGGCTTTCCCTTTATTCACACTCGAATCCATGGATTGCATGGAAATTCTAGAATTCAACCAACCAAAAAGCAAAAAAGGTGAATTTAGAAAATTAATCATGAATTTTACGTATGGAATTGAAAAAATTCTCTTTGAAATTTAATATGAATTTCATGGTGGGGAATAGTTTTGATTGAGAGAGAGAGATTGGCAACAAAAAGAGAAGGGCAATAGAGACAGAAGGGAATGTTACCTCTGGAATTTAACACACCACTCAGTAACAGAATATCCTGTGATAAATGCATTTAGTTAGCAATGAGTGTGTATGGAACCGATAAATCAGAATGGGATATCTATTAAGGGAAATTGTAATACAGTCATTTATAATTGGCTGAAAGGCCAATAATTTCATTTTCATCATTTCCCATTACATACCAGCAACATCTATGAAAAGTTAACGCCAAAATTTGTTGACTAAAATCGTTAAGACTTTACCCTTTTACCACAAATAATAATAATCGTGAATATCCTTTTTATTTTCCAAATTTTAGTTTATAAATTTAAGTTCTGAACAGTTGAATGTTTACAATTAAAGAGGACTTTCTTTTTACGTTTATCACTTCGGGAGGAGGATGGTAAATATTTGCCCTTTGAGATATTTTCAAAAATATATCTAAATCAAATGTCCATCAGCGGACATTTGTTTACACTTCTGTCAAAAACAAGATTTGTTTTACTTTCAATTGAAATAAAATAAAAATGTGCTCAAATTTGTTGGCCTTTGGCTTAAACATGTGTACATGTGTACACATTAAGTGCATATAAATGTACCAGCAGCAGATGTGACAAGGCCTTGTCAGTGCAGAGCATTCTGCAGGACCTTTATCACCTGGATATCGACAAATTGAGATCAATCATTATTAATGTTCCTCTGGAGCTATTATTCGGATGGGTTATTTTTAAGAATTTATAGACTTATCATATGAACTACTCAGTGGCCAATTGTTCTAACTCCACAAAACGAAAACTGGACCTTTAAGTATTTCATGATTATTCCTACACTGTGATGACAATAATAAGGAGGATTTAAATTTGACAAGATTGAGATGGTTTAGTTTTAATAGCATTAAAATCTCAGAACTGGGAAATGTGGAGTTAGATCAATATGGCATCTGAGTAGGTCGTATGACCGTGTCTTTTGGAACTACCCAATATGCAGTAGAAGTTACACTTGTACTCATCATAGAGGGCCTTCTCACCGCTGCTGGGCTATGACACACACTCTCATATGGGAATACGTGCACATATGGATTACACATTTTTAAAACAGTTTGTATTTATTTGCGTTTGATGAGAAAAACTACTCTAGACCTTTGGCAAAATCTAAAGAAGAAAGTCTGAACCGAAAGTGTCTGCCAATATAGTCATGGCAACCCCACCAACCAACCGCTACCCAACGACGACAATAACGAAATGGTCCTTTGTGGCAGAGCAAGCGAAGCAGCCAAATGACAAACAAATGTCTTTTAAATGGGGCGCGCGAGAAGATGTCACATGCCTCTGGGGACGGCCATAGTACCGGAAAATCTCTTTTTCTCAATCGATTTAAACTAAAAACATAAAAACCCAACACAAACCCACACATAAATACATATACGAGTAGAGAGACAAACAGCCACAGAATGTGGAGGAATGAATGAAAGAACATTTCACTACAATTCGTCCTGCCATCACACTGCATCACTGCTCTGCCGCCAAAGGACATCTGAGCTTATACATCCTTGTGTACGCTTTATAAGCAAACAAAATACTCCTTAAGTAATGACAAATTCATTGAAAAACGAAAACTGCAAATAAAATATCACGATGTTTATAGTGAAGTGCGCAGAATGGGATTGGATGCGGGTGAGGGAGGTCGAGGGTGATGGCGATGGCTAGTGCCCTGGGTTTCGAGCGGTACTGCTGGTGACGAAGGAGCCTATGCAGTATATGTTTCAAGGAATGCCTAGTATGGCAGAGACTTTTTTACAAACTGAAATAGTCCTTTAGGGACACGTTTCAATTACGGCATAAGGGATTTGAGTTGAAAACCAAAACACACAACAACGACAGGACTCTGTGTTTCACTAGATACAGTTGTACTACGTGTGTATGTGTATGTATGTAATTTTATATACAATGCATGTCTGTGTGAAATTATTGGCTGGCGGCTTTCAATGTGTTTTTGCCTCCAATTCGAGTGGAGGACAGAAAAAATTATAGCATTTGATAACATGAATTTATAACGCCAACAAAAAGGCACAAACAACAAATGTCCCCAAACAATTTAAACTGTAAATAAATCGATGTTTTTATTTAACATGAATTAGGTTTCATATAGATTTATATAGCGATAACAAAAACTCAACTGAACAAAAACCCAACAACAATAAATTAAATTCTCTTCAATTTCCAGCAGACCATTGCATGGCATTACCTTCCACCGCCATTTAGGGGAACTTTTTAATTTGCTCGATCGACTGTGCCAGTTTAAGGGACGATTTTGAAAATATTCGCGAAGTAGGAATTTTGCTCAAAATCATTTTCGGCATATTTCTGCTCAACAGTTTTAGCTATTTCAGGCAACATGAAATGGAATTCCTCTGCTGCGACATAATGCGTTAATAATACAGTACCATCTCCATCCACGTAGTGCGAATAAGGGGACGCCATCAGGTTTGGCAGGGCTCACTCGTGTTGGCTGGGTGTCTGGTGGGAACACCTCTTCCACCTCTCGTCCCAATGACATTCTTGTGATATTTTCGAGTTTAATTAAGCTAAAAATATTTGTTTGTACTGCTTAATACTGTTCTACGACTATTAACGTTGCCTAAATAATAACAATCGTAAAAATTCACAAAGGCCTCCTGAGTCACCCCTCCCCCCAGGTCGTTTACTTGAATTACCCAAATTCCAACAAGCAGCGTTGTACAAGTGCAGCCGTACATATTTTTTTTTGCAACATCGTATTGTAATGACCGGGAGTTGCCTACAATGGCATGTTTGAAGGAGAATGTTCAGACTACAGTATTCCGCTAATGCAAATGTGCGACAGCGATACTTTACTTGGCTCAAATAGATCGCAATCATCTTTCAAGGATTTAGCGAACAACTGCAAATCAGTGAAGCAAATTGTTATCTTACAAAAATATCCTTATCAGTAGTGATTTTAGCCACAAATTACGGATGGAACATATGATGGGGTTAACATGGAACAATTTGTGGATGTTTCTACTTGTGGATATTCGGAGTACATTGCAGCAAATTGAACAAGTTTACAAAATGGACGATGTAAATAACAATTGTTAGTCTAATAGATATAACCAAGTCGAAGGGGCTTTAATTTTTGTTTGGCTTTTACTTCATTCTTTGTTTTTGGATGTTATTTCTTTTTTTGGGGGGGTTTATTGCATTGGGTGCTATTTCCTGGACGTTATTTCCTTGGGGGGTATTTCGTGGAGGTTCATCTTAATACTGATCTTTAAAAAAACTAAGATTGCTGAGAATTTTATTTTCATAATGACCAGCAACAAGAGTGTGCCCTCTATAACTGCAGTGCATTGTACTGGACTTGGAAAGTTTTTGATAAGACCAGGGGGGGGGGGAATATTGCTTGTTGATGTTTGACTTAAACTCGTTGATACCATAACTAGACACTCATTTTATACTTTTCCACATACGTACATTCACAAAAGTAAACGTCTGGAAAGAGGTTTTAACAACCTCTGGCTGTTGCCACAAAATTTGAGTTGCCACAACGGAATTGAAGTTGCCAAGACTGAGTATAGTCCCCACTACTGAAATTCGGTTGCAGCAACCTCTAATAAGTTGTGACAACCTCTAATGCGGTTGTGATAACCTCTAATTCGGATGTGATGACAGTTAATGTGGTTGTGACAACCTCTAAATTCGGGCACGGCTTATTGCCTGATTTTATGTGTGGATGATGAACGAATTCAGATGATCGAATTCTTTTGGAATGTGTACTTCCTTCTACTGGAAAAGTAACCACAACCGAGTTGTACCATGTACCTCATTTTAACATTTTCCATAGAACAAATATCGACAGAACAAAAATACACAGTTTACATTTCGATGATCTTCTAAGAATATAAGAGAATTTACCACACTGCTATCACCTTCCACACCATCGCTCTCTTTTGCAGACGGTTCAAAAACTTCAAACTGGACTCAGTGGGCACCAGCCCAAATATGGGGGTTAAATAACATTTGAATCCATAGTATGTCAAAGAAACTTCAGAATGTCAACACAGTTTGTAGTGTGTCCGATATTACAGCGTTGTTGCTCTATCAGTTTGACAGATAAAAAATTACAGCAGACAGTTGTCCGAGGCCTTCGGCCACGGACTGTCCCTGCAGGCTGTGTCAGAGACACGGCCATTAAGTTTAACGTAGAATACGCCATCCGATAAGACAGAAAACATATATAACAATAAATTCATTTGCTTATATTATTTATCATTTATTGTTATATATGTTTTCTGTCTTATCGGATGGCGTATTCTACGTTAAACTTAATGGCCGTGTCTCTGACACAGCCTGCAGGGACAGTCCGTGGCCGAAGGCCTCGGACAACTGTCTGCTGTAATTTTTATATTTACCAACGGCATTTGGTTCAAGTCCGTTTAAAAAAAAATATTATGTTCAATTTTTTTAAACTTAATTTAATTTATGTATTTTAATTAATATTTTTATTGAAATAAGTTCTGCGAATGTTGAGAGGGCCGCCCTAATATTAAAAAAGGTTTACCTTATCGAGTCTTCGCATTAGCATTCGAGCGTTGTGTGAAAGATTTTCGCTTTGCAATTCAAAATTAATGTTACAACAGCTTTATTGAAGCTTTCGCAAAAAAGCTTTATTACGTTAGCTTACTGTTTGTTTCACTTTTTACTAGATACATGTTGCCAAGCAACATTAGCTTGCTGTTCGTTTCACTTTTTACTAGATACATGTTCCTAAGCAATGTTGAGCAACCAAAAACACTCAACCAAACACCACACATATGTTTGAGTGTATGTGGGTAAACAATTTTCATTTGAGAAATTAAAATACTAGAAATATATCAACCAATATGAAATGTATATCAAACGAAAGATAACATCTTCATTTACCTACAAAAAAAATTCAATGAAATAAAGATTACAACAATAAAAACCTGACATGACTCCTCATACCGTAAGGTAAGACGTATTCTACGTCAAAAATAAATTGTTTACCATTACATTGCATAAGGGGATTGGGGACAGCTTCCCACAACTAGTGAGCTGTGCATTTTCTAGTTTTACACCCAATGACTGGGACCTACAGTTTTACGCCGCTTCCGAACGATATTTTGAGAATCTGTTTCATGGGTAAATATGCGATAGTGCCGCTATCACTAAGCGAGAGGTGATCGTCTTCTAAATAAATGTAAGGTGGTCAGACCAAGGATCAAAGCCGCCACGTGATCATGTACAAGAGCCGCGCACGCCAACCATTGAACCACCAAAACGGCCACAGATTAGTGAATCTTAATGTCGATGAGTACGTCGTCGCTATAAGTTGAAAGGTTTCATGTTTTATTTGCATCCAAACAACAACAAAAAAATAATTTTCGTTCTCTTGACGTTTTCGTTACAGAGATATACTAGATGTTTATTTTACAATTCTTCCATTCTCTTTAACGTAATCTAACACATTTTTGCGTACAGTCACAATTTCCCATCCGCATACTGTATGTAGGTGTGTTGTTGACTTTTAATAAGTATTTGCTGGCAAAAATGTGAAATTTTATTTCGACAAACAATCTCATCTACACGAATGTTTTCAACATTATTAGTTGTAGTATTAGTCGTCGTAGTACAAGTACAGGCGGAAAGGTGCAACTGTGTGCGTGTGGTTGTTAGTGTTGGTTGTTGGTGATGGTGTGCGTTTTTAGTCCTGTCTAAATATGAAACTGTTGAGCTTCAAATTAACTATAACTTTTTGAATGTTTTCTGTATTTGTGTGTGACCGGGTGGGGGGATGTATGTGCGTTTGTTTGTGTTTGTACGTGAGCTTTGTCAGTGTGTGCGTATAATTTCGTTTTTTAATGTTATATTTCGTCATTTGGTACGAATTTTGTTATGATCGTTAAATTCAAATGCGACTTTTAACGTGGATCGAACGAACGAAGGTGTGAGAGGTTGTAGATGGAATTTTTATGCTATTTTGTCAAGCAAACTTCCGAATTGGATTTTTGTTAGAGAACAGTGGGTTGTAAGAGACACCTGGATAGGAATATTTTTTTTAGCAAAAAGTATCCGATATCTCTTACGTTTATATAGATTTTAAAAATGATACCTATTCAAGCTATATTGGAGCCAAATACAGATTAAAATGTGCCTGAAATCACAATTCAATAACCGTTGGAGGAGAGCATTCAGAAATAAGGTTACATATCGTTAAACTAA
The DNA here is from genome assembly GCA_963931995.1 of Phaonia tiefii. Lineage (NCBI taxonomy): Eukaryota > Metazoa > Arthropoda > Insecta > Diptera > Muscidae > Phaonia > Phaonia tiefii. The sequence goes on along the minus strand of OZ008369.1, from coordinate 296,582,893 downwards.
TACAGAGTGGGTAAATGGAGAATACTGTATAAATCTACACTCCACGCTTAAGTCATTTAAAACTGTCAGTAAACTGAGGAGACCTTGATTTCGTAGGAGAAGTTATCAAGAATTCGGTCAATATATTTCATAATATCTATACGCAAGTTTGGAACATCCTTGTGGCGCATAAATCAATTGGAGATGGAAATGAGACACAACTTATTGAACGACTTAGATCTATGACAACATCGAAGTGAAAGAAACTTGAAGCTGTGGATATGGACTTAACAACATTATAATATATATATGTTTAGCGAAAATTTTTGCTTGGAAAAATATCCTCTTCAGGAGCAAAATTCAGTAGCTATCTACACCAACTTCTGTAAAACTAAGAAATGTTCACCACAAAGTAATATATTTGCGGGATTTATTTGATCACAACACAGAAGGACTTCAGTGATTAAATCTGTAGTATAAAGTCCTTCGATACCTTAATCTACATTGCAAATGAGAATGTGATGGGTACAAAAAAATGTACAAAATCACTTTCAGTTGAGTCTCAACACATGTCTGATGGTTATTTCTTTATAAATTATTTTATTACCATAAGATTTATAAAAAGGAACCGATGCCATGGTTTGGTAAATACAGTTCCCTCTTTTGTGAGATTTTGACGTAGTTTCAATTCCTGATCTGACATTTTTTTTCGCTAGGAACCGCTGTAAAACCATGTGTCCCAATCAGTGAGTGCAACATTAGAATGCGTACAGCTCCCTGATTGTGAGAGGCTCTCCTCAGTCCATTCATGGGATGGAATAGGAATTTATTTGTTCTTTCTTTATTTGTTTCTTTCGTTTCCATTAGACTTCTGGGCACGGTAATGGGTGCTATAGTTTCATAAACTTCTGTGAGATGTTTGTACAACTATATTTATAGGGGTTTGTATAAAGACATTTAATAAGACTGCGGAAGTAATACTTAATTGAACTTATTCGTATTGCGAACCTTGAAGAATAAGCGGACATCTTACTACCCGCTACACGACCCACTAAAAGGGACTTACACTGTGATAGGAAGGCAAAGGATTGCATGCTTCGTTAATGATTTTACATTACTTCAATTAAAAGTTTCGTACATCCGAAGGTTTTATCCTTTGTACGTTATGACGACGAATCTAGCCGTTAGCTCACTTCTGATGAAAAAATTTGTTGAGTTGGCGAAGCTAATTTCGAATTCAGGTATACACCGCTTTCGATTGGGAAACTATTAACGACCATTATTTTTAAACCCCTGACCCGTGATTGCTTGTGGCTGAACTAGGGTATTCAACCGGTTATTTAAAAACGACTGGTTTCGAGTAATAAATGAGTCGAGTAATTTAACGGGTTTTTCAGTAAGAGCGCTACAAAAGTTGTTTTTAAATAAAACAAAACCGGTTTTAGATACCAATGAAATTCTTTATTCCTGTGAAAGTACGTTCGATGCCATTATGTATGGAACTCGATTTCTTTTGCATGGCCACCACGGGCACGCTTGCAGAAGTCCAGATGCTGAACCCAATTTTCGACGGGTTTCAAGCATAAATCGGCCGATACTGCTGCAATTTCACGTTCGATATTCGTACGAAGTTCATCAATAGTCGCTGGCTTGTTGGCATAGACCATAGACTTGACGTAGCCCCACAGGAAATAATCTAACGGCGTCAAATCGCACGACCGAGGCGGCCAATCGACTGGGCCATTTCGTGAGATAACACGTTCACCAAACTTGGTTTCCAATAAATTGCTTGTGGCATTCGCTGTGTGGCTTGTGGCGCCTTCCTGTTGGAACCACATTCACATGTCCTCCAAGTCCATATTATCCAATTGGGGCCAAAAATATTCGGTTATTAGTGAACGGTAGCGATTCGCATTCACAGTAAGGTGCCGGTCTTGATCATCACAGAAGAAGTACGGCCCAATGACGCCGCCGGCCCATAAACCGCACCAAACCGTAATTTTTTCGGGATGCAATGATGACTCATGGATTACGTGTGGATTGCTGCCTGACCAATAACGCATATTTTGCTTATTGACGTAGCCATTCAGCCAGAAATGAGCCTCATCGCTGAAGATGATTTTCCGATGATCTTTTCGCAATATTCGCCACAACGACGTCACAGAGATGCCCAACGCTTGAGAACGACGTGTGAGAGACACATTTGGGCTTTCTTGAACTGAAGCCTCAGCGGCAGCAATATTCTCGACACTACGGGCACTTCTATGTCTCACTGGCACGGGAACATTTTGTACTGTGCCTGTGGATTCAAATTTTTCCACTAGACGCTCAATTGTTGATCTGGTGGGACGATTATGACGACCATGAATTGGAGGTAGCGCTCTTAAAGTTGAGGCCACTGACTCCAAATTTCGGTAGTAAATTTTAATAATTTCGACTCGTTGTTGGCTCGTATATCTTTCCATGATGAAATGGCAAACCTTACTGAAGAGAAATGTCAAAAGAGCGGGAAAAAATGTGGCGTCGTTTGCTGTCCTTATCGATTTACTTTTGTAGCGTCTCTGTTGAAAAACCCTTTATATCGATTAATCGAATAAATCAATATCAAACAATAAATGTGTTCTTAAATTTGTAATGCACCTTTCTTCATTTAGATACGTATGCCAAAATGCGTATATGTGAAAGGATACTCAAGAGATATTTTGGAAGTCCATTTAATTCCAATCTGTTTTGATATAATTTTTTTCGAAACACGGGAAAGTCCATTACTTCAAGATTGTGATTTCATCTAAAAAATTGTAAATACACAGCATCAATTTGTCGGGTTTCCTCATAGAGTTAAGATTGGGTTGAGTCTAATTTCTTAAAATGTAAATTATTTCGCTCAGTGTTACTGGGTGTATTAGGACCATCGAAATGAATAAGTTCATTTGTATAAGTCGTGTCGTGTCCTCATGGTAATCAGCTATTTGGAAAAGCTTTGATAAATATATTTTACAAAAATAGGGATGATCTTGATCAACGAATAATAAAGGACAATGGACGTTGAACCAACGGCCGTGTCCGGGTATATACCCATCCAAATACTGGTAATTTTTTATCAATCGCAGCAGGTAAAGTTGTATTTAATTTGTTGTCATACTATTGCGAGAGTCTTGCCCACAGTTCTAATGTCAAACTTTACTCTCCAGATTCGTTCTGTTTAAATGAGCTTAAATACCAGTGTACAATATGATCTGATCGCATGAGTGTTTGCACATAATCTTGCCACAGGCCCAATCTAAGTTCTGACATATATTGAGTAAAGTTTTGCTTTCCATGTTGTTTAAAGAATTTATATTAATTGTTAACGTGGTTCAGGTTTTTGTTAATAACATTTTATTACTACTGCTTTAAATTAAAATTTTGCTATTAAATCGATGACTTTCAGAAGCGTAAAATTGCTTGAATATCTCGAGTTATAAAAAAACTTTACTCGGTTGATCGAGTAAGTCAGAATATCTATTTTCGAGTTACTTGATTACTCGAACAATGCCAAGACCCGAATAATTGGATGTCCTAGTTTGAACACATATTTCTATTCTTTATATTTAACCTAATTTTCCAAGACTTCATATGTCGTAAAGCCAACGTAAACATGATAGGATATTGATATGGAGATAAATCTCTCATAAAAAGCTGGTTGATATTTTCTTCGAGAATTGTTTTTCCATCGCTAATTAAAATCTTCCACTTTGCCAGCAACAAAACCACTGTGCACCGGCTTCAAGTGTTTATGAAATCCCTTATGGAGAATTTGTTAAAAATGAAAATGTTAATGACATTCAGGCAAATAAAATGGAATAATAATAACAATTGCATTTGTACGTTTTAACCATTTGAGTTGTCACAGTTTAATTAAACCCAGTCGTACATTCGCACTCCCGACGTTGTGCCAATCTAAGCAATTCTGGGAAAGCAGAGGTGGAGTGATTAAACTTTGTTACACCAATCAATGAGTTGTGCCCGTTTGTCAGCGATTTGGTTGGGGGGCTTGGGGGTTGTCGTTATGATATCTAGATTGAAATGAAACATCGAAATGAAATGTTCTCCATCGAACGTTCCCTGGAATTGCACGAGCGTTGAGCTTGTGCTTAGGAACTGCATTTGCAATTCAAGTGTCTTCATCTGATAACGCGGGTCTTTGTTGTATCCGTTTACCAGGACGAAAGCAGCCTGCAATCAGCCCTTGTTCAAAGGCATTCGATGGCTAATGGGAATTTGAGCATATTTCTGGGAAAGCATCGAGTGTCTGCGTTTCCGTCGATTGCTTGCTTGTCGTTATCCAAAAACATGATCTAAATTGTATTTAGGTGTGACCTGATATTTGCGGAAACTACATTCCCAATAAACACAGATAAAGTATGGAGTTTCCTTGACGGGAAAAGTGGTCTGGTGGTGCGTTAATGTGCCTTTGTGTCTGGAAGCTTAAGTTTATCACTCAAGTTGTGTTATGTCTGGCCATGAAACTTTCCCACCAAAGACCCAAGACGACGGTCATGTTATGATATGAACATTAAACTCTAATTGAGGACCAGGATGCACTTGCAAGACATGGTGGAAGGCCAGTGCTGTCTTGGCTTCCTTCACCCAAATTTTGGCCGCCCTTAGTATGCACCGAGACGTCATGTGTGTTGAATTCATAGTAGTTTAGTGTAAACAGTTTCGATGATATCATTATTTATTTCTTTGCGCTTGTACATTTAATTTTCTTACTCTTGCGTTATCGTAATTTGTGGCTTTGCACTGCTACTTTATTGTCGCTTTTAAATGAGCGTGTTGCGATTGGGTTTGTGGTGGGTTGCTGGGATTGTTGCAGGGTGGATAATGAGTGGTGGGTGGTGGTTGGTTGGCTGCTTGGTCCGAAAAGATAAAGTACAGCTGTCGTACAGTGTAAGTTGCTGGGGGGTGAGTGGTACGTGGATTAATGGACAGTATAATGAAGTGTGAAATTGTATTTGCTAAATGTTGCAAAGCGCTGACTTAGACGTTTCCTCTGCCACTTCCAGTCGCCCCCGATTCCCCACACGTTGTATAGGACAAGTAGTTGTTGTTGGGATCAAATAGTTGATTGCATAAGCTCATGTTATGGTCCGATAAATTTGTCTACATGCTAATAAAAGTGTCATTTCTCATTGGCCCAGTAAGCTATAAATGACCAACTAAACGTTAACAATCTCGCCAGAGAAAAGGCGGAACAAATCCTGGATTTGAACTTCGAATAGTAGAAAAGCACTAGTGCGCCACTCCAAGTTATCAAGGTGTCTGCTGTTAATGAAATGGAAAATGTTTCACCCCTTATCTATTCCAGGGAGTTATGAAAATTGTTAATACTAACCCCTATGCCATTCCTTGGGTGTTGCAAGTGGCAGCAACAACTCCTACACTGCTCTTTCCGCCATTATCGTTGTCGTTGTCATCATCTTGTGGCTCAACGACGAGTTAATGACAACTTAAGTACAACTTGAATACTGATGAACGCCGAGTTGGCCCAGGATGAAGTGTTGATGTTATTATTACATTGAAATCCTTAAACAAGTGCGTCGCAGCGAATAACGAACGCTAATGCCTTTCAGAATAATGATGATTATGATGACAGGGATAATGTCGATTGCGATGACGACAATGCCGATGATGATGATGATGGAAGTGCCTGTGATGGCGTTATTTAATCATTTAAAAAAAGGATCATAAAAGCATTAGTTCCCACTTAGGCAAGGATTATTAAAAAATCCAGAGGCAATCATGTGACACGTGACTGCAGTACCATCAATTCAATTTTCCAATGGAATTTCATCAAAAACACTAGATTTGCTTAGAAAAGGGAAAAAATGTACAATGACTACTTACGAGTGATTCAACAAAATTTAATTTTTGACTTTTTTTGAAAAAAATTCATTGGTGAAAGTGGAGGAATAGTTTATCAAGGCTTCATCATGGACTGCTAAAAAAACATATTCTTTTTCTCTCCTTTTCGGTCATAACTAAATTTTTCATATTCAAGGAATTTTCTTCCACATTTAAAGCCTTTGAAAATAAGTCACCACACTGCCTCGTCAAGCGGGGCTTAATAAGAGGGGCTCTATGAAAAGCCCACCCCAATGCCAGGGCCCCGAAAAATACAGTAAAATACCCCCCAAAATTTTTCCATATAATTCTTGGATTTCCATTACATGACAAAACGCACAATTTTGTTGGAAAGTCCATTTTGTTTTGGAGTTATTTCTGTTAGAGGGCCTTATTTCAGTTTATGGGTTTTATTTAATTTTATTTTGGGTGTCGGCTGCTTTTTGGAATTTGATGGATATTTCACTTCACTGAACTGGAAGCTTAAAACATTTAATAATGCATATGATCCCTTCTATTTATATTTAAATTCAGATCCTTAGAAAAACTGAAATTTGATTGGCATAATTTTATTGTATTCGAAATAAGTTGGATATTGTGATAAACGGTTGTTGGTCCTAGTTGGATGTTTGTTGATTTGGTTTTGCTCGTGAACACATGAAACATATGTTGCGGTTTCCTAAACAGCCAATGTGGTTTCGTTGCCATCAAGAGAAGTGTGCTAGGAGCCTGCAGTACCCTGGTCATAAAGTTCAATCGCTTTGCTGAAACGCAAAAAAACGCAGTATGTGGTTGAAAATTGTTTTTATATTTTTTGTGAAGAATTATAAAATAAATTTGTAGGAAACCAAGCGAAAAATGTATAGAATGAAGTCTAGACTTGGGTGACATAGAAGAACTACTACGTCAGGATATTGCTAATGTATTACCAGCCGATATTATTCTATACTATTCTTTGTACAAATCTAAGCGAGACAATTTACAGTCTAAGTTGAGAAAGGGAAGGACTTAGTATATATTCTGAACTACTTTTATAACTAATTGTACAGCAGATACGGCTGATATCGATGGTTTTCTTTTGAAAATACTATTTGGAATGATTTTATGATAACCATACTAGCAGACAATGAAAATGGAATGCAAATGCTAAATAGATGTTACTGTTTTCACTTTCATTCACATCCTGAAATTTGCGGGTAATTCCCAACCGATATATACTGTCCTTCGAGCATTCACAAAAAAATTCGGCTGAGACAAGCAAAATGGCCATAACCGAGGTTGTCACAACTGAATTTAGCAGTTGGTACGATCGAAATTTGAAATTGACATCAACAAATTACATTTTGTAGGAGGTTGTGACAAATTATTATATATCAAAATTTTGTCTCATAAAACTATTGACAAACGTTTGAACATTCTTCATTGTCATTTTCGTACAGACTTCACACTGCAATTGAAACTTCGCAATCTCGGCTTTTCCGATATCGTCTTATTGCGGCAGATTTTGTGCAGGTCTTGTTTGTACGATCACCTATGTAAATCTGCCGCGGAGCTACCATCCTTGGTAATCTTGCACCCTGAACAGCTGATAGAATCCACGTCTTCAATTAGCGAACCATCAACTGTTAGTGAAGTATTCCGTTCTGTTCGAACTCGTATTATCTTCTTTATATTTATTCCCATTCCTACTTTTTCGCATTTTCGGAGAGTCTGTTTATCTTGGCCACGATGTCGTCAAATTTGTGTGTCATCTGCATAGCCGATATCATCTAGGTGTTCATACCCATTCCACTGAATGCTGAACGGTGCTTCTGTTTCCTCCATTACCTCGTCCATAAGTCGAAGAAATAATGTGGGGCACAAGACACATCTTTGTCTAACTCTCGGAGATGTGGTGAAAGGATGGTTTTCCTTTCGAACATTCTACGCTGCACCTCTGTACAGTTCAAGTGTCCCATTTTTGGTCAATGTTCATCACATTGAGTAACGGCGTTCGAAGTCTACGAAAAGTAGATACAGAGGGGTGTGTAATTCAACTGATTGTTCCATGATTATACGGAGTGCGTTCACGTGGTCGGCATACGAACACTGGCAAGATCCATTGAAATATAAAGGTTGCCATTACTTTGCCTATTAATACATTTAGCAATAATAAGTCTCCTGATCCTGTACAGCATTAGATCACATTTATTCGGGACAGTGATCAACACTTCCTCTTTCCACTTCGTAGAGACTGTGTTGTCTATCCAGGCACTCCCAGTAACCGGCGTAATGACATCTGCTAACGCTGATGCACCATATTTAAACAGTTCCACTGGAATATTATCAAGACCAGAAGATTTATGATCCTTCATTTTACGCAGTGCCTCCTCGATCTCTGCTTGCGAGTGTCTATTCTCGGGTTGCAACGTGAGTATACTGCAGAAGGAGTACGATCTTCATCATCCGGATGACTACATTGTGTTGCAAAGAATTCCCGCCATCGCTCCATTTGTTGATCTGGTGATGCTATCTCCGTGCCATCATCAGCTTTTAACTATGTAGTACTCCTGAATTTTTTTGCCGCTCAGCTTTTTTTTATTGAAAATCACAAAATACGGCGGGTACCCGTGTTTGAAGCTTTTTTGGTTTCATCCGCTATATTGTTCAGATAATTGTCGTAATCTGAAAGGACCACGTAACCTACTCTACGTGCTGATTGCCGATAGTCTTATTGTAACTCTTTCTCAACGTTGATGTCTTCGTTCGTATACGCATTTTGTGCAGGCATTCACGATTCTTACTTTCGGTCCAGGATTCTGCACTAATGCAAGGGTTTCTCACCAAGCACCTCCATGGCTGTTTCCTTCAGAGTTCAGAAAATGTCTGACCACGTGGTTTGACTGTCTTGAGCCAAATTGGAACGCAGACGCTCTGGATTGGACTTTACGATTCTACCTCTAATACCGTTGACAGCCAGTTGACGGAGATGGAACGTGCCCACTAAGAGTTGATGGTTGCTATCAATATCAGCACCACGTGTTGTTTTGACGTTCAGTAAGGAACCCAGAAACAACTTGCTGATAAGTATATTGTCAATTTGATTGAATGTTTGACCAATGCATATTTCCTACGGACGGTATATATAGTATACGTGTGTATATTTCTATGGAGGTATTTCGATCCACCGATAAACAGTTGTTGTCACCGTTGTCATTTCCCACAGTTACAATATCATGACTTCCCATCACTTCCTATAGGTTGCTGTTGAAGTTGCCCACTTTGCCATTGAAATCTCTCAGAAATATTTTAATAACACCAATTGACAAGGAGCTTTCAGCAAAATCCAGTTCAATCCAGCTCAGTAGTTGCATACAGAAATCCTGCGGAATTTCGAATTACAACTCTCATTGATGATGCCATCAGATATAGCCTTGTATGGTAGGAGAGTATTTCTAGCCCTTGGGGAAAGAGAAAGCTGACTCCGTTTCTACTTTGCGTATCAATGCCGGAGTAAATAAAGCAGTGACCAGATGGTAATTGAGATCCGCTACTATTAAGCCAACGCACTTCGATTAGGCATTGGATGCCCACATTGTAGCATTCCGCAACTCATCGCATGTTCTAGTCTCGAACTCATGTTCGTGTCTCAATTTTTCGGAAAGAGTTCTTAAAATCCAGGTACCGATCATAAAGCTTTGTTTAAGGCCAAATGTCGTTATCGGTGGGAGATGTATTTTCTGTGAAATTATTTACGTTTTTATAATGATTGAAATTTAATATGAGTTTTTCATTAGACCACAGTATCCGATCCTAGTGCTGGGGTTTCCAGTAACATCTAGGCAGGTATACACCCCCTATTAGGGAGGCATTTGAATTATTGACTACCAGTCTAGATCCGTAGTATTTACCACGCCCTCTTTACCACGCACTACGGACTTGGCAGGAACTTTTCCTGTCCCTGTGCACTACCACTTTTGCACTCGCCTCCAACTGCAATCACCCAATGGTTAATTTTCCATTCTGAAATGTGTGGAATTTTAAATTCCCTAGGTCGTAAAAATATTGGCAAAATATATCTACTTAACCTGTTAAATATCACATCGCATGCATTTGTAATCGGCGGAATGAATGAATCGACTTTATTTTGTTTATCTTTAATATTGCAGCCTTCAGTTTAGAATTCAAATTCAGTTCAAAAAATACAAAGGAAATTTAAATGACATTCGACTACAGAATTTCGGTGCGGCAACCGAATTGGAAATTGGTTGTTGTATACGAATAACAAATAATTTCGGCTGCCGTAATAGGATTTTTTATAAACGAATTAATGCCAAATTCGGTTGTTGCAATCGAAGAATGAATAGATTTAATTGAATAAATTAAAAATAATTTTAAATCCGGGTGCCGCAATAGAATCAATTATAATAACTAAGTTCAGTTACGACAAACTCAGTTCCGTTGTGTCAACCTCAATTCCGTGGGAACAGTTGAATTTGCAGTTGCTGCTACTTCATTTTAAACAAACTTTTCTGTGTAGTGAAGTAAGCGCCAGCAGCTTCGCTATATTCGAGCTTACTGGTGAGCCACATCCCCAAGCCCAAGTGTTTATCTAGCCCAAAAATGTGTTTCTACGAATTTTAAGAACAGGAGAATCTTGTTCTAAATCGTCATTGGTAACTAATAGTTTTATTCGAATGTTCAAAGCACAGTGCAATAAGTACCACATTTTTTCCGCAAAGGATCCATATGGAACCTCTGCTAGCATGGTTTGCTGGGTAACCCCCTCTGTGCATAAAATTGTTTTTTTTTTCAAACTGCAATTCCTTAAAGAATCCCATAAAAATGTATGAGAACAAATTGTCTGCACACAGAGCAGAGCAACTGTAGAAAATTGAAAAGCGATTGTGAAAAGTTTTTAGTTGCAGCATTTTTATGCGGCAACAGTTCATTGTGTGGCAAATTGGTGCTGCGTTCTACTGCTAAGGATTATTAGCTAAAATTTTATTATTACGACTCGGCCATATACGTTTACGGCCATGAGAAACAACAATTTCCAAAGTCGTTTCATTTCATGTTAACACTAAACTAGTAACAACTACTGCGCCCAGAGAAAACTGATGGAGAACAGGACGACGTTTCTCGGAAGAAGTCCTTCAACTGAGAAAACGCCGTTGATGGGACTCTGTGGAATTCTATGAAGATAAATGTCTGCAACGAAAATTGATATATAATTTAAAAAGGAAAATGTGGCGATTTTCAGACTTGAAGTTGCTTGTGTCTTTGAGAGCAACAACAGAATCACTGGATGAAGATGTGGTGATGTTGCAATATGCATCAAATAGAGTTAATCATAAACTGCAACATATTTGAATCATAATATCCACAACAATATTGGCTATAAGTCACCCTGACAAAACGAGCATTCCAGTTGCAGTTTCAGTTCGACAGGATATACAGAAACAAACATCAATAGCATTTCACGAAGACGCTGTGTTTCCACTCACCACAAGCAGGCAAATAATACAATACAATAACATACCAATACACTTACACTTGCACCCACACACTCAGATGTACATACATTTGCGTTTCTTCACATCCTGGCAGACAAGTAAATCTTATCGTGCAGAAAATTGTGAATTTCCCCAGACAAAATACAAGCATTCGAAATGGAAGCATGAATCGCTGCTGCTACGCATCATGCATCCTGTTGCATGAAAACAGGACAAGCAGCAGAAAAAGTTGTGGCACGAAGAAGCGAAATAAACATTAAAACGAACACGGGTAGTGACACAGACGCGAAGGGCCGCATCAGCGAAAGGAGCAGTCCGTGGTCGCAGGCGGGGGATGGTTGGGGAAATGTGCGAAATACTAAGTAAGAAAAACGAGGGATTGCAGTGGATTTGATTGAAACCTATTGTAATTTCCCAAACGTATTAAGCCAACTGCCAAATGTTTAAAAACGTTAAGTAAACGAATGGAAACTGATGATGGCAAACGAGCACACACTCCCGTGCCTGGCACTGCAATGCGGCCACACTCTGCTTCCTTACTGTTACTGCTGCTGTTGCCAGGAAAGGGAAACATGTTCATTCAATATTTCGATTCACTCGCAAAAATTCCTCAAAGATGAAATGCAAGGAAAACGCAAGAAAATGGAGTGAAAGAAAGATTGACAGTATAGTAGTGATGTTATTGCTTGGATACCGTGTGAGTAAGTATTTCGAGTTAATCACCCGCCAATCCACTTAGTGACACTATTTAATACATTTCCTTTACATGCATTTGGATGTATGAAATCCTGTTGCCATTTATTGGGTTCCACCAGGTCTCCACGGATAGTTGGTGAATGTTTGAAGAATCAAGGTTCAAAGTAGTGGATTCGATTCGCGGTAATGAGGTACAGAAATTGATTATACTTAACTGTTAGCTTCAGTTGGTGAATATTCTATGTAGAATTACCATACAGTTCTTGATTTAAAGAGAATTTAAAAAACCTAGGCCTTCCAATTTAACGAACACATTTCTATGAACCAGAACATGACATTTGTTTTGCATTTATTTATGGGTATGTACAGCATGTGACCAAAAAATTATGAACATTTCATACTACATAAGCAAAATGTTGGATTTCCCCTTCAATGAGTAGTGAAACTCAGGACCCCTGCTAGGATTTACTCGGTAATATTCATTGCTATGGAATACAACTCTCTCATATGTCTGGGGGCATAAAAGTCAACTACTGAACGAGGTTCAAAATGGTGGGCGATTATAGTGTAGACAGCTGTGTTAACTATTTTAAACATCGCCGATGTCTAAGTTGTGCCGTTGTTTTATTGATACTTAAATAGGATGTGTGGGTTACTGGAATACGTCACATTATCCTATAGGTAAGAGAATTTAACAGAACCTTTTGTCGAAATGCGCACCAGCATTTTATTCAATGGTCAATATATCAAACCGCAGCCTACAAAGACAATTTGATCTTCTAAAGAACTGTCTGAATGTGTAATACTAAATGCCTACTACTTATACTACCAAGTGTGTAGAATTTTCCTAAAATTTTGGAAGCTCCGGCAGAAACTACGCAGTTTTAAAGTGCTGAACTTTGTCTGATACTCAAACTTCAACTCCAACTTCGGCCCAACTCCAACTCAAACTCAAACTCAGACTCAGACTCAAATTCAAAGTCAAACTCAAGCTCAAACTCCAACTTCAACTTCAACTTCAACTTCAACTTCAACTTCAACTTCAACTTCAACTTCAACTTTAACTCCAACTCCAAATCCAACTCCAACTTCAACCCCAACCCCCCATGTTCTGTAAATATGTAACGTGGTCCTGTCACAGGCTAAGGTATCCATGGTCTTTCGTTAGGATCCACTAAACATTTCGAAATAGCAGCCGAGAAGTTTACACTGCTCTGTGAATTGAATTCAGAATCCTCATTGGTTTCCTTATGATACCAAATAAATAAATTTACAGAATCAGCATCAATTGATTCACTCGTTGAGAACACTCTTCTGGGAACGGTTTGAGAACACTTTCTGGTAACGGTTTGAGAACTTTCTCCAGAGAAACACTCTTTCGGTAACGGGTTGAGGACATTGTTCAGAGAAGGGTTTGATGACGCTTTTCTGGGAACGGTTAATAACACACTTTTGAGAATATTTTGATAACTCTCCTTTGGATTCGTTCGATCGATTTCAGATAACCGAGAACTTGGTGTGTCCAACACGTGTTGATTTAGGTTCGGATTAGCTGAGAACGGCTCAAGATGGGTTCGTTTCATACTTCACTGGGAGCATCTTATGTTCGGACGGTTAGTATTAGATAGGAAATACGATTTACAGCGGGTAATAATACGTGGAATTGTCAGCCTAGGCCACTGCCGAGCTGCTACGCTCAAAGAGTCAGCCGAAACCGCTATGCAAAATATTCTTTGCTTTGACAGATAATTATACAAAGTTACCATAGTCACTGTTGACGAGAGGTGCTGCTCAAATCACACACAGAGAAGAGATTAGTTGTCAGAACTAAATTTACAGCCAACTAAAATGTGGCAGTTCCCTGGACTATCACATTGTTCAGTTGTGGTTACCAATAATTGTGTTCCGTATCACCAAATGTTGTCCTTTGTTATTCAGTTTTGGTTGCAAGAAATATTTAGTTGAAGCCACAGCAACAAGAAATAAATGTAATCTGTGAATCGTGTTATAGTTGTGGCAATCAAATTGTCCTGCAGTGCTGAATATTGTAATTGTTGGATCAACGAAAAATGTAAAAACAAATTCGGTTGTACCAAATAATATATGGTAACTAGCTGACCCGGCAGACTTCGTCCTGCCTTCAAAAGTATTTATAACATCAGATGGTAAACAATGATTAATATCTCGACGTGGGCGCCATCTATTTTATCACTGTGCAAAAACACAAAAAAACTATTGCGCCATCTGTCGGACGAACTTCAAATTACACAGAAACACTACTCACGGCCCATAGAGCATGCATATAAAATTTGGTCAAAATCGCTCCAGTAGTTTTTGAGTTTAGCGATCACGAACATACACGTAATTTTTATATATGTAGAGAAGAGATTACTTGAATTTAATGGCTTGCAGAACCATTTATAGATGCCAGAATTTTTTATTAAAATTTCTTATTTTATATTTAAATATAAACACAATTATTATTATTTGTAACCCGAGTTAGTATTTCGTGGGTAATGGGTTACCCTGGATCCCCATTTTTGATCGAAAATTTGAAAAATTAGAAAAAATGTCTATATCTGGGAAACGGTGCGTCGAATTGAAAATAACTACTGTTTGCGGGTTTCTAAGGGATTTCCATAAGTGGGTCTTTGATAATTAAACTACCCACCGTATAATTTTGGCAAAATGGAATAAATGTTTTCCACAAACAAAGAAATACATTTTATTCTCTGAACTGAAATCTACCTTAGTATTCCAAGAGCCTACGTTTCGAGTCATTTATATGAAATTCATGTTGTAACTGAAGCTAACACGCAACTTGAATGGGCTCCTTAGCATTCGTAGTTTTTTAACCAGGCACTGTATGTTTTATGTGAGCCAGTGTTGAATGTAGGTGATGTATCTTTGCCGCAACTCTCGAGTTTTCTTATAATTTTGATGTCAAAAATATAAATTAAATTTCTTCATTTGAGACTCGCGACAATAACGTTTTTCTCTATTTATTTTATTCTTCGCTTTGCCATCCGACCAATCCGAATATGTGTGGCAGAGTTGTGAGCAGTCACGTAACCTAGTGCTGACACAGTTTGTTACTCGTTCCCGTTGCTGCAGATACGGATGCTGCACGTTGATGGAGTGTGGCAGTTGTGCTAGGCAACTCTGTCTTGTGGCATTGCCTTCGATGCAGACATCATCATCTTTATCATCGCTATGGCATTTTTCTCAATCCACTGGGAAACGCCGAAGAAAGACATGCCATGATTTGTTCACGTTTTAACAAGTGAAGAATTTCACTTAAAAAGTGTCTCTGAACAGGATATTCCCGTGTTCAGCTCACATTTTGCCACGGCACGGAACGTGATGACTGTGACAAAGGTGATGGTGATAATGATGATGGTGATGATAATAGTCATATGCTCATTATGATGATGGCATACTTGTTCCTTGTGAACACACCAAGTAAAACCCACATCTGATCCGTATATAGCTAAGTACATGCCCATGGTACATGAGTCTGTGTTGCCTTCGTTTTTATGATTATTATTGTTATACTCTGCTTCTCTTTGTTGCCTCCTTTCTTCGTTATTGTTTAACTTCATTACTCATACAAGTTGCAATTGATGTACTCCCTTCTCGGCTCATGCTCAACCATACACTCGTACCTTTGCCAAAGTTAAAGGGAATAGGTAAAAAGAGCCGGTTACAAAAGTGAACAAAAAGGAAACAAAAATCATATTTATAGGAATCTGAAACATTTAAGTGTTATCGTTACATACAATCCTAGTACGACACGATATGATGGAATGGGATGGGATGCGATGCGATGGGATACTTTCCTCTGTGACACCCCTAGATGGAAAGGGAACTCTGTAGCATGTGGGGAGCGAGAGAGGACAGCAGGGAATGCGAAGGTTTATTAATAGACCACAAAATACTTTAGTGCCGGTGCGAGTCGAGTCGCAGCCAGGACGTGTTTGTGGTTGACTTTAAAGAATTATCGAAAGAATGAAAAAAAAATTTTAAAATAAAAGAAAAATTAAATCAAAAAGTAAATTCGAAAAAAGTGAATTCGACTTAAACTAACTGGATCAGAGCGGGCGACGAAGCAACCCAGAGAGCAGAACAGAACTTAATTAACTTGGTTTGTATTTGATAGGCTAGTTTGATGTTGATCCATTATAACTTAATAAGGACATGCCATTCGATGGACTATATAAACTATCTCACATTCCTTACCCCTTCTTAGTTTAGTCATAAAACTACAATGTCAAACTCCCTGTTGGAGCGATGAGCCTTAAGCCAACAATGCCTTTGTTCAACAAATTCCCAACAACAACAACCTTTCAAACAAGATACTAAAATACTAAAATAATTACAATCTTTTATCCTTTCTAATTTATATATGTAGGTATCATTGCTTAACTACGCCCCAGGCTATTAAACGATTCATTATGATCCGACTTCGAATTGCATGTGTTGCGGATGGTATATTGTCATTAGATATTAATAGCATTTATCTGAAATGCATAAATGTTATTCAATTTGAGTACTAAAATAATCCATATAATACTATTTATGTGGATTTGCATTGAAATCTGTATTGGTTATTCACTTGTAATAACTTACGAATATTAAATGCCATATTTCTTTTAAATATTTCTATTATACAAAACACTTTTGGGTTATTTAACCATAAAATGCCATACAACATAAAATTCATATGTAAAATGCAGTACATATAGTACGCACACACACACACACACATGTACACAACACATTCCCATGAACACACACGCTCTCGCACATACAACAATCAAGCGTTTTTGTTGCATATCAACAGGAGACAGCAACTCACGTTTCGAAAATGTGATATTTAAGATTTCACACAGGAACAGTTGCATTGAAACTCTGAATAGTAGACAACTTGTTTACTATAAATTGAGGACTAAAGATAAATTTGCTGCGGACTCCTGCATACATTGAAGTAACTTTATAAAGGATGTCCCAAAGTTCAAGCAATACTGAATTGCAAGTGCATGGTTCTCGGTGAATATGACATGTGGCATCGTCTTGTTGAAACCACATGTTTTCCACATCTATATCACGCAGTTTAGGACTCATATCATGTCATATCTGTTTTTGCCCGACCAAATCTACACCAAACTGTGACACATTTGTTTATGCATTTGCTGCTCAAGAATCACTCGTATATTTTCTGGACCCAAAATGCAGGAAGTGTGACGATTAACGAAGCCCTCAAGATAAAAATAAAACTAATCGCTGAAGATGAAATTGTGCGAAAACCCTTAATTAATTTGAAAATGAAATCGCGTTGTTCTTCAATTCGGAGTTCCATGTATAATATCCCTGAACTGTCCGCTGTCTTTTTTTCTTCAGATACAACTCTGCACCGCCCACATGGTACGGAATTCAAATGAGACGTGAATTCTCGTACACCTATCATATATATCTGTTGGGTACTTGGGTAGGAAACGATATCGACTTCATTATTGTTTCGGTGGTAGTGAATGAATAGATGCATTTTAAACGATAGACGAACTGCCATTACCGACATATCAATTTCGTTTGGACGATGATCGTCATACACAATTAGACCCCTGTACCATTATGGCAAGAGTGAAAATTGAACATATCAACTTTTGCTAAATGGTACAGATATATCCATATATACCAGCTTATCCGCCAAACATTGTGTTGCCCGGAAATATTTTCCAGAAAGTATCAAGGATTGTTGATTGCTGTCTCTGGCAAGTGATTTTATTTGAGTCCGTGATAGTCGAACTTGTTTATATTCATTTTCGACGCATCTGTTTCATGTAGTTGATCGTTATACTGGCCTGCGATACATTTAAGGGTTTAAGGGTTCCATTCAAGTGCCGCTCTAGCAATATCTGATGTTGGGCGCCTAAGTATATGGCCGATCCAAGTCCATTTTCTACACCGTATATCTACTTAATGTATTTGTTACTTGTGCGTTGCCAGAACTCTTCACTAAAAATTGTATTAAGCCAATAATACGGAGAGTTTGGTTTAGGCAACGATTGATAGACGTTTAGACCTTCTCTATTGTCATCTTCGTCAAGCTCCAAGTATTACAAGCAACCGAGCCCATTAGGGCAGACTTGACGTTGCAGTTGCATATCATATTCCTTGCAGACCTTCTTATTGTGGCAGATTTTTTTGCAGGTTTAGGAATGCTACAGGGGCCTTACGTATCCGATCATTTATACCCGTTACGGAGTCAGCATCCATGATAATTTGCGTCACAAATAGTTGATTGATTCCACGCCTTCAATTGTACGAGCTAATATGCATTTAACTGAGTCTATAAGTTTAGTATTTTGGGAGAGTTTGTTTAACTGGGCCTTAGTGCCACGAAATTTGTGGGCCAGAATTCATATGTCATCTGCGTAATCTATATCATATTAGTGTTCATACACATACACAATAGAAGAAATATCGCGATAGACAAGACGCTTCCTTGATAAACATCCACAGATGCAGTTAAAGTTTGGCTTTCTTCTTCATTAAAACGAACTTTATAAAGTTTCTAAGTAATGGACACTATAATCTCTGGTATCCTCTTTTTAGTCAAGGTGGACTACTTTGAGTTTCAGTGCATACTATCAAACGTTTGTTCAAAATCGACGAAAAGTAGGCACAGATGCGAATGCAATTCGATGAACTGTGATTATCTAGACCGTGTTTACATGGTCGGCATACGAACGACCAGCTCTGAAGCCTGCTTTTTCCTTGCTCCATTAGGGCATTAGGTCACCCTTTTTCGCGAAAATGATAACCACGCCCTCTTTGATCTCTGCTTACCATGGAGGTTCCGTTGAAATATGTCTTCTCTTATTGCAACGTGAGTCTGTCGTTGGACAAGTACTCAGATTTTCATCGTTTGGAAGCCTAGACTGTGTTGTAAAGAATTCACACCATCTATCTACTTTCTGATGTGGCAATGTTATCTCCGTGCCACCATTTGCTTTTAAAGATGCAGTACTCATGTATTTTTTTCTCGCTCACCTGTTTTAGAGTGTGGTCGTCGGTGGTGCAATGGGTAGTGTGCGCGCCTCTTGTACATGAGATCCCGGGTTCGAACCCTGCTCCGACCACCTTGAAAAAAAATTTCTTTCGGCGGCAGTCACCTCGCATAGTATCGAGTATTTAGCCATGAAAAAGCTTCTCAAAATACCGTTCGGAATCGGTGTAAAAACTGTAGGTCCCAATCAGTGAGTGAAAAATTAGAAAGCGCACAGCTCACTGGTTGCGAGAAGCTCTCCCCAATCCCTTCATGGGATGTAATGGGAAACGGTTTTTTTTTTCTGTTTTAGAGTACACTTTATGGGGGTTACCTGTATTTGCAGCTTTTTTGGTTTGCTATGCTATATCGTCCAGATAGTTGTAGTCATGGGAAAGGATCATGTGCCCCACTCTGCGTGCCAATTGCCGATAGCCTGCCCGTAATTGCTTTTTTAATATTGGTGACTTAGATCGTAGAAGCGTATTTTGCAGGCGTTCACGAATCCGAATTATGTACGAATCGAAAATTTATTCTCACATATTTTTCTCACAAAGGACCTCCTTGGCAGTCTTATTCAGGGTTCTAATAATGCTTGTGCAGGTATTTCGACGTCCATCATTGATATGGATGGGTCACATAGACGGTCTGCCTGTATGTGTTTCACGATTTTGCGTCAATTGCCGTTGACACTCGCTGGATGGAGACGGAAGGTGCCCAGTTAGAGTTGGCTGATCTCACGAAGTCCCCCTGCGTAATCTGACTATTTGAGTAGCGCGTTAATAATATGAAACTCGTGCCACATGTAGGCCATTACAAATCATTACGTATGAGTACTCGAGTATGCACCTTTCTGTTGCATGAATGCACCGGTGCATTCATAGAAATGTTGTATAAATGTAGCATAAATACTTGCAGACTTGCACAGCAAACAGTATTTATGCTTTAATTTCACAGAAGAAATATTCCATGCAACTGGCTGGTATTTTTTCCAGTCAGTGGCACACACAGCAAAGGAGGAAGATACAAAGGTGTTCCATTTAATTTTCTTCTATAATCAATAATTAAAGGAGGCCTTCTTGTGGCGCAGCAGCTCCTCAACGCGTACCATTGGACAACATACTCACCCACTCATATCGGAAGGAGTATACAATATTTGTGGTTATGATTTTATGTTCTGATATCTAGAATGTTTGAGGGCAAAATGCTTCTACTTGTGACTTTGAGAGCCGTTTCCAATGAACTCGCATTTATGTGAAATGTATGGACCAATTGGTTTCAATGACTGTTTCAGTTTAATTTGTTATGCTCTCCAGTTGGTTTTTTTTGGTATACCACCGATAGGGACAACCCTTTTGCACACAGTTGGGCTACTTGGGCTACGGCTTTGAAGTACTTGATGATGACTTTGGTTGTGGCCCTCCTTTTAACTATATTGGAAGACAAACAGAGAACGGTTAAGATGTGAACGAGGGACACTCTTATGGGATCATATAACGTTTACTACTGCTGTACTTCAAATGCTCGTGTTGAATGGGTGGAGCGCCATAATGGAAAGGGTGTTTAGTACGAGTATGTTCGTAGGCTCTTAAGCTTGAGAAGTGTCATCAACTTACCATGTGTGGGGATATTTATCCGACTGCAATGCCATCTGATTATGATTTTTATATGACACTTTTGTTGTGATTTATTTGGCCATTCAACAATTTATGCCGCATAAACAGAAGGGCGTCGATGGCTTTTAAATTATCTGCAAAACCATTCAAATTGTTTTGTATGCGACTCAGAGTGGGACTGAGATTGAGATTGTTTTTTAGGTTGCACACAGTACGAGTACGAGTATGGACGGGCACATACGTTGGTAGTATTTTTTATGGGACTTGAGTTCAGATCTTGGAAGCGAAAGGGGTCACCATCATTGACAAATGATACAGGAAAAAGCGTACGTATTGAGTATACACACACACACAAAAGCATAAGTATATAAGTAAGTAGAAGGAGTTCATGTAATGGGAACAAGATCTGCAAATGTTTCCAAACCTACAAGGTTGTAAGAGTGCCGCCGCACAGGGAAGTCCAGTAAATAAGCAAGTTCGTGAACTGTTTTCCCTTCTATTCACTGGGATTTTCTTTACATGCTTGTTGGATTTATTTGCTGTGATGTGGCAATCCTTTGGCAGGATATAAAGAGTTGTTAGAATAGATTTGTATTGTTGCTTTCCAGCACATATAACTCCGCTATAAAAGCCATTATAGCGTACATGATATAATACTTCCAATTGATTGTCAGACATATAAGTCATCGAACGTTGACGATGACGGCGCTGGTAGTGCCAATGGCATTTACATTACGTTGAGCCCTTAGAGGGTCCTGGCATTTTCAATGAACACGAGCATGAGCCGCATTAATGTCATGTAGCAAATGTTTATATATTATTTATGTTGCATGTCATATGAATGTGTTTTAAATTGTTTTAAATCAATAAGTTTGATGTTAATGGCTTGACTCAATTGCAACCACACTGCAGTGCATACAGCACCAGTTGAAGTTGCAACACGGAGCATATTGTAGTTGCAGCAAATTATAACTGAGTGTGGCACAATGATGCATGCATTGCTGGCATATGGCAGAGTCTCCACAGCACATTACATTTCTTTTATCCAATATGAACTCAAAGGATTTTTTTATTAATACAACAAATGAATGAAGCTAGAAGAATGGAACGGCAGTGGGCAACATGTTGTTGGTCGGAGATGGAGTTGGGAATGCGGCAATTAGTGATTCCTAGTAAACTCTTTTTTCTTTGCGTTGTTTCTGTTGTCTTTGCTGTGCTCCAAAGCTAAGGAATGTGAGTTGACATAGTTGGATTTCTTATGCGGATGTCGTTTCTAAACTCTGCACAAGTTTTATAGTTCAGACAATTGCATTGGAAGATAAAAGGCCTCAATTTCTGTAGAATATGTGAACAGTTGTCCTCCTAAAATAGGGACGCACTTGGAAATGAGAAGATTTCATTGTTTAATGTTGCAATAGTTTCTTGATTGTACTGAAACAGATGTACTCCACGGCGTACCGTCATTTCGCTCAATGTCATTTCGCCCAAAAACAAAAATGACATATCGCCCAAAAAATTTCAATGTTAGTTGTTGTTGTCCAAAAAAATCGGAATTTTGGGCGTTATAACATGATTGTTTGGGCAATATGACATTTTCCCAAGCCAACAACGATCCATGACACCCCCAAAAATAATAAAAATGACACAATACCCAAAAATATGGCCACATTTGTAAAAGAAATATATGTACATTTTCTATGTAATTTGTAAATAATACATATTTATTTAAAATTGTTAGTAGAAAAATAACATAACGCCCTTGTTCGATCCTGAATGCCTCTATAACTTCCAGAGGTGTTTTTGGGGATTTTAAAAAAGTTGGCGATGCAAGTCTCTCCAGAGTTCTTTGTACCCGAGAGTAAACCAATTTTCGAGTACTTTCCTGATTCCTTCAGCAAAAATTTTATTTAAAGACAATTATTTTATTTGACTCAATACTGTCGAGCCTCGCCGCGTGGGAGGATGGCTCGCGCCCGCGGTACGAAACGCGCAGGCACGGCGCGAAACGAGCGGCCGCCGCGGGCACGACTCATCCTCCCACGCGGCGAGGCTAACCCAATTTTTGAGTACTTTCCTGATTCCTGCAGAAAAAATTGTATTTAAAGACAATTATTTTATTTGACTCAATACTGTTGATTCTCTCACGCGGCGAGGCTCAACTGCTACACGACAATGGCAAAAACGACTCAGGAATGCACCAAACATTACTTATTCAAACAAAAACCCTGCAAATTTACCGCTTAACACCCTACTTCATTGGATTGGTCATTCGTTTTCACACCATAGGTGAGTAGCTCATGCCTACAACGCAGGGCCTCTGAGGTGTTTCAAACATAACGACTAACCAGCATGTAGCACCATTATATGATGTAGTGTGCTATTACTGCTATTCCGTTGTGGTAATATTTGCACAACGTAATTCTTTTCGTAAATGACATTTCGCGCAAAATATGTGTACGTCAATGTTTTTGGGCGGTATGTCATTTTATTTTGGGTCTTATGTGAGTGCTATTGGGCGATATGTCATTTTAGTAATTAGGGTTTTGGGCGATTTGACATATTTGGGCGATATGTCATTTTCGTTTTTGGGCGAAATGACATTGGGCGAAATGACAGTACGCCGTATTCCACATTGCTTAACCTAACATTTGAATGAAAACAGTAGTTCTAATAGCTGGATGAAGTAGGTGGAATATAATGTTGATGTATACGTGGTGGTTTGTAAGCCATTTGATTCTGAGTTCTCGATACAAGAAGACGACGTTATGAGGAGGTTGTTGGATTTGCTAGATATGAAGAATTCTGGAAAGTACAGGATATTTAATGAAATACACTAAGTGGCGCGGTGTGGGTAATTTTAAATAAATAAATATTTTTCCATTACATCCCATGTAAGGATAGGGGAGAGAGCATCTCACAATCACTGAGCTATACGTTTTCCAGGTTTCAATCACTGATTGGGTTTTACACCGGTTCCGAACGATTTTTTACCAGCTATTTCATGGCTTATTACTCGATAGTGTTGCCGTCACTAAGCGAGGTGGCCCTCGTCGAGAGAATTGTAAGGTAGTCAGAGCAGGGATCGAACCCACGTTCTCTCGCACAGCAGGGTAGTTAAAACTGCTACCAATAGAAGGTTGGCGAGACTTTTGAGTCAGCCTGTTCTGAAGCCGAGAGTAGTTACCGTAGTCTAGTAGTGGCAAAAAGTGGATTATTGTTATTGTGCTGTTATAGCGTGTAAACAAAGAGTGATATTTTCATTATTTTTATTTATAACGAACTCTCGACACAAGAGGATAACGCTATAAGAAGGTTGACGAATCCGCTATCTATTGAGTATTCTGAAGAGTACTGGATATTTCAGAAAGATACTAGTTGGCGCGTTGTGGAGAGTTATGACTGGTGCAAACAAAAAGTTGGCGGCGTTTTGAGTCAGCCTGTTCTGAGGCCGTGAATGAGTAACGCATTTAATTTTATGACGCATTTAATAAGATGACGTTACAGGAAGGTTAATGAATTTACTTAATATAGATCATTCCGCAAAGTACTGTATATCAAAGGAAGACACTAGTTGTCGTATTATGGTGTTGTATAACTGGGATAAATAGGCAGTTGGTGGCGACTTTAGTATCAGTGTGTTTTAAAGCTGCGAATAATTAACATGGTCGAGTAATAAGCAGGGTGGATCCATATTTTGAATTTTTTGAATTTTAATGAGCGATATTGGCATTATTATGATTTATAAAAACCTCGATTTTTAGCGAAAAACAATGCTAAAAATAGAGAAATCGTAACACTGTGTACACAACTTTCATTTTCCTTGTGAGAAGCTGGATTATGCGCAGTAGATAACAACATTCGCTAAACCTTAATCTGTATGACTTTAACGCGAAGCCTGTTTGGTTGACCTAGGTATTCATAAAGGCGATTTACAACTGTCAGTCATTGGAGCGATCTGCTGACCCTTAAGGTGTGTTCCATTTTTTTTGTGAGCCTTGCGTTGTCAGTAGTTTAGCTACATACACGAATGACCATGTTGTGTGATATTCCTTTTGTTTCAGTTATGTTTCCTTTTGTGTTTATTTTTGTAACGAAATCCCATATTTCGCACTTTATACATTTGTTCTTTAAAATCCGTTTCTTACAGCCATGCCCAGGGGGAAAAGAAGAGAGAATGAAACCGACTCAAATGATTTCAAGCAGCATCACAAGAACGGCAACAATCACAACAACAACATCTCGCATCAGCCTAAGTGGAAAACTACATTGGATCGTCTATACAACCACAACGAGATGGATGTGTTCATGTATGTAAGTTTGTGTGTATATCCTTGCGCAGGTGTGTGTGTGTTTGTCTGCGGATAACACTTGTGCTTGTGTACAGTCAGTTTGTTTGTAGCCTACTGCCACTGGCACAGCTACAGCAGTTACTGGCACATAACTACCACTACAACTGCTCCTGCTCATGCCGCTCTTGTCGACGCTGCTGTTGTAGCTGTTGCTGCTGTACAACATGTACATAGTTTGTTTTCTTGAGAAAGTTTAATTAAAATTTTCAAAAAGTTTCTTAATTAAATTCACAGTTTGAAATGTTGCATAAACATGTGTTGAAATAAATGTTTCAAAAAACGTGTAGAGCAAAAACAAAACACAGAAAACACTTCCTACTTACTGCACCGTCAACACACGCGCCCCCGTGCACTTCGTCCGCCACCAACAAGACCATAATAATATGTACGACAATTTCTATGGAGTTGCAAATGATTTCGCACACATGTGTGATTGCATTTAAATAATAATAATAATAATCAAAATGTATAAATGAAATGAATGTTGAACGAACGAAGTGTTGCAACTGCTGCTGCTTAAATGCATAAAAGCATGTTTCTTTTGTTGATGCCACATTTGAACAGAACATAAATCACTTCCCATTGGCATGTGGCAAAAGAAGATTACAATAACTCTACTGATGATGTGGAAATGAGCTTTCAAATCTGTTAGGCTTTCAATTTACCACCTTGCCACCTTCTGATGCAGCGAATGGAAATCCTAGAATGTTTAGTTCACTTTGTACACGAGTATTTCAAAGGATGTGAAAATGAATCCTTGAATATGCCAGGAAATGACTTTATTCTGTTTCTTGGAAATTTGCAAAACGTTTTAAATTTGCATTGGATATTGAAATTGACATATGTTAAATCAGTTTACCGATAAGAAATATTTCGGTTTGTAATCATTTGATAATTTTGATAATGACAGTTTATGTCTGGTTATTGCTTAAATACTTTAGATGAATTCGAAATGAGCATCTGAATCTGAAGCAATTGAATCAAGTGACAATTGTGGATACTAGTAGTATCTGCTAGAGCTACGACTACGATCATGAGGTGCTAGTCTGGATCAATTTCCTGGACATATGATCTTACATTCTTCTTCGTTGTGGACTTGAGAAGTGTCACGCCTGAGCGTCTATTTGAGCGTACTAACTAAATTTCCGGTGTATTTAACACTTAACTTCTTTAGATCGCCTTAGCTAAGAACACTAAAAAAGGTGGCTGCAAGAACATCTAAACAACTTTACCTGATAGTATACACATAAAAATTGGCTACTACAAGTGTTAGCCCGCTGAATGTTGTACCAACCTCCCAAACTCGAATTGCCTAAGGAGACAGACTACCTTTTTCTTTCCATAGTTTAGGATCTGTCTCCGCATAATTGGAAACTTAACAAAGGAAACAGTTCAAGCTTATGAATTAGACGAATTAGCATTCACTAAAGAATAAAATTATCATTAATCATAGTTTTAAAACCAACCCGAAACAAAAAAAAGGATAGTGGCAATCCTCTGCACTGAACTTATTTAAGAGCCAAGGTCGTTTATAGTACATGCCATTAATAAACATGAGCACCCAGAAAGAGGTCACCACATTCTGCTTGCGAGTGAGATAAAACTTCAAAATGTTTGGGATAAAATACCTTAAATTAGTACAAAATCTCTCAGAACTACGTAGCGTATGAGTGCTGTATATTTAAAAAGGTTCCTCGTAGAGTACGAGTGATTTTAAATGAACCACACGCTTGGGTGGATTGTTGTCAACATGTTCAAATGTCACTCTGCAAAACTAAAGGCCTGTTAAAGCATAATAAAAACTTGAATATAAAACATAAACATCGTCATTAAGAGCAGCGGGGTGTGTACACTAGAGATTAGTAGAGTAAAATATTATTTGTTCACATAAAAGGTATTTGCTGTTCTTCTCCAAAAAAAATATGACAAACGTACAGCAGAAAGATGCTGGGAGATCTTAAATGCAAATGGAAATTGTCATCTTGATATGTTAACACAAGGATCCTAGAAATGGGAATTGTGTGTTTAACATGTTGGTTCAAAGGACATTAGCTGGAGTGTTGAAACTCATGCCAGCACATTTGATTGTGTTTTTTAGAGGGAAATTACCGTTATTAACAAGATTTCTCGACAACTTTGCTAAAGAAATTTGAAATAATTTTTATTATTATTATTTCGTTTTTAATGACATTAACAATATTTTAACACACTTCTTTGGGTGTGTGTGTGCATACATATTTACAACCTTTATGATACAACCTTTATGATTCTCTTACGATGTTCCTGGAGTGTAAAACACGAAAAAACGAGTAAAGGAAACTGTTTGAAACATGCTATGTCAGCATCTATTTCAGCAACAGCAGCATGTGTGGAGACGACAAAAAAATGGGTACGGAATTCAATAGAAAGCTTTCAAATTGATTGGCATCATCCAGACAAAAACACGTTTGTTAGTTCTCACTTGTGCTCCCCTTTCGCTTTCCCTGTACTGGTGATTCTTTTCCAACAGTCCAACTGTATAAAATACATGTTATTTAACAATAAAAGGACACACAGTCGCATTTCTTTAATGTTCAGGTTACAACCGGAGAACATCTAATAAATTTCAATTGACGTTAATGTTGTTGCTTAGTACTCGTATGTGCTCTACATGTACTACGTACAGTTGTACATCAGTACATATTGTAGTTCACATTGTATGCCTACTTAAGGAAGACTATTGACCTCTACATCCATAAAACAACAGGGAGAAAACAAAACACCAGTTCCTGGTTCAACATCACACAGTTATAAGTACATATGCGAACGCAGTTCTATTGTTGTCTGTGTTGGCAACAATGGCTGGGCATTCTTCTGGCCAAGACTAGGCTTAACAAAAGACAACATCAACAATAAACTTAGCAAGTGTTTTGCCGCTTTGATGGTGGTGTCGGTGTCGGTGGGAGTAGTCGGCTGTTCCACACAGACAATAATAGCAGCCATGAATTATGCAATTTTGTGCAAATGAAACTGTTTTTCCTCATTCACAGCGACGCCGAGCAACATACCCAGTAACATAGATTTAGAAAGCCTCAACATGTGTAAGTTAGTTTATGCAACAAAATGCATAGTCGTACCCATCATCAAGACCTTCACAACCCACCCAGCCGCAGTCATATTCTTCCAATTCAGAAGGAATTCTCGAAATATTTGCTGTGCCTCACTGGAGTGTCATGTGGCAGTAAGTAAGAATGACAGACACACCACGCGTGGAATTTCCAAATGGGGAAAGGACCTTGCTAAAGGCTTTCCTCACAACTACATGCATTCCAGTTTCCCAGTGTTTGTGTGTTAAAGGCGATTGCAGTCTTAACATCTAGGTATGCTATGTGTTTTGTGGCAACCACATGTTTTCACTTATGCATCATGCACAATGCAACAACCTCGTTGTAACCTCCCGGCAATAACGACTGCCTCATCACTTGAATTCTGAAACCATCACAGACAACTATTAGAGTAAACTTTGTGACAACTACGAATATTAAATGCTTTAAATGAGACTACAAGATTCCACTACAAACGTACTCTTGCACATTCACACAATCACCCGTAAAGTTTATCCCTCACATGTGAATTCCACTTCGAATGCTGTGTCTGTCAGCCGGTGGTAGCAGAAGCAGCTGCACGAAGGAGGAAAAAACAACGAAATAAACTCTCAAGTAGTGTGTACTGACAACTTGTGGAGTGCTGCACTCACTTCTCGTATGAGTAAATTTAAATAGAAGGTGGCAAATGTAAATATTTCAACGATTTTGTTGAATGTAAAAATGTCGTCTGAACCACCACCGGCAACCAAAATATAGAATCCAGATACTTCTCTGATTAAAGGCGGATTATGGGTATATATCTTGTTTAGGAAATTAGTATGTCAATTAGTGTTATTCATACGCGTAGATACACTGTTTATTGTGAATACTAATTATATTAATCATTCGGGTCAGTGGCCAATTGCTCCAGTAAACAATATTGGAGTTAGGAGAAAAGTTAACTGACAGCTAAGTGTGTGTTTTACAATGGATAGGCGGCAGAAATTGTACTTTTCTCTACGGTCCTGCATTCGCCAACAAAAGAGTGACCAAGCAGTATTACAATTCTCTTGATTTGTTGTTACGTGATAGCGGTTTATGGCGTTAAATATATCGCCCCAATATGAAATGCGTTTGAGTACTGGATCAATATGCTTGGTAGGGGGTTATCCTAAATTTTTTTATCATCATGCCTCAGCAATGTTTGTTTAACACATGTCCTGTATGCATGCTAAGAGTTCTGGCAAATTCGGTTCACTAATATATGCTTCCTTAATTAAAGGCAGATTATGGGAATCTTTTTATGCAGGAAATTAGTATGTCCATAGATATTACTCATGCGCTTAGGTGCGCTATTTATTGCGAATAATTGTTGAAATTTTTATATTAATTATTCGAGGCAGTGACCAGTTTATTCAGCAATATATATATATCAATATAGTAATTGCAATGCATTAACATTTAATTCCTCTCGAGCGGATAGCCGACAGAAGCTTTACTTTTACATTCCATTCTGCATTTGCCAACGCAAGAGTGACCTGACCGAATTGTTGCTCCTGAGCCCTAAACAAGTTCTTCCTGTTCTTGGTTTGTTGTTCCGCGATACGCGCCAGATGTAGTAAGTACGTTTGAGTATAGTAACCCCAGTACCAATATTTGTCGCTGGACGCAGTTATCTTTTTTCGATCCTCATGTCTTTAAAACCGAGCAATATTTTTTTATCACATTCCTCAATATATGCTACATTTCGTGACTATTTCCGTTCACTCATAGAGAACTATAGAACTATGGGAACGTATTTTGTTCAGGATATGAGTAAATTAAATTTTATATTAGTTAATCGACATAGTGACCAATTTAAGTACCAGAGTATTCTACAGTGGATCGGCGAGATAAACTGTACTATTGCATAAACTGTACTATTGCATTCGCCTAAACCCCATTAAAATTCTACCGTTTTTGAAGCGCACATCGCCCCAGTATGTAATGCGTTCTAGTACAGGACCAATACTATCAATATGTTTCGTTGGAAGTTGCCCCCCATTTTTTTATGATCACGTCTTTTAAACTAGCGATGCGTATTAAATACGTGTCTTATGTGTATATTGGGTATCAGTAAATTTCCGTTCCCTCCTAAGCATTTTCCTTTTATTTTATCGGAATTATGTAATAATAAATTAATATGTAATATAATTATTATATAATTTATATTTAAAGAGCACTTGCCTTCGGCTCCTTAGATAGTTTTCTAGTTAAAGACAGATTATGGGAATATATTGTGTTCAGGAAGGTAGTGTATCAATTGGTGTTACTTATACGCTTGATGTACTGTTAGTTAATTTACATATTAATATTAATCATCCGAGCCAGTAGTCAATGTCTCCAGTAATAATTACCTACTTGTTATTTGCTAATTGATTGACACTAAAGTATTGATACTAATGTATTCTACAACGGGTAGATGACATACCTGTTTCCTTTGTACTTTTCGATTCCACATTTGCTAACGGAAGGGTGATCTGATTGCGTTATCGCACCTGGACACCTATGTAGTTCTACCCCTTTTCTTGCGGTTTTAATGTGTCTTTTGGTTTGTTACAATTTCGCAGGAGGCCGTTCTCCGTCCTTTTTACCATCATGTCTTTAATACTCAGCAACTCATGTCCTATATGTATACAAAATTACCGACCTAAGTCATATAAGTTTTCTGACAATTTCCGTACCCTTATAGTTTACTACGGATTTTGGACGCCCTCGTTGAAATGGCGTCCTAAAATACAATAACATTAATAGTTTCCACGCAATATGGAATACAACATTACCATAAATTCCAAGCAAATCTCCCACTTGAGCTTATTTGAGGGAGCAATTGAGGAGAACTCCGTGTCAGTATTCCCCTCACGATTCAGGTCTCACTCGCGCAATTCGCATCGTTTTCATACAACCCTTTATATTTTTAACAAGTTTTGCTTTAGCTTTCCGTTTGTTGGGAAGCTGCTTTGGCGTTGTTTGTTATTAAATAATTATGCTCTTGTATATATTAATAAACTCTAACCGTTCTACTCTGGAGTGAGTTATAATGGAAAGTGGAGCTCCACATAGCACTGGAGTCAATTAAAGTAACCCCTTTTCATTCCGGCCATTATTCCGCTGCTGTTGGCAACAACGGCGGCAGTAGCAACATCGTTGATGATGGAGATGTTGTCGTTGTTGGGGGGAGGGGGGGGGAGTCGTAAAATATTTTCAGAAAATAATAAAAGTGAAAAATTTGCATAATATGTAAAAAATTCCCTTTGTATGCATAACTTTGTCATACTATAAATCTCTGATTTATCCTAAGGACCCTGTTGTGTTCCTCGCGCCAAACGACAACAGCAACAGCGGCTAAATAATCTCTACCACTCACAGGAGAGCGTAAGAGTGAATAACTAATAATTGTATCTTAAGTATGTCATAATTTCCTATTTAGTAGCACTTTAAACACAAATTCACTCTCATTCCCTTGACATACGTTATACAAATGAACCTTCGTCCTGTGTAAGTGCGTGTGCGTGTGCCGTTTCTTTGCTAGTGCTGGCAATGCCTGAAAGTCAAGTCAAGAATCCTTTTGTTATTGTTCAATTACCGTTATAATACAGCCTGGGCCCGGTCTCTCTTACGTTTCAATGTTATCAATAAAAATTTAATACATTGAAAACACACAAAAAGTGCAAAGTTTTAACAAAAAGGAGAATAAAAAGAAGAAAAACCAAACAGAGCAAGAGTCGTTCAAATCGATTTTATTTTTACGGTTTTGCATTTTCTTCTACTGATTTTTTCCAAACATTGACTTTTTATTTAAATTTTAAGGATCCGGGCGTGTTGTTGTTGCTATTTCTGTTGATTCTTCAGAAATTTCTCCCGGCCTTTAGTCTTTGTCTTGCTCACATTGCTGCCGGGGTGTTTTTGTTGCTGCTGCTCACTCAGTCAGTCGAACCGATATTTTGGCATGCAAATTTTAAGCGTTTTTTATTTTTCATTTGTATACATTTTGCCATTTATTCAATATCAAATGCCATCATAACGTCGTTTGAGCAGGAGAATCCATTCCCCCCGTGCCCGAAGAAACAGAGCAAAAGGTTCAACAATAGCAGCGTCTCGAAGGGAAAGAAGTTTAAAGCAACAATATGTACGTCTGCGAGTTGTTTGGGACAAAGGCCTTTCGGGTATGTGGGAATGTTAGAGGGTGCACAGTGGGTAGAAAATATTGTGGAACCAGTGGGATAGTATCGTGATGTCCGATACCCAATCTTAGTTACAGGCTCAAAATCAGTGATGAGACGAATGGCAAAATAATAGAAATGAAAAACTCTTTTAGTTGTCGGTGTTAGAATGATTTCCCTTATGACATTGATGCCCTCTCCGTCTACCTTTTAATGTGTATTGTACCAAGAAATTTATTGATGTACAACAATTTGACTGCAGGACAGTGTTCTAATTTGTATTATTGCCATCAATTGTAGGATATTCTACAAGGTTATTTATTTTTCATGCAGTCTTTTAACTTGCCAAGTTCTTGATAATCTCAAGAGAAGTAATTACAATATGTTGACCCTTCCCAATAGGTTTGTGCTTCTAATCAGGTGTAAGCCACCATAGTCAACCTAAAACTAATATAAAGGTCGTAGCAAAATACATTTTAACACAGTGCAACAAATGTTTTACGAAAGAACTCCACACACAATTCTACTGAATAAATCCTGGCACAAAATTAAGGTCTTGTGTTGATTTAGAAAGTCCCAGCAGCAGCAGTGATGGTTTGCATGACGTCTAGCAGGTTCACACGGGCAGTCAGCGGCCCCAATCTACAAACGCAATCGTCTATCCGAATTAACAAAGGGTGCCATAGGGAGGTACCATAGGCCTTCAGGGGAAAGACCTAGCGGAAGGACGTCCGTTTCAGACATTCTGGCATGCTAATGAAAGGTCAGCAAAACTAAAAAAATATATGAGTAGTATTTCTATATTCTACATTCTTCTATCTAAATTATTACTACAGTCTTTGATTACTACAAAGTAGTTTTTTTAAATCTGCAGCCTCAGGAATCGAACACACGACCTCAGCACTTACAGTCAAATATAGTGTATACACCGCTAGTTCACGTTGAAATTATGCTATGACTGATTGCGAACATGTGGAAAGACTAGTGTCGATAAAGAACAGTATCCCTCTTGCAGTGTCATAGATGCGCTAGCTACAGGCCTGGTTAAACAAAGGAAATAGACCTGCCAACAGACCTTCTTAAAGGAAAGTTGGCATGCCTATGGGATATTGTTGAAGCTACTGAGAAGACCGTCTGACGGGTGTGCTTTCGTAAGGGAAACAAGCATGTCTATCGTAAATTTGTTAACCCTTAGATGAGGCCTCTTTCCAGGTCTCCTTAAAGAAGCGAGATGTGAATGTGTATCGAATTTGTTGTTAGTCTAGAAGAACTGTGGCAGCCGAGAATTCTGCTTATTGGGATTTTTTTGAGCGGTAAAGCAATTTAATGTTAGTCACTATAAATTTCGCACGTGTCTACTTCAGGACTGTCAAAACCAAACTGACATTCGATGCCATTTGCAAAAATATGAGCTGATACTTGCAATGGGGTGATGCTTAGTATATTAGTATTTGTATCTGTTGCGTATACTTGATATTGATCATACGCTTCGGTGTGCAAGTAGTAAAGTATAAGAAATAAAACAATTTGATTGCTTTCACCCACTGTGCGGCTGGTGTTACTGCTAAGGTGTTTTTGTGCGAGCAAAGCCAGTGGCACCGGCAGCGACAGATAGGTGGGGGCTGGGGTCGGTACTTTGGGGAAAGTAAGAGTAAGTAAACTTTGTTCAATATTTTCATAGGTTGGTCGTGTTGTTGTTTTTTATTTTTGTAAATTTCTTATTTTATATTTTATTCGATATTGTTTGTTAAGAAGGGTGATGTTGTGGCTGTTGTTGTTGGGCGCCGTACATTACTAGGCTGATGTTGTGGATGTCGTTTTTGTTGTTACTGTTGTTATTGTATGCAATGTGCTGTGGCATAGAGTAATATTATTATTTGATAAAGATGGTAAGCGTAACGAAAACACATTTTGCCAGTTAAAAGGGGTCGTTAGTAAATAAAATATGCGCACGTATTCACGCAGTGCGACGCGATGTCTTGAAATCCACATCCACATCTACATCGAGCGTTCCTCCGCCAGCCAGCTGCCTTTAAGTATATTACGGCCGTAGGTTGTATCACTCCTAACCCCCCTCCCCAAAAAAAAAAAATTGATTCCCTACCCCGTGTTACACGGAAATTGTAACCTTTTAAGATGATGTTGTTGCTGGTGGTGTTTGTGTTGTTGCGATTCCCTCCGTCTGCATGGGCAGAGTTGCGTTCGGAATTTAGTAGGCCTTGCTTACGTGGAGTGACGGGCTTCACAAAGTGTGTGTGTGCGTTTGAGGGACAACGATTTCTATCTGAACATTTGAATTATTATTTCAGGAAGCTGTTATTTGTGCTAAGAAACATTTGCATAACTTTTCAAATCACAAGCAGCGTTAGCGTTGCTGTGCTTTGTGGCACAAAAACTCATGCGTTTATGTGCTGGTGTGTGTGTGTGGTTCAAGTGTTTGCGTTTGTGTTGAGTATGTTGTTTCCGCTTGTCGGTTTGTGGGTACGTGTGCGATTGTGTGTGTTACTGTGTTGTATGGATGTTTGCTGTATGTTCGGATCGTGATTTATTTATTATGTTTTGTTATTAACGGGGCAAATGTGTTTTCACTTCTATGACGGGCCAACTGTAGGTTGCTGTTGCTGTTGCTCTTGATTATGATGATGTTTTTGATGACGGCGTCGTTCGCTATCTGCATTGAATATTACTTTCCTTTCATGCTGGGCTATGCTGTGGCGGCTTTGTTGTTGCTCCGGTTGCAAATTAATGCCAACAATAGCTATTGGATATCCATGAATAAGAATGTGCCGCACGAAGTTATTTAACCACAAAAATCCCTTAATTTTATATGAGCTTATGAGACTGGCATTGTTGTTCCAATTCATGGCACTCCAAGGTGCGTGGCAGGGATGAGATGAAATGTGAAAATCGCATCACATAATAAATATTAAATTGATGACTGGAAATGGAAAAATATGCCATAAATCATACAAGGTATTCATAACTGTGTTGAGCATATCCAACGAATGACGACTGTACCCATTCTATCTGCAGCTAGACCCAAATTCTCGTATTCTATTTTGCATTAACTAAGTGGCTCTGTTTAGCAATTTCTAAAATGCAATCATTCGTTATACTCCCTCCTTCCTCGAAATCAAATTTGTTGGCTACGGATTCCATTTAAGATATTGGCGAGAAATGGAAAAAGGAAACGTACTTTACTCAGTTTTCTCGAAAATCCCTTGTCAATTTTTACTACAACCCTCTCAGTTCAAGGGGTTTATTGTACACCGTAATTCTCCATCCTCCGACGTCCGGCGAAACGTGGAAATGTAGATTTTTGTACTCTGTAAGCTTGCGTTAAAATGAGATATTTTCAATTTGATTCTTCTCTCATTTCTTATGCTCGACATGGTTTTCCTAACAGGAAATAAACATAAAATGAAATGATTTTCTTCTTCATGGTTCACTTTCTTCCACTTCACTGCTGCGTCTTCAGATGTATGATCTAAATTATATCTAAATAACATACAAACCCACATTGAATCTGACAATAGTAGAGAGCAGCAATTGCAGATATGAACCATAAAGAGTCTTGACAATTCTTGGCAGTACATGGGTGGAAAATATAAACAGCTGCCACCACAGAATCCGAAGAAAAATTGCAGTGGATAGAAGGATAATGATGATGTTTCCGCTTTGGTTGCTGGGTGGGATGGCTCAAACGCCGGGCAAATGTATGTTTCTAAAGAAATGTGTTAACAAAATACACAAATTCTATAAGGACATATGAAGAAAACCGCACGGTTCACATCCTTCAGCTGAGAATGCATTCAATCATTCGTGGAAGATTGACAAACATAACCCAATATTCCACCCCAAACAATGTCGACAATAACTGCATTAAGTTCTTTAAATGACTACAAAGGAGTATCTCTGGTAAAATCATAATATGTAGAAGATTTTGTTTGGAGGTGCTGATGCTCGAGATGCCTCTGTGTGTGTGGCATGAAGTTTATCAACCAAATGGAATTGTGGCAATATCTCGTTAAGATGCTGCAAAGAAATTTGTACAATATTTATTTATTTAAGAAACTTATGAACTTGGAAGACACAAGGATGGCAATGAAATGAATTATATGCTTAGGAAGTTATAAACTGGAAAATGGTTACTCTACAATGGGTCCGGTTGATTGTTATGGAACACAGGATAAAACAACAATTCCCTTTATATCAGGGGGCACAATTGGTACATTTTTAAAATCATTTGACATCTTGTGTGGGATTATGAATGTCATTGGTTTTTAGTGTAGATTTTTATGAACGAAAATCTCTCTGGGACAGATTTAAGTTTTATTGATAATTATGCTTTCCCTTCCATCGCCCAAGATACTGGCCACTGAAGAGAAACAATACGAGAATATCAAGTGCTGATATTATTAATAACTAAGAAACAAATTTTCGTAATCTCCTATTAAGTATATGAATCTGAGTGCTATTTTTGTTCTACAAGTAATTTACAAGATAAACATCACAACCTAACATGATATTGTTTAGTTAAAACTATCTGATGGAAAGGATGGAGAGCAGACATGCAAAGGACTTCTAGTACCGACTATATTTGTACATAGGACCATAGTGCAACAAACTTTCTTAATTTGCTACCTGAAGACAGCAACAACCACAACAACAACAGCATCAACAACTACCCAAAGATTTTTTTTGCACATAATCAAGATTTAATTTTAGAGACAGCAGCCAACAAGTAAACAAATTTCCAACATTACCAAGGGATAGAAGGGAAGGACTCCACTATGCAATAACCATTCGAGTGAAATCCTGAAGCAAGAGAAGTTCAGAGATTATGGTCAGAAAAAGATTTAGGAGCGTGCTAACAAATGTTAGTGTGTGAGCGTAAGGAACAGATACAAGACTCCTGGATGCATTTGCCTGAATGCCAGCAGTTGTTTAGCTGTGTACGAAGAAGCGCAAATGAAATCTTTTATCATTTTCTTGTATAGTCATTACCATGGGTTTGTTTATTTTGCTATGGTCTTTGCTTTATCTTAGTAACTCTACGGTTGAGGATGCTGCTATTGTTCCTGCATCAACTGTTGGAGAAGTCAGACGAAGATTGGGTTCCTTGCCCCCCGGAGGGAAAGTAGGAAAAGAGTTTTGAGCTTAAATCACAAGTAACCATTTCCATTTAAACACTTCTCTGACATTTTCAGCTTTTACTATTGCAATTTCGCAACAATATACCATCATCCTCCTCTCTACTCTTCATCATCAGCAGCCACCCCGTAACTCCCCGTGCATCCGAATGGAGTGCGAAAGAGCGGAGTGGAGTCATTTAATGAGTGAATAGATTTAGTTATTATCGCCATTACTATTAACAAATGTTTCCAACTTTCAACTAATAAAAGCGAAAAGGGAAATATCGTAATCTCTAATGGTGGATGGTGCAGTAAAGCATTGAAAGGAGTTTCAAAAATGTTTGCCAGGAGTTCATTCTGTGGAAGAGGGACAAACAGAAATTTAAAGGATCTTTGTTGAAGGGGTTGGATTAGCATTTTTGTTGTAGAGTAACTAGGAAGGACTGCTTTTGTGGAGAACAAAGTTGGGTTCACTTGGATTATATTTCATAAATTACACCAATTTACAGCTTCAGGATCGAAATCATACGTTCAACCATTTTTTTGTTTTGAAGTTCCGCAGTAAGACAGGGAAGCGTCAAGACAAGGCAATTTTTGATAAAATATATGGAACTATATATAAGGCCAGAAGTGTGGAAATTTAGAACTGAACTATACAAAATCAGACTTACAACTGGTTAGTAGCAAAGTGTATTCAAGGTGAACTGAACTGAAACAAATGCTGTACAGACAGTGGCGTAGTGTAAGGTACAACAGTGACCAATTCAGATGTTGGCTAGACTTTTTATCAGGCTGTATTTTTCCCGAGTCTAAGCTTGCCCTTTAAGATACAAACTTCTTTATTAGAAGCTAGAACTATTTATTCCCACATGGTACATAGGACGCATGATAAGGGTCACAGTGTAAGGATTCAATACAGATGTTGTCTCGAGTTTTTATTAGCTCGACGTTTCCCCTTCAGACATACAAACGTCTTGAGCAGAAGCTGGAAAAATTTTCCCACTTGGGACTCGAGACTTCTTGATTTAACCAAACCTCAAATCTCAATGCTTGGCAGCTCTGAACGTACGCAAAAGGGACTAGAACACAATTGGATTTTTTTTGATTTGTTTTCTCCTCCTCCTCCCCGGCTCTTGGTTGCCATGACCCTTAGCATGCATGCTTTATGTCCTGTAAAAAGGATTATTGTAATACTGTCGTTTTTCCGTTGCGACTCCTTTCATTGCAGGGTTTGTGTGATTCTTTCCTCGAGATCGTCGCTTGTTTTGTATTTTTAATTCATTTTAATGAATTTTTCTACTAATAATAATAAAACGATTTGTTATTTTTCTTTGGTTGGCTTTCGTTTGCATTTTTCTTTGAAATATTTTCATTGTTTTGTTTCATTTCGTTGCTATCTGCCGCTCTACATCTCTTTGTATGCGTTTTCCTACTGCTTGTTCGGCTCTTTGGGGTCCATTTAAATAATTTTTAATTTCGCTTTTCTTGTGCTTAACTAAATAAATTTGGGGCATGTGGCCGTCAGTGGCAGGAGCAGGAATGGAGGTCAATTTAAAAACAGATGGTCGCCCAGACAGAAGTTTGAAAGAGTCCAGTTCAAACACCAGCAAGTAGGAAGACTGGTAAGTCCAAGCCCTCAAACCCTTTTTCGTTTATGTTGAATGTTGTAGTCATCATTGCCTTGTAACAAAATTCAGTTTATTTTTTTTTGTCGTAAATGCAAACTGAAAGTTGATATTAATTTTAATAATTAAATATTTTACATTCCTTAAATGCTGTCGGCAGACCAAGCCGGATATCCGTTGGCCACATGGTTATTGCTGCTACGACTGCTACTGCCTCTGCCATAGTTTAGTTGCTGTTCCGATATAGTATACATTTTTTACTCAATTCTAATCAATGAACACAGACACAGGACTTTGTCCAGGCGAGTTTTGACATACAACTAAATGCAGTCCTCATTCTTAGATAAATCTTTTCTCGAAAATCTTTTCAGACGGAAGACCCGTCCCCATTAGATGGACGGGTGTTTATTATATCTGTGCAAAATTTCATATAAATATTAAAGCATTTCCTTTGGAATATTTCAATTCATTTCAATTTCATTCAATTCGCCTGCTTAACTGTGTGCGTGTGTGGGCGTTCGAGCACCTCAATTGTCCTTTTTCAGTTGCAACAATTTGTTACTATGGAATTGTTTTCCAAATGCCAGTATACGCAGGCAAATGTTTAATCACTCTACGATTTCAATAGGGAAATGCCAATGCCAGTCTTTGGCGCACAGTGGGGTAACTTTCGAATATCTGAAAAGTATTTAACACAAAGTATTGTCGATACAATTAAAAGGGAATATCATGTTTATATGCACCCACAAGGGACAGTTCTACACATTGTGGCAATTGGATGATGAAAATTAATGAAAATTAATTTGGAATTTCCCTGGCTGACACTAAAAATACAATCACCAGTTTATAGACAATCATCTTTACGAAGCTAGTATTGAGGTGCCGACTAGCATCACCACCTCCAAATAACCACATATACATATGTAGTTGTATTATACAGAGAATATTGGAAAAGCTGCGCGAGATTGAACACTCGCATCAGTGGCCGTGGGTGTTGCAATGTCAAGTGTGCGCTACTCTTGTATATGAGAACGTGGGTTCGACCACAGCTCTAGCCACCATACACATCGCTTACTGCCAGCGACACCATCGAGTAATTAGCCGTGAAAAGCTTCTCCAAAAAACGATCGGAGACGGAATTGTAAGTCACAATCAGTGAGTGTAAAACTTTAGATGCTCTCCCCTGCCCCTCCATGCGACATTTTCTTCCTTTCTCTCTTTCCGCTGGTATCACAAAGGAATAATCCAGAGCGTATGTGGCAACGATGAAGGCAGACTAAGTAAAAGCCTTCACCGAACAAAAAGTCTTCATAAGAAAATAATGCATGAGCGTCAATAGCAGTTTGATTCTGAAATCGTGGAAGCCATATGCAACTAAAGTATCCACCTATACATGTTTTATACTCTCCTGAGCTCTATTCAACGTCCAAAATTAGTTTATGGTGGCTAGTGCAACAGCGAGAAGTAAGAGGAAGGGTATGCTTGACAAATTGGAGCTCGGCCAATTGAGCCCAATACTCCGTATTTACGAACGTAAG
Source organism: Phaonia tiefii (assembly GCA_963931995.1). Classification (NCBI taxonomy): domain Eukaryota; kingdom Metazoa; phylum Arthropoda; class Insecta; order Diptera; family Muscidae; genus Phaonia; species Phaonia tiefii. Next base: position 296,542,259 of record OZ008369.1, on the reverse strand, counting down.
ACAAGTGTGAAATGAAACCATAAGCAGCAGCTCTATTGTTTTGTACGTCCAATGAAAGATAGTGCTAGAGCGGCGCTTGAAGCGGGAGCGGTGTCGGGAAAACGAATATATACAATCTCCTCGACTATCATGGAACCACATTTAATCACTTGCTAGAGGCAGAGATCGATGGCGATGCTACTCGTGAACCTTTTTGTAATCCTGTTTTATATCTTGAATTGAAGAACGTCGAACTCGGCAATCTTCATCTATCTTTTAATTGAACTTATTTTGGTTTTGTCCCACTTGTCTGATAGTTCATTTGGATGTCATCTATTTGGATGGTTTCGCAACATCAACTGCATAACACACATTCATCAATGGCTAATTGACCAACATGTTTAGTCCATTGTGTATGATGGGATAATTTGTATGTTTGGTTCGCCCCTACTGTTTTTCATCCGTTCTTCCCACCAGTTCTACGAGTATGAACTTGCTCCCATGGAGGTTAATCTAAATGACGGAAACTGTTAATATTTCTGCTGTACTGCGATCAGTTGATTTTTCCGTGGGTGGTGTGGAATTCCCGCACTTCCGCCGAGTGTGTAGCCATTAGATAAATATATGGTTTTGGATACGAAGAACACCTTCCTCCGGTTTTGATACAACTGTGCATGAAGTTCCGGTCCAGACCGACGATAAATATATTTCACTTTAATTAAGCGGCAATAAGTTTCAATAGAATTAAACTGTTCCCACTGTGCAAGAGTGAACAGTTTTCTTTATTGCGTATACGCACCACATGACCATGCGGCAGATGAACTGAACTCACACAAATACACTAAAGCTATTGCTGCTATAACGGCATATAATGCCATTTCGTTTGCGAAAATATGTATGTGCGTGTAGCAGTTGTAAATGCAAATGTATTTGTAAGTTTGGTGTCTTTATGCGAATGTTAGTCATCGTGTTGCATGCTTCGTTTGACATTTGCAATGCACTTTAATTTGTTTTGCAACAAATGCCAACTGAGTACAACTATGCCAACCCCCCCCCATCGCAATTCAAGCGATGCAGCTTCATGTAAGCCATACCGGCTACGTGTGTGTGTGTGTGTGCATATTCTAGCCTGACAGTTTGTTGGACTCATGTTGCAAGGCAACGTGGTATTCATGCGAGTAATTGTGTGGGTTGTGTTTGTCTATTTACTGCCGCTGCTGCTCTGGCCTGTAAATGTTAATAGACTAAAATGCTTAGACATGTATGCAAAATATGGTTGCAAAATGTTGTATTTGTGGCAATCCCATACACAGACATATACACATACACTTACATCCTTCCGCATTCATCTGCATTGTTTTGAGGGAAATGACAGTGTGTGTTTGAGTATTCATCTTTGTGTTTGTAAGATAAATGATAAATGAAGACACACATTTACATGCCCAGCTAAATGATATGGATGGACAATCAAAGAGTCATTTTGTCCTCGTTGTGAGGCGGGAATGAGGCGCATAACTAAGTAGATACTCTTAACAAATGCCGCATTAATATCGTAGCTAAACTATGATGCAATCGCCATTGGTGGACACAACAAAAGATACGGGAAGTGAAAAGAGATTTGCCCGATTTCGCAAAATGATGAAACGTTTTCTTGTCGCTATATCTATTGTTTCATCACAGACAATTTGTTAAGTTTCATAAGAACGAACATTTCTCCCGAACTACACATCGTCCTTGCAACCAAAGGATATAATCTTCCCAAAGTGAGGCATTGTCTTTGCAATTTCCCGCTCTTACGCCATTGCAAGGGGGTAGAAAGATAAAAATGCTTTGTTGTTGTCTTGCATAAGGACAATAGTGTTGTTGTGTCTGTAAGGCAACAATTGCCTTTTTACAATTAAACGATTTTCAATGCCAAGTGAAGTGTTTTGTAAATGTGTTAAAAGCTCTAGTCGAAATATTGTTCAACATCAATGTTAAAGGCAGAGCATGCAGCACAAACAAGAAGAAAAATACACTGCAAGAAATCAAATATTGATGGCAAATTACTTAGGTATTCTTTGATTTTAATTCCTTTTGATTTTGGATTAAGCTTTAAAGACTATTGTGAACTAAAGAGGGCTGAGATTGGTCAGATTTTCTTATCCTGTTTAATGATGATTTTCAATGAGCTCCTATACCTGTGCACAGATTTTGCCTTCTAATGAATGTATCATATATCTTTCGGAGCAGATTTACTTCATAGACAACGAGTTCTGTGAGTTATCATTCGTGCATTCAAAAAACCAGGTTTTCACAAATGTCAGCTTACGGGCTCTCCGAATTTTTAAGTTTTGGTGAAATCGGTTTTCGGTTAAGCCAGGGGGTAAAACCGGTTTCGGGTTTTATGTCGAAATGGAAACCCTTTTTGGTATTTGAGATTGATTTTGTTATAAAAAAACTATAAAATTGTTATAAAAAAATGTATTACTTGCTTTGCTTTTAAACGATTTCTTTGTTTATTTTAGAGTCAGCTGATATTTAAAATACTAGGGCCAGTTGTATAGAAGGTATTATACAGTTTACTCTACCCAGTTCATGTTAGGTTAGGTATAAAGGGCTATTGAGACAATCAGGACCGTTGTCATCGTTGAACCTATAAATTAACCTTGTTTGGTTAAGGTGTGTTTAAGCCATATGATACCTCATCCCGATATTCCAGGATGTGGTTTAAGAAGTGATATCTATTAGACCCTGACGAACCAAGTAAAGGTCCGCCAAATAACTTTTTTTTTTTGAAAATGCTATAAAAAAAACTACTGAATATTTTCTCAAATTTCTTTTTTTATTTGAAAGTACAGTCCTTGCGGTTAATAATGGAAAATAATTTCATTCAAATGGCTGCCTCGGCTGGCCATGCAGTAGCCTACACGATCGGTCCAATTTTTAAGCACATTATCGATTGTGCGCAGCTGTATTTCAACAATGGCTTCACGAATATTGTCCTTTAAAGCGTCAATTGTCTCTGGCTTGTCGGCGTAACACTTATAGTCAGTCAAAATTATAGTCCAACGGTGTCAAATCGCAGCTCCGAGGTGGCCAAATGACATCAGCTCTGCGGCTGATAATGCGATCTTCAAAAACAGGGCGCAAAACATCGAGTGTAGCTTCGGCTGTGTGGCACGTAGCGCCGTCCTGTTGAAACCAAATGTTGCCAATATCCTCCTCTTCTATTTTTGTGAAGAAAAATTCGTTCAACATGGCCCGATAACGATCGCCATTGACTGTAAAGGCCACTCCTTGCTCATTTTCGAATAAAAGTGGCCCAATTATGCCTCTGGACCAAAATCCGCACCAAACAGTGACTCGTTTTGGGTGCATCGGCTTTTCAATGTATGTATGCGTGAGGGTTTTCTGTGCCCCAAATGCGACAATTTTGCTTGTTTACATACCCGCCAAGATCAAAATGAGCTTCATCTGAAAAGATGATTTTTTTGGCAAAACCGGCATCTTCTGTAAGTCGATCGCAGGCCCACTTAGCGAAGCGAAACGCATTGGTTCAAGCGTATACACAACCATATTCGTTCAGCGGAAGGATACAACTAATTATCTGTCAAATCAGACATGAGCTAAGTGTTACCATTCACGAAATAAGCACTAGTTGAAAAAAAACGTTAGATGGCGGACCCGTTATTACTGCAAAACGTTCATAAGAGGCTTCAGCTTATCTCCCTGAATGTCAGTAGGATCCTAGATATTGTCGAATAGATCAAAAGTGTAGTGTATAATTCAGGTCATGACATGGACATACCTGCCTATTGATTCTGCATCTATCATCGACCATCTATCATCCGCATGTCTGATAGCTTCGGATTTAAGCATGAGGTTGCATGCAGAAAGGAGTATACCCACATGCTTCATATCCAGTGGAACAAGTCAGATAAGCCTAATCTCATCAGCTCAACCGCATTATGGTTCCCTGGAATGTTTCTATACCACGGCACCCACATAAAGTGAACATGGAAGTGCATGGTCATCTCAGTTAGAGTTGCGCGACGCTTATTGAGGTCAGGAATGCAGATTGTCAGAGTAGATATTGAAGCCACAGGCGGTGATGACGTTTCGTCCCAGCCATAGAGCACCTTTTATGACTGCCATGAATTCCGCCTGAAATACATTGCCTTTGTGCAAGTTCTGAACCCAGATCTTTAGTATATATTCCAAGCCCTACTTTGCCATCTAGTTTGCAGACATCAGTGTAGAAGCCTAAACAGCTTCTAGAACCTTAGAGATAGAAACGGGTGTCACAATCGACGTCTATTGTGGATTGATACAAATTCATTAGAATCGTTCCATGCCCATATGGGCAGCTGATCAAACGCGAAGAATATCTTAGGCGGATTGCCGACGTTTTAGCCATTTCCCTTTCCGGAAAATTTACGGGTTATATGTAGAGTATAACCACCAAACTCTCGGTTAGGGTTGTGAGAAGGTCGCCCGTGATACCCAGCATTACCATTTTCTGACCAATACCGACCACCAAACGACAATACCAAAAACCGATATCGGGGGAAAATAGCTGTACAAATCCAGTAAACTCTTTTCGGGGATAGACCCCATAGTCCTACAATGGCCCTTCTACGCGAATATAAAGCCACTGTGGGTCTTCTGATACTATCTATTCAGAATCACACCTAGATATCTTGTAGTATCCTTTAGGTACATATATGTCTCTGAGACAATGACTGAATAAAGGAAAACGTCTGCTTTCTGGTAATGAGTACGAGCTAGGGTTTCTCCGGAATTACAACCATCCCATTCTCCACGGCCAACTTGGCGAGTCCTGGAGCACATCCCTGCACATGGAATGGTATTTACTTTGCACAGCAAATAGCAGGTTATCACTAAATGCTACGACTATCCAATGCTAAATTGCAGAGAAGTGGGGATAGGACTTCCGCTTGGAGTGCCCCTTTGCTCACACTCCGAGTTAAAGTCGTTCGAAACAGGGACCAGGGTATGCGCCTTCGCTTAAGCAATCCGTATATCAAATTAATTCCCTGGTCAATACAAAGCGCATATAGAGCTATAGACCGCCCTCTCTATTTCTACAAATGCGTCAAGAAAAATAGATTTCTCTATGAAATTCACTAAAGCGTGCAGAGCTGGTTCGGATTTGCCCTTATTGTAAGAGTGCTGGCCTGCGGACAGCTGAGAAGGGTCTATGAGCGTTGACAGATATGAGTCAATCAATCTCTCTAAAAATGAGAGACTGATTGATCTAAAGGCTTTTGGACTAATAGGCGATGATTCCTCCGCTTTCGGAATTTGAATTCTTTTCATCTATCCGAAATATTGGATAGCTTGATACAGCTCACATACAGTTTCAGAAGTCAGCTGATTTGTAAAGCTTAAAACTGCGCAGTATTGTATTTCTTTTGTCACGATATTTCCCACTGCGAAATGGTTGTTCCATTAGTCTGACCTTATGTCTTCTGGCCTGTTTCCTAGAAAGTGTTTTTTTTAAAAGGACGTCTACCGATTCATCACTCGATGTCGTCCACCGAGTTGCCATTAGCTCAGGAACTTACATCTAAATCGGAGTTCGAGTGAAAAATGAGGGATAATACTTCATATTTTCTGTCTGTTTCAGTAACCACAGTGAGCAATTGAACAGGCTTTATATTTGTTATTCTGCGTTGTAATATTAGTTCTGTAAAATTTCTTTAACATTCGAAAACCGGTTATGACAACACTAGCTATTATGTTGGAAACATTTATAACTTTATACAATATCACTTTATCACAATAAAGATCAATACGGGGTTTCAGAAGAAAGACAGAATTTAACGAATACAAAAAGTTGATATTCCGTCTTCAGTTTATACTGACATCCTTTAACTTTACGTGCATTTATTTACACATTTTTAGTAGTGAATTTTCTCACTGTGTAGCTACATGTTCGGATATTTCATTTGTAATCAACAATTTTTCTTCTTTCTCTCTCTGTAGCGTTGAAATGGAAGTCTGTTTCCTTTCAGCCGATACTGTATTACATTGGAGCATTGAGTGCTACGAGTTGTTGTACGGGGACGCAAGTATTGTTGATGTTGCGTTGCGTTTGTGCCAGCATTGTGCAATTGTTGTGTAAAGCATTTGCACGCAATTTTCAAGTGGTATGCAAATTATTTAATCATTTAAATTGGAAAATTGTTGAAATTCTACAACGGATATCTCACATCGAAATCTACCTACACACACAAACGAAACGTTCACACTGCGGTACGATATGGGCAAATGAATTCTGTTCCTGTGGTGGTTGGTTGGGCTCTCTGTGTCTGCCTGTGCGTTGGTCTTTTGTAGTGCCCGCTGCTGCTGTGTGTACTGGTTTGCTGCGGCAGTGCTGTCTCGTCTCACCGGTATCCAGTCCATTATGGACTCATAATCAGTGAGCCATTGGTAGTTTGCAAGTAAGGACTTTGTTTTTCCCAACTGTTTGTGGGTTTGTTGTTCTAATTACCATTTACTCATAGTAACGACTGTCGGCGAGTCTGTCGTCCGATTTGGTATACGCCTGGCCGTCGTATCGTCAGACGGACTGACTGCCTGATGTTGTAGGTATTGTTCTACACTGGCTATTGTTTTAAATGTTTAATTTAACAACATTGTTCTACAACGACATCTATATGTATATACATATATTTATCAATTTACGGGCAATATTGTTAGCATTTTACTGACCGTGTCTGTCTGTCTGCCGGCTGCATGGTGAAATTTTTATTTAAATATTTATTTTTGTTCGGCCATGATTAAATTAAGTTGATGCAGTCGATTTCTTGTTATTGTTGCAACAGCTATTGCTGGTTGTGTTGTTGCTATTTACGTTGTCGTTGCTGTTGTTGTTGTCGTTTGTCTGCATTCTTTGTTGCCCATCCAGTCAATCATATAACAAGAAGAATTGCAAATTGGTTTTCATTCAAGAAAAAGCGAAATAGCAAAAGAAACGTTTACAGAGACAGAAACAACAAATGCAACAAATGCCTTTGCCATTTTCTTCATCATCATTTGTGTATTTACTGTTATCGATAGCCGAACCTCAACTCCCTAAGGAGCAGAGTAACTTGCCTTGCATTAAGGATAATGCAGGATACACGTGCAAACCAACACCACACCAACACACTCACGAATATTAAAATATAAATGAAGAGTATTTATGTAGAGTCTCAGTATGGCCATACATTATGAATAATGTGTAAATTGTCCATACATTCAAGCACACACACTCGCAAATGATAGAGAAAATTTGTAGTCTTTGTAGGCTCTGTTTCTCTTGACAGTGCTGAACTTCACAAGACTTTGTTTGACTTCTATGCCCATTGGCTTACGCTCGTTGGTGCTAACGAGAAAGATGATAATTTTGGTCCAACGATTTGTACATTTTGTAGTTTCTTTTATTCAGTAGTACAATTTTTGGGACACTAATGTACTATTGGATAAAAGTGGAAGATTTTTCAAAAGCATCGGCACTTAAAGGGTATTTCACTGAAAACAACTTCGCAAAGAAAGCCCGTTCGTAAATTTTAAATTTTACAGCAACTTCACTTATTTCTTAATAAAGTCTCATATTTATCAGGGTTCGAATTAGCTCGATGACGAGCTTCTTGCGAGTCAAAATTTGCCTCGCGATTGGCTATTGGCTCGCTATACGCCTGATTCATCATTGACTCCCGGCTAGCGAGGTAACTTCCAAATTCGAGAGGCAGCTAGCGAGCCTGTAGCCGAGAGCCGATAGACTTAAATTTGGCTAGAAACATAGAAAATTCACAAAGACACAAATAATCGGAGGAAAAAACACAAAAAAGTACTAAAAGTACTTAAAGGTACATAAAAAGTAGATGAAATGTAACAAAACGTACATAAAATAAACCAAGTAGGTCACAAATTGTACCAACAAGTACATAAAGTGCTCCAGAACGTACAAGTACACAAAGTATACCTGCAAGTACAGAAAGTATCCCAAAAAGTGAAGAATGTATACTAAGCAGTCGTAACTCACATGCGGCTCATGAGCCGGGAGCCAAAGGAGAATTTGGCGGCAACAGGCTCACGAGTTGCGAGCGCTCGCGAACTAGCCAATGCGAACCCTTATATTTATCTGATATTCGGCCTTCGTTGATTTGTCAACAATTCAACAGTTTTCTTAAACAAACAACAGTACAAATATTGAAGTATAGAAATATTTGGTTCGGCCAATAATTTTATTCTTGGAGTTAAGTACATTTTGAGAAAATTAGTCCTGAAACTTCGAATTTGTTTACAACAACCTCTAATTCGATTGTGAGAACCTCTGATTCAGTTAACACGACCTCTAAATGTGGTTGTGACAACTTCGAAATATGGTTATGCCAACCTCTAAATTCAGTTGTAACGACAAATAAATTGGGTTACCGCTAATTCGGTTGTCCTCTTATTGGGTCAGGGATTTTACAACCTCGAATGAGGTGTTTGCAGCCTCTCATTCGGTTGGGACTACCTCTAATTCGGCTGAGACGACTTCTAAAGGTGGTTGTGACAACCTCTAATTTCAGTTGTGACCACCACAAAATTGGATTATGGCTAATTCTGTTGTCTCAACCGCATTTTTCTGTTGCTGCATATATTAGGTTACGAGATAGACTTTGATAAGATCTTGTACAGTATTTGTACCATTGTGAACATCCCATCACCGATGAAATTCAGCACATAGACCTGTATGCGTATGTGGGATTGTATTTAAGCCACTTTTTGTTCCATTCCTCAGTCTGGAAATCGTTCGTCTGTTGGTTCATGCTTTGATGAGTTCATGTTGCGGTAGTAAGGGAATCCTCTGGAGAAACCTTCAATATGCTGGCAATATTTCGGTTGCGTATGTTGTAAGCACAATTGTTGATCAATGGTTATGATGCCGTGCAACATGGTAGGTGTTGTTGTTGTTGCTGTTGCTGTCGTTGTGGCTGTACAACATTACTGATCCATCACAAAAGCCTGTTCGCCAGCAGAGTCTCGGCATCAAAGGGATACATGTAGTACGTATGGTTTGCTATTGTGCTTTCAGCTCGTACCCTGACCTCCTTGTTTGTTTGTCAAATATAGACGGAAGTTTATGGTTTTCAGTTTTCTTTCCCTCCATTCTGAAGTTATTACTGCTACTGTAATTGTACGTAACAAATAATTTGATGCGTGAATGTATCTGTTTGACAAGCCAAGCACAGGGTTTTGGGGGTCCTCCGTGTGCATTTGATTGTACGCAATTTGTTTACATATCAAAGTAATTAATTGTATACACAAACAAAAATGAAACGGAGGAAAAACATAACTCCTCTTACCCAGTGAGTGTTTATCCCTTTTCCATCTGACAAAGGAATGTGACAGTGTGTACGTACACAGGCACAGAGACGTCACATGACAATACATTCAATCATTTTAATTAAAGCATTCACAGGCCAAAAGTATAAAATAAAAAATATGATTAATCATTCAATTGTATAAGAGATCACATGGAACGGGTTGCAGGTAATGACGTTGCCGAGTAAAGATTTACGGAGAAATTTAATTCGGAGGGATATCTTAAAGTAGCTTAAAAGAAGGAAGATCCTTAATTTCATTAAAATTACATACACAGAGAGGAAACCAACCGCTTCCTCGTAGAGCTGAAATATTTTCATTTAAATTTGTTCGTTGCTGCAATGGAAAGTTTCGGGCATCCCACTATCTTGTCTTTGTTGCGACGAACAGCTACATACAAGATTGTTTTGACAGCTCTATGTGTCGTTGTCAATTTTCGTTGCTGCAATGATTTTATTGTGAATTTTAAAGAAAGCGAAATTGTAAAGTATAGTACTTATATATGTAGTGTTCGTCGATGGTGCAATGTTTGGTGTGCGCGGCTCTTGTATATGAGAACGTGAGTTCGATCCCATCGCTAATACATTTTCAAATCAAAATTACAAATAAAAGATAACTAAAGAGTCAACGAAAATATGATTTCTATTGACCACGAATATTCGTATAAAGTAGAACAGATTTTATTTTAAATAAATAAATGTTTAAATTAAATAAATAAATTAAATATTTTCCCATTACATCTCATGAACGATTTAATAGCCACAACTAAAATTCGGTTGGAACAACCTCATTTCATCACTGATTGGATTGTGACCACAGAATCTCCAATTATATGCGTTGTATCAGAAGAATTATTCATTCTTTTGGTTCTAACAAACGAATTTATGGGAAATTCGGTTGCTACAACAAAATTTCTCATGAATTCTGTAATGGCGACCGATTTTTGATTTAATTCGGTTACAGCAATCGATATTGGTTTGTATTCGCTTGCCACGACCAAACTCAGTTCCAATTCGGTCGACTCAACCAAGTCTTATGTAATTAAAGACGTTTGAATTTTAATTTTGAATTAAAGCAATTTGCGATTCAAATCTAAAGGACACAATTTAAAGACGAGTGAACAACTTAAAGCATATCATTAATTTCGGAATAAAGAAATGGAAATTATGATCAGAAATGTTACGACCTCGGGCCAATACGCCATTATAGTCAGAACGGCCCCCATATGTACAAACAATTTGTTCAAGTTAAAGAAATTGATCTTTGGATAAATCCAAATTAAGTGATTCATATAGTAGTCCAATTTTGAATCACTTTACCGAACAGTGACTAGTATTTAAAAGGCTGCAATTGGCGCTGGTTTATCAGGACAATAAACGCACAATTCCTAATGTGATATACATATATGGTTTATCTAACTCATATCTCAGTATTCCCATTGTTTCACATGATATGTGGCATGTATCATGGTCTGTTTGAAACCACATGTAGACCAGATTCAGTTTGTGAATTTTAGGAGAAAAATGTTTGAAAGCTATAGTCATATATAAGATTCCGCCTGTTCATAATCTGCATTAAACAGCACATTGTGCTGGATGAATAAGCACCTCTTGTACTGCTTCTCTGCTGAAGACCATAAAATGGTCGCAATGCCCGAAAACATTTCACACAGATAATTGGAAAGCGTCTTTCGAATGTAAGTCCTGCCACGATGAAATGACAAATGACACGTTTTACGAATCATAGGGCAACTGATCAAAAAAAAATCTACACTGAAGATTCAAGCAGCACTAAAATCACACTTTAGTAACGAGATCGAAGATACCAAGATGGAAAACTGCAAGAAGCCACTTGCGACAACCTGCAAAGTCGGTTGGTAACAAACTCTAAAGTCGGTTATGGCAACCTCTAATGTCGGTTGTGACAACCTCTAATGTGTTGTTACAAGATCATAAGTCAGTTGTGGCAACCTCGCAATCGATTATTTTGAATTCGGTTGTGACAACCTCTAAAGTCGTGTGTGGCAACCCCATAGTCGATTGTTTCAACCTCTAAAAATGTTTGTGTCAACTTCTAATGTCGGTTGTGACAACCTCTAATATCGACTGTGACAACCTTTAATGTCGGTTGTGACAACCTCTAATGTCGGATGTGATAACCTCATATGTTGGTTGTTACAAGATTATAAGTCGGTTGTGGCAACCTCCCAACCGATTATTTTAAATTCGGTTGTGACTCCATAGTCGATTGTGGCAACCTCTAAAAAAGGTTGTGTCAACTCCTACTGTCGTTTGTGACAACCTCTAATGTCGGCTGTGACAAACTTTAATCTCGGTTGTTACAAGATTATAAGTCGGTTGTGGCAACCTCCCAATCGATTATTTTAAATTCGGTTGTGAATACCTGTAAAATCGTGTGTGACAACCCCATAGTCGAATGTGACAACCTCTAAACAAATTCGTGCCAACTTCTAATGACGTTTGTGGCACCCTCTAATATCGGTTGTGACGCCCTCTAATGTCGGTTGTGATAACCTCATATGTCGGTTGTTACAAGACCATAAGCCAGTTGTGGCAACATCGCAATCGATTCTTTCAAATTCGGTTGTGACTACCTCTAACGTCGTGTGTGACAACCCCATAGCCGATTGTTTTAACCTCTAAAAAGGTTTGTGTCAACTTCTAATGTCGGTTGTGACAACCTCTAATATCGACAGTGACAACCTCTAATGTCGGTTGTGATAACCTCGTATTTCGGGTATTACAAGATCATAAGTCGTTTGTGGCAACCTCCCAATTGATTGTGGCAACCTCTGAAGTCGATTGTGACAACTTCTAAATGTTGCCACAGGCAATTCGGAAGTGGAAACCAAAATTTTTCTGAAGGTATAGGGGGTCCTATTTGAACGGTTACTTTACGTATTGTATCTAGGATTCTATGACGATTATATGACTGTTCTAATGTATAAACAAAAAAGACCTATAATGTAAAACAAAAGGCATAGAACTTTTTTAGGGTTAGAACTCGATAAATGATTATATCAAATTTAACCCTAAACAAAGTTAATTAAACAGGTTAACCATTACAACTGTAGTTACAAGTTCAATTGCCAAAAATTGCCCTGCAATGCGACATTTGAGTTTTGATTATTCTCTCTTGTTGCGGTGGAATCTAATACATATTTACTTGTCGTCAGTTTTATGTTGTCGAACCTGGGAAAGATACCATTGGCTTACAATGCTCAACATTTTAATATAATTTGTTAATCGTCAGCTGCTGTTGTTTAATAAACCAGGGATTTACCTGGAAATTAATAATAGCAAATGTAGCAACGTCAGCAGCAGCAGCTGCTAACAGCAACTGGAAATAGAAACAACTTCAGTAGAAGCAATAAAATAACATTTGTAATTCTAAAATCTCCTTTTACAGATTACACATATTTAGTCGTTGCTGTTTCAGTTGCGGATGATGGTGGTGCCTGTTCCACTTCTTTCTTAGCTCAATGTTGCAATGTTAAAGGTTGCAATTGTATGTGTGTCAATGTTGGTATGACGTTCCTTTTTGGTTTTTGTTTCTCATTCGATTCATTCCATTATATAACGATGGATAAAGTTTTTCAATCACAAGAAACATTCACACACGCATACACACATATATCAAATCACATTTCCACATACATTTATATGCGCGCATACACACATACATCAAGTGCATTATATGAGTTTCAAGTTGTAAATTGCATGCTATACAAGAGTAATGGCAATGGCTGGCAATACATTCAGGTTGTCGGTGATGTTGCGGTGTTGCTGCTGCTGCTGCTACTGTTGCTGTTGCTGCAGTGTTGCAAGTGCGGCAGCAACTGTCGTTGGTGGTAATGGTGGAATTGTTCATATAAATCCGTTTGCCAACCACAATTCATCAACAAAGTTTAAACTTTACAACGTTATAAAACGTAAAGTAATATAATAAAAAATGACATTTTCCTTACCTCTGCTCGGTCCTTCAGCCATCCTACACATTCATTGCAACACATCCCATTGCTACTCATCCACCTACACTCATATGTAGAATGCAAGGATAAATTAAAGGGCATTGAGGAGCTGAAAGAGATGAACAGGTTGGATGAACAGACTTACGAGTATTTCAACCAAACATTTTTGTCACGTTTTTAATGAGACCACAAATCAAGCGATGAAAAATTACTATGAAATATATGTGTGTGCTGCTTTTTTGTCCTTAGCCGTCGTTGTACCGATACGTTTGATTGTTCGTATGTGTTGGATATTATATGAGTGTATGACATAATAAGAGAGTGGACATTGGAGTGTCATTTACTTGGGCGACTTTTACATTTCGGATATAGTTTAATTTTCGGATTTTAATTTGTCTGATTTATGTTTAATATCTGCTTTGTCTTGGCGTCAGAAAGCATCAGAATCTAAAGCATATTGACAAAATCCGCAACACTATTTAGGTTTTTTGAACAAAATTCAAATGGGTAGAATACGATTTAAAGTTTGTCAAATTTGGGACACCCTAGTGTATATGGTTTTGCTTGTCCCTTAGAGTGAGTGAGTGAGTGGGACAATGGAATGGCAATGAAAAAGGAAATGACAGTTCTCGAAAACCAAAAGATTGCGTCAAGCAATTACATAAATATAACTATATATAAAAGTATGTATGTGTACGCAAACACATAGATACTTAGTCAAACACATAGATAGGTACAAATACATGCACATGTTTGTGGCATTTTGCTGCTGTTGTTGTTGTTGTCTATAAATTATGAAAGGAGGAAAAAAGGCATAAACATAAACTTGGAATTTGTCATTAGTAAATAACAAAGTTTAAAAGCTTTCACTCATTTATGGGTGTTGAACATGTAAGACATCTGCACACACACATACACACAATACCGCACACACACACACACGTACAAATAGCATAATAACATCAACAACAAACAACAAACAAGTGCAACAACATTTGTCCTAACAACCATCACAACTTTAAATTAAATATTTTTCTATGTTTTGTCATATTTGCAAGTACGAAGTTATATTGTATATATACCCTGGTAAATATATCCTTGGATGACTTTGTATGTGTGTGCGTGTATGTGTGTGCGTATGATGACTGCGTTCAAGCAGCAACAACAGCACGAAGAAGATGCTGGGGCAGAGCTAAACCCAAGATGCTTAAGCATAACGAAGTTGTTTCCTCCACAACATTCCTTGGTTCACATTTTCGTTTATCCTTAAGTTTTTCAAGTTCTTTCAAAAACTTGTTACACTAGTTTTGCAGCCTCTGTTACGCTATTGTTGTTTGTTTTTTTTTGCAAATGTAACGATGAGTCTTAGAAAGCGTGTACCTAAGCGTTGCACAAGCAAGGGAATAAGACCAACATTTCCATAAGCGCAGTTTTTGATGTATGTATTGCCACCCACCCCCACCAACATACCTCCGGCAAGCGATTGACAATGGTTGAATGGGCTTGAGGCTGCTGTGGTATAGTATTTCCTAGCTGATTTAGATTCTCAGCCGATTTGGGCCGTAAATATTTCTTGGTACAAGTACAAAATTGCATTTAAAGCTTTTCAAAATGATGTCGTTTCTTTTGTTTAGATGTTGTTATTGTCGTCGTCATTGCCAGCGTCATCGTCGTTGTCGCTGTGCCTCTGTTTTCATACTTTTCCCCATTTGTTTGCTGTTTTCGTTTTAGTGAAAATGCCCTTGTCCTTGTTACACTTTTCCAAAGTACAAGTGCGGGCTTGTTGAGCAGCAACATTTGCGAATACTACCAATTCATATACCAAAATGGAAGAAGAAGAAGAGAAAAAAAAGTATTACGAAATGGCAAAAATTATCCCCAAACAAGCAACAGTGCTTCGCAACTAAACCAGAAATAAAAAAGCGCAACGAAACGACAACTTTTGCATTTAGGCAACCACATTGACAAAGTTTGCAATAGTTTATACGCACACATACACGCACATCAGTGTAGCTACTTTCGCCCCCATTCACACTCGAACTGGCATAAATCAGTGAGACTGTAGTAGTAGTGTTGAGTCATTTTGAGGTTATTTCTTTCACAAATTATAACAGCTGAATCTTGGTTTTAGAAGGTGGTAACAGTGGTTCAAAAGTGTTTGGCTGCAACGAAATAATGGTGGCCACGTAACTCGTTAACTAGTTGGACATAGCACAATTGCTCACTCGAAACATATTGAAAAATGTGAACAGACAGAAAATTGAGTCCTTGCCACAATTGAATCTGAAAAAAATCACCCGATTTGTCGTCTAATAAGTTTTTTGAATTATTGCAACTTTGGGCTAAGATTAGACAGGGTTGGCTACATTAATTTGAATACACCTGCAAATGGCAGAGCCATCAACTATTGTTGTATGTACATACACATGACATGGGACTGTCCGTGGAGGTGGAAAGTTTCTGATTGCCATTCACTTGGGAGTGGCCAGAAATGATTCCTTCATTGGGCAGTCCAAGCAGCTCACTACTTCCACGCAGTATGTCCTGGGCAATGGCTTTTCGGAAACCTCCGTTAGCTAGCTAGAGTGAGAAGGCGAAACAAATGAGCATCAAATCAGGTATAGTAGGTGACTGATGTCACTGAAGCTCATCAAACAATCGGGCATATTCTTTTGTCCTTAGAAGGCGGATGAGCCAAACATACGGGCCAACGGCGGATAGAAACTAAAAGAAGAAAATCCAGGTTCAACATATCGCATCCTGGTCAGCGTCTGATCCATAATGGGCGGCTGCAATCAAATATCCTGGCAGTAGGTAAAATGCAAAAACCCGGTGGGCTGGGTTTGCCTCCCGCCACCGTTCATAATGGCAGTGAAAATACAAAAACGAAACAGAAAACATAAACAACCCCTATTTGTTGACGACCCCCGCAAACGTTATAAGGACCACGATTTACGGATATGCACTTGGAATGTAAGAACTCTATATAGATCCGGTGCAAGTATCCAACTGGCAGATGTCCTCGAAAGTTATAAGGCTGACATTACCGCTATCCAGGAAATGCGATGGACAGGACATGGCTGCACAAGAAAAAGAAACTGCGATATATACTACAGTTGCCATGAAAAAAAACATGAATTTGGTTGTGGATTTGTAGTTGGCAAAAGACTGCGACATCTAGTCTCTAGGTTCAATCCTGTGAGTGAACGAATAGCCACAATCCGCATAAAAGCGAAATATTTTTATATTTCCCTAATTTGTGTGCATGCCCCGACAGAAGAGAAAGATGATGATGCCAAAGACATATTCTATGAGCTCCTAGAGGAAACGTATGACCGCTGCCCTGGCCATGACATTAAGATTGTACTAGGAGATTTTAATGCCAAAGTAGGAAGGGAGAATGTGTTTAATCCAACTATTGGCAATTTCAGTCTTCATGCTGACAGTTCCGACAACGGTATGAGACTGATTGACTTTGCCGCGGCAAAAAACATGGTCATCAGTGGCACAAGATTCCAGCATAAAGACATCCACAAGGCTACTTGGGTATCCCCTGATCAAAGAACTAGGAACCAAATTGATCACGTGGTAATTGATGGAAGGCACTCATCCAGTGTAATGGACGTACGAGTGATCAGAGGAGCTAACATCGATTCTGATCACTACCTGGTAGCAGCAAAGGTTCGCACAAGATTAAGTAGAGCGAAAATCGTACGAAACCAGACGCAGAGGAAGCTGGACATCGGAAAGCTGCAATTACCAGAGGTAGCCACAGCCTACTCAAGGAAGCTCTCGCAACTTTTGGCACAGAACCCACCCCCTCCCGATGACGATCCTGATGCGCAGTGGAAACCCATTTCCGACTCTATAAAAACTGCCGCAACAACCGTACTTGGTTTCGAAAAACCGCTTCGCAACAAACCGTGGTACGATGAAGAGTGTCGCATAGCAAATGACGAAAAGAACGCTGCACGTATGGTAATGCTTCAGTCAATTGCAACGCGAGCTGCAACTGAGCGGTATAGGGAGAAGAGAAAGGAGGTAAACCGTCTCTTTAGGCGTAAGAAACGGCAGTGGAGAAAACGCGAGAGTGAGAAAATTGAGACATACAGAAGGAAGAACGAAGCCCGAAAATTCTACCGAAAAGTTAAAAACGGAACTAATGGACATGGTTCAGGGCCCCCCTTCTGTAAAGACAAAGACGGAAATCTCGTCGCAGATGTGCAGAGCATGTTGGGAATATGGAGAGAGCATTTCTCCGCGCTACTAGTACCTGAGATATCCGATGACGATGGGACAATCGATCACAATATGGACGACGACGTCGATTGCCCCCCTCCTAACCAAGACGAGGTCAGAACAGCTATTGCCCGGCTTAAGAACAACAAAGCCGCAGGAGCCGATGGATTACCGGCGGAGCTGTTTAAGGCTGGCGGCGATGAGCTGATAAGGTGCATGCATCAGCTCATTAGCAAAATTTGGTTAGATGAATGCATGCCCGGCGATTGGAGTCTCAGTGTACTATGTCCCATATTTAAAAAAGGTGACCCGAGTATTTGTGCCAACTACCGTGGAATAAGCCTTTTATCCATAGCATATAAGGTTCTATCAAGTATAATGTGCGAAAGACTAAAACCAATTATCGCTGACCTGATTGGACCATACCAGTGTGGCTTTAGGCCTGGAAAATCGACAACTGACCAGATTTTCACGCTACGCCAAATCCTGGAGAAGACACACGAAAAACAAATCGACACCTATCATCTATTTATCGATTATAAAGCAGCCTTCGATAGTCCGATACGGGAGAAACTCTATGAAGCAATGTCTGAGCTTGGTATTCCTGCAAAACTCATACGCCTTTGCAGGATGACCTTGACGAACACCAAATCCGCAGTGAAAGTTGGTAAGGATCTTACCGAACCTTTCGAAACTAAGCGAGGCCTCAGGCAAGGCGACACTCTATCGTGCGATCTCTTTAACATCTTAATGGAGATCATTATGAGAAAAGCTGCAGTCAATATGAATAAAACCATCAGCAGCAAAAGTCACATGCTGCTCGCGTATGCTGATGATATAGATATCATTGGGCGCACAATTAGAGAAGTTACTGCGGTTTTTTCGAGAATTGAGAAGGAGTCAGCAAAAGTGGGTCTGACGGTGAATGAGGACAAGACAAAATTAATGGTTTCAACGAACAGGGCCTCCACGCGATTAGACCAAAGCGTGAACGTTGATAACCGTTATAACTTCGAGGTAGTGGACGAATTTATATACCTCGGATCTGCCGTGAACAAAAACAACAACGTCAGCCTTGAGATCAAACGGAGAATTGTGCTTGCGAATAGATGTTATTTTGGGCTAAGCAAGCACTTTAGAGATAAAGCCCTCTCTCGAGTAACAAAAGTCCAGCTGTACCAGACTCTCATTCAACCTGTCTTGCTTTATGGCGCAGAATCCTGGGTCCTATCGCAAGCAGACGAAACATCTGTAGGAGTCTTCGAGAGAAAAATACTCCGAAAAATTTATGGCCCTATAGTGCACAACGGCGAGTATCGGCGACGCATGAATCATGAGCTGTATGAGCTTTATCCTGACATTGACATAGTTAAGCGGATCAAGATAACGCGATTGCGCTGGCTAGGCCATGTCAATAGAATGGATGAAGATGAACCAGCGCGAAGACTTTTCGAAACCGAACTCGAAGGAAGACGAAAAATAGGAAGACCAAGACTCCGCTGGAGGGATCAGGTTGACGAATCCCTGCGTACACTTGGTATTGCCAACTGGAGAGATAAAGCAAAAGATCGAACTGGTTGGCGAAATATGTTATCTTCGTTTTGTAAGGTCCCTGACCCCCTGGGGTTGTCCGAGACCGGATAAGTAAGTAAGTACATACATATATCAAATACAAATAAAAGATTCAATAGAAAAACTATAATGACGAGGTTTGCGGTATTGATAACTTAAATTCAATACCTATTGTAATATTTTTTTCAACTCGAAAAAACAGACAACACAGACGGACTCGAAATGCACCGATTATTGATATGCGCCTTGAGACGCTTCCAGAACTATCTCGCAATAGCGCTATCTTTTTTTTCAATTTACACAGAATTACCGAATTTTTCAACCTTTCGTGGTGAGATTGCATATGGTAATTGTCACCTTACAGACGAGTTGTGAGTATCGGTCCACAACAACCAGGCCAACTAAGTTACAGCAATACCAATTAAATGTGGGTTTAACATGCTACAGATGTCGGTTAAGATTGAAATGTTAACTTAACATATGTACGAGTATATCGCACTTTCACTTAACATTAAGATATTAGGTCTGGAAAAATGACAAACATTTTTCGTAACATTTTATTAAATATAAGGAGGTAACACAGAAAATGTAAAGTTAAGTTTTTATTTAAACAGTTTGTAAAATATTTAAGCCGCCGAAATCATTACAGTTTTGAACTTTTTGTATTTCCATTGAATGATGCTTGGAAATATGCTTGGAGTGCCCTTTTAAATTATACATTTCAGAGTCCACTTTTCATTTTCTTCCGGTGTGAAATATTAAAAGTTTGAAATTGATAAAAAAATGTATGTGTGTAGGAAACATTTAAAGAGCCATCAAACTTACTGATTCTACAGTTGGGATATTTAAACAAACAATCCTTTCAATTATAGAACAATGTGTCACAACATTTATGGGTTCTTAAATTGTTCTCTTTACAGCTTATGAACAGATAGGTGCAAGCGTGCAACAATAAGTACTTTTTTTCGACTCACTGACTGGGACCTACGATTTTACACCGATTCCAAGCGGACTTTGAGAAGCTTAGTGTCATGGTTAATTATTCAATATTGACGTCCAATCAAAGATTGATGACCGCTGAATAAAGAACTGGGATTGAACTCACGTTCTGATGGGCAAAAGTCGCGCACTCTAACTATCGCACCATCGACGGCCAAAGCTTCCACAGTAATGCAAAGCAAGGCCTGCTATTTGGCAAGGAAATTGGTTGAGAGGGATTGGTAAACAGGGTGAAGGATTGTGTGGGAAATGTTGAGAACACAACGGGAGATGTAGGTTTATTGGAAAATTTGGGTATTCGACGGCAATAAGTTGGGACTTCGAATTTGGACAATGATACTGGCAACGTCAGCGCCAGTTAACGAGTGACAATAATGGATACGTGATGATAAGTTTAAGCCGCGGTTGTCCAATTATTTATTTATATTTTTCGTATAATCTCTTGTGCTTTATGTTATCAGTTCAATTGTGTAGAAAATGAAAAGATCATAATGGAAATATAAAATTTTAATGAAAAATATTTTTGCGAATAAACGAAAAAGTCGGCTAACCATTGACAAAATATTGGCAAAAACTGTAATAAATGTGATATTGTAATTATTAAAAGATTGAATCCTGTACTTAATAACTATTGTAAATCCGACAGTGGGCATATTCATGAAAGGCCACATAATAAATCAGAATGGTATCCGTTCTATTGACCGCAACAGACGGCAAATCTCTGTGGTTGTTTACATCAACGTTGGTATATTACATTCTTGGTTTCTTTCATTCCAAACCATTTAATATTTTTTTCTCAATACTCGACAATGCGTAACACCTTTTCCAAACCACTGTGCAGCACTTGATATTGCATTTAGCAGCATGTGAATGAGGTTACCTCATGATACAGCAAATACTTGTCATGTGTTGCAATGGAACCGCACAGCAGAGCGTATTTCAATTTAATAATGTTTCAAATAACGCACTGCTCGCTTGTTTCCAGTATTATTCGTCGTATTTAGGCTTAAAGATCTACACTCAGATTCAGAATTAAGTGTTTTTCAAAAGTACATAGATATTTCCTAGGGTGTGTGCGTGTGATCCGGGAAAGTGTTCACTTAAGTGCAGTTAAAAACTTTTTTTGGTTACCACACATTTGTAGCTGAAGCGTTGAGCTTTAAACTAAACTCATTCGTTCCCTACCTTCCCTTGGCACATGGCATGTAATGCATTTTGGTTGCCCTTGTGGTAGTTCCTTTTCAAACAAACCAACAACAAAAAAAAACTACTACAGTTTTACGAATAAAAAGTGTAGAATGTGGAATAATGAAACATTTTGGTTTGGATACAAAAGCTGTTCCATGCGAAACTATGCCGCAATAACTTGGCACTTAATGCATAAAAAGTCCTTAAAGTGCGTATATGAGGATTAGAAGTCCTTGGTTGAGGGTTGCGATAGAAGTTAACGAAACATTTTAATAGCACAATGTAATGATGTATTGAATGACGAACGAGGCATGCGTGGATACAGATTACAGTGTCAGCATGTCCCAGATGGAAATCAGGTCACACTCGATACGAAAATTAATTTAGCTTATTCAGGTGTTTTCACAAATTTTTATTGTTTTATTTTGCATAAATACCAATTGGCATGAGGGATATTCCTTGGTCTCAGCCTTCATTCGGTGGGTGAAATCTTCATTAATAAATACTATCTATCAGCATGCACGAGTCGCCATTTCTGGCACTTACGTGTTCTACCACATCCTCTACACTCTGCAAGAAAGCCCCCATGGGAAACGCGTAACGTCCCCTGCGGATTAATGTTTAACTGTATCACCTCAAGGGATGCTCCCGGAACCAGTCTCAGGTAGTCTCCAAACCTGTTGCATTTAATTATAATTAACATTCTAATGGCGTCTGCTAGCCCTAGGCAGATGGCCGCTGTTTGGGTCTCATCGTAGCTTTATATCATCCCTAATATGACAATCACACGTTGCCTTCATAGCTTCTTTTCTTTAGTTGTGGCTTCATCTACGTCCTTGACTTCGACCAAATTTCTCTGGCTTAGGCCCTACGAATGTGCTTCATTTTGTCGCCGCTATCCTTAGTTAAAAGAAAGAAGTTTCCGTTCCATGTATTGCCGACACGCTTTCCCAAGTCTGTTTAAGCTGGGGGTAAGACTTTGCCTACCCAATTATTTCGGAGAAGGAAGCGTTGTCCTTCGCAGCAGTCACTGTTTCGTCTGACCTTGGGTTGAGCTTTAGCATTCCTGATTCTCTACTCGGTACTTTTACATAATTTGACTCACCGTCCTCTAGCTGTTACCCGCCATTCCTTGGCCGATCCCCTTTTCCTTTCTTGCATTCGTCGATGATAATGCCCGCTCATTTCCTAGTTTGCCCACTGTCGCTTGGGAGCTTTTGTCGCTCCTTATGGTATCTTTTGCCGAATTGTCATTCACCACGTGTAGTTCGTAGACGTCTATATTTGCTATAGCATCTCATCGCTTGGTAACGGACCTATTCATAAGATTTCGAATCTTCTGATAAATGTTTTCGAACAGGTGTCGGCATATTGTTTCACTACTCGATAGGTACTGTCGCATACGATGGATCTACCCATAATATCAGTGATACCGCTTGGGGGTGTTCTCTTCCTGACCTAACTTCTGTGAAAGGCCGTCTGCTTTATATGCCCCCCAATTACTTGTACCTGCTACTCCAGTCAAGTTTACCAGAGCAACATTGCAGCCATTGGATATCGACGACTTGCAGCCTGATTTAGTGCTACCGAAAGTCGCTGGTACTGGGGTCATTACTCCCTGCATCCATCTCGGAACTTTCCATTATTGGTTTGTTATTATAAATCCTGCTAATGACAGCTTAAATCTAGCCCGCAGGTGTTTTATTTGAGAAATATACACAGACCAGATAGGCGACAGAATTTTTTAGTTGACTGGGAGAACCATAGAGTTGGCACTCTCCATGGCCTGCATTGGTCTCCATTAAAGTAGCTTACAGTTCTAATTTCCTTTCTATTATGCCTTCGATACTGGGTAAACCGCAAAACTCGAATAACTTTCACTTGTGTTAAGTATGATTACCGAGTTTTTCGCAGCAAAAATTGAAGCTCAAAAGGAGGTCACATCGCTCTCTGTTGGTTAACATGTGATGTCAAATTTCAGACCAAGAAAAGTTAAATCCTCAGAAATTGACAACCAACTATCATTATTCGTAAATGTTGCGCTCCTGTGCTGTTCTTCCTCTTTCTCTTCTATGCCTTCTGCTGGGCTTTTGTTTTCCTGGCAAGTCTAAAGTTTTTAATTACGTTACACAAGCGCTGTGCAGAACGACGAAAAGAAAAGAACACAAATAAACGAAAATAGTAAAGAAAACACGACAACAACGAGTAGCAAAACAGATTTCACAAAAAAGTTCCATTAAAACGTTACAGTTAGCAAAAGTAGTTAAACAGGTCGATCCATCTCTGGCGTTGCAGTGACACTTTTCGACTGGGTTTGTGTAAGTGTGCAAGTGCATATTGGTATCCTGTCATTGTTGTAAGGACCGAAAAGGACGAAGTTTTCTCTTGTAGCATTTTTGTTGTTGTTGCAACAATTTCTTTGTCGTTTTAGGCAACAAGTAATTGACACAAATCGATGAGATATATGTCAAGGTAAAAGTTTCTCGTATCTTTGTGCCCTTCTCTTCTTCCCCTTCGTGCAATTCCATTCCTCCGTTTGATGTCATGTCATCCATTTGTTCCAATCTTTACGGTCTTTAATTAAATATTTAAAATACAGTTTTTTTTCATCATTTTCACTCTGCTGTTTAACATTTCAGAACAATGACCGACAGGCGGGCGGTCTACATGCTAAAGAGGACCCCAATTGGTACAAGACCTAGAAGATATTGAAGTGTTATAGTATGAGTGTTTTCCACTTTAGAGTTGAGCTCTGCTGAGTCCTTTATATGCAGCATATAATTAAATTAAAAAGAAAAAGAGGAAACTGTCACAAGATTAAGCAGAACAACTATTTAAAATGCAATTCATTTAGCCTTTGACAGCGACTGATGGAATTGATGCACCGACAAGGGATGGGACGGATTTGAAGCAGTCCAAGGATATGATGTTAAAGTTGAGAAGTGTTCTTTTCGTACTTGTAACCACTTGTAAACGTATTCTTATGCACAAATTGAGCTTTCAGATGCATTCGTTTAGCGGAATGCATGCTCAGAAGATTTTCTGCAATCAAATAGCCCCTTCCAAAGCAGTGAATGTACAACCATACTACACTGACACTCGTTTCATAACCAGATTTGTCAATATCAAAAACACTTTGTCATATTTTCTGTGTATGTGTAGAGGTTTTTAAAATATTTAGAAAATAAATTCATTTTTCATCACCCTAGTGCAAACCCCCTAATCTACTTGTTGATCACAGTGTAATGCTTGTAATTTTTTGTGGGCGTCTGGGAGTTATGACTGTAATATCTAGACATTATGCCGATGTAAATCATGAATACAAACCAAGAGAAATGGCATAATTTTCTCACACATGGGGGGGGGGGGGGGGGTTAAAAGAAATCCTACACCTCGAAAAGATTTTAACTGCTCTGTGTTTTGTACTTTTCCTCGTCTCATAAGCAAATAAAGGTTTGTTATTAAGTAACACAAACAAGTACAGACACAGATACGGATATGTATATGGGTGTGTACAGGGTATCTCTCTAATGGCTGCTAGAACATGCTAACATACAAACATTAATGCTAAACTAAAACCAACAGACCTCAAGAAAAAAAATAAAATTCCAAGGAGCGAAACAAAGAAATGTTCGTAATAATAATAACATTTCTGCCACATTTACATTCGCAAATCTACACGAGCCCAAAAGTACTTCCCAACACTCTCGCATACATACTCGTATAAGTATACATACATGTGAGTGTGAATCATAAAATTCATGAACATGTAGCTGTTTTTGTTGGTTACTTTTTTTGTCGACTTAAAATTGAGGTTAATAGGTAGCAACAATATTCTCATACATTACATTACATTACCTTACCCTACCATACATTACACGTATACACACACCTAGCATTTACCTTCCAACAACTACCATTATGTATATATATTTATGTATGTGTGTCCATGTGTATGGGTATCGTAGATTTGAAAAGAAACTTGCTAATGTTCTTTGCGAATTCTACGTGTATACTTCCCGTCTTTTTGTTCTCTAGCTAGCCAAGGTAAAACTTTGAATGCAGGCCAACAACCACCAAATGCTGGGCTAATACAATGTATAATTTTCGATAGGAAAACAAGTTGTAAAGGAAGCGTTTCTCCTTAAGACAAAAGCTGAAAGCAAACTATTTCTAGCACAAAAGCTACTCGCAAAACTATAGAACACAATTGCAAAAGGATTTGCTATTGGCAAAGCAACAACGTGTGCATTGTAAGCTAGGGTGAGCTTTCTTTCAACGTTTTTCAAATTCTAGAGAGATCTTAGTGTAGTCGAATAGGCTATGGAACATCTTGATAAAAGTTCCCTACATTCTCTGATTTTTATCTCATGTACAACACATGTACGTGTATGCGCGTGCTTTTGTACAATTCATCAAACGCAGGCGATATTGAATTCTCACTTGAAGCGTCAAATGCCCCGAACCGGCCGATCGGCAGAAAACATCGAAGCAGTGCCCGAAACATTCACAAGAAATCGTGGTCAATAATTGTACATTTCACGGCGTTCCCTGCATCTCATTCTGACATTGGACTTGAAAATTTTACTCCGTTTTTGGCGAGATCGTGTATGACAGCTTTCAACGTACGTACTTATCGACATTTGGCTTCACTAACCTCCTACAAGCTGTAATACACACTACAAACTGTTTGTAGACATTCTAATGTTACTTTGACATTCTGGTGATTTAAATGTTAGTTAAACCAAATTGTGAAGTATTTTGTTATCTTAATTCAATAAAGAAGAAAAACATTCAACATGCAATCTCTCAGGAAAATCTAAACGTCTTTAGCCAATTTTTGAAGCCACCTAAAAGACTGCCACAAAATGTATAATCGGAGAATTACTAAACAAAATCCAGCAGCAAAGGAAAGTAAATTTTGAACTGGGATATTCGAAGTCCTTTAGCAAATATCAATTGCTTCCGAAATTGTTCCAAATGAGTTTCGTAATAATTAGTTCATCAATGGAAATTACGCAGTGAATGAGCATAAAAACATGAAAAGCTGTTCACTCTATTGCACACATATAGTAGTAAGCATAATCACAGTATTGGGGAAAACTATTACAACCCTAACTGTTTCCATTTAAATCATGAATAAACTGTTTGGCCATTTGAATCATAAAGAAGCTGAGTTTTATTGTTAAGAACCAAAACGGAGAATGAATGCATTTTCAAACAGCCGATTTGACGTCTATAACAAATATATGTTAAGAGGCTCGATTTTCAAGAGGAGGTGGGTGTAATGGCTGACCCTTTCCCACAGATTGGATATTAATTGTTATCACTTAAGAAGGACATCCCCTTGTGGATTATTGTCGTTAATTTCTTGAATAAATACATTTCCGATTACCCCTATCAAGGATACAAGTTATAGTTTGTGATTTCTAATCAAGCCTTTCCTTAAATTAAAACAACCTATGTACAAGTACAATGATTACCTCAAAGTTTAAAAAAATTGGAACAGAATTGCTTATATAGTGACTTTGTCAGTAGGAAAACCGAAACATTTCAGCCTTATTTGATGCCGATGGGGATTCATAGACGATCCATAGATCCATATAGAATTTAAACATTTAGAAACGTTCATATTTTCCTGCTGCAAGGAGCCGAGTTTAACTGTTTCACATTAACTAAAAAAAATATTAGCTTCTCTTGCTTTTCAATCTGTTACTGTTTGTTCGTAGTTTAGTTTTAAGGATCTATGTGTATCTAAAGCGATTTTCTCGAGTCCTTTTTATTATTGAGTAACAAAGAGCCATAAAACAATTATGCTCCAAAAAACACGACATTTGCATTGTCTTATTGTGCTGCTGTTGCTATAGAGCAGATGTATGTAGTTGCGAAGAAGGAACCCGGCAGGGGAATGGAAGTCGACGTGGAGTGCAAAAAGAGCTAACTGCCACTTGCACTTTAATTCATTACATCCGTTTGAGGCCAATGTATTGTGTGAGTGCAGAGACACAGTCATACAAATGGTCACAAAGAAATGCATACACATATATACATACTCGTGTGATATAGCTTACATACATATAGGCTAACGAACAATGCAGTAAAATGGAAAACATTGCATACAAAGTTTTGTACGAGCGCTCTAACACATGCCAACACACACTATATCACACACATATGTATGTGCATCCATACAAAGCGAAAGGTGAAATGTATGTTAATAGCAGCCATAGTCCTGGTAGCAGCTGCAGTAGTAGTTGTAGACATTCTTGTTGTTGTTGCGCCAGCAGTTGTAGTAGTTTCCATTTCAAGTTTATGTGCATTTGTCGCCAGTGCTTA
Organism: Phaonia tiefii; assembly: GCA_963931995.1. NCBI lineage: Eukaryota > Metazoa > Arthropoda > Insecta > Diptera > Muscidae > Phaonia > Phaonia tiefii. The sequence continues at coordinate 296,514,592 of OZ008369.1, read as the reverse complement.
AATGACGCTCTTGTATACGCAGAATTGTACAGGTTACGTGGCACCTACCAACCAACCAACCAAGCAACCACCCAACCATCGGACCCAATTTGAATCAACGGACTAAGAAATAACCAGCCAACTAACCCGGCCACCCACCGTCTGACTATCACCAACTAACTTCAATTATACTACAACGTTTTTGTTTTGTAACTCACATATACTCGTACAATCAAATTCACACACATACTCGTGGACTTATTGCATGGGTTACAGTTTTGTTCCGAGCTGTTGTGAATGTGTGTGTGTCTGCGAGTGTATGAGTGACATTGCTACCAATTAGTGTTAACTGGCATTCATGCTAGTCAGCCTTTTTTATTTCGACTTTTTGTTTTTATAACCTCTTTCAGAGGTTGGTGCGTTAGATTCAGTTTGTTATACAGTTTGTTACATCTCGTTGAAGAAATCATAACTTGCAAATACTTGCAAAAAAGGTCCTTGTCTACTATATAGTTCCTCAGATATACCTACGATCTGTCGACAAAAACATTACGAAAATGAAATAAAAAAACTAATAAATTGACATTAAGGACGAACATTCTCCTTCATTCTTCAACACCTCATTAAGAGTTCAAAAGTACTTCTGTCTATCAATTGTTACTCTATCATCAGTAGATTATGTTAGAACCTTTCAAAACAAGGATTATAAATTCCAAACAAATATATTGGCAACATTGTTAGTTAATTTAATGATAAAATGCAAATACAAAAAAAAATTCTGTTGAGACAACTAAATTGGCCGTACCCGAATTTAGTGGTAGTCACAACCAAATTTAGGGGTTGTCACCACCGAGTTCAAAGGTTGTCACAATCGACTTTAGAGGTTTCCACAACCGGCTTTAGAGATTGTCACAGTCCAGTAAGGAATTCGTCACAACCGAAAGTAGAGGTTATCATCACCGACTTCACAGGTTGTCACAACCGAATTTGGATGGTGCTACAACCAACTTTATAGGTTGTCACAACCGACTTAAGTCGTTATCATAAAATACTTTAGATCTTGTCACAACCGAATTTTGATCTTACAATCAACTTCAGGAGTTAGTCACAACCAACTCTTGGGTGCTGCTACAACAAAAGTCTTCGGTTGCAGCAAACAAATTATTGTTGAAATGTGTATTTCATAACAGAATTTGGTGTATTTAATATAGAAATGAAATACAAATAATTTCCAGTTACAATTTCTAATTTTTTATTAAATGTGTACATCTGAACAGTATTTATTCAACTAATATATAATCAGTCCATTCTTCGTTCTTCTAAGGACAATAATGAAGGCCGTTATGATCTGCAAAATATTTATTTATGTAACAACATGCAATTGTATACATATTTATAATATGGCTGAATTGCATTATCTTGGGACAATTTACTGGAATTAGAAGCAAGAATGTAAAATGGCAGCCATGGTTAGAGAGATGCCAGAGTGGGAGAAATTGTCATTAGTCCTTGAGTATCACTGGAAACGAAATATGTTCGAATACTCAATTGAAAGACAATGTTAAGGGCATCATTGTCATTATCATGTGAGTACCGACACTGGAAGTTCATTGTGAGTTCAGATTTTACATCGTCGCCAAAAACAGACAGCAATTGGTTTTGACTGTTAAAATCACGTAAACTTCTCCATTCATGCCCTTTGCTCCTACATAACCCAACAAAAAAATTGTTCATGAATATATGGTGAATGCCGTACTGCTGGGCCATCTCGTTAAGAGACTTGTGGCAGTCGTAACCAGATGTTAAGTTCAGGAAGACTGGACTATTATCCGTCAGCCAACCGGTTACGTCCCTATTCGCCGAAATGCACGCCTGTTAAACGCTACAATTAGCAGATAGTCTACGCAAAAGAGACAAACCAAGTTTCCAAGAATTTACACCATACCCTGTATGATCATTCCGTTTCGAGACATCTATGTAGAAATTGTTTTATCCATCTACAATAGGAATTCATTTCTTTCAGGACTTTGTTTCCGGTTGCACGGAGTCGACATATTCAGAAATATTAGGACCACCTTCCAACACCTACCCAGACCATACCGCAGGGTAATAGTTTCCCTATACTGTTTGGCAGACGTAGGTGCAATCTGTTTCCCCATAATGCCCACCGGCAACAAGTGTAATATTACATTGAATGCATCCAGGAAATTGGTCGTCTACATCTTCGTCATTCTCTGAAGCCTAGCCAATAGTGAGCTTCTCAAGCACCTGCCACCGCACGATAACCGTATAGAGCACTATCGGTCTCACTACCGCTGTCCATTGCATTTATACCATCGGTAGAATGGAATTAGCTCGGTCACGTGACTGTCGTGCATTAAATATTGCTCACGTGAGCGTGCGTAAATGTGGTTAGGGGAAAAAACGTGCGTGTGTGAGTGGTAGCCTTATTTTCGCGAGCGTGAGTTTAAACGCACGTGCTCATATTTAGTTTACACCCATGCCATCTAGTTTACACCCATCCCTGCCAAGATCAATTGGATATCCTAGAGGATGCATCTAAGGGCACTGGGATAGTTCTCCTTACTGCAATTGTCTAGTCATCTGCTTAAACCACAAGGTTTTCACCTGCATACACGAGACTGGCCAGCATTTCGTTTAGTGAATGGTTCCAGAGAAGTATAAAGCCAGAACTGTCCCTGTGAAATGGTTTTATTGGTATACCTGGTAGGGTTCGAGGTTCCCAATTCGGCCGTGACTCGTACTCTAGCGATCATTTCGTACACTGGTCCCTTAAGATCTACATCTATCCAAGGGTCGAAGTGCCAATTTTATAGCTCTAGTGGGACAATGGTAGTGTTCGCGGCTCTGGTACATGAGTTCCTGGGTTCGATCCCTGCTCTGACCACCTTAAATTTCTTTCGACGGCTGTCACCTCGCTTAGTGATGGCGACACTATCGAGTATTAAGCTATTAAAAAATCTTCTCAAAAGACCGTTCGGAACCGGTGCAAAACTGTCGGTCCCAATCAGTGAGTATAAAACTAGAACGCGCACAGCTCACTGGTTGTGAGAAGCTCTCCCTAATCCCTACATGGGATGTAACGGGAAACCATTTTTTTATTGTGACAGAGAGGCAACACTTGTGTACTTCATGGCAATCAGTGACTTCTCTATGAATCTTACTAGTTCATACACGTGCTGCGAACCAGATAACAATCTTACATCCATAAATATAAAAATAAATAAATATTCTCCCTACTATTCCCTGAAGGGACTGGGAAGAGCTTTATATAATCAGTGAAATGTGAGCTTTCTAGTTTTACTATTGTACACCTGCTCCGAGCGGTTTTATTGAACTTTATATTTCCTGGTTAGATGCTCGTTAGTTTCACAGTAGATACTCGTTAGTTTCAATGTAAGATGGTCACACCTAGAATAGAACCCACGTTCTCATGTACAAAATTCGGACACTCAGCCGTTGCACCACCGAAAGGTATTAAAACTCACCAATCTATCAGTCGTTCCATCTTCTTGATCCGGGAGTTGTGTGTAAGGACTTTCCCACTTGGGTGTATTTATAAATTCTACACGCATGGCATAAATCAGCCAGTGAGTCCGTGTATGGGCGACGGAGACTTAAAGGAGTTGAGGCTACCAATTTAAACTTCGATTGAGCAATAATTTCCCGGGTTTCTCTGAGCTACCACATGCATCGAACATCCAGTTGCCAAAGAAATATGTCGTCATTAGGAGATTGCGCGAATCCCCATTGCAAAAAATCCAGTGCTCGGAAGAGTCTTTCGGATATTCTATCCTTGTGTTGCCAGCGACAGTAGTTTCCTTAGTCTTTAAGCCTCGTTTGGATCTTCTATTGATTAAAGAAAAGCATTTACGAGTTTCTTTGCGACATTCCGAGCGGTTTCTTATACCGCCTCAGCACTACATTTTCCACAGCCATGCCCTCGTTGTCCCTCGAAGACTGGACTATATTAAATTATTTTCGACACTCATTCATTAGACGTCTGAAGGGTTCTGTTGGCTCCGGGTTGGGTCAGATATTTTTGCTCCATTTCTGTCATGGGACAGATATGAAGTGACTAACCATATCCAGGAGTTGTTCAGTTATAGGCGGACCACAACATTATCCTTGTCGCTATATGCAACAAATAATTTGTGTCCACAATGCAGGCTTTGGGAATGTTAAGATCGGGTGTGCAACATTCCAGGGGTTTTGAATTATGATTCCATCGGCCTCGCCTATTCCCAAGCGAAGGTCTAAAGTGACAGATATCATATTAGTCTGATACAGGTAACGCAGAATACTGCCTAGTACAACTTTTGAATTCGATTTGGATACTCATCAGATCCTTTATTAAAATCAGCAGGGAACCCTTCTAGAATAGCTGCTAATAATGCGATCTCCCTAACAGCTCATGGGAAATAATAATGAAAACGTCGGTTTATACAGCAGAACAAGTTACATGCTGCTGTTCGTGTATGGAGAACAATACTACGTTCTCGTCAAGTGTAGGAAGACAGATAGTGAAACAGTTTGGTGAGAAACACGGTGTGTTATTTAATTCTCTATGTAATCGCTATCAAGGAGTTCCATTATTCCACGTGGTTTACTCAAACTGCTGGCAACGCCATATACAATTTTTGTACAAATTCTCATTTAATGAGTTCTTTGGTTTGCCCAACAATTGTGTTTAATTTAAAATCTTTTAACAATTTTTTGCGTTGGTTTTGAGTTTGTTATTCTTTCAAGTTTAATGTCAAAGTAATTCAACATTTTGTGGAGAGGGTTTCCTTTCTTTTCAATTAATTAAATTAATTTAAAAAAAAGAATTTTACTCTTTTGTTACCAATTTTGTGTATTTTGAGGTTAGTAAGAATGTTTAAGCCTTCTTGTTGGCATTTTTGTGCCGTTGAGGTTAGATTCCTCTTATTTTCATGGCATGTTTTATGTTTTGTATTCTTTCGTTTCTGGTTACAGAGATTTTTGTTACCCATCATCTTAAACCGCAATTCCTTGAGGAGATGTTTGGGAAATTTTCTTACAAAAATTAAATGCACTCAATGCTTTACAGGGAAGGATGAGTAACGTTGCGGCGGGGATGTGAGGAATAGATGAAGGATGTAAGAAAAGTAGTTCACAAGTTCCTGTTCGCAATTTTATTACTCGGCTCTTATAAATTGCTGAAGTGTGTTTGTATGAGTCTTTGGCTGTGTATGTGAAAGAGTATAGCTGCCATAGTTGTTGCATTATAGAATTGCCGGAGTATGTTTTGTGTGTTTGTTTGTGAAAGGCAAATGGATGTCGTCAACATCATCAAAAGCACTAGCACTAGCATCAGCACCAGCTCCAGCTCCAGCTGTAATGGAGATGATCGTCATCATCATCATCGGGCCCGGGCTTTTGGTTATAAACTTACCCTTGAGTTCGTTCCAATGGGGACTTTGGGATTAAATGCAAACGCTTTTTACATTTCAACATTAAAGGACACAAATAAAGAGAAAACGTGCTTTCTACACACACACACTCGTTCATATTGTATGTAGTAGTTATGTATATGCTTGTTAAAATATCTTATATAATAAAATGCATATGCAAATACGCCTTATGTTAAATTTTAATGAAACTCTACTTATCTTTCTCTCTCTATCGCTCTCTTTCTCGCTCTCTAGACACATATATAGATTTGTCAGTCTGATGGTCTGTTTCTTCTCTTTCTAGCACTCGCTGTCATGTTAGGTAAGTGTAGTTGTATAATTTGTAGAGAAATTGCGTGTGTCGAGGCATTTCGAGGCATTTTACTGCAAAAATTTCATCCAACAAAACTATGACAAATTATTTAAATAATTGTTGTTGTGCATGTGTATGAGTGTGGAAAATTGTGTGTTTTTCATTTAGTTTGTTTGTTACATGTGGTTTTGTGTCTCTCTGTCTTTAACACACAACCACACATTCACGTCTGCATCCATATGTATTTATGCCAGCCATGCATGTGTGAACACACACACACAAGCACACCACCGAACTGATACAATTTATTTAGGTCATCACAAAAGAAACTTAAAGAAATTAATTCGATTAAATGTGGCCAAAGATGTGGGATGCATATTAACCCATGGGGAATGGAGATTGCATAATCGATCCTAATCGACGGAGATTAAAGCGTTCAGTTCATTGCATTATCACTTTTATTTCCAAAACACAATTCATATGTTAGCAACTTGATTTAGTGTCTATTACCTTGAATTCCAAATGATACAAAACACGTAATTGGATTTGAAAGCGGTCAGTTTGACAGCTCAGAAACTTTTTGAATTAAATACACTATTTTGGCAAGAAAACCCCTTTTATTTCTCAAAATAGTATTCTTTAGCTCGATACTTTTGGGTTACCATTTTTCCAATTTGTTATTCCTTCTAGATAATAGGTTTTATTAAAGTCCTCTAAATAGGCTTTTGTTTCAGTGATGACCTATTCGTTCGACACAAACTTTTTACTACCCAGTTATTTTAATACAGGTTTGGGTCTATATGGCACACGAGGAAGCAATTCGTAGCACAATTTGTGGATTTTGGACATTACTACTACACATCTGTATACAATCGAATCTGACCAACAGCTGTGAATAAAATCTACGGTGACAATTTTACCATTTTCAAGGCCATCGATGTGAATGACACTGTATGCATCCAAAAAAACTGTCGCCATGACCTTGTCCATCTATAACACGCAGAAGCCACTGCTTTGACTCTTAGTTGGTCTGTGGTATGTTGTGACAGATCCATAACTCGTGTACGGTTACAAATCGGATCAAAAACTCCTTCGGATTGAAGTTGAACATCGCCAAACCCTTCTATGAACCCTCCTCCAGCCTTGCGCCCATAATCGAGTGTGAGTATTCGCGGCACCCATCACCGGTTGGCATTTTTCATGTCCACATATTTATGTAAAATATAATGTACCTGCTTAGTTGACACACCTTCAGCGTCATCCACCTCATGCACTTTCATTCTTGGATCATATAATATCATTCTATGGATTTTATCGACGATTTCTGTCGTGACCACTTCTATTGAGCGACCTGAGTGTTCGACGCCAGTTGTTCTGGTACGACCACAACGAAATTCAGTAATCCAGATAGAAATCATTGAAATTGAAATTGAGCAGAGTCCTTGTAATGTTTATCAAGCCTTTCCCTTTTGTTGGTAATGGGTTTTTTTTACCGGAAAAATAATTCTTATCCAGCACAAGGAATTTCCATTCTCGTCGAAATGCACCAAGTTGTCTGCTTTCAGTGGCTGTGAATCACAAACAAAATGACACAGCCAGCTCAAAATTGTACGGTAGCCTATTAACAAATGTTAGTTGACACGAACCGTGCTGATTTGTAATTAACTACGAGGAAAATTCAAAAGCTCACCGTGCTTTCAAACTCCAGGATGTGCACACCACAGCCTATGAGTGGCTCAAAGATATTTGTACTTAGATTTTTGTCTCTTTAGGGCGAGTTTCACACTCGACATTTAAAAGCTCAATTTAAAAGCTTACAGAAAATTTTCATATTAAATGACATTTAAATGACAAACATAGGGCATTTAAAGTCCATTTAAATGGATAAATTTCAACTGTGAAACTGGGCATTAGACTTTCTATAATCTAAATAAATTTGACAAACAGAAGAAACATTCCGCTGATTTGTGGCGAAATATTTAGGAAAAGGTTTGGTAGATCAATGGAGTAAGCTCAATGATTGGCATGTATTCTTCATACATGTGAAATTAATTAAGAGAATTTGAAGTGTTTTGTAATTTAGATCCGAGTTTTGCCGCCTTGCAATAACGTAGAAGGACTTCTAACAGTTAGATTTACAAAGGTTTACGTATATATGACAAGCAGAGCACTGTTCATGTCCCTGCCTTCATCTGAAGGAATCCGTAATGTCCCCCAGCACAGTCGTCGTATTAAAGATTTCCCTAATATGGATTTGTTTGGAAAACGCTTCGAGGAAGTTTTTTGTTTTAAATTTTTGAATTCTATAAATATTTGCATAAATCGCTGTGGAGTCATAAATTTGTATTTGTTTATGTTTTGACCAGGTTTATTTATCGAGTCGAATCATAATCAAGTTTTGATTGACAAACACGAAAACAAACACAACAAATCCCATTTGCATTTACGCCCGAGTTGATGCCAAATGATGATGATTACGCCGAGGATGATGATGATTTTTATTATTATTTACAACAAAATGTGTTACAGTTATTTGAGTTTTTAATTGCAACACAAGTTAATGCCTATCATTCCGCCAATAGCAACAACACAAGTGCCAACATTCAGCGCAACAACACCAACAACAACAACAACAACAATGTGACTATTATAAACATAACCATTGTAAATACAAGTGTGGCATATTGACATGTTTGCATATACAATACATACATACGTATATGCACCTACACTTATACATATATTTTGGTTACACTGTAGAATGACCACGACCCACCCACAAGCCGCGTTGCATGTTGCCACAATGCAAACAGCCAAAAAGAACATAAGTGAAATGCAGCACCCAGCCCACAAAACACCAGCAGAGAGTGTGGAAAACAAGCAAACTGTTCGCATTTGAAAAGCAAAGCGGTGGAACAAAAACAACAAAAAAGACATTCTGCAACGAAATTTGTCATGTTAAAAATGCCATCATATCGATGAATGAATATATGAAACTGCTTTTTATTTATATGAGTACAGTAACCTGCCATTGAATTATAATTGTTTGTAGATTGTCCAATAAAAAAATTTCTTATTTTAACAATGGCTTCAGAGAAACTCAGTGACCTGTGTAGCGTGGTTTTGTAGGTAGGCTCAGTCTAGTCCTGTGTATTTCGTTGGATGCCACTAGAGCATTTGAAATAGGAACAGAATGCTTCCCATTTATGAGGTTTGGAATTATATTCGTTAGTGGTTTTGTCTGGAGACAAAATATATTAATTAACAGAGCTAATATAAACAGATTAACTCCGAGCGGCAGGGGAATGTAATATCAGTAATATCAGACAATCGAAGAATCAGTAAATATAAGAGAATAGTCAGCCAAAGCCGATATGATGGACTAGTCAGTCTAAGCCGCTACAGTCATTGCATTTCCTGTCTTGAAAAATAATGGGTTAAAAAATGCTTTTTGTGAAGCTGGGAAGCGACTGACAATCAGGCTACTCCTACTCTGGCTGTATTGACATGACTGAGAAATACAGCTAAGCTCTCTATCATATGTTTTCGTTACCCACTTTGCCACCGTTCTGTGGTTTATTATACACCGACCACAGAGTTTGTGTGTTTTAATTGTTCGCAATTTACGTTGACTGGTTGAAATGTGTCATGTGGGTAATGGATGTAGTCCCTGTAACATAATGCAGGAACCATGTATATGTTTGGAAAATTGTTTTCATGAATTGAAGATCTGCTGCGTTTTAGTTCCTTTGTCGTCCGTTACGTTTTTGTTTTCAGCAGTTTTCAATAAACAAAGCCAAATTTCCATCACTAACACATATCTTATAACATATTAAGCAAACATAGTGTGTTTGGACACAAATATACTATATTTGCGACAAGCTACAAACACATTATATTTGCATCCAAACAATAAAAGAATACAGATTTTTCAGTGTGTGTATATTTAGTGGACGAACATACCGGAGAAGTAGAGGGGCCTGGTTGGTTTTTTTAAGTTATGTGTGGCCACATTATGACATCATCACATTATGGTTGGTTGGTTCACGTGGTTGCTAAAGATACTCATTAGCATCAATTAATGTCTTGGGACACCGTTTTGCGTACCGCATCACTCCAGGTGGTCAAATGTACAGCGTATATATCCAACCTGTTAATCGGAGATACCTCACTCGATTCCCTAGATCTATCTCGTGTACCTCAGCGAGGTGGTGTAGGAAGGGACGACCTATAGTCTTTAGGCGTCTATTCATTAGAGCCGTACAGCTGCAGAGGAGATGTTCCACCGTCTGCTCCTCCTCTTCGTCTTCGCATTATAAATCACTTTATACTTCTGTTTTTGCTCCAATAAGTTATTCATCACATATGCGTGTCTCTGCTTTGTCCTAATACTGTTTAATATACAATTGTTGCCTTGTCTATTTTATATATTCACACATAATGTCAGAGGGAACTACGTTCGAATTTATATGTGGTTCCTTGTTTTTTCTTTGTTTTCATTCCATTTCTTATCATTTCTTGAAAATTGTCTTGCTATGAGGAGTTTTAAGTCAGTAACTACAATGGAATGACAATTATAAAAAGTAACTATTTGTGCGTAGCCTGTATTGTTCATCAAATTGATAGCTCACATTCGATATTCAATGTTTCCTATATCCATTGTTAGACATTGAAAATTGGAAAAATTTTAAGTTAACAATGTGATGCAACCTTCACAATTCACTCGCTTGGTACTGTAGACCAATGTCTCTCTCTCTCTTTCTGACTGCGTGTGTGTGTGTGTGTCCGATGATCAATGAATTTATGTTTTTAATTGCTGTACAGCAAAGTGTTTAACCAAAATGAATATAAAGAAACAATTTTTTTCAACACACAACACTCAAACATTTACTGTATACGTATGTGTGCACAAACTCAAACTTGCCCCGTGAATCCATTCAGATGTATGGTATTATGGTCATAATGGCTGGCCGAGAAGAGTATGGGTTCAGTTTGGTATTCATTGGAAAAATTAATTAAATTTTTTGTCTTTTTGTTGCTTTTGTATGTTTCAACACATAAATATTTGCGAAACCAATTTTGCATAATCCGGTAAAAACGTAAAATAATGTGAAATGCACACACACAGATGCACACTTAGTGGCCATAACATTTGCTGTGACATGCAACTCTCGTCACAAAATAGCCAAGATCTACTTAATAGAGTAAATTGCATTGCCTGAAATCACGGAGCTGTAAAATTATTACCGAGATGAAAAGTAGTTACTGGAGGAACGGAACTTTAGGAAATGCCAATTTACTTGAAGGCAAATTTTTGTGAAATCTTCCCCTGATAAGATGATACACGGTTCTCTTTGTTTGTAGCATGAGAGTTTGGTCTACCATGATTTTGCTCTGTAAACAGTTGAAATATTTTTTTTAATGAGAGAAAGTAAAGTTCGAAGTTGGCGCTACGCATGTCTGATGCATCAGTGTATATTTCGACTATTTCTAACTTCAGCAGGAACAAATCATGTGAACAATGCAATATGGCCTTTCATCTAGAACTGCCACCATTCGTGTTTGATGTTGGTTGGAATCCTTAACATAAAAATAAATGTACACACTATTTGAAACGGATAGAATTTAAATAATATGTTGCTGTTTCTCAAGAGCATACACTAAATTTCTCTTATACTTCTCCAGAGTAAGATGGCAGATCTTGATAACATCTTTTTAAAAAATTTCTACAAATTTCTAAAAATTTCTTGTTATATGCAAATATATTGACGCTGACTTTAAAAAAAAAGATTTTTTTGAAAAAAATTTAAATATTTTTTGTAAAATCACGAAAAATACATATTAATAAATTGTACAAAACTCGTGTCTTAATATCTCAGTAATTGGAAGCAATAGTTTGGCAGAAAGTGAGCTATTGCTAACGACAATCCATCAATAGACAATAAAATTAGTCAAATTTTAGTAAAATTATCCAAAATGATATGTCGATATTTTAAATTCTTCTACTTCTGACTTGTTACTGTGTACGTATGAGCAATGAAAATATTCTCCTCAGAATATGCCCGCAAATTTGCTTTCGGAGGCAGTGTGTTATATTCAACTGCACCTCCCTCCAGCATGCATGGTCATACAGGCCTTCCTTCCGTACTCCTTTTTTTAGACTGACGAAAAATTGGATACACAAGCACTTCATGAACGAGGCCTGCAATGAGGCCTCCGCTAAGGGTTCAAAATGATCCGATAGATATGCCTGAACAATATTTTGGGGGGCCTCAAAAGATGTGTATTGAAGAGATGAGTACGGAAACGTTTAATGTTTTGTTGTACGAGGGTACTTATGGTCCTCAACCGGCCGTTGAAGTTTCGATTCCTACTATTCCTAAAAGTATGCCTGATTAAGATTTCACAATTCTCTATCAAATTTTTGAAAATATATTTTGTCTGTTTATGCTCGTCATGACACATCGTTTGATGCCCATATTCTCAATACAGAAAAAAACAGAAAAATTTGTTTGCAAAATTTTCATTGAGAATTTTGAAATATTAATCAGGCATACTTTCTCTAAACAAAATGGAAATTGTTCACGAAGCGAAAAAAACTTTCTGTCAAGTAGCTGTTTTGTGTTATTTTTTGGTTATTACCATTTTATTTGCTTAATAACTCATGATGTGGTTATGCAAGTGACATTCTCTGTATATCGAAATGTGGAGCTTGGCATAAATTTTGAGAATAAGCAAAAAAGTCATTGTCGCCAACTATGTCGCTTAATACATTTTCCGGGACCGTGTCGATATAATAATATACTATCAAATATATTGTATGCTGAATTACGAATTTCGGAAGCGATACCACATCATACGTACAAGTACAGTTCTCGTATTTCCTTGTGTTGCATAGTGTCACCAAACCAGGGCGTTAATTATTTGAGTAACGATATCAAATCCATTATGGCTTTGTCGGTAGCGAAGTCCTGTATAGTAAATAATAGCCAGCGTTATCAACGCAATGATATCATTTGGACGATTACCACATCGTTCGACATAATTCGGTTGCAGTTCTACTCGTTGTACAATTGTGCAGTAAGGAGCAACTTCTTAAAACTATTTCAAACATTAAAGACATGTATGTCAATGAGGCAGCTCTAGTCCAACCCTTTTATCTCGCAATTTTCTTTAATATGATGACAGTGATAATGATAAGCATTGGCATTAATTAACGGGAAATCCAGTAAATTGTTAAAATGCCCACAGTTTTTTCTTTCGAAAATACGTACCATTCGCACTGAAGTAATACTAGTGTCTGGCATTTGCCCTATCGTACTCCTTTCTTTGCGCTCGTCGTTCTCTTTTCAACTTATAATGTTTATGAGTGTATCATGCTCCCATCGATTGTTACAATTCCTTTAGATACAGTTTTTGTCTCCCCTGTTTTTGTAATTTTCCTCTTTGCAACTGCATAGGATTTTACTCGTTGCGGGCTTTTGAGAAGGGATAGAAATAGCGTCAATGTTTTAGTTCATTTTTACCACTCATATTTCCGGTATAGTTTCTCGGATACCCCGGTGGAGTGGAGACCACAAGTTTTTTTTCTATTGGCTTCCGTTTTGTTTAATATCTTTTCAATTCAATGACTCCTTAAACGCGCCAACGTACGAACATTTTAATAAGAAATACTTTAGCAGCGCCAATGCCAACCCAGCCTTCATATATCGCACAGAATCGCAACCACAAAAGCCCACCAAGCGACCAAGCCAGGAAGGCGTTCAGTCTGCCCATAACTGAAGTCATTTAATATGGATATGGGCGAGTGGCTGTGCCAGAGTGTGAGTGCGAGTGTGTCTGAACTTGCCACCACAAACAACCACAAAATGAAATGGCTATAAAGGCAGCCAGTACGGCCAGTACATTATATGATTTCTTTATATTTGATCACTGCGAATGTAGTGTCATTATGCGAATATGAAATAGACACAAATATGTGTGTGTTTGTGTGTGTAATTATGGATGTGTATGTGTGTGTCAGTGCGCCGTGGAAGATTGCAAACGAAGTGAAAAGGTGAATTTATGCCTTATGTTTAAAGTAATAACAATAAGTGTGGCATAAAGGAAAACATGATACAGCTCCATGATGTTGAGTCAACTCTCTCGCTCTCTCTCTCTGTCGCACACACACCATGTCATTCGCATACTACCAGGGGGCCTATAAAGCGGAAGCGGAAGCCAGCCATAATGATGGTTTGGCTGAACACAACAGACACTTGTACTGCCGGTTGGGTCGGTAAATAAATGTTTTTATCAATTCCTGTCAATAACCAACAAGATGATGAACATGAAGACAACGATGGCGACACTCGGCCCCGCCAACTCTTTTCCAGCGATCTCACTTAGCTTCAGACACTTACGGTAATGATTTGTAAAAGCGAGAAATATCTTTGTCCGGCATTCCTTTGCTTCATGTTCGCATTCCTGCCGTTGTGGTTTTGTTGTGCGAATGATTTACCGGAAAAAGCAAAGGTATTCATTCGATTGATGTTCTTGTATAATTATCTTAAGTTGATTTGTGTGTCTTATAACTTAAGCTGAATGGAAGGCCAACAAGCGATGAGGAAAGGACTCGAAGCCAAATTAAACTCTTCAAAATTCTCGATAAAAACTTATCGCAGTTGCTGTTGTTTGAGTTAGGGTATCCTTTATACAAGTGGCAACAACATTCAACCATCCTTCCAACCACTTTTCCACTTCCAATTCATTCGTTGTAGTTCAAGAGGACTGATTGCTGCTCATCATCTGATCCAATACTCGTACTCGTACTCGAATCTTCTTAGGTATCAAATGTTGGCAAAATGTTTGATTTACGTTGCTTGTAGTACAAGTTGTCCTACAACTGCTGTTCATCAGCTCCAAGTGCCTTTCGTGGGTAGTAAAAGTTCACATTGATGTTTAGATAAGCGTTTGTGGCTTAAAACTTTCCGTATTCAATTGAGAAATTAGACCATTAACCATGTTATATTTGGCAACTCGTCCATAAGGGCTTCGTTAGATGCCATCGCCCCGTTCTCCGCCCGACAATGATGCAATCACTAGATGTGAACTTCTTCCTTGTCAGTGAGCTGATATTCAAGGTAAGACAGTTGGATGTGTGATTAGTTGTACATATAGTAGTCATCTTATGACCTTAAGGTAAAACCAAGACAAATAGAGTTTGCTGCTCAAAACTCATGTTGGTTTAACCAAGAAGTTAAGTAGTAATTTTGCAATTAGTTATTTTGATTGTTTACCATTAAGCTATATAGACATGCCAAGCGGGTGTTCTAAATTTGTCCGGGGAGGGAGGTGTAAGTGAGCAGGAGGGCAAGGATGTGCCTCAAAGACCAAGAAACTTTTCATCTTTTCAATGATGATGGTGTCTGTGTGTTTACCTTTGTTGCTGTGGTAATAATAATTTGGTAATAAATTTGGGATATACTATAATATATACATGTGTACGAAAGTATAAATAACTAATCTTACATTCGAGTTATTCAGGTAGATTACTTATCAGTTACTCCTGCTGCCACTACTACGATACTAATACTACTAATACTACTACTGCCACTAAATAAATGTCTTCATATACTCCGGGTTTTCTAATGAATTGTCTCTTCAGGGCATTTAATTACTTTACTCTGCACTTGTCCCAACTGACTAAATACACACACACACACACATTGTTTTCCTCTGGAAAATAGAAACATGTTATTTATTAAGAAAGGAAGATTTCTTGCGTCCTGCCTCGACCCGAATACAACTCATCCAGTATCCAACTTAAATGGAAAACGATATTTTTGAGTAAACAGAATGCGATTAATTTGATACAGGGGAATAAGAGATGTTTTTGTGTATCAAATTCAAGTCATACACACAAACAATAATATATTCGTGGGTTTGCGGTAACACTGTAATACAACACAGTCCGACAAAATGCACATTGTTTGTGCACACATGGAAAATTCGAAGACATTCTGAAAGTGGTGCAAAACCTCTAGATTAATTCGTTTAAGTTTTCAAAATACAAACAGCATATGATCCAAGTTCATCTGAGTATAATATAAGGAATCTTGCGATGACACACACAATTGATCCTGATGTCTGATATTTAACTAAAACGTTTTCTAATACCATCAGGTGTAAGCTTTGCAAAATTCACAAAATCGGTACCTGGGGTCAAATGTTAGGAAGGAATTTACTTCATTTATTAAAATATTTTTTGCTTATATTTCCATTTTAGTGAAAAAAATTTGATCGAGGTGTCCTGTAAAATCATCTTCAAACTATCTATGGCTGCCTGTAAGAACAAATGACAACCGTGAACAAAAATGTTGCAATGTACGATGGTTTTTAGATTTTTTCGCGTACAGCGCCTTAATTTTAACTCTAAAGGACATTTCTCACAAATCGATTATGATTGTATTTTGCCGTTCGACCTTTGTTTTACCAAATAAATAATTCACATTTTTCGAGCTTGAAAATTGAAATTATTTATAAGTATTTAATAATTACGTTTGTTTACGGATAAATACAACTATTTGGTAATATAAGCAAAATGTGTGTAGGGTGATGCAATAAAACCGAGGACTTTCTTTTATAAATAAAACACCTGAATTGGTGGAAATGATGTTATTTTTATTTCACCATGTTTTTAGTCACTAACATTTATGTGGAAACTCACACCACGACTGATCTGGCAACAGAGGATGCGAGTATCAAAATATCCCAAGACCTGTTAGCTTAGTACGTGCTGTATATCATTTATACCGCTCATGATTTCATTCTTCAGATCTGAAATTGGGTCGGGCTTATTTGCATGGACCTTACATTTTACTTAGCCCCAGAGAAAAAAGTCCACTGGTGTGACATTGCGAAACCTCTACTGCTATTGCTGTTTCATGGGATAACGTGTCCTGGGAACTTTATACGAATTGTTTCATACGCTAAGTGGCAAGTGGCACCGTCCTGTTGTAACCATATGTTGTCCAAGTCCTTGCCATCTAATTCAGTTCATAAAACTTTTATCATGATACGATAACGTTTACTATTCACCGTAACAGCGTTGCCGGTAGCTTTTTCGAAGAAGTACAGTACAGACGTGGCCGTCGGTGGTGCAATGGATAGTATACGCGCCTCTTGTATATGAGATCCTGGATTCGATCCCTGCTCTGTCCACCTTAAAAAAATTCTTTCGGCGGCGGTCACCTTGCATGGTGACGGCGACACTATAGAGTATTTAGCCATGAAAAGCTTCTCAAAATACCGTTCGGAATCGGTGTAAAACAGTAGGTCCAAATCAGTGAGTGAAAACTGGAAAATGCACAGCCCAGGATGAGACTTTGGCCCACAGCAGCAATATTTTCGGCCAAACGACCTGTAGGAAGAAGCACGGTCACGTTTTCTTAGAATCTCTGCAGTTTCTTAGAATCTCTGCACCAAACGGCTGATTGTTAACTCAGATGGCCGGTTATATTGACCGAAAAAATCGAGCAATGCGCGAAATGCACTTCTTGCAGAACCATAATTTCCATAAAACGTTTGGATCTCGTCTGCGCATTTTTAAACTGAGTATTGCTCCATGAATAAGTTTGCCAAAGCCTGTAGTGCCAATTGCCTGAAAAAAAATTAAAAAAGACAATATCATATCACAAATAATTGCTTTCAAGGATCTGCATTTCAATTTCATCACCCTGTATAAGGAATTTTTTCTTAACCTCTGAACACGTTAACCGATTTCGTCCATTTTGCACCCAACACATCTGTTTATATTATAACACATTATAGTATTAGATTCATTACCTATTGTGGTCGAAGCTCCTTATATAATAATCTTAGCATCCTTATAGAATAGTCGGACTGGCATACATGAAATCTTGGTTTGCACTTTAGCGAATGGAATGGTTAGCGAATGGAATGGTTAGCGAATGGATCCAGAAAGTCAACGACACACGGTATTTTATCTACTTTATTACTCTATTTTACGAATCTGTTTGACTTTTTTCATATGTGCAAATTTATGTCGCACAGTGTAGTAATATAAAGAACCCAAGTAAATAATTCAGAATTTATTGATTTAGAGTAGAAGAAATAACGTAATCTCAATGCTCTATGATCGCAAACAACCACAAAACAGATAACATAATTAGTCGTAACCGAATTTAGAGGTTGTCACAACCACATTAGATGTCATCACACCCGAATTTGAGGTGGCCGCCACCGCATTAGAGGTTGTCACAACCTATTAGAGTTTGCTTCAAATGAATTTCAGTTGTGGAGACTAAACTCAGCCATGGCAGCCTCAATTCGGTTGTTACAACGGAAATTCGGTGGCAACAACCGAATTTATGGTTGCTACAGCCCTCTTTTCAAACAAATAGTTCTGTGGGTGTAGTACAATCTTTTGACCGCTGCCCATGCCACGATATTAGGATTGTTCTAGGTGATTTTAATACCAAAATTGACGAGGAAAATCAGTTTCAACCAACCGTCGGTAAATGCAGTCTGCATGCCAGCAATTTCGACAATAGAATGTAACTAAATGATTTTGCCATGGTCAGTGGTACGAGATTCCATTTTGAGGACATCCACATAGCTACTGGGTTATCTCTGATCGGAAAAGAAGGGAACCGATTGATCACTGAGTGAATAATGGAAACACCTTTCCAGTTTAAGTAACGTATGTGAGGTTCGAGATGCTAATATCGATTCGAATCGTTATTATCAGGTTCCATCAAAGGCTGACTGACACACGAGAATAAGAGGAGCGAAAATTAGAGACAGGGGAACCTGGACATCGGAAAGCTGCAGTTACTCACTCAATT